>CM077084.1:54318271-54918271 GCA_039513925.1 Platanthera zijinensis | reverse complement strand
GTGGATAACGTCGATTTCTAAAGAGGAGTTGGATTTGGCAAGATGGTGGGTTATGGGACTTAATGGAGGGCGGTTCACCAGGCTGAAATTTTGTGTACGCAAGTATACGGGAAATCGAAACCCCTTAAAACAGTAAATTACATACGTTACGCCCTAGTACTAAAAATTAACTCGCGTCAAACCTCCACTCAACGACTAAATTAGTCCACTAATTACGTACACAATTTTATACCATATTAACATCGCACCTCGACGGAACGTTGACTCGATCAAAATTGTTCGCGATCCGACCCTGCAATTTAATTAAAATTTCGCGTTAAATTACGAATGTTACAAATCTCCCCTCCTAATAAAATTTTCGACCTCGAAAATTACAACATACTTAAGTCAAAGAGAAACACATTTTTCATTCTTGCAGAGCTCCTCTTCTCTTTCTCAAGTATACTTTGGTCGGCCACAATTCAACCAAAGGACTTTCACAAACGGAATCTCTCGGCTCCCGAACTTCTGAATCCTTGAGTCCACTATTCTGACCGGTTTAAGGCTGATACTAAGATCTGATTCGATAGGGGGCTTCTCGGTATTGATAATCTAACTTGGATCACTAACTGCTCTCCTCAGGTAGGGGACGTGAAATACATCATGTATACCACTCATTTCCTCAAGTAAGGCCAACCTATATGCAACCTCACCAATGTGCTCCAGTACCTCGAAAGGACCGACGAATCTAGGACTCAATTTCTTCATTCACTTGATTCGAGAGGCTCCACTAACTGTCCTGACCTTCAGGTAGACATAATCTCCAACACTGAACTCCACTGACTTGTGCCTCTTTATGTAGATTCCAGGGTTTTCAATTTCCTTCCAAAAGAAATTCTCATGCCCTTTTCAAAGTGTTTTTCTAAAATATAGTTACCTAATCTTTATCTTCATAAATAAATCAAATCTTCTATTTAAAAATATTGTTACCTTAGTCATATGCATTCTTAATTAATTAAAGCATGTCTTTTACGTCCTAGCTACTCAAATTGTCTTACAATTTATTCAGGGTTCCACTGAACGGTCAAACTGTTGAGCTGAAACTCAAAATAACATCCATGCGTGAAAAAATGACAGTAAAATAAAATAACCAATGGAAATAACACATAAAATTACAACTTGCACGTGGTGATATCACGTGCCCTCAGATGCGGTGACGGTTGCATCAAAAACATACATGAAGACAGTTAAACAATAAGAAGGAGAACAATTCCTCTTTTACCTTGAAGAGGAGACAATGCTTTCTTGTAGCTTCTACAACTTCAAATCGAACAAAAACCTGAGGGGGGATTCTTATCTTGCAGGTCTAGGGCATAAGCAAAAACTGAAAACCTCAAAAAAAGATCTAAGACTTGGAGCCTCTTTTATTCCACATGTGCGTCGAGAAGTACGTGATACTTGAGCGTCAAAGGAAGATGAATGACGAGAAATGGAGAGAGGTGAAACATTGATAGGAGAAGCATTGTTTGATTTGGGGGAGGAGAAACATTTGTGCAACACAAGTGGATGTTGGCGTGTGTCAACTAGAGGAAGATCTGAACGCGAAATTGGTGCGTCGAATAGGAGGTGGTTGCTTGTGGGCGTCAAATACGGGAAAAAGAAGACAGTTGCAGGTAGGAATACACAAATGATCTATTTGCACTTTAAATTTTTAACACTGTCATCATCCTCGTTATTTATATGACTCGAATTCAAACCCGATCAGTGTTTTCCCACCCGTCGCTATGTCACGCCCGTGCATCTTTCAATGGCGCACTTGAAGACTGCGTGGGTATTTTTGGAATTTGCGTTGTATGGAGTTGTTCATAAAACTTCTCTTATTTTAGGGTTTAAGAACACACAAAATTGTCCCTTCTCTGGTAACCGTCTCTATTCTTTATCTATTAAACGGTCTGTTGCTGCCCATGGATGTTACCAATCTTGAGGTGACAACATGAACCTTGTGTTTTTTTTGTATTATTTTGTATTATTTTTTCTCGGTTTCATAGCAGTCTTCAATATTGAGAATCCGCTTCTATATGTAGATGTAGTGATTTCTATACTTAATGAGTTGATTATAACTAATTACAGAATCTTTGCATGCTTAGTTAATTAAGGAATTAGTGACGATGAACTGATGATCATGTCTTGTGGCAAGAATGAGGCTCCTAAATTCTCTCTTTTCTTGTTTTGCTACCAAGTTTGAAGTTACTCTGACTAGTCGACCATCTATCCTAATTGTCACCGAGTCATACCATTGATGTTAGTTGTGTTGTTGACTATACTCTTAGATACTTATTTCTGGGTCATAGCCACCTCGTCATGTCAGTGACTCGCCTCTTAGTCTCTAGTTTCTTGCTGACATGTTGTAGAAGACAAACACAGTCAAATTGTTTTGTCTGAAGTGCAAGGCGTAATTTATTCATCTTGAAGGACAACCTGTTAGTACCTTAATTCCTCATTTCCTGAAAATCCAATGCTTAACATGCTTTGATTTTATGTCCACTTGAGCTCCGTTTGAGAAGATGGTGGCGGTGGGAAAACTTATATTCCCACCACCAACATTGTTTTGGAGGCACTTGGTTTCCCAATGGTAGGAAAAGTGTCTCTCAAAGAGATATTTTGGGGACTTGTTGGAAAGTTGTAAGCTCTCCCACTTCTAGAAAAGCTAAATGGAGCTTTCTGCATTTTCATGCTTCTTCCCGTAGGTTAAAATCTCACTTCTTCTCTTATATCTTTGTCTATCACTACTTTTCTAACAACTCTAATCTCCACACAGGTTTCCCACCACTACATTTCATGCAACAAGAACCATTCTAAACATAACCTTGGTTCTTAATTTTCGCTCTACTTGTAATGAAAATGTTAAAATAATTTTCTTCTAAGTGTGAAAGAGACTAGTCAACTTTGACCATGCTTTTCAAGCATGTGTTTCATGAAAAGTGTGCAAAGGAGTAGCCTACTTTGACCTTTAAACAAACATGTGCTCTTAAAAAAAGTTTCTAGGAAAGTGCTCAAAGCAAGCTTCATGACATGTGCTTTTGACCAAGGGAAGTTTCATGCATATGTCATCTACCACCTTTACCTCCTTAGTTTTGGCCCTATAAATAGGTATGAAGGAGGAGGGGTAAGACATTCACTTCTCTCCAAACTCAAACATTAGAAGTTTTCTAAAGATGCCTTTGTGTCAACCGTTTTAGTTTGGGAGAGCTTTCGAACGTTGTTCTACGACATTGACGAGGAATACTTCGCTTACACGGATTGGATCTGGAGCAGATTTTTAATGCCCCAAAACTTGAAAGAGGAATCGATGACATGTTTCAGGCCAAGATGGGTTCTGGCAAGGCTGACACAGCTTGTGACACGGGCGTGTTACAGGGCGTGTCGTGCTTGAGATCATCGAGATCGTGTGGTTGAAGAAATTTCGGTCGACGAGCGTTGAGACAGGGAACACGGCCTGGGACACGGGCGTGTCCCAGGGGCGTGTCGGTCACTCAACGCCTCACCGAGCACTCAACGCTTGAATGTGTTAAGTGAGGGCACACGGCCTGAGACACGGACGTGTCAATGGTCGTGTCCTGCTCGGGTTCGTTTGCTGGTTTGTGCTGGGGAAGTTACACGGCCAGGGACACGGGCGTGTCCTAGGCGTGTCTAGTACACGGCATGTGACACGGTCGTGTCACATGGTCGTGTCTTTCTCGGGACGATTGGTCCTGTGTCGTTTGGAACACACGGGCCGTGACACGGGCCTTGACACGGGCGTGTCAAATGAGACACGGACGTGTCCCAAGCCGTGTCACAGGCCGTGTCCTGGTCGGGATTTTCTGGCTTGACGGCGAATGAGGAACACGGCCTCGGACATGGGCGTGTCACAAGTCGTGTTCGGCCCAGGAAGTTTATTTTCAGGGAGAATCGTGGCCGTCCGTTTCCTTCTTTTTGGGATCCAAGGGCTCTGGTTGGTCTATGCTGGATTTAGGGCCGGGAATAGGGTTTTCAAACCCTCATTTCCCATCTTCATCCTCTTTCTAAAAGCTTAGAGAGAGGGGAGAGCTAGGAGGAAGGAGATCAACTCCGGTCGCCGGTGAAGCTTCGGAGCCCCGTTTCGCGAGCGGAGTCCAGATCTGCGAAGGCAAGTTCATTGCAGCGGTGTTCATCCGACCAAGTTCTTCATGACTAGGAAGAGAGGTCGTAAGGTAACGACACTTCTCCTCTTGGTTTTAGGATGCACGTTTAACATCTTCTCTTTTCAGTTTTGGGCTCCAGATTTCTCAAATGAGAGGGGTTTGGGTTGTCATGGTTCAAGAGGAACCTCCGGGTCGATTGTGTCCGTCCCCGACATGATTTTGCATTAGAGATCCGCTCCGTTAGTGGATTAGGCATTGTTGGTGAAGCCGTAGTCGCGACCGTTAGTCCGACTCGGTGATGTTGCATAGCGAGCCTTGAGGATTCGGTAGAAATCCGTTGCGGCAAGATGCCGTTGTGATGTATGCGTTTTCCCTCTTTTCTTGAGTGAGTACTTGTAGCCGGAACCGGACAAGGTTAGCTCCGCGTTGGCGGTAGATGGTTTCCTTAGTGCGCTGGAACGTTGCAGTACAAATGGTGGATTAGGGTTGGAAAGTTTATGGTTGTGCTGTGCTAAGGCGTGACTACGTCTCCGTGGTCGACTGACTATCCCGTGACGTGCAAGTCATGTGGAGAGAGTGTCCCAGCGAGACTAGTCCCCTTCTGTGAGACTGATGAGAACTCTGAGCATAGGGCAAGCCCGGGTAATGAAGCCATGATCGGGTGGGGTCCAGCAAGGGTTCTTAGAATCGGTTTGTGTGTGAGACGGAATCCTGACGTGAGAAGTCAGAATTTACATGCAAGCCCGGGGTTTAAGACCCATGTGCGGGTGAGGCCTTTGCAAGATTTTCGTGTAACGACGCTTGGACCGTTAGGGACATAGTAGTTCCCTTTTGTGTGCGGCTTTATGCCAATGGGGAAACGGAAGTACCCAGTTGTTTGATGATGTGTTAGATGCATACAAGATAAGGTGCCTTGGGCAAAGCCCGGGTTTGCATACATGCTGCATAGTAGGCCCCTTTCACAATGTTCTCAACATAAAAAACGTGTTTGTTATATGAGACATCCAAACTTGTTTTAAAGCTTTATATATTTATGTATATAGTATACGAAGTGCTGACTTGCAGGTTGGAGGGGTACCCCGGGGTCCGTTAGGGGCGGCCGTGAGGAGATGTGTTGGTTACACAGTAGAGGTCAGCCTTTGCTGACCCACGTTACTTCAAATCTTTACAGGGCAAGGATCGCAAGCGGGAGCTAGTGCGTCGGGCGAAAAGCCCTAAGCCTCATGAAGTGTTGCTGTATTTTTAGTTTGCTTCCTATGATTGTATGATCCTTGTTTTAAACATTGTCCGGCTTGCACGCCGAGGTAGCTTAGGAGTGCTTTTGCACGTTGATGTTTGACCTTGTGCTCTTTATATGTTGGTCTCTTTTTGTGTAAGGCCTTAAGGCCATTTGATACTCCTGGTAGTGGTGGATAACTTCTAGTTGTTTGGTTTGTTTCTGCTGTGTTTTGTTCTGAGTTTTGAGATCGGGTAGTAAATATCATCTTATAATGCTAAAGTTGTGGCGTCTGTATGTTGTGGGGCCCCAACCGGACCCATATTATACGGTCATTACATGGGAGGTGTTACAAGATTTTGGCAAGAATTCGAAGAGGCATCTTGGAGAGAATTTATGTAATCTGTCTCGTCTGCCATTATCAGTAACTTGCAATTTTGTAGATATTGTTTATTGTGTAATATTGTGGTGCAAAGTTGGTGAAGATTCTGTGTGTATCGAGGAGGGAAAACCTTGTAATTGTCTATTATTTTCGTACATTTTTAGTGGCAGCTTTTCGGGTTAGACTCCGATCGTCCCATGATTTTCACTATATTTGGGTTTCCGTGAAATTTAGTATTTGCATTAAAGGAAAGAAAAGAACAAAGACAAAAAATTAAACAGCTGGGAGGATGCCCTCCCGGTCGCCCTCAACAATCTCAAGGAATTCTGTGTAGTGCCTGAGGGGGTCAGTCCAAAGAAAAGGGGAAATCAAAGCAAATTTAGAACAAAAGTCCGCTGCCCTGTTTGCGGTCCGCCGCACATACTGGAATGAAAAATGGGTGAATTCTTGTAGGAGCTCAAGCCCATCCTCATCGCAAGCATCCCACGCGCCTCGTCCACCAGCTAAGCATTTACGACAGCAAGAGATCATGTTGTTGCAGTCTCCCTCAATGATAGCTTTAGCCGCATACAAAGAGGGTGAAATAATTCCCTTAAGGGCCTTGAGTGCTGTCATTTTAGGCCCACCTGGGTCCCAGTGAAGTGTGTATTGGCATGCCGCAAGGAGGACACATCCCATCTCGTCACGCACCACCATCTCCAACCCTGTCATCCGAGAACTTCCAACCGCCCCGTCAATGTTGAGTTTCACCCAGCCAGGAGGGGCACTATACACCGAGAGAAGACAGACATTCAGGCTGGGAAGTACCCCAGTTCCCCTGGGAGGAGTGGAAGAAGCCACAAGAAAGGGAGGTTAGCACATTATCCACAATCTCCGCCGGCGTCGCATGTTCCTGGCCGTGAGTCTTTGCATATCTTGCCCGCCAACACTGATATATAGTGTAATATAAGGCACGTATGACCTCCTGGCCATCACGGTCATTGTGCTCGCAGTGGCTCTGGAAATCCTCCCAAGAACCGTAGTCAGGTATCGAGATTCCCCAGCGAAGAAGGGCCCGTGGTAGCCCGCAAGGTGTTGCAGACACCGAGGAGATTGTCAATCGATTCTTCCGCAGGGCAGCCCCAATGACAAGCAGTCTCCTGGCAGAGTCCACGTCGTTCCAGCCATGTCCTATTGGGGATTATCCTCCACGCCATGCACCACCAAAACATTTTCTCCTAAGGGTGCATGCGTAGCTTGGAGAGCCACCCGAAGGAGGCTACATGGGTGTCGGCACTGACCGCATATGCCTGTCCGGTAATGGTCTTTCTACTGAACCGAGCAACAAACCTCGGAGAGTCCCCATCTATCCACCTCCAGCGTGGTATGCTTAAGTTGATGTCGATCAGCTCCGGCCCAAAATTCCCCGCCAACTTGGCCTGATTCTATTACCGGCCTCATCCAGGAGATCGGCCACCGTAAAAGCTTCCATCTCATCACAATTCACAAAAGTGGGCCATCTAAAAATGGGTAGCTCCATGATCGAAGCATCAAATAACGCACTAACCTGGAGTCCATTGCCAGGCCTTCAGCGGATAAGTGGTTGCAAAGCCTCCATACGATCTATCAGAACTCGTAGCACAAAAGAATAACCACGCTTGACCGGGCCTTGTTGAAGTTATTGGGGGTAGCAGTTTTCCACTTATACCACTCATGATTGTGGAGTGCTTAGGATGGGCAACGATGACATATCTAAAGTTATCGAGAGGGAAGATATGCACCTGAAGACGGGTATGGGAGGTTTGCTGATTCTGAAGGATTTGCGACACATACCCGACATCTGCTTAAACCTAGTTTCAGTTGGAAAGCTAGGTGATGAGGGACACTTGAGTGTCTTTGGTGGAGATTTTTGGAAATTAATCAAGAGATCGCTAGTAGTGGACAGAGGTTATAGAGATACTGGTTTATACTACATAGTGGGAAGGCCTGAAGCTGCTCAGGCCAACACTATCAGATATAGTGTATCCACATCCATATGGCATAGGAGACTGAGTCACATTAGCCAGAAGATTCTGGGATGTCTTGCCAAGAAGAAGATGATATCTGATCTATCTATGGATTAGTTGGAGAGATGCGACCATAGTATGGCTGGAAAGCAGAATAAAGTATCATTCCAGAGTCACATTTCCACCAGGAGATCCGAGCCACTAGAACTCGCATATACTGATGTTTGCGGGCCAATGAAAGTCTAGACATGAGGAGGAGCGTCTTACTTTGTGACATTCATTGATGATTTTTCAAGAAAGCTTTGGATCTATGCTATTAAGACCAAAGATGAGGTTTTCAAAACTTTTCGAAAATTTCATGCTGAGGTGGAGAGGTAATTTGGGAAGAAGCTATAGTGCATCAGGTTCGATAACAGGGGAGAGTATATTGGTCCCTTTGATGAGTACCGGGGAGAGCAAGGGATCAAACATGAAAAGACTCCGCCCAAGATGTCGTAGCTGAATGACATAGCTGAAAGAATGAATAGAACCTTGATGGAGAGGATGAGGTGCATGTTGTCTAAGTCAAAACTACCTGACATGTTTTGGGGTGAGGATTTTTATACAGCTGCACACGTCATCAATCTCTCTCCCAATTATGTATTACAGGAGGATGTTCCTGATAAGGTTTGGTATGGAAGGACCCTTCATACAGTCACTTGAGGGTCTTTAAATGCAAAGCTTTTGTGCACGTCCCTCAGGACGAAAGATCAAAGTTGGACTCCAAGACACGACAATGCATATATTCTGGGATATGGACGTAGCAGCGAGTTTGGCCACGGGTTCTTTGTTCCAGTTGAGAAGAAACTTGTACGCTATCGCGATGCTATATTTTATGAGGATCAAATTATAGTTGATCCTAAGAAGATTGAGAAGAATGACTCTCACACTAATGTAGAGTCTCTTATGATTAAAAGTGGCAATACCGAGGAGGTTGTATAACCTAAGCCGATGCAGGTCACTGAGCTACTTCCAGATCATGAGGACATTATTTATGGAGAGTGTTGAAACCGAAACTCGGTCCCAACAAGAGTTCAGACCCGAGGGGGCAGTTTACACCTACTTCTCCCAAACTAGAAGCCTTGGCAAGACACCTAGACCAGAAAACAAACCCTAGGCTACAACGCAGATGTCCCACCACAATCACAGAAGATCTTAGAGTGTTTCCCCTCCTTAGCCAATGTTGAGCTAGGTACCTTGGAGGAAAAAGAAGAAGGTCAGAAAAACGGATCCCCCTCCAAGGTACCTTATGGGTCTATTTATAGTTTTCTAGTTTTGGTGTGCCAATAAGGCAATCCCACTATTCAGAATTGATATTGACAGACCATCGAGGGTAAAAGAGTAAAACACCACCTAGGGTAAAAGGGTAAAGTGCCCACCAGGGGAAAAGAGTAAAAGCACAGCCAGGGGACCAAAGAGTAATTTTTCTTCCCCTGGCGAGTGCGAGCCAGACGGCGAGTGTGCCTAGAACCCCCACTCGCGCCCTCCCCGTTAATGACCCTGGGCAGTTGTGAGCTCTCTCGGCCCCACTCGCTCCTCTCTAATCCTCAGCCCCGGGCAAGTGTGTGTCGAAACTCCACTCGCCCACTACTCGGCGTTTGAGTTCTCGCCCACTCGCTCAGGCTCTAGGCGAGAATGGATCAATCTGCCCCAAACCATCTTGCCTTGGTTCGAGACGGACTCTCTTGGCGAGCCAACGGTTGTACAGAGTGCCTACAGAGGGCATCATCGATGATGTGCATACACTACTAGTTGAGCTCGCTTCGCGAATGTCTGATAAAGTTAGACACCCATCTTCGAGATACTCCACTAACGAGTATATTCTATTAACTGAAGCGGGGGAGCCTGAGTACTTTGATGAGATAATGGAGAGATCAGAGAATAAAGAACAGATGATTGTTATGCAGAAGGAAATGCAGTTTCTGCATAAGAATCATACTTATGAGCTGGTATGATTGCCTAAAGGCAAGAAGGCTCTGAAGAATCGATGGATTTTCAAAGTAAAGCAGGGAGACCCCTCGATACCACTCAGATATAAGGCCAGATTAGTGTTCAAGGGTTTTAGTTAGAAACAGGGAGTTGATTTTGAGAGATCTTCTATCCTGTTGTGAATATGTTGTCTATCCAGGTAGTTTTTGGCCTTAGTGTGAGGCTAGACCTAGAGATCGAGCAGATGGATGTCAAGACTGCCTTTCTGCACGGCGGACTTGAGGAGGATCTGTATATGGAGCAACTTGAGGGTTTCAGGGAAAAAGGGAAGGAGAGTTTAGTTTGTCGTCTGAAGAAGAGCTTACATGGCCTGAAGCAGGCCCTGCGACAATGGCATAAAAAATTCTATACTTTTATGGGGGAGATCAACTTCAGAAGGATCACCCTTGATCACTGCGTATTTATAAAGCAGTATGCTCCAGAGGATTTCGTTATTTTACTCCTCTATGTTGACGACATGCTGATCGTTGGGAGGAGCATTGCGCACATTACTGAGCTAAAGTGGCAGCTGGGCTCCACGTTTGCGATGAAGGACTTAGGAGAAGTGAAGACCATCCTAGGGATGCGTATTCGGAGGTATAGAGGCTTAAAGTTACTTTGTTTATTATAAGAGAGATACATCAGGAAGGTGATACAGATATTCAGTATGGATCAAGCAAAGAAGATGAGCACGCCGCTTGCAGCTCACTTCAGACTTACTGTTGATCAGTGTCCAAGCACACTTGAGGATAAAGAGGTGATGCAGAAGGTCCCTTATGCTTTTGTAGTTGGCAGTCTTATGTACGTGATGGTGTGTACCAGTCCTGATATAACACACGTCGTTAGTACTATTAGCAGGTTTCTATCCAATTGTAAGATCCCATTTTTTTGCTTCGCCTCTGGGGTCTTATGCCCAGAATCGCCGTTTTGCGGTGACACCAACACTCAGGAAGGTCGCTACTACAAAGCGCTGATCCTGCCGGCAATAACGATCACTAAAGAAGTAGAATTATACATTTTATAACAATTAAGTCTAAGTACACATCACATGAAATAAAAGGAAGCAATCACTGCATAGTCCACATAGTAATAAAATAGAAACAGAAGCAGTAAAATGGGCTCATTCCCTGTACATCATGTCCTCACTACAAGACTCTCGCGGAAGCAAACTATACTAATCACTCACAGATCCTGAGGCTGGTGCTCCTGTACTAGACTAGCCCACCTCCATGTGCACCGTACCCCGCTGGTGCTGCATCTCCTGCTGCTACCCCCTATCTCCCATCTGGAGCCCCTGAAATGTTTGGTCCACCGACCGTTAGTCAAAATACTAAGTCAACTATCATCCCCACCTCCCCCCGTGACTCCTAGGCACCATGCGGGAGGGGAGAGAGGGAAGATACTTAAGGTGGAGAATGAACAAGAGCAGGTGACGACAGACCTAATCTAGCAGTCATTTTTTAACATTCGCAGTGTTATAAAAGTGCAAGCTAGCAATACTAAAGTAATAGAGCAGAAATGAGTAGAAAGTAAAGTGCATCATAAAAGAAAGGTAACAGTTAACCATATAGAAAGTAATCTTAGCTTATAAGCATGCTCACACAAGCTTATAAAATAAGAGGTCGTTTTGCAAGGCCCAACGTATAAAAAGTCTCGTATCAATTTATACGTTAGGGGTAAGGGTTTAAATGTGATGATGACATGACATGCTATGTTATGTGAGTTTAATGATAATGATTCATATAAGTGCAACACACACACGCGACTCTATGCGCACAGACCTTTAGTTCCCCCATTTGGAGTTAGCTACACTCTCAGGTACCTACCGTCGTGGAAAACCGAGGCAGTGGGTTGGGCCACCCCACCTCTAGGCCGGCATTCACACCACCTAACCTAGACCTTCGTACGCCTCAATGCGAAGAACACAACCACGGAGCCCATGCGAACTTTGCTGGCAAATCCACCAGTCTTTTCCTTTGCTAAGTGAGAATCACACTCTCCGAGTCAACGTACCGACGTAGGTGTGAACGGCCGTCTAATACCGAAGACCCATCACCTTATTCACATGCAACCATGAGTTTCCCGAGCCATCGGCTCCCCAGACTAACCGGTCCGTTACAAAATACCTTCTGAGCCATCAGCTCACCGGGTAACCCTGCCCGTCTTCACAACCACCAAGCCTACCGCTCGGATAACCAAACCAAGCTAACCTCCCAAGTCATCGGGGTGAGTGAAAGTGAAGCCCTAGTATTCACTCATTTCTATTTAACATTTTAGTCTTACGGTTTAAGGTTAACCTTGGACTTCCCAGGGCATTCCCTGTGAAGGTCTCTCAAGGGCACTAGGAACTACAATGGACTGAAGCCCAAAGCTCCCTTTCGCAAAGTACTTAATAATATTGGTATCTACCCATGTCCCTAAACTCTCCTGATTTTACACTTAATCTAACGCTGAGTGTATTTAGACTTCCTCTAGGGGAAAGACGATCCTTCGTCGACCCCGAACATGACCTTACTCTTATCACCCGGGCTCTCACAACCTGACTCCTACTTATGATCTATTTCATATCCAATCATACCAAGTACACCATCTATCCCACCTTCCCATTCCAAGGGTTACATGTTATCTTATTTCTACAGCTTTACTATGTGCAGACCTAATGAGTTACATGACGTGCATGAAAGGTGACCCCACCAAACATTCATCCAAATGACCTAAGATTAGTACTAACGTTCTAACATGATATTTAAAAGATAAATCCAGAATATAATAATTTTCCTAATTTATTCATCATTTATTTAATTTTCTGCAAAATCAGGCCAACTGTGCTTTTGAACACCAAGTACAATTTTTTGACATGATATGGCCATAAAAAAATTATGACTAAATAATTGTAATTACTGAATTTCACAATTTTCCAAAAAGTTTTTAACTTCCAAACTAATTATCGACTAAATAACCACAATAATAAAACAAAACACGAAATAATAAAATTAATCATCCAAAAATTATAGAAAAAATTACCAGATCTCTAAAGTGACCAGAAAAATTTACTGATCAAAAATCATAATTTTATAAGCATATTTGTTCACCTAAATAAATCATTTAAAAATATTCTAAGTAAGGTACTTTGTGAAACAACCTATATGAAAAGGCTTCCAATAATTTTATAAAAATTCCCAGAGCATTATGAAGTCTTAAAATGTCCTCAAACCAAATTTAATGACTTTTCAGTGAGTAAATAATTCATAATAAATTTCTTGATAAGTATGGCAAACACTAGGTTTGTGAATGAAGTACCAAAATTATTAATCCAAAATTCATAAAAAAATTTCCAGAGATTAGTAACAACTATTTAAGGTCACTTCCTAAGTCTCATGGACATCCAAGATCATATGTCTAGGTAATAAAATCATGAGTAAAAGAATCCTAATTGGTCCTAAACTATTTCAGAGGGGATGTAAGTTCCTAAAGGTCCTAAAATCATTCACTAGGGCTTAATTCCACCCCAGCAACTCTCCTACCAAGTTTCAAAACATTCCAAGGACATATGGTCTCATGTCCTTCATTGAGCTCAAAACTCAACCCTAGGGTTCACACTAGGGTTCTAGGACACACCAACCCTAAACCACCCAAAATCTCTTATGGGGGGTATTTTGTATGACATTAACTCAGTGACCAAGGTTTCACCCCTTTTTGGATGAGGATTGGCCACTCTACCCATCAAACACTATTTACCATAATTTGCCCCCTTAGGGACCAAACTTTAGTCACACCAATACTTACTCAAATCAAACTCAAATGGGCTGAGATTTTTATCAGTGACCTACCATGACCCAAAGGATCATCCACCAAAATTTTGGGGAATTTTGAGGTCATTAAACCCTCTAATTAACCCATACATGGATTATTAAATGTTTACAAAAACTATAGACAAATGTTCTCCAAAAATTCCCATTTTTGAATATGTTTTGGGTATAGGTATGAGTGACTCCTAGTCCAAATTTCAAAGCATTTGGATGGTTGGATTGATGAGGGAACTCAATTTAGTATCTGGTTAACCCTATGTATAGAATGCACTATTTTGAGGGCTGTGGTCAGACCACTGACCCAAATGGGTTGACAAAAATTTTAAAATAAAGTAGACCTCAAGGGCTACAATTTTCATGTTGATCATTTCTCCAGCAAAAGGCTCTGCGCATTTTTAAAATTTAAAACCAATTACTACAAAGAGTGTGACAATCAAAATGAAATGATAATAATACTATTTAATTCATTCGACGACACTATTCTTAAAGCACATCGAGCGACTTCCCGTCATCGTCCCCAGCGCGCCAACGATCACAATTCTCCCATCCTGGAGCCACTTCCATGACCATTTCTCGGCTACCCGGCCACCTCCCTGGTCGTCCACCGCCACCACCACCTCCGTTGAGGTGGTGGCTATTGCTGGGTGGCGGCATGGCCGCCGGAGAGGCCGTTTCCAGCAAACCCTCCGCCTCCAAATTTTCGAGGAATTTCTTCAAATCTCCTCACTAGATCGTGCTCAATTGAGCCTGGTTTCTCTCCTAGTCAAACTAAGATGCTAACACAAAGGGAGAGGGGGAGAAATTGACCTTCTGAAGCGGATGGAGCCTTGTCGATCGCCGTGACGCCATTTTCGGTGGTGGAGGTGCTCGGTACAGCTGTCACTTAAAACCGAAAACCGCAAATCGAACCGGAACCGTAAAGAACCGGACCGAACCGTTGGCAAATTATTCGGGTTCCGGTTAGGATTTTGGAACCGTGAACAACATTGGTCCGGGTGTGGTTCTTACATTTTATTATCCGGACCGGAACCGGAACCGGAACCGCAACACACAACTCTCAAGCGGTTTCAAGATGTTTAGACCCGATCCGAACCGGACCGAAGTAGAACCAAACCGCAACCCGTTTATTATTATTATTATATTGTTATTATTTTATAATTTATCTATAATATTTATACTTACTATCACGAGTGAAACTGGTGTAGTTTGAACCCAAACCGCAATCGCACTAAAGGTGGTCGATTTTGGACCGAACAAAACTTCACCGCATAAAATCTGTATGACATGGTTTGACATTGGTGCGGTTGAGAGTCAATTTTTGTAGTGCATTTTTTTATTTTTATACAGTTATATATTATATTTTAAATTTTACTTACATATTTTTTTGAAATATTTTATTTTAAAAATATAGAAGATATATTTATTAGTAATCATGAAAGACAACTAATTGTAGGCGATTGTTACAGTTGAGTATGTCGATGAGACGTTCACAAGCCAACTAGAATTCGTGGCAAGTCTACAAGCGTAGGAAGAAAATTGATACTATCTCACCGATCGCGAAAAAGACCGTAGAGAAGTGCGCAACATAATTATTTTTATTTCGATGTTGTTTTGAGTTTTACTATTTGTAACCCGCTTTTATTTCATTCCGCCAAGCTTGACCTTGGTTTTAGTTGGAACCGATTGGAACCGAACCGAACCGCATGGAACCGGACCGAACCGATAGTGACCGGTTTGGTTTTGGTTCTTGTTGAACCGTAACCGGAACCGTTGACATGACGGTTCCAAAAATTAAGCTGGACTCGGAACCGATCAAACCAAATAAGGTTTTGGTTCTAATTTGAAGAACTGTTACCTTAGTGGTTCGGTTTATGATTTAAGTAGAACCGGAACCGAACCGGAACCGTGACAGTTCTAGTGCTCGGTGCTCTGCAACCACACTGCTAGAGGGCTCAACTCCTTCAAGGGGATGGTGGAAACGACTGCTCTGGTTTTGGGGAAGCTTTTAAAAGAATCAGATTGGGGAGATGAGGGGTCTAAGCTTCAATGGCCATTAATGGCCATGGGGAGAGGTTTCGACCATGGTGCTGGTTCAGTGCACACAACTACTGAATGGCCTGGAAAACCCCTTGATCTTCTCAGAACTAATGGGGGAGATGAATGGAGCCATTGAGATTGAAGAGAGGAGGCCCTTGGCCTTCCAAGCCATGAATGGCCTCTATCTCTCTCTTCCATTAAAGGGGAAACTTGAGGTTTCTCTCTCCTAGTCACCATTTGCAGAACTTAGATGGCATTTTAGGTCATTGTCAACCTCCTAAAGCTATTGAGTCACTCCAATTAAGCTTAGCCCAAGTGGATTGGGCTAGGTTAGGTCAACTTGAGTTAGTTTGACCCATTTAAGGGTTGAGTTGACTTTGGTCAATTTGACCTTTTGGGTTGACCCCAATGAGTCCTTAGTGACCCATTGGCCTCCCCTAAGGTCGAGGGAGACTTTGGTAGGATTGGTTTGACACCTTGGTGGTCACTTGACCCTCGTTAGGGTACTTTGACCATTTTAGGGTTTAGGTTGACTTTGGTCAACTTGACCTCTTGGGTTGACCCAAATGGGACCTTAGTGGCCCAATGAACCTCCTAAAGGGTTAGGAAGGGTTAGGTGGGGTCAAGGAGTCAAGGTGAAGCCCTAAGTCAAACCCTAGGTTTGGTGATTGAGTTGTGCTATTTGTAGACCAGGGTGATTTCTACCTTCATGCCCTAATTCACCTGGTCTTCTTGAGCTTCCTAGGGTTTTGCCATGACCTAGTCATGACAAAACCACTCATAGGGGTCTAGTTGTTTAAGAAATGTTACACCAATCCTGGGAGAGAACATTGAGATGCTGTGAAATGGAATTTGAGGTACCTGCGAGGGATGTCAAATTTTACGTTGAGGTTTGGAGACAGTGAGCCAAAGCTTCTGGTCTACATTGATGATGATATGGCTGGAGATTTGGACTCTAGGAGATCAATCTCTGGGTACTTGAGTATGTTTGCAGGGGGAGCTGTGTTGTGGCAGTCTAGACTGCAGAAGTGTGTCGCACTATCTGCTATAGAGGCTGAGCTTATTGTAGTCACTAAGGCATAAAAAGAGCTTCTTTGGATGAAGCATTTCAGTAGTGAGCTAGATTTCACTCGGGAGCACTACACACTCATATGTGATTGTCATAGTGTAATCTATTTAGGCAAAAACCCCACCTTCCACTCGAGGTCCAAGTATATTGACACGCGATATCATTGGATACGCAATACTATAGAGCAGAGAGAGCTGAATTTGCAAAAGGTGTACACGAATGACAATGGAGCAGATATGCTTACGAAAACCGTGTCGAGAGGGAATTTCAAGCACTGCGTAAGGATCGCCGATATGACGGCTCTCTCCACATAAAGGTAAAGTGGGGAGAATAAGTTGTTGGGTACAATTCCCGTCCTTTGTGGAGAAAACGGTTAGATTCGATTCTTTCTAGCTCGAACTTGATGGCATTAAATCTATTGACCGAAGGTGGAGACATGTTTTGAGATTTGAAGGAAGATTGTCAGAAGGAAAAGTTTCTTCACTTAGTCGAAAAGGAGGGGATTTTTTAAGATAATTTTCTCCTAAATGTGAAAGAGGTTAGCCAACTTTGATCATGTTTTTCAAGCATATGTTTCATGATAAGTGTGAAAAGGAGTAGCTATCTTTGACCTTTAAACCAACATGTGTTCTTAAAGAAAGTTTCTAGGAAAGTGCTAAGTTTCATGACATGTGTTTTTGACCAAGGTAAGCTTCATGGATGCTTCATGCACATATCATCTACCACCTCTACCTCCTTAGTTTTGACCCTATAAATAGACATGAAAGAGGAGGGGTAATACATTAACTTCTCTCCAAGCTCATGCATTAGAAGTTTTCTAGAGAGGCATTTGTGGCAACTGTCTTAGTTTGTGAGAGCTTTCAAACGTTATTCTACGACGTTGATGAGGAATACTTCACATACACGGATTGGATCTGGAGCGGATTTGGGCAAGGATTCATAGAGACATCTTGAAGAGGATATGTGTAATCCGTCTCGCCCGCCACTGTCGGTAACTTGCAATTGTAAAGCTACTGTTCATTGTGTAATATTGTGGTGCGAAGTTGGTGAAGAACCTGTGTGGATCGAGGAGAGAAAGTCTTGTAATTGCCTATTGTTTTCATACATTTTAGTGGCAGCTTTCCGGGTCCGACTCCGATCGTTCCGTAATTTTCACCCTATTTGGGTTTCCGCGTTAAATCTTTGTGTCACTTTTATTATTGTTATTCTGTGCTGTGTTTTGGTTGTGTATCGACATACCGCTAAGTAGTCGTGCATATCTTGCTCGAACTAATTTTCAGGTGCTCTGATCGGGCTTGCATGCTCTCTAGCCCAACAAAAAATTCTTCAATTTTGATGAATTCCATGTTGAGTGGTTTGTGACATTTTCCCTACCTTGACAATCATCTTGAACACTTCGATCTCCCATCTAGTCTAGAATGCCATGGTAGATGTGTATATAAACAATGGAATACTAGAGCTTTTACAGAGTTGGCTGTTTGAGCTTATATCATTTTAGTGTTGCAGTGTCGGGCACTGTCGTGGTCGGAGCACTGTCATGTCCGCACTGTCTCTCGCATATAACATGATTATCTTTACAATTATTTTAAATTGGCTACTTAAATCTATAATCTGCAGTGGGTATCTATATTTAGAATTATTTTTAGGATCTACATAAAAGTAATTTTCATCTTTGTATCTACAAAAATAATTATTTTTTTAATCCAATAAGCCAGCCATCTCCATATAAGATATTGCAAATTTGGGCCAACTATGCTTGAAGAAATCACAAACGTAAAAAAAAAGGATGGGCCTCACACAACTACAAATGGACACTTTTACCCCTACACGTTTCTAAGTCTGTTTAGACAACCTATGGGTCAACATGTCCTACTAGAACAGTTGACCCAATTGATCAACATGTCCTAATATTGATCAAAATCGAATCAACTGGTTCACTTCAATGGAGGGAGAAGGGGCATGTAATCATGTGGCCCAAAGAATGGTGTTAAACCTTATATATTAAAAACAAGTAAAAGTCTCATACTCTGCAAGATATCCAGCTCATAAACATTTGTTCCAATTCTTTTAAGCACAGTGTAAGGACCCTTTTTTAGCATTTAACTCTTAGTATATATGCATAGAACAACACATGTTCTCCTTTATTGAAATTTTGCAATCTTATATGGATATCAGCATACAATTTATAAATAATTTTATTGCAAGTACTCGTACGTCGGATAGACTTATGCATGCTACATAGTGACAACGAATGATGTTCGACAAGCATAACCGGTTTCCTACGTAGAAGCTCTACATCTCTCCAAGCATCATTCCAGAGGGGCACATGATCAGGGGGCTCAGTGGGTGGAGTGTAATAAATTTTAACGCGAGTGCGATGATCATTTAAATAAACACCTGAAATGTCAGCACTAATAATGATGGAATCGATCCCAAGACCTTCGAGAGCACTCTCACTCTCCACTAGCTTGAAGACAATGGACACGTCCCAAAAGAGTGGTGGTTTATCTAGAGGCTCACTTGGTGAGGCATAGAAATACTCATCGAATGTGAAATAAACATCCAGATGACAAGATGAGGCTTTAACACTGAGATGCCACCCTAGAATGCCTCCATAAAGTGATAACTCATCCGACAACTCGTCGGGAGGGAGATAATAAGATTCATCACACATGAAATGGGTGATGAAATAGGTTCCACGAGTAGTGGAAGTGTCATCAAACGCAGGTGATATAGATACTACAAAGTCAATGTCATGATCTCGACCCTTACTCGAGATATGACTTGCCATAACAATATAGGGAGGTTCACGTGAACATGCATGCAAGGGAGAATATATGATTGAAGCAGGGGTAGGGAAAGAACACATCATAATAGGTTCACTAAGTTGCTCAAGTTCGCTCTTCGTATGGGTTCATAGGAAATGGGTTAGAATCAAAAGGATGGATCACACATCAAATTAAGTACCTCACTAGGGTGAGATAAATTAGTCTCAGGTACCAATTTTAATGCGCCTGATGGATGAGGAGTAGCGAAAGTGCTAGCCTCAGAATGGAAAGGACTAATACTAATAAGGTCAATAGGGTCATTTACTCGACTGCCTCTAGTGGATCTAAAGGACTGCTCATAATGAAGGGCGAGCTGAAATGTCTCCCCGACGGGCTCAGAGTAGTGATAGGTCAACTCAGCATGTAGCTCATATCGAAGTCCAAATCGAAATCGGGAAGCAGTCATAGTTGGCTTCTCTCGGATGTCGATCTTCACTGCTAATTCATCAAAGTAAGATATATACTCAGTAACATATATGGATCCTTGCTGGAGGGAGAGTACTTACTCAAAGATATGATATTGGTAAATACTCGTGGTATAATTTGTGTTTCATATCCACCAGACTAGTGATGGGGCGAAGATGATCTCGCGCAAGTGCCCCTCAATGCTATATTGTTATCTCAATAATGTCTCGCCCGACCTAACAACCTAAACTTTACAAACTTGGCACGACGCTCATCGAATGCATGAAAGTATTCCAGATAAAATCTTATATCCATGAGTCAATAGCTAAAGGCCTCGGGACTTGACAAACCATCAAACGATGGGGCGACTCTACCTAACTCATACCAAGACTTTCCTCAAAATGACCCATATCGTAATAACACATTATACAATGGCGTGGTTGTGTTGAAGAGTCAACACGACCTCTATGAGTGACGAGTCGGGGATGAGGATAATCATGATAGTCTGAATATCTTCCTTAGTGAACCATATTTGCTAGATTAATGTTGGAATCTAGTTCCTCAAATAAATGATTAGAGGCTTAGAGCAGCAATTGTTAAAATTATTGACGTTGAAAGTGGCGGCCTGGGTGTCCCGACCGCCCGGTTAGGGAGTAGCGGTCTTATCGGCAGACCGCACGGTCTGGTGTTGGCAGCTTATGCTATCAGTCCGTGCGGACTGAGGTGGCTCCTAGCTTCTGCTAGTTTCTCGGAAGTTAGCCGGTTCCCTGGTTGTAACCGGGCGGGTAAGGTGTGTAACTGCGGTTGGAATTCTCTTCTGGAGTCCGCCTAGTTGGTTGTGCGGACTCGGTTTGGAGCTTGGGGAGTTCGGTCGGTTCAGTGCCTTGTCTCTTTCCTGGTGGTGCAGATAGGAGGTGTTCGCAGAGATCGTAGTTTGTGCAGTCTGGAGTTCAGTCTGCCTGGTTTGTGCGGACTGGTAGTTTTCTGTCCGTGAAGCTCGTGTCAGTGTTCTTTGTTGACGAGGACTTGGTCTCGGTTGGATACAAATCCAAGGGGGCGGTAACTGCAGTATTCGTGGAGTCTACATGATCGTCAGGGTTATCACGTATAAGCCGACTATCCAGCAGCTCAGCTTACTTGGTTCATGCCTATATTGCGAGATGCGGATGAGCGACCTAGTGTGGTGTCTGCAAGTTGCTTCGGTGTAGCTTTGGAGTAGGTCCAAGGTTTTGCGAACTACTCTTCTGTCCTCTTGGTCGGAGCGACCTGTGCGGACAAGTTGTGCTAGCTGTGTACTAGGGCAGTTTTCCTATCGCGTAGGGTGGTGATCATACTCCTCTCCGCGCCTATAAATAGGACCCCCCTGTCACATCAGTCATAACAGAGTGAATAGTAAGTGAGCTCATGATTAGTTGATGCGGCTAAGTATTTTTGTCCGCGCAGTTTGAGAAGCTAAGCAAGTTGCTTTTGCAGATTGTGCGGGTAGCACTGAGAAACTAAGGACTTGGTTCTGACTTTGGTCAGGGTTTAGTGAAGTCGGCGGTTACAATCAACGGTTAAGCAACAGGTCGCGGATAGCGACAAGAGGTCTTCTCTCCTTCAGCATTTCGCAGTTCAATAAGCTATCTGCCAGTTCGACGGACTGTTCTTCTCTGTTCAGCAGCAGATGTCCGTGCGACTTTAATTGGCGACCAGGCGACCTCGGCAGTCAGGCTGTTTTCAGGTTGCAGACAGGTCTTCTTCATCTTGAATAATGGGTTGTCCGCGTGACCTCGCGGTCTCTGCGGACTACGCTGTTCAATTCGGCAGGGTGGCGGTTTCTTGTTCTGTCTGCCCGGCTTCTTCTTGCCTTGTTGTTTTTTACTTCTATTGGTTACATCGACGAAGCATGTCTCTCCATGTATACCTCATGCTGTAAAGAAGTTTGTTAATACAAGACTTGCTTGTTACTTTCCTTGTATCTGGTTTATTGAGCTCGGTTATGGTTGAGTGTTCCTATGTCTGGTTCCCGTTTTCTGCTTTCTTGAAATTTCTACATGGCATCAGAGCTATCTTTCCGATATCTTGGAACTTTTTACATGGTATCAGAGATAACGGAGGTCTGAGCAGTGATCAACCATCAATTTGCTCTTTGATTCTGGGAGCTTGATAGACCAGTGGTTGTGCAATGGAAGGTGGGTTAGCAAGAGGTCTTGGTATTGAACATTTAGCGCCGACCAACTTTAAGAATTGGAGGGCGTGCATGGAAAACAATCTTCTTGGCGAGGACCTTTGGGATGTTGTCTATAGAGATGATAGGCAATAAGTTACTGCTGCAACTGGCAATGCTGAAGTGGTGAGAGCTTGGAGGAAAACTAACGCTAAGACAGAGTTTACTCTCAAGCGGGCTATCTCACTGGAGCTCTTTAACCACATCATTAGATGTCGTCAGCTGCTGAGATTTGGACTTCCCTTGATGAGTTGTTCAATAAGAAGAATGTAGCATGACTACAGTTCTTAGATAATGAGTTGGCAAGGGCCACTCAGGGAGACTTATCCGTCTCAACCTTCTTCCTGAAATTGAAGAATTTGTGTGCTGAGACTCAATACTGGACCTTGATGAGACGATTTCAGAGGCTAAGCTGAAGAGGCACATAATCCGCAGCTTGTAGAAGGAGTATGTGACCTTTGTTACCTCTATTCAAGTCTGGGCTACTCAGCCATAACTGCTAGAGCTAGAGAACCTGCTAGCATCGCAGGAGAGCTTAGCAAGACAAATGGTTGGAATGACTGTCTCTGGAGGAGATAGTGAGGCCTTGTTTTCAGGGTGGAAGAAGAGGTAGGATACGAAGAAGAAGTCGGCTGATGATGGTCCTTCTACTTCATATCAGCATGAGAAGAGTTACTCTTCTAAGTATAATGGGAAGAAGAAGAAGGAAGGGCCAAGTTGTTATAGATGCAACCATCCGGGACACTTCAAAAGGGACTATAAGGTAAAGCTTCAGCCTGGTCATGCTGCAGGCAAGGAGGAAGCTAGATCTGGTACTGAGGGAGGAGGATAGGGAAATGCATTTATGACGGGCACTAGTGTTCGTGCATTGTCCACCATCAACTACAAAGATGACTAAATCATCGACTCTGGGTGTGGTCATCACCTCACCTGGGATGAGTCGAAGTTCTCCTCACTACAAGCTTACTCAGGTAACGATGCTATAATTACTGCTGACGATATAGTACATACAGTTGAGAAGGAGGGTGTCGTCTCCTTCGGCAGTGAGGATGGGGGTAACTCAGCTATGGAGTTATAGGAGAGCGGATCGGATGGTGGGCCAGAGGAAGCTGTGAAGGATCTTCTAGTGGAGCTGTCAGTGTCACCCGGAGCTCCAGATGTTTCTAGCTCTGGGGTAGAGGCCTCTGATTCATGAAGCAGGGGGATCGTTGCTCTAGATTTTTCCGGGAATGGAGCTGGTTCAGAAGAAGCGGCTGAGGTGGTTAGCAATAGCCAGGTTCTTCGGAGATCGAAGAGGACCGTTAAACCAACGGCTCATTACATCGAAGGAAACATGGTGAGCTTTGTCTCCTATTTCTTCGCAGGCCCTCTGGACGAGCGAGAGCCTTCTAAGTTTGAAGACGTCATTGGAGTCAGGGAGTGGGATGACGTTATGGATGAGGATATGTCAGCCCTCTGAAGGAACGAGACTTGGGACCTTGTGCCCAAGGTCGATGACGTTACTCTTGTGACGTGCAAGTGGGTGTACAAGTTGAAGAAGAAGGCATATGGAAGTATCGAGCGATACAAGGCTCGTCTTGTTGCTCGAGGGTTCTCCCAGCAGTATGACGAAGATTATAAGGAGACATTTAGTCATGTTGCCAAAATGACTTCAGTACGTGTGGTGATTGCCTTGGCGGCTTGCCAATGATGGAAGATGTGGCAGCTTGATGTAAAGAATGTCTTTCTTTACAAGGAGATTGATAAAAACATCTCTATGATTCAACCACCAGGATACGTGTCTGAAGATCATCCAGGATACGTCTGCAAGCTCCGGAAAGCTCTTTATGACTTGAAGCAAGAGCCTAGGGCATGGTACGGAAAGATCGCAAAATATCTCCAATTCTGCGGATATCTTGCTTATGTTTCAGATTCAAACCTGTTCATAAAGAAGAAGGGGGAGCTTCATGTCTTGGTGCTTCTCTACATGGACGACATGATCATCGCGGGGGACTCTTAGGAGGAAATAGCTAGGCTCAGGGTCGAGCTAGCTATTTGCTTCGAGATGAAAGACTTGGGAGAGCTTCATCACTTTCTCGGTCTCAAAGTGGAGAGGAAGAAGAGCAGGATACTTGTTTTCCAAAAAAGAAATGCAGAACGGATTATGAAGCGATTCGACATGAGAGAGGGAAAGAGTTGCTCTACTCTTTTGGATTCTAGTCTCAAGCTTCGACGGGATGAGAGAAGGGCTCTTCCAGATCTCTTAGTGTTTCGGGCTCTGGTTGGGAGCCTGATTTATCTGACGATTACAAGACTAGACATTGTTTATGTTGTTGGCCGAGTAAGTCGGTACATGGCAGAGCCTCAGAAGCCTTATCTAGTAGCGACAAAGAATATTTTGAAGTATGTGAAAACTACTTCTGATATGGGTCTCCATTATATGAGAGACACAGGATTCAACCTGCATGGTTACACAGATGCTGATTATGGGGGAGACTCAGATGATCGGAGATCGACGTCTGGTTATGTTTTCACCTGCGGATCAGCGGGTATCTCGTGATGTAGTAAGAAGTAGGATTCTGTGTCCGTCTCTACTATGGAAGCGGAGTACAAGGCTTCGGCCTTGGCAGCTCGGGAAGTCTTTTGGCTTAGGAGGCTAGTAGAGGACGTCCATGAGGAAGTGCGAGATCCCACTTTGCTTCGCGGTGACAACGAGAGTGCTCTTAAACTGGTGAACAATCCAGTTTATCATGCGAGGACCAAGTATATAGAGATTGAGCACCATTTCATTCGGGAGAAGGTGTTGGAAGGGTCTCTTGCGGTTGGGCATGTGTGGAGTGAGTGCAATGTCTCCGACATCTTCACTAAGCCGCTGTCGAAGAGGCCTTTTGAACGGTTACGAGAATGGCTAGGGTTGATCACCACTTATCACTTCAAGGGGGAGTGTTGAAATTATTGAAGTTGAAAGTGGCGGCCTGACCGCACGGTTAGAGAGTAGCGGTCTGATCGGTAGACCGCGCGGTCTGGTGTTGGCAGCTTGTGCTATCAGTCCATGAGGACTGAGGTGGCTCCTAGCTTCTACTAGTTTCTCAGCAATTAGTTGGTTCCCTGGTTGTAATCGGGTGGGTAAGGTGTGTATCCGTGGTTGGATTTCTCTTCTGGAGTCTGCCTAGTTGGTGGTGCGTACTCAGTTTGGAGCTCGGGGAGTTTGGTCGGTTCAGTGCCTTGTCTCTTTCCTTGTGGTGCGGATAGGAGGTATCCACATAGCTCACGGTTTGTGCGGTCTGGAGTTCAATTTGCCAAGTTTGTGCGGACCGGTGGTTTTCTGTCTGCGGAGCTCGCGCCAGTATTCTTTGTTGACGAGGACTTGGTCTCGGCTGGAGACAAATCCAAGGGGGGTGGTATCCGTAGTATATGCGGAGTCCGCATGTTCGCCAAGGTTGTCACGGACAAGCCGACTATCTGGCAGCTCAGCTTACTTGGTTCATGCCTATGTTGCAAGCTGCAGATGAGCAGCCTGGCGTTGTGTCCGCAGGTTGCGTCGGTGTGGCTTTGGAGTAGGTTTAAGGTTTTGCGGACTACTCTTCTGTCCGCTTGGTCAGAGCGACCTGTGCGGACAAGTTGTACTAGCTGTGGATAGGGGTGGAAATAGGCCAGATGGCCTATCAAGGGCCTGCCATCGAGCTGGCCTGGCCTGGCCTATTTTCTATTTACCATAAAGAATAGACCAATAATTGGGCCTATTTTTAAAACAGCCCCATACCCATATTATTAAAGCCTAGCCTGTAAGCTTGCAGGCCGACCTGCAGGCTCCATGTCTCAGCGGACTCAGCGCCTGGGTGACCCAGACACTGAGTGGTCTCAGCGGACTCATGCGCTGAGACCAGGAGCCGAGTGGCCTCAGCGCCTGGGTGACCCAGGCGCTGAGTGGTCTCAGCGGACTCAGCGCCTAGGTGACCCAGGCGCTGAGTGGTCTTAGTGGACTCAGGCGCTGAGACCAGGAGCTGAGTGGTCTCAGCGCCTGGGTGACCCAGGCGCTCAGTGGTCTCAGCAAACTCAGCGCTTGGGTGACCCAGGTGCTGAGTGGTCTCAGCGGACTCAGGCGCTGAGACCAGGAGCTGAGTGGTCTCAGCGCCTGGTTGACCCAGGCGTTGAGTGGTCTCAGCAGACTCAGCGCCTAGGTGACCCAGGCGCTGAGTGGTCTCAGCGGACTCAGGCGCTGAGACAAGGAGCTGAGTGGTCTCAACGCCTGGGTGATAGGGGCGGAAATAGGCCAGGCGGCCTATCAGGGGCCTGTCGTGTCATGCCGCGTGCGGGTCTTCCTCATTTTCTCCGAGTCACTCTGCAAGGATTAATGTTTTTTATGGTAGGCCTAAGTAGGCCTACAGGCCAGGCCTACCAGTTTTACAAAATAGGCCAGACCAGGCCTATATTTTAGCCTACATCAATAGGCCAGGCTTTGGCCCAAAAAAACTAATGTAAGCCGGGCCTGTTTTCCATAAAGCCTGGCCTGGCCTATTTCCAGGGCTAGCTGCGGACTGGGGAGGTCTTCCTATCGCATAGGGTGGTGAGCATACTCCTCTCTGCGCCTATAAATAGGACCCCCCCATCACACCAGATATAACAGAGTGAACAGTAAGTGAGCTCGTGATTAGTTGATGCGGCTAGGTTTTTTTGTCCGCACGGTTTGAGAAGCTAACCGGGTTTCTTTTGCAGATTGTGCAGCTAGCAATGAGAAACCAGGGACTTGGTTCTGACTCCAGTCAGAGATCAGTGAAGCTGGCGGTTATAATCAGCGGTTAAGTAACAGGTCGCAGCTAGCGACAAGCGGTCTTCTCTCCTTCAGCATTTCACAATTCAATAAGCTATCCACCAGTTCCACGGACTGTTCTTCTCTGTTCGGCAGCAGTTGTCCGTGCGACTTGGCGACCTCGGCGGTTAGGCGGTTTGCAGGTTGTGGACAGGTCTTTTTCAGCTTGAATAACGGGTTGTCCGCGCGACCTCGCGGTCTCTGCGGATTACGTTGTTCAGTTCGGCAGGGTGGTGTTTCTTATTGTGTCCGCCCAACTTTTTCTTGCCTTGTTGTTTTTTTTACTTCCATTGGTTACATTGGTGAAGCATGTATCGTCATGTATACCTCGTAAAGAAGTTTGATAATACAAGACTTGCTTGTTACTTTCCTTGCATATATTTTATTGAGCTCGGTTATGGTTGAGTGTTCCTGCGCCTGGTTCCCGTTTTCTGCTTTCTCAAAATTTCTACATGGTATTAGAGTTATCTTTCTAATATCTTGGAATTTTTTACAGCAATTGCCCGAACTTGGGCTCCGATACCAAATTGACACGGGACGGTCCTATATAACGGGGATAATGTGGGTGATCACTATATGCAACAACATGAATCCGACGATTTTATCTTGCAATAGTAATTTGTTTTATAAATCAAAATAAAATATGTCACAGTAGTTAAAGCTCTCAAATATGGAGACAAGAGAATTCGTTTAATTGCAAGAGTACTAGAAAATCAAATGACTATTAAAAATGAAAGAATACACAGACTCAAATAACTAAAATCAACACGTACGAACTAATATCTCTTCAAGCAAAGATCAAATAGAAGACCCGACGGTAAAGAAATAATAAATACACCTTGGACTCGCATAATATTGAAAGGGGAGGGCTGGAGTGATGTCGGAGAGCTGTGGCGTAGCCGGGAGAGCCACACAGAGCTGATATTCAGGTTCCAATATTGTTGCAAAGGCTGGCTGCGACTGGAATGGGCTGAAATTCTGATTCACAAAACCTGCTGAAGGTGTTGGCTGGTTGGGAAGAGGATGGAGGGCATTAGCCGGGAATTTCTAGGATGTGGAATGGCTGGTTTGAGGAGAGGTGGGGGTTAGTGACTCCACGTGGGGGAGGCGGGGTTTGGCTGGGCAGGGGTTTAGAGGGGGAGTGGGATCCGCGTAGGTGATGGAGGGTGGGGGTTGTTAACATGGAGAAGGGAGGTTGCGTGTGGCTCCACGTGAAGGTGGAGAGGGAAATAAGGAAGGGGACGACTGCTATGCTGTTAGTAGAAATTGGTGGGTTGGGAGGAATTTTAGGAGCGTGGCCTATAATTTTGGAGAGGTGGGGGCAATGGGATAGTTGAATGAGTTGGGAGGTGGTTATGGAGTCGTGGAGGAGATAGCTTTTCACTGGTTGTGGACCAAGGTGGCCACCGGTGGTGGAGGTGGCAACCGGAGATATTTTCCGGCGATTGCCGAAAAACTAAAATGAAAGTAATGGAGATGGGAATGTATGGGGATCACTGGAGGCGGCCAGAGACAATTTTTCGGTGATCGCCAAAGGGAAAATATATGAACTTCTGGATAGGAGGGAGAAGGGTTATGTTGGAGGATAGGGGGCTATTGTAGGAGGTTGTCTGATACGATCAGAGCGAATCCGGTCAAGGGAAGGCGTTTCGCCACGTCTATACTAGGCGCGCGCGAGGGACAGAGGCGGCATGAGACTAAGCAGCACTTGGCGGGCCCAGTATCGGTTTATGTTTTTGTATTTTATTCCGTAACTTCTATTTATGTTGTACGACCGATTGACCTTTTTGGTCTCTCCCTATATAATGGTGATATGTGGACTGATTATGTATGTTTGGAATTATTGGGTTTGAAATTTAAAAAGGGAGAAACCGACCCGGCGGTTCGTTGTGTTTTCCCTAGCCGCTTCTTCCCTCTCGCGTTCTGCTCTCTCTTCCACCCGCACTCGCCTGGCAACGTCCCGCCGGCCCTCCACACCACCGCAGAACCGCAACACCCCCCTAACAACTGGTCTGGCCTCCTTCGAGCGTCGCCCCATTACCACGCGTCACGCCTCCCATTCTTTGCCGTCATCGCTCCTCCCGATTGATCCACATATGGCGTTCTTCCACAGAGGTATTGAGCTGTTCGGCGCCCGTCCTGTAGATCTCGCTTGCGCTCTCCTGCATCCGACATTCTTCCGTCCAGTTCTGCATCTGTTCTCCTCCGTCTCTTGTAGATCTCGCCTGAGTTCGGCGTTCCGACTACTTCCTTCCGTCTTTCCGGCGTATGTCACTCACCCGCAACATAACGCGTGACTCTGATTTGGCTACCGCCACAACATCTCTCTCTGACCTCCTTAACCTGGTTGATACGATCATGTCGGGCCTTCAAGTTTTCGTCCCGACATCCACGCAGTCCTCGCCGCCCAGCCCCCGTCTTCGGCTGCCCCACCAACCACGCCGCTGGCCACTGCGGCATCAGCCAATAGCCCCGACAATCTTCCGGTCGGCACTCCCCCACTGCCCGAGCTTGCTTCCAGCGCTCTTCCCTGCCTTGAACTACCGGTTTTCGACAAGATCGATCCCCTCGGTTGGCTACTTGGCTTGCAAGGGCCGAACACTACTTGAAAATCCAGGGAACGCCCACAACTCAAATGGTTCCCTTTGCCACGATTTAAATGGAGGGCTCGACCCTTCATTTGGTCTGTTGGATCCGCCAATCGTCGTCGGCCTTGTCCTAGACACTCCTCAAAGACGAGTTGATCCGCTACTATGACAACCGCCACGCCGGCAACCAGTACGAGCGCCTAAGAAACGCCCGCCAAGACAACTCTGTTGATGCTTACATCGACGACTTCATTGAGGTGGCCATACTTGGGCACGTTGCTCGCCGGGTTGCGCTCCAAATGAATGAGAATTAGAATTCGTCCAAATGAATGAGGAATCCCTCGAATTAGAATTAGTTTAAGTGAATGAGAATAGTGGTCTATTTATAGTCTTTTGAATGGGCGGTCCGGTAATTCTACCCGGCAAATACCGTACCGGCAAATAGAATCGCTCAGATTCGATCACGCGGATCGCTACTTTCGAAAAAAGGACAAGACTACCCCCAATCTAAAAAAGGAACCTGGGAGGGACTGGCGGCGCGCGTCCGCCGGCCAAGGAAGCGGCCGTCCTTGCTGATCTTGGCGGCCGGCCAGGGGGGCAGCCAGCCAAGGGTTCGGCCGGCCCTTGCGGGGAGGATGGCGACCGGGGCGGGCGGCCAAGGCGACGCCGGGTCGGCCGGCCCTAGCAGGGCCGACCACGACCTAGGTCGAGTCCGACTCCCCGATCGGGGCCGGCCGCGGCTAAGGCCGAGGAGGCCGCCCCGAGTAGGGCCGGCCATGCCCTTGGACGGAGCGGCCGGCCTTATCATGGCCAGCCGCGACAAGGGTCGGGACGGCCGTCCCAAACGGTCGCGCCCTTGGCCGGAGCGGGCGGCCCTAATGGGGCCAGAGCGGGCGGCCCTAATGGGGCCGGTCGGGGCGGCCACCCCGAGCGGGGGCGGTCGTGCCCTCGGCCGGACGAGGGAGTGGAGGGGACGGGCGTCACGATCGGTGTGCGCACGATCTGGTGCGTCGATCGTGTGCGTGGTGCGAGACTTTCCTTGCGCGGGCCGGACTTTCCCTGCGTGGGCGAGTTGCCATTTCTGGTTCGCTTTTCCTATAAAATGGGTTCAACCCCATTATCCCCCCCCCCCTCCCAAAGTTCTCAGAGCCGGGAGCCAAAGAGGGAGGATTTCGAGAACTTTTGTCTCTTTTTGACGCAATGGACGGTGGTGTTGAAGGAGGTCAAGGCGACACACCGGTGGGCGACAAGGCATGCGGGTGATCCCAGGAGGGAAAAGCGGGGCGCACTGCGGGCGGCAAAAGCTCGCGCGCTGCGGGGGCGCGCGTGGTGCGCTCGCATCGCGTGCCGCGCAGCGGTCCTACGCGTGCAGTCATCATGTGTTCACGTAGCGGGTTTGCGTGCAACAAGCTTGTGCTTCTGCCCCATTATGGGCGCTTAGTTTGATTAACTTGTCCTTCGTACGTGTTTTGCAGGCTCCGAGACGTGTTGCGCTGGGCCGGCCAATGAGGATGCGGTAGACCCTTACCGTGAAGCAGATTGCGTCCTGGAGAGTGAGGTACAACATTCCTGCTGAGATCGAGATCAGGATACCCCATGGCAACCAGCGAGTGCAAAGTCTGTCGATGGGATGGTTGACCTTATGTGAGTCGTCCCTGAGAGCGGGTGTTCGCTTTCCTCCTTGCGGCGAGATTTTTGCGATCCTGAAGCATTGTGGCGTGCCGATGTCGCAGTTCTCTCCTCTGGCAATGAAGCGTGTCATGGGCCTGATAGCGTTCTTCCGTGGGCATGGCTCGGTCTTTTCTTTAGAGATCTTTAAGGAACGGTGTGAAGTTCGCACAGATGGAGGCGGCCGCGTCAAGGTGCATAGCAACAAGACTTGGTTGCAGTTCGAGAGCCGAGTTGGCAGGCGGAACGGGGACACAGTATATTGATTCATCCGCAAATGCTGGTGAAAGGCCGCGAGCGCGAGTTCTCCCCTGTGCTTGGGTTTGAGTGCCCTCAGGACATGGCGGTTCTCATGTTCAGCATTTATTTATTCGTGTACGAGAAGCGCTTGCTGCTGTGCGAGCTCTCCGCCGATGCGGGGCATGCTGTTGTAGTTCCTTTGAGGCGCGATCGAAAGAGGAAGATGGTTTTTGGCGACGGCGACGGGCTTGCCCCTCCACGCCATCCGGCTGAGAGACAGAAGGGGAGCTCGAGGGATCCTCCATGCGGTTCTCGTGTCGACGGGCCCCCTTGCGCGTACCTGGACGTGGTTATCGGCTCTTTTTGTCCCCAGGCTCTGGATGGATGCGCTCCTTTATCTCCTCACCGAAGGGAAAAAAGAGATCCTCGTCTCTGGCGGTCACGAACAGTGCGGTAAGTATGCTATCCTGTCTTTGAGTGTCTTTTTGGGACTTGATTTTGCCGATCTTCCCTTTTTGTTGCAGGTCGGTATCTAGACTCAGATTGCGCTCTCCTGGAATGATTGTTATATCGGTCTGAAGGATCGACATCACTATCTTCAGGAGAAGTTGAAGACGATGGGGATCTCCTTAGCCGCCTTGACGAAGGAGCGGGAGCGTAACCTATCCCTCCTCCATGAGCTGGATTCGGTGGTAGCGGCTGAGAGGGCCGAGTCAGTGCGACTTCAGGAGGAGCTTCAGACCCAGAGGTCCCTGGTTGAGAAGGCGCTGGGTGATGCTGCCCGCTTGGAGGCGGAGGTCCTGCGTTTTTCCACTGAGGAATACCTTTCAGGGCTCTGGGCGGACGGAGTAGTTGAGTATAAGGGCTCGATAGCTTTCCAGGTGAACCATGGCCAGTGGTCCGAGGAGATACGCGGGGAGGACTGGACGAGAGGTGTATCCTGAGCTTGCTGACATTCGAGAGGTGGCATTCCGCCGAGGAGTGGGGAAGACCCTTCAGATGGTGACTCGTAAAAGCAGATGTGATCTCTCTGATCTAAGCATTGATGACCTTTTTGTGGACGACGACGTCAGATCTGACGAGAAGGAGTAGTCCCTTGCGATATTTATCTTTGTGTTTTATGTACTCCTAGTATGCTTTAAGCATTCCTCGGTGGTGTTTGGCTCCTCTATGGAACTCGCAGTACTTGTTCTTGTCCCCCATTCCTGTTGGAATCTCCCGGGGCCTTCAGAGCTCTGGATCATCTCGGATGGCGTAGAGTAAGTTGGTCTGTGAGGTGTTAAGCGGTGAATACTCATTGTATCTCTTGGGCTGCTGCTCCTCGCGTAGGTTCCCATGGCGCGCGTTGTCTCTGCGTCCTTCTCTTTGTTCTTCCCTGCACTCTTCCTTGTGCTTCGGATCCAGCTCCTCTCTCTTCCTCTTTGTTCCTCCTTCGAACTGTCTCCTGTGAGCTTCAATCGCCTCATCGACTGCCATCTGGGACTCCACTCAGTGCACCAGGTCTGGGTAGCTGGGGACGGTTTCCCTCATCAGGGCTGAGTAAAAATCTCCTGGCCAGAGGACGCCAAGAAAGACTCCACGGAGGAGCTCCGGGTCCACCCTCGGGATCTGCCTTGCCTCCGAGGTGAAGTGTCTGAAGAACTCCTTGAGGGTTTCCCCCGCGCCTTGCTTGATCCCGGAGAGGTGGGAGCGATCCTTCGCGACAAGCCTGTTGGCGATGAACTGGTCCACGTCCGTGCCTGGCCTTTGAGAGTAGCAGGGAAGACTTGGCAGAGTAGCTGGTCGGGAGCATTGTAGAGGTGGAGGATCGTGGAGAAGTGGTTGATGTGTTCCAAAGGATACTTCGTCCTGTCATAGGTTTCGATATGCAGGAGCTTGAACCCCGGGGGAACGGGGTGTGCCAGTACCTGCTCTTCCAGCGGTGATGCTCCTCTGACCGAGCGGCGGGCTACTGCTGGTCCTCCGTTGAACTGGCCGTACTCCTCTAATAGCACCTTAAACGCTTCCCTTGTCATTCTCCTGCCTTGGTCCTGCGGCTCGTGTGGGGGAGAGACGGCTCCGACACCCCGGCACAGTGAGCCGGGTGTTCCGTACTTGCGCGTCGAGATGATTTATACTCAGCGTCTTCTTCCCCTGCCCTCTGGCCGTGGGCGAGCGATGGTAGTGTGTTCTCTGGCGCGAGGACTCCTACGAGGATTAGTGGGCCTGCCAAGCGCCTGATAAGGGCGAGCACCTCGGCTTGAATGTCCACTGCGGGTGCGTCCCCTTCCATGGGTGCGGCTCCCGGGGTCACGGTGGCCTCCCCTTGCACTAGTACGTTGATGAGGGAGTGAGATGGTGGGACGTCCTCTTGCTCCCTTTGGGCCGATCCCCTGGTCGCTCGCGTGCTCTTTCCTACCATGGCTTCCTTTTTCCTTGACAATCTTCTGAATATCTTGGTGATTGCTGGGATCTCCTTCCCACATACGGCGTCAATCTGTTGCGGTCCATTCGGGGCTTCCGGTAGATCGGCCTATCTGACCGCCTTAGCCCGCGAGCGTCCGAACATGCAAACAGATAAGGGTCTCCGGAGAGATTGAGTCCGAGAGCTGATGACGTGAAAAACTCGCAATCGGGGTGAAAAACCACGCGGCGGGAGCAGTGCCGGCTAACCTCCACTATTCCTTGAGTTCGTTTACAAGATGCTTTGAGCGAGAGAGCGAGGGCGACAGGTCGTGCCTCGTTACAATTGTGGGGAGAGAGGTCGCCTCCGTGCTTCCGATTCCTAGCTTGCCCCACAGCTGTTGTCTTCGTCCGTACCACTGCAGGTCTTCAAATTTGTGATTGGTCTGCAGATAGCAAGCTCCTCCGTGTTCCAAATATTGGTCTCCCGTTAGCAGACTCCTTCGTGCTCCAAGTATTGGTCTCCTGTTAGTGGACTCCTCCATGCTCCAAGTATTGGTCTCCCGTTAGCAGACTCCGTCGTGCTCCAAGTTCCCCAACGGTCTTCTGTTAGTCAACTCCTGTAGAGAGAGAGAGGGGGGAAGAGAGAGAGACAGGAAATGGGGATGGCAGACGCGATCAGTGCGCGGGCGATCCGGTGCACCGATCGTGTGCCCGGTGCGACACTTTTCTTGCACGGGCGAGACTTTCCTTGCGTGGACGAGTTGTCATTTCTGGTTCTATTTTTCTATAAAATGGGTTCAACCCCATCAATATGTATTTTTGATTCACTTTATGATTTAGTTTTGTGCACTTTCAATAATTTTTAATTGCTGTCTATTTACCAGAATTGCAATGTTTATAATTGTACGCAAAATTTTTGAAATTAATATTTTTTTATAAATTGTACGTCGAAAGTATTTGTATGAATGTAGAGTTGCATCACATTAGAGTTTATGTTCAACAATCATTAGTTCATTGGATAATTTGGATTATGTGCTTGCATTCTCTAGCATTTTAGGGTTGTCAATGGTTAAATTATATTTATTTGTGATTGTTTGTATTGCTTCTAAGATTAGGGCATCGCGAGGCTGTCACCTATAGTCTATAGATTCATTCTACATCATTACAACTACACAGATTGTGATGCACATTTACTAATCTTACACAATCTGATGCTTCTATGTTCACCTAACAATTGCAATACTTTTGATAACACAATTTCATAGCGCTCCAGATTATTAATCAGTTTCAAGGCACCCTCGTTGTCACCGCGAAGCAGAGTTGGATCTCGCACTTCTTCATGGACATCTTCTACTCTCCTCAGCCGGATGGTTTCCCGAGCTGCCAAGGTCTAAGTCTTGTACTCCACTTCCGTAGTAGAGACGGACACCGAGTCCTACTTCTTACTGCACCATGAAATACCCGCTAATCCGCATGTAAAAACATAACCAGACGTCGACTTTCGATCGTCTGAGTCTCCCCCATAATCAACATCAGTGTAGTCATGCAGAGAAAAACCCATGTCCTTCCTATACATGAGTCTCATATCAGAAGTAGTCTTCACATACTTCAGAATATTCCTTGTCGGTATCAGATGAGGTTTCCTTGATTCCGCCATATAACGACTAACCCGGCCTACAAAATAGGCAATGTCTGGCCTTGTAATCGTCAGATAAATCAAGCTCCCGACCAGAGCCCGGAACACCAAGGGATCAGGAAGAATCCACCCCTCATCTCGTCGAAGCTTCAGGCCACAATCCAGAGGAGTAGAGCTACTCTTTCCCTCCCTCAAGCCAAATCGATGAACAATCCGCTCAACATAGCCCTTTTGAGAGACGAGTATCCAGTTCTTCTTCCTCTTAACCTCGAGTCCAAAGAAGTGATGGAGCTCACACAAATCCTTCATCTCGAACCGTATAACTAGATCGGCCCTGAGCCTAGCTACCTCCTCCTCAGAGTTCCCTGTGACGATCATGTCGTCCACGTACAACAACACTAAGACATGAAGCTCCTCATGCTTCTTTATGAACAGACTTGAATCTGAATCAGAGGCAAGGTATTCGCAGAACTGGAGGTATTCTGCGATCTTCCCATACCATGCATGTGGAGCCTGCTTCAACCCATAAAGAGCCTTCCGAAGCTTACAGACGTAGTCCGGATGATCTTCAGATACATAACCTGGTGGTTGAACCATGAAGATGTCTTTATCTATCTCCCCGTAAAAAAAAGCATTCTTTACATCAAGTTGTCATATCTTCCACCCTTGGCAAGCACCCAAAGCAATCACCACTCGCACAGAAGTCATTTTGGCAACTGGACTAAACGTCTCTTCATAGTCTTCGCTGTACTGTTGGGAGAACCCCCGAGCAATCAGACTAGCTTTATATCTTTTGATACTCCCATCAGCCTTCTTTTTCAGTTTGTATACCCACTTACACGTCACAGGAGTAACGCCAATGACCTTAGGCACAAAGTCCCCAGTCTCGTTACTTCTGAGGGCTGTCATCTCCTCATCCATAGCGTCATCCCACTTCTTGACTCTAGTGGCGTCTTCAAACTTTGAAGGCTCCCGCTCATCCAGGGGGCCTGCGAAGAAACAGGATATAATGCTCACCAAGTTTCCATCGCTGTACCCAGTGGCGGAACTAGGATTTTAATGTGACCCGGGCACCATATAAATAATATTAATTTATGAGAACTTTTTATTGAAAAATCAAATAAAATATTGCAACAGAAAGCAAGAAAAATGAAAATTAGAACATTATATGAAAGAGAAACTTGAAACTGACAAAAATAGATATTATAGTAGAGTTAAATATTACATAATGAAATTTTTTAATGGTAAAGTGCTCCAAAAAAACTTACAAATCAAAAAACCACTTTTCTCGGGCACATATTCTGGAAACGCTGAATAATTTCTTCATTGGTAATGTTGTCTGCAATATCTTTCTCAATATATGCTATCAGACAATCATTCATCCAATTATCCTCAATTCTATTCCTTAGACGACTCTTTATAATCTTCATAGCCGAGAACATCCTTTCTGTAGTAGCAGTTGCCACCGGTAGAAGACAAGCCAATTTCAAAAGGCGATACACCAACTGGTAATGATCATGTTTTTTGAGCTCCACTAATTTTGCAGTAAGTCCACTTATGCCATTAAGTTGTGAGAATTTCTCATTAGAGCGAACATCAAAAATATATATATCAAGCTGACCATCTAGTATCTGCAAGTCTAATTGAGTAAAATCACATGGATAATATTCTGCAAGGAGAATCAACTTATCTTTATCAAAAGAAATGAAATTGTCGCTTGGATCAAGACTTGAAACACAGAGAAGTAATTCGGTATTTACTTCATTAAATCGATCATTTAACTCGTTTAACATCCAATCAATGACGGTATTGAAGATCTCAACCCGGAAATGATGATAATTTGTAATATCTCTTGCATTACGTCTTGATCTTCCAGCTTGAATAAATTTTTCCCCCATGTCTGGAACATCGATGTCATGTTTACCACAAAAGCTTGAAACTTCCTTTATGAAAGCTTCCCACTGTAGATCGACATTTCTCATATTAAATAATAACTGTTTGGACAACTTGACGAAGTTCATTGCATTGATGATGTCTTGGTCCTTTTTTTGTAGCGCCTGTGATAACTCATGTGTTCTCGACAAAATATTTTTCATCAAATGAAGGAGAAAGATGAAATCAAAAGTTATTATACTTTTTAAAAGAGTACTTGCAGTTCCTCGTTGATTTGCATTCATTCCATCAACTTTAATAATCTCAAGAACATTAACTATAGATGAGAACATACGAATGAAATTCAAAACAGTACCGTAATGTGAACTCCATCGTGTTTCTCATGTTTTCTTAATTTCAAGTGGTTGATTTAACCCTCGACCACTCTCCAATTCTCCGCAACTAATTTCTTGCGCTACTCTTTCGACTTCTAGCGCTCTAAGACAGTCACGTCGTTTGCATGATCCCCCAACAACATTCAATACCATGTTAACATGGAAAAAAAGCTCGGCAATTTCAGAATGACCTTCTGCAACGGCTACTAATATAAGCTGTAGTTGATGAGCAAAACAATGAATATAAAATGCAGAAGTATTTTCCCTCGATATCAATGTTTTCAAACCCTTTAATTCACCTTTCATGTTACTGGCTCCATCATAACCCTTTCCCCGTAATATTGAAATAATTTCGCAAATAGTGTATCAATAGCAATCTTCAGAGATAAAGCAGTGGTGTCGGATACGTGAACAAAATCAAGTAGTCTTTCAACAATTAAGTCTTTTTTATCAACATACCGTAAAACAATAGTCATCTGCTCTTTCGTCGCTATATCGCGAGCTTCGTCCACTAAAATAGAGAAACAGTCATCTCCAATATCTCTAAGGATTGTGTCTGTTATTGCACTTGCTATTGCAGAAACAATCTCTTTTTGTATTTTCGGCGAGGTTAGTTGACAATTAAGTGGGGCATTTTTCAGAACCACGACTTTAATGTCACTACTATTTGATGCAAGAAAATCAAGTAATTCAAGAAAATTCCCTCTGTTGATTGATTCATTAGCCTCATCATGACCACGAAAAGCCAGCCCTTGTCGTAACAGAAATCGAACACAATCAATAGATGCACTTAAACGAGCTCGATATTCTATAATTTGACATTCTTCTTGTTTTGCAAACGCAATCTGTATACTTTGTTTCTGATTCATTAAATCTTCACACATTCTCTTAGCAATAGAATGTGGAGTTGTGTGATTCCCGACGTGTTTTTCGAGTATAGTCTTATCTTTTCAATACCGAAATCCACGACTAACGAAAGTTGGATCACAACCTCTTTGAGGGAAGACATAACAATAAAGACAAAAAGCTGCATCCTTTTCGACGCTGTATTCTAGCCAATCTTTAAAATCGTTAAACCAATTTTTGTTGAAGCGACGTGCGTTTTTTCCAATCTCAGTTTGAGGAAAACACTCTAAAAAAGGTTGACAAAGTCCTTTCTGTAGATAATATCTTCTTATAGAATCATGAAGATTAACATCGAATGATAATATAGGCTGCCTCAAACCCGGGTCTGAAGGTAAATCCTCAATATTAAACTCAGTGCGAAGTCTCTTACTATCTGTAGCTTTTGACACTTGTGCGCTTACTTTTGAAAAAAATTTATCCTAAAAATGAAGTAAATTCAATTTTATAAATTAAGAGAGACAACATTCATAAATAAGCATCAACAAATAAGAGAAATGCATAACAACAGTCATTACCATATTCTACATCTAGCTATGAAAATTAGGGTCTGTTCATTTGGAAGAAATTGGGGCTCTAGAATTAGAATATGGTGCCCATTTTCAAACATCATTACCAACAAGAACAACACAACAATATCTAACTTTAAGTGAACCTACAGGGACATGATTTTCATAAAATTAAATAGTGAATTATCTGAAGATGACAAGTTTATCAAACATAATTACTAACAAGATCAACACAACCATATATAATTTCAATTAGCCTATAGTAACATGATCTTTATAAATTAACTAGCAACTTATCGCACATTATGAGCTAGGATAAGTATGAATATAGTTAAAAGTTATCTTATAAATAGGAACGATGATAGCCCTTTTTTCATAACCCACAACCTACACATGAAAAGCAAAACATCTATGGATAAATTGAATTTCATAACCCACATTCCCACAACATACGCATTGGATGGATGCACATTAACACACATGCACCAACACAACCACCTAACCACACGCGAGACGGAAATCAATTTCTTACAAATTCTGCAATCACTTGAAATCAATTTCTACTCATGGAGATCTAGAATTTGAAAAAAATGCAATCACTTGAAATCAATTTCTACTCATGGAGATCTTGAACTTGAAAGAAATAATTAATCTTATATTGAAAAATGAAAATATTCAGCACTCACCATCACCAAGCTTGCAAATTGCAACTGGAGGCTGCTGCACTCACAAATTTTGCCGTTAGAGGCTGTTGTTGCACTCACAAATTTTGCTGTTAGAGGCTGCAAAAAATCAAATGAAATCAAATCGAGATCAAATCTTGGTGATTTTGTAAAGAAGAAGAAGAAGAAACCATTACTGACCACCTCCGCTGCTTCTTCTTCACCAGCTCCATTCTCGGGCAAACTTGGAGCAACGCTCACTATCACTGATTTAACAAACTTCCAGGAAAGAGCAAACTTGAAGAAGGGGGTATGTGCACAAGTAAGCTCCCTCCTGATGTCTTGCTTCCTACAGAAGTTAGAGAACTCAGTTGAAATAAACTCACCTCCGTTGTCCGTTCACAACTTCTTGATTCGCAGGCCAAGCCGGCCCTTCACCAGCTCCTTGAACTCCATAAACAACCGGAAAGCTTCTGACTTCTCCTTCATGAATTACACCCACGCGTACCTCGTATAGTCATCAATCAGCACGCGCATATACCTGCTCCCTCCAAGACTGACAGTGACAGTTGGTCCCATCAGATCACCATGAACACACTCCAATGGTGTTTTGGACCTGGTTTGTGACTTATCAAATGGAAGACGATGTGCAATTCCATATTGACATCCAGCACAAACATGACCATTATCTTAGGATGACAACTTAGGCAAGCCTTTCACAATGCTTCACACCGCCATGGCTTTCAGCTTGTTCATCCTTACGTGCCCCAGCCTTTCATGTCAAATAGTCGCGCTATCATTAGCCCTCATCCGATCAACATATGAGCTTGTTGATAGAACAAACAAGTCCTTTACTTTCCTTCCAACGTGAGCAACATCAGCCTTTACCGTTGATACATTCCGGAGAAATTTCACTTTTGTTGGGCCAAACAGAACGTGATAGCCCGCATCTACCGTGTTGGTCACTATGAAAAGGTTCTTCTTCATGCTCGGTATATGATAAACACTCCTTAACATGAGTGGCTCCTTATCACTACCCAAAGACACAACTCCCTCATTCTCGACTGCATGCACAGAATCATCAGCAGTAATAATAGCTTCATTACTTGAGTAAGCCTGCATCAAAGAGAACTTTGACTCATCCCCGATGAGGTGATGACCACACCCAGAGTTGATGATCCAGTCATCTTGGTAGTTGATGGAAGACAAAGCACGGATACACACGCCCGTCAATAAATCATTCCCCCATCTAGCTCCCTGAGTACTGGAACCAGCCTCCTCCTTGCTTGCAGCATGATCTGGTTGAAGCTTCACCTTGCAGTCTCGTTTGAAGTGACCCGACATATTGCACCTGTAGCACCTTGGTCCTTCCTTATTCTTCTCACCACGCTTAGAAGAGTGACTCTTCTCTTGCTGATATGACGTTGATGGGCCATCGCTAGCAGGTTTCTTCATCTTGTCCCATCTCTTCTTCTTCCCTGAGAAGAGAGCCTCACTGTCTCCTCCAGAAACAGTCAAAATAACCATCTGTCTTGCTAAGCTCTCCTGTGAAGCCAACAAGTTCTTCAGCTCTAGCAACGATGGCTGAGTGGTCCAGCCTTGAACAGAGGTCACAAAGGCCACATGATTCTTCCGCAAGCCACAGATGATGTGCCTCTTGAGCTTTGCCTCTGAGATTGGCTCATCAGGGTCCAACACTGATATCTCAGCGCACAGGTTCTTCATTTTAAGGAAGAAGGTTGCGATAGACAAGTCTCCCTGAATGGCTCTCGCCAACTCATTCTCCAAGAACTGCAGCCGAGCTACATTCTTTTTGTTAAACAACCAATCAAGGGAAGTCCAAATCTCAGCAGTAGATGAACATCCAAGGATGTGATTAAAGAGCTCTGGTGAAGACCGCCGAGACCTCCGCCCTTGCCGAACTGAACAGCGAAGTCCGCCAAGACCGCGAGGTCGTGCGGAATACACGTTATTCAAGTTGAAGAAGAGTTGTCCGCAAACATCAAGTCTCCTGACCGCTGAGGTCGCCTAGCCGCTTGTTAGACCGCTAACAAACAACTGCCGAACTGAAGAACAGACCGCCCAGACCGACGGACAGGTTATTGAACTGGAATTGTTGAAGGAGAGAAGACCGACTGGCCGCAATTGCGACCTGCTGCTAACCGCTGATTCTAAACCGCAAGCTTCACTGATCTCTGATCGCAGTCAGCACCAAAGTCCTGGCTTCTCAGTGCTAGTCGCACAACCTGCAAACAGCAACCCGGTTATCCTTCTCAAACCGCGCGGACAGAAAATCTGAGGCCGCATCAATTAACTCAAGTCCGACTTACTGTTCATTCAGTTAATTACGTTGTCTCAGGGAGGTCCTATTTATAGGCACTAAGAGGAGTGTGGTCACCGCCCTAGTAGATAGAAACACCACCCCAGCTCGTAACTAGCACAAGGCAGTTCGCCCAGTCTGCATGGACAAAGCCGGACACAACCCAATCTGCCAGGCATCAAGAAAATGCAGGATAGACGCCAGTATGCACCTCTGCGGACACCGCACCAGCCCGCATGCTGCAGCGCACACAATAGCAGTCCGCACACCTGCGGACACCGTTCCAGCCCGCACCAACAAGTCCACGACCAAAGACACAGACCGCCCGGTCAACCAGCGGACATTGCAAACAAACTGGACTTGTCACAGATCGTGACCAAGTCCAGCAACCAGTGTACCTCTGGCGCGAGCTCCGCGGATATGAACTATCAATCTGCTCAGTCCGCTCAGACTGCCAGATTCAAACCAGTTCGCCTAGCTATGAACTCTGCGGTTACCTCCTAACCGCACCACCTGAGATCAAGGACACAGGCCAATGCCGATCTCGCGAGCTCCAAGAACAGTCTGCATAGAGCGAACTCTGTGGACTCCAAACCAGACCACCCAAGCCGCGGATAATCAACCTATCTGCACGGCTTTCACTAAGGACAAACCACCAGGCCGCAAACATCAGACCGCTCAGGCCGCACACCAGTCCGCCAGACTGTCCGCCCAGGCCGCGCGGTCTGCCCAATCAACCCCCACTTTCACATCAATAATTTCAGCAATCACCTTCTTTCAGAAGGATATGTCAGATCATGAGGATCCGTTCTGCGATGCGCTGACGATCGAGTCGGCCATCAAAAACTTCACCGTCTCCCGGATCCTCGTCGACAACGGGAGCTCGGTCAACGTCATCTTCAAAAAGGACTTTGCCGAGCTGAAGGTGGAGGCGAGAAGGGTGATGGCCTCGGATGGACCGATGTTTGGATTCTCTGGAGAGAGGAAGGAGGTGGAAGGGGGAGTAGGGCTCCATGTGACCATGGGGGGTCAGTTCTGAAACTGCTGGTTCGTCATCGTTGACGCTCCAAGCACCTACAATGCCATCTTTGGACGGACCCTCATTAGCGCGTTTCGATGTGTTCCCTCCTCATTACAATAGTGCCTGAAGTTTAGCGTGGGAGGAGTCCAGGTCAGGGTGTGAGGAGACCTGAAAGTAGCAAGACAGTGCTACGTGACTGTCATTAACACCATCTCTTAGCAAGAGGAGGCTGAGGAGATGTGCAAGGTCATGGAGGATCATGCTCGGTTGGAGGCCGCAAAGGAGTGCTGGAGAAGGAGGTCGTCGACCGGGAGGGGAGAACGTGAAAGGTGAGGATCAACGGAGAAATCAGCCCAGAGGACCAGGAAAAGATCCTGGTCTGCGTCCAATGGAATCTGGACGTCTTCGCCTGGAACGCGGCAGACATGTCAGGGATCGATGCAGATGTTGCATGTCATCGTCTCAACCTCGACCCAAGTGTCTGCCCTATCCGACAAAAGAGAAGATCTATCGCCGACAAGCTGGCCGAGCCTATTCGAGAGTAGGTGGGTAATCTACTCGAGGCGGGGTTGTTATCATAGATCTCGTATCCAAGCTGGGTCTCCATATGGTAATGATGAAAATGGTGTTGGAAGGTAGAGGATGTGTGTGGAATTTTCTTTGTTAAATAAATCATGCCCTAAGGATTGTTATCCCTTGTCTCGAATCGATGCGCTCGTAGTGTCAACCGTCGACTTTTCTCTAATGAGTTTCTTAGATGTTTTTTCAGGTTGCCATCAAATCCGCATGCATCCGCCCGACATCAAGGATGTTTCCTTCATCACGGAGGACAAATGCTACTGTTATAAGATGATGCCCTTCGGGATAAAGAATGTGGGGGCAACGCATCAAAGAATGATAGACCGGATCTTCCGGGAGCAGAAGGGCAGGAACCTGGAGGTTTACGCAGATGACCTTATGGTCAAGAATAGGGACGTCGGGTCACACCACCAAGACTTGGCGGAAATTTTTGTACCTTGAGAAAGTACAAGATGTAGCTCAATCCCTTGAAGTGTTTTTTGGGGCCAGCAGGGGAAATTTCTTAGGCCATCTTCTCACACTAGCGGGGGTGGAACCCAACCCGACATAGTGAAGGTCATCCTGGAGCTGGAGTCACAAAGGAACGCAAAGGAGATCCAGCACCTCACGGGAAAGTTAGCAGGACTAAGCAAGTTCCTCTCACGGGCAGGGGAGGAGTGCTCACCCTTCTTCAGGGTGTTGCACGGAAATAAGAAGTTCGATTGGACCCCCGAGTGTGAGAAAGCTTTCCAAGCATTGAAGAGGCAACTCACCCAGGCTCCGTTACTTTAGGGTCCTAGAGAGGGGGAGGACCTAGCCCTGTACCTAGGGGTGGAGGTAGAGGTAGTGAGCTTCGTCCTGGTGCGGGAGGAAGGTAGAGGTAGTCGCAAAGGAACGCAAAGGAGATCCAGCACCTCACGAGAAAGTTAGCAGGACTAAGCAAGTTCCTCTCACGGGCAGGGGAGGAGTGCTCACCCTTCTTCAGGGTGTTGCACGGAAATAAGAAGTTCGATTGGACCCCCGAGTGTGAGAAAGCTTTCCAAGCATTGAAGAGGCAACTCACCCAGGCTCCGTTACTTTAGGGTCCTAGAGAGGGGGAGGAACTAGCCCTGTACCTAGGGGTGGAGGTAGAGGTAGTGAGCTTCGTCCTGGTGCGGGAGGAAGGGAGAATGCAAGTCCCGATTTATTATGTCAGTAGTGTCCTAAAGAAGGCGGAGCTCTTGTATCCTATCCTTGAAACTAGCATTTGCCCTGGTTGTTTCGGCTAGGAGGCTCTGGTCTTACTTCCAGCCACATTTGATCCGGGTAGTGACTTATTAACCCCTTCGCAACATCATGGAAGGGGCGGAACACTCAGGGAGGTTAGCAAAATGGTTAGTAAAGCTGAGCGAGTTTGGCATCTCGTTCGTCCCCAGGTTGTCAATGAAGGAGCAAGCGGTGGAGGACTTCTTGGCAGATTATGTAGTCGAGGTCGAAGAGCTCGAATCTTCCCACCAGGCAGCATGGGAGATGTTTGTGGACGGAGCATCTGGAAAGCATTCCTTTTGGGGAGGGGTGATCCTAGTAAGCCCTCAGAGGACAAGGATTGAGCAAGCGATAGACATCCACTTCCCTCTCACCAACAACCAGGCCGAGTACGAGGCAGTGAACGCAGGACTCCGCATGGCCAGGGAGTTGGGAGTGCAAGATGTAAAATTCTCGACAAACTCCATGGTAAGACTCCGCTAAGGGCGGCCAGCGCCGCGACCGGCACCATGGTCGGTTGCCCCGCCTTATGCGCCACGGCCGCGAGGTGCGGTTGGCCCAAAGGTCGGCCGCACCTCCTAGCGCACGCACGGCCTGCCGCTCCGCCGGTCGCGACCCTTCCTCCTCCCCCAGCTGCCGCCTGCCGCCAGGGGCTCATCGTCTGTGGACCATGGGTAATCATCGGCGTAACCACCATCGTGAGTAGGGAAAATATTAATAAAATAATAATTTTGTGCGTATATAAAATATTATAAAAAATATTTGCGCTTAAAACTATATTAAATATGGTCTGCACTTAGTAATTTGGGTGGTTACGGTTTGCGGATAGCCGCGTAACTACCGTAACCACCACTGAGAGCCTATAAAAAGCCCTTAGACCCCTCTCATTTTTAACTTTCTCCTCCCGGACCGGAGCTCTGCCAAAATCCTTCTACGAGCTACCTCCTTCCAGTTATTTGGAGGATTTGTCCAAGTCCATGACGCTACAGAGAAGAAGACACCGCCGACCTCTCCAAGAAATCTCCTATGTGCTAGGCATTCTGCAAGTCCTCACCAACAAATCACCTACGCGCAGATAGAAGAAGCAAAAACAACACTTATATTACTTTCAATTTTACAAGACAAGGCATACATTGCGAGACATGATTTCGTAATGCACCCGATGGAGATCAAAGAAAATAGACAAGTACAAAAAAACTGGCGGACTGAAACTGGAGACCACCTAGCCGCCAGATCTCACCTCTAGCTGCGAGGTCGCGCGAACTGCCTTATTGGAAATTGTTGGATAACCACATGTCCACACTTCTGGTCGCTTGACCGCTGAAGTCGCCTAACCGCAGAAGCCGCGTGAGCAGACATTGCTCTGGAAAACAATCAACCTACAAGAAACGAGTGAACTGACTTATTGAACTGCTTGAGAACTATCAAGGAAGAAGACACTGAAGTAGTTGCTCAGCCCGCAACCTAGCCGCTTAACCACCAACTGCTGCCCGCTTTCCACACTAAGACTTCACTTACAAACCACCAGAACTAGTCGTCCAGTGCTAGCCGCACAGCTTGCAAACATAGGCTATGCATTCTACTTCTCCTTGTGACACGGTTAGACAAACTTAACCGCAAGTTTAACACAAGCTATAGTTCTCACACTTCCAGTTGCGAATAACGGATTTATAGACAAGACAGAGGGATTACCGCTGAAGAGGACAAGAAAACCGTCTTCAGCAAGAGGCGGTTAGACAACTGTCGCCCATGTCACCAATGTCTATTATTCCTAATCGTACGTGAAGGTTTTGGCTTAAACTTGCAAAACACATAAGCTTGGTATTATATATTTGTTATTGTTATTATTTACTGATTGGTTGTTGCCAATTTGCTTTGAAACATTTCGGTTTGAAATCAAAATTTTCGACTTGAAGTCGGCTCAAAATTGAATTGAACTCGAAATCATTTTCGAGTCGCATAAAATTAATTATATTTTATAAAAAAATGCATATTATACTAATAATCTATTATAGTGTTAACTTTTTTTAATCAGCTATAATGAGCATATACATTTTTAAATTACAATAAATGTATGAATGTATAAATGTTGATCACTTGACTTTTATGTTTGAATAAAAAAAAATGATTTTTATGTTTGAATAAAAAATTCATAAAAACAAACACCCAAATGGCTAAATCCCATAATTTTTTTTCAAAAATAAACTGCCACCAAATCCAAATATTTGACTAACAATATAACAAAACTCGAAACTAAACAATCCACGAGACAAATAGTCCAATAAAAGTTCATAAAGAGTCCATCAAGAGTTCATATTAAAAACAACGCTAAAAAAAAGTATGCTTTCAGCTGATTGTGCTATAGATGTCAAGAATATGATCTCTGCTTCTGCTCCTGAATCTATATTAAAAAAAGAAACATAAATTAGCCATATGCAAGGATGATGTAACATTAAAAACAATGGAATAGGCACAATGTTTGGATTTCTAGAGATTAACAGTAGATCTCATCAGAGATTGCAAGCCACACTACCTGGAATGCTGGTATAGGTCAGGGAAATAACCAAGTTAGCTATTGATACAGAAAATCTAATATGTAAGATTAAACACTAATTCTTAATAAAGTAATAATGAAGTGTCTAACCAATTTAATTTATATATTAAAATAAGTGTAACAATCATAGTTATATAAGTCCAACACCAAACAGTTCAAAGAGATTATTTTCCCAATAAATAAAGATGGATTGAATTCAATAAATTATTCTAATCTTGCAAAGCCAAAATCTGAAATTTTTAGCACAGAATTGTCCCCAGTTGTTGTCAAAAGCCAGAGAGTGATTCTACCAAAGATACTGATAATCTTAGAAGAAAAATATAGTATGAACTATGAAGCCCCAATAGACAAATAGAAAGCCTCTAATTATCCAAAAAAATATTATATACTCATTTCTTAGCAAATTTTCGTCTTTAAGAATTTTCTATCCCGACCTTCATTCAACCTTAAATAATAAGAAGCTTTCTGCATGAACTAATTAGTTGGTTAATATGTATGTTGCAAACAAGAGTTTACTTAATTTGGTGATCAATGAATGGTGCAGTTGATAATATCAGAAGCCCTTCGGGCCACCACATAACCTGTAACCTTTAACTCCCACCCAAAACCCTATTCCGTCCACTACCAAACCAAACTCCTAATTAATCTCCTATTGTCCGTCCAGCCCCCTCAAACAGTACAACATCCTCCAAATCCCCCAATCCAGCCTCAAAACCAACATTTCCCACTCTTCTCACCACCGTCCACTCACCACTCCACTGCTCCAGCCCACGATCGATCTCTCAATATATAGGCTCTGTTTGGGGGGGACTTATTTTCAACGGTCAAGCGGTTAAGGTCCGGTTCATGCGGTCGTAACTGCTTGACCGGTGAAAATAAATCCTCCCAAACGAAGCCATAATGTTTTTTGATCAACCGTAAACTAGTATTTATTTAAGGAAGTCCAAAATATAGTACGAAGACAAATATTTAGGAAGTCTCCCAATGTTTTAAAACCTGCTCTTGTGGACTGATTATTCCGCAAATCCCGGCTATATGTTCCACTCATTTACCAATTATACGACAATAGGCTAATAAAAAAAGTGAAACTAAAATTAAATGCCACCTTAATAACAGAAGAATCAATCTAACTGATTATTCTCGCACTCGCAGGCTCGGAACTTACAGATTGCGGTCGCCGACTCACGATCCATGGAGCAGGAAACACGGCGCAGCGTCGGAAACGGAGAGGAAGGAGCCCTAAGGCGCACTCGATGAGAAAATGTAACCCGAATGAAGAAATTCAGAAAATGAAGAGGCGCTCAGCCGAAAATGAAGAGGCGCGTTACTGCAATAGTGAAAAAAGTGACTGGTAAATGGTTAATAAACTGTATGGACTCATCATAAACCATTGGTATATAAGTCAGCACACTCAAGGAAAAAGATTTTGGCTAAATACAGATGCATCGAGTCTTCACACAACACTCGACGCCTGAGGACAAGCAGTAAATCTAGCTAAGTATAGATGCATCGAGTCTTCACACAACACTCGGCGCCTGAGGACAAGCAGTAAATCTGGCTAAGTACAGATGCGTCGAGTCTTCACACAACACTCGACACCTGAGGACAAGCAGTAAATCTGGCCAAGTACAAATGTGTTGAGTCATCACACTTCACTCGATGCCTGAGATCAAGATGTGTCAACTAAAGGCTGTTCACTCAGCGGCTCAGTAGTGAAGAAGCAAATCTTTCTAAGTTCAGAGGCATCTAGTCATCGGACATCTCTTGGCGCCCCAGACAAAAGGCTTGATGACAAGTGCAGTCACTCAACGCATCTACAGAAGTTCTAGTATTTCACTAAGTCATGTGTCTTAGTGTCCATACCTTTCACTCAACACCTTCACAGGAGCACGTATGAATGTTCTAAGTTAAAAGACGCCGAGTCATCATGCTGACGTCATGCAGATTTCAAATTAGTGTCCAGCGCGCACTAAAAGACGGAAGATGCCTCCATTTGGGGATGTCGAAGAGGAAGAAAAATAATTCTATTATGAAATATGGAGCCCTAATCCCCTCTATATATGAAGGCGGATTGGGAGAACACAACATTACGCAATAAATAACATTACGCAATTCATAATAATAATAATAATAATAATACATATTGTAACACTCTCCCTCAAGTTGGTCGTGAGATATTAGTCATGCCCAACTTGTCAACAATTCTTCCAAAGATACTCCCACTTAGTCCTTTTGTGAGTATATCAGCAAGTTATCTATCAGAGGGAACAACAGGAGTACAAATAACCCCCCTTTCAATGTTCTCTTTGATGAAATGACGATCCACTTCAATATGCTTAGTTTGATAGTGTTGGACTGGTTTATGGGTGATGCTGATAGCAGCCTTGTTATCGCAATACAGCTGAATGAGCTCCTCTTCTGAGAGACTCGGGTCACTTATCAAAGAGCGTAGCCAAAGACCTTCACAAACTTCATGTGTCATAGCCCGAAACTCTGCTTCAACGCTTGACCTTGCCACAACATGTTTTTTACTTGTCCAAGTAACAAGATTCCCACCAATAATGGAACAGTACCTTGAGGTGGATCGCCGATCGTCGATTGCACAGCCCAATCAACATCGGTGTAGACTTCAATTTTTATAGTTGAATTCGGGGAAAACAAAACGCAACTTCCAGGTGAGGACTTAAGGTACCTGAGAATCCTGTAGGCAGCATCTGCATGGCGAGTCTTTGGAGCATGCATGAACTGACTAACAACACTTACAACGTAAGCAATATCCGGACGAGTATGAGCCAGATAGATCAATCTTTCTACCAATCTCTGAAATTCGGAAACATTCTCAATCTCCGTTCCATCATCACGACCCATCTTGTGGCTCGCTTCAATTGGAGTATCAGCTGGTCTACAACCACTCATCACAGTCTTCTCAAGCAGATCCAGAGCATACTTCCTTTGAGAGATGAAAATTCCATGCTTGGACCTTGTCACTTCAATTCCCAGAAAATATTTTAGTACACCCAAGTCCTTGACCTCAAACTCAGAAGCCATTTTTTGTTTTAGGAGCTTGATCTCTTCCACATCATCGCCTGCTATAACAATATCATTAACATAAACAATGAGGGCAGTGAGTTTACCGGTCTGATGTTTGATAAACAATGTATGATCGACGTTACTCTGGTGATACCCAAAAGACAACATGGCTCTATGAAATCTCCCGAACCAAGCTTTTGGAGACTGTTTCAACCCACATAGGGCTTTATTTAGCCTGCAGACATGTCCACCTGAACCTTTAAGAGTGAGGCCTGGTGGAAGAGACATATAAACTTCCTCATTAAGATCCTCATGAAGGAAGGCGTTTTTTACGTCAAGTTGCCAAAAGGTCCCATCCTCTGTAGGCCGCACAGGATAAAAGTACTCTGATAGTGTTCATCTTTGCAACATGGGCGAACGTCTCCTGATAGTCGATCCCAAGGGTTTGAGTATACCCTCTTGCCACTGGTCTTGCTTTACACCTTTCAACAACATCTTGAGGATTTTGTTTAAAATACTCATTTGCATTCAACCGATTTTTTTTCATGGGGAAGATACACCAAATCCCACGTGTTGTTCTTTTCAAGAGCAGACATTTCCTCAAGTATCTTCTCTCTCCACATGGGAATCTCCAGAGCACTCTGCCAAGATGCATAATAGATAGGAAAGCGAGAGAAGACACAGGTCTTATGGGAAGTGGAAAATGAGTCATAAGAAACATAATTTGAAAGAGCATGTTGAGTACATGCTCGAATACCTTTCCTGAGAGCAATGAGAGGTTCAGCAGGCCCTGAGTCAAAAGTCGGCGTTTGATCTAGTTGCATAGTCAGGTCAAGTGCGCTTGTAGTCCTCTGGTATGACAGGTATTCCCACAGTAATCACAGAGTAGATGGTCTTTATCACCACCTTTCAACGGAGAATCACGGGTGTTGGGATTTGGTTTGGTTCGGATCCGGATCCGAACCAGATTCGGTTCTGTTTTTCTTATTAAATCTCATTTTGAAATTTAGGGTTTGTAAACCCCGATACCCGATCAGTTGGAGCCGCCTGGAAGACCCGATAGAAATCAAAAGAGAAGCCTCCTGGGATCGTCCCGATCACGAGAGAGGAGTGTCGTCGTCTGGTATCGCGCCGCCGTCGCCGGTGTGTTCGCGAGGAGGTGCGCCGCCCGATTCCGACAGAGGAAACCGCCACTGGTCCCTGTTCGCGACAGAGTAGGCAGTCCGACCTCCAGGATCCCTCCGATCGTCGCTATCCTTTCTGCCATCGAGGTGGGAGGAGTGCCGGCCCTTGGTGGTGGTACGGCTCTTGGGGTGTTGCCGGAGGAAGAGGGTGTTGCCGCCATCATGGGCTCGACTAGGTCTAACCGTTGGAGACAGTGCTGTTGCGGTACAGACTTGGTGTTGAAGGCTTGCGTAAGTGCAGTCGGCCACGACAAGATTTCTCTTCGATGGTGGCTGCGGGTTGGTCGTTGTCCGACGACGAAGGTTCGTGCGTGAACCTTGTGCGTACGTTGTTCAACGGACTGCAGTAAGTATTTCTCTATCTCAGCGCGTAAAGGTGTCTGATTCCACGCGTGGTGCTTTTTATCAGATCCTGTATTTCTCCTAGTGTTGATTTTCTTGTGATATATATACTCCGTGGTTGTGTTGATCGGCGTGTTTGCCGTTTACTATTGTTATTCTGTGTTCTTGTCAGCCTGTATATTTTATAGTTGTGCTTGTGGGTGGCGTACTCCGTCCCCTAATAAGTAGTATCAGAGGGAGGTTCGTAGGTGTTTGATTGGACGTTTCGATTTAGATTTGGGTCAAAGATAAGTGACGACATTGGTCCGCTCCCTACCTTCCTAAATTTGATTCCTGAATTAATCAGGTCGCCTAGATTTGTTGAATGCATCTATGGCAGGGAAGAACACAGTGTTGTCCAGGTATTCAGTGGAGAAGTTTGACGACAAAGGGAATTTCCTCCTATGACAAATTCGGGTCAAGGACATGCTAGTTGAGCAAGGTTTGATGCGATTGCTGCGGAGGCGTGATGTTTTGCCTGCTCCGGTGAAGGATTCAGAGTGGACTGAGATGGATGAGCGCGCCACCAGTGCCATCAGGATATGCGTCGACGACAAGGTGTTGTTCAACGTTGGGGTTGAAGAGTCCGCGGTCAAGCTGTTGGAGAAGGTTGAGGGACTGTATATGAGCAAGTCGTTGAGCACATGGCTCTTGCTGAAGCAGCGACTGTACATCCTAAAGATGCAGGAGGGTGGCAACTTGCAGGAGCACTTTAATGTGTTCAATGGCCTTCTGAACCAACTGCATTTGGTTAGTGTGAAGGTGGAGGAAGAAGACAAGGCCTTACTGCTTCTTACCTCGCTCTCGACGTCGTACAAGCATATGCAGACCACACTACCGTATGAGAATGATACTATAAATGTGGAGCACATCACATCTGCGTTACTGTCCAGTCAGATGCTGTCGGACCCTATGTTCTCAAAGGCGCAAGGCACACCGAGGCGCAAAGGGGCCCTGGAGCCCAGGCGCAAGGCGCAGGCGCGCGCCCGAGGCACGTGAGGCGCAAAGAATAGGGGGGAAAATTGAGCAAATTGGGCGCCCAATTCGCTGAAATTGAGCGAATTGAGCGTCTAATATGTTGTTTAGCACGATAAATTTCACCCTTCGTGACTTTATCACAAAAAATGCAAGTCAAATCGTTTTTAATAGCGTCAGAAATCGGACGCACATACTTCCAACATGGATCTATCCTTGATTGTATGCTGGAAGAACCAGAACCACTCGCATCCATTTCCAGCTACTATATTCGTTAATATAACAAAACGAATAAGTATATAGAGTAATTAACAAGAGATGAAAAGAACTGGTGGAAAGTGGAAACCACTGAACTGCATGTATATAAACACACATCAATACTACCAGTCAGAACATAACATTATTAAGCAACACATAATGAATGAACTTAATACCAGCAATCATAATGAATGAACTTAACATTACTGTGTTCTTGAAATCTATTTCTATTTCAAGTCTATTTTGACTCGAAAGTTTTGATTTCAAATTTCGAGCTGATCTGAAATTAAAATTTGGGTGTTAATTCTAGAGAATAAAAAACATTGTCTTTTAACTGATCCATCAAGAGCCATTTTGTCACAATCATAAACCCGAAAATCAATCAGTGCATTGTCTTAAATTTTTGTTTTAGATAAGAGAATCATCTCAATTAATAATAACTTCTTTTCAGCTATATATTAAGTTATATTATGTTATTTTTTATCAGAAAAAGGTACAAATAATGTCTACAGCTATAGAAAAAATTACATTCAAAAATAAAACACATCATGAATTCATGATACGTGCCAGTATTACTCATGACATTTGGACCATATTATAAATTTAATATTAATTAATATTTTTAAGATCAGTTACTGAAGCCAGTATTACTCCCCATCTTCGTTAATGTTCTATATACAGGAATCATAAAATGAAGAAGTGCAGGAATTGAAGGTGAAGGTCCCCACCCCCCCACCCCCACCCCCCCCCCCCCCACACACACACACATTTCTATTCCAGTGTGGGTACGCATATATAATTAATAAAATATGGGTTCGTGCGTACAGTTTAAACATTAATGAAGTGCTGCCTCCCGCCTTAGACACTATGACCGGAAAAAACGATGGAGGATAGAGAGAGGGAGGGGGGGCGTAGGAACTACACACCGGAGTGAAAGAAATCTTCGGACGAACGGAAGGTGCGGTGGTGACTCCGGAGAGAAGAACGAACACCGTCTGAGGAGTCGGGAGGAACAAGAGAAATGGAGCTTGATTTTTAGCCCTAAAAAGGGTTGCGGGAAAAAGAACCTAAATAGAGAAAAAAAATCGTTTTTTCATGGGTTCAGACCGGTCCTGTGTTCAGGCGCGCCTGATCTGCGCCTGAATGGATCGCGAAGCGCGCGCCTGAGGCGCGCCCGACGCACGGAGCCCACCTTTGCCCTGCCAGGGCGCGTCTGCTCGCGCCTCGTGCGCCCGGCACCTCACGCGCGCCTTGACAACATAGGTCGGACCCTACTCCTGGGGGTGAGCATGCTTTGACAGTAGGATGACGACGAGGGAGGCAGTTCGAGAAGGGTCTGGCAGTGCACGGTCCAGATCTATACATCGAGAAAGGCAGTGGCATGCTACCACGGCAAGCAGAGCGGTCATATCAGGAGGAACTGTCCGCAGAGTGCGCGGAGTTCTTGGGACGCCCAGAGTGCGGACAAGGGGACGCTAGCCCTGTCAGAGCAGAGTGATAATGCTCTTACCATCACTGAGAGTCAAAGTGATTCTGATAGCTGGATATTGGATTCTGATGCTTCGCAACACATTTGCTCAGATGCAGGGATGTTCAGTTCACTGGAGGTAACGTCTGGATCAGTCTTCCTGGGTAACGGCTCAACATGTGAGGTCACGGGGACAGGTACAGTGGACATCAGGACCCATGACGGAGAAGTGCATAGGCTTAAGCGAGTACATCTGGTACCCAAGCTGCGCAGGAATTTGATATCGCTGGGCAGATTAAACTCCAGAGGATGCAGTTTTGCAGCGAGAGGTGGAGTTCTGACGGTGACGCGAGGTCGCACCGTGCTCATGCGAGCTATGCAGCACGGTAGTCTGTACCGACTGATGGGGACCACGATGCGAGGTGATGCGCCCATGATTTCTGCGGGGGACAGAGTTGATGGTCGAGGTGGTGGAGAGGATCGCCCTTTCTGGTAGTCTGACTAGACGAGTCAGATTAAGCGATCTGATTGTGTAGACATTCATAGGTTGAGCCTGAGCAGGGTGAGTCGACTGGAGCAGGTCGGCTGACGCCTCAGGCCTTTGAGACGGTGCTTAGTACAGAGTTGCTTCGTGCAGTAGATGTTTTATGCAAACAATGCTCAGTGCAGTTAATGCTTTGTGCAGGTGGTGGCTCCGAATCCCAAACCAAGGTGGTGGTCTGTTGGGATTTGGTTTGGAACCAAGGTGGTGGCTCCGGATCCGTTTCGATTTTTCTTATTAAATCTCATTTTGAGATTTAGGGTATGTAAACCTCGATACCCGATCAGTTGGAGCCTCCTGGAAGACCCGATAGAAATCGGAAAAGAAGCCATCTGGGATCGTCATGATCACGAGAGAGGAGTGACACCGCCTGGTATCGCGCCGCCATCGTCGGTGTGTTCGCGAGGAGGTGCGCTACCCGATCCCGATAGAGGGAACCGCCTCTGGTCCCTGTTCACGACAGAGGAGGCCTTCCGACCTCCAGGATCCCGCCAATTGTCGTCGGCCTTTCTGTCATCTAGGTGGAAGGAGTGCCGACCCTTGGTGGTGGTACTGCCGTGAGGGAGGAAGAGTCATACGGCTCTTGGGATGTTGCCGGAGGAAGAGGGTGTTGCCGCCATCTTGGGCTCGGCTAGGTCTAGCCATTGGAGACGGTGCTGTTGTGGTGCAGACTTGGTGTCGAAGACTTGCGTGAGAGCAGTCGGCCTAGATAAGATTTCTCTCCAGTTGTGGTTGCGGGTTGGTCGTCGTCCGACGACGAAGGTTCATGTGTGAACATTATGCGTCCATTGTTCAACGGACTGCAGTAAGTATTGCTCTATCTCAGCGCGTGGAGGTGTCCGATTCCACGCGTGGTGCTTTTTATCGGATCCTGTATTTCTCCTACTGGTGATTATATTGTGATATATATATATATATATACTGTGTGGTTGTGTTCATCAGCGTGTTTGTCGTTTACTATTGTTATTCTGTGTTCTTGTCACCCTGTATATTTTGTAGTTATGCCTGTGGGTGCCGTACTCCGCCCCTAATAACGGATAGGACGAGAACCCAACAAAGAAGGGGTACCGACAACAAGGGCAGAACGCTCAGGAGCTGGATCGGGAATAAGAGTGGCGACGATCGAACTACTGCTGAACGTTGCTATAAACCTCTGGAAGAGACGACAACGGTAAACGCCCCAAAATTTGAACACTAATTTGATCAAAATTTCGATGGAGACCATGAAGGAATTCAAATATGTGATTACGATCCTCTCTAGCGAACCATAGCCTCATCCATCAGGCTAACGAAGGTGAGGGAATCGATGTGGTCATATTCCTATTATAGCTGAGTAAACTCCAAGTAGTAAGCAGATGGAGAATGATCACCCTGACGGAGTAAGGATAGCTTTCGTCTCAACTGGAAGATCTGGGCAACATTACCCTTTCGAGAATAAGTAGTCTCGGCACGCCGCCAAATATCCACAGCTGTATCCAGAAATAGATCGTTGTGAGTAATGGACTCCTGCATAAAATTCGTTAGTCAATACATGACTAGGGAATTTTTTGAATCCCATTGAGGCCAATCTGGGGCAGTCATCTCTGGTTCCTTCGCTTGCCCAGTGACATAACCAAAAAGGCGACGACTCTTCAGTGCAAGGGTGATAGAGCGAGACCAAGAGAGATAATTAGAATCATCCAGCCTGAGGGTAGTAATCTTCGGGGTATTATGATCATGACTCCCACGAAGAGAACTTGTCGGAGGAAGAACTGGCGTGCTGGTGGAAAAGTCATTGATAGAAGACACATTGACTCAAGAATAGAAATCGAAAGATCACACTCCACGAAGAGCAGAAACACAAAAAAAACGACTGATTACGCCGAACACATACAAGTGTTGAAGAGGAGAGGAATAGAAATCCACTTCATACAAAGGCGGAGAAAGCATGCGGCGCCGGAAGGAAGCACAAGCTTCATGGCATGCCCGGTGCCGGAAGGACGGGGGATACAAACCAAGAGACGAAGAAGCGGAAGCCGAAGGCGGCATGGAAGAACGGTGGCCTGGAAGAAGAGCGACGGCGGCCTGGAAGAACGGCAGAGTGCGAAGCCGGAAGGAGCGCCGCCAGAAGAGAGAACAACGATGGGACACGAAGGCGGAGGCGGGAGTGGAAGCGGCGGCGGGATACGGAGGCGGAAGCGGAACGGAGCGCGGTAACGGATCTGTCGGAACGAGTGGCGGCTAGGTCACGGAACGAGCATTAGCTCTGATACCATGTCGAAAAGGAAGAAAAATTATTCTATTATGAAATAAGGAGCCTTAATCCCCTCTATATATGGAGGCGGATTGGAAGAATACAACATTACGCAATACATAACATTACGCAATTCATAATAATAATAATACATATTGTAACAGGGGATTTGATTTCTGCAAATAGATATCTTTCTTAAAGCAGCTCATGCTGCATACCAAAAGGGGAATAGAGACATTGTTGATTGTGTGGTATAAAAGCCAAGTGTCGGGCACCTTTGCAAGCACTTTTGCACATCGCTCGAAACCTAATTACACAAAAGTTGTATCCGCCAGCAAGAAGCTTTTCGTAAGCCAAGTAAGAACAAAGTGCAGAGAAAATGAAATTGCTGTCTTCAAGCTCAACATCCTGAACATCAACCCTTCTGAAGCTCGAGGAAAAAGAGTTCTATGCAAAGATTCAACACAGCTCAGCCTATTCAATCTCTGAAAATCATTTGCTACTGATGTTAGCTGAACAAAAAGCTTTTGCTCGAACAACAAAAGTAAACGACTCTTGAGTTCACATTCTTGAGTCTTTTAGTTCATAAAACAACTCTTTTCTTATCTTATAAGGTCTCTTTGAGATCTGAATGTAGGGCTTTTGTATTAAAAGTCTGAGGTAGGATTTTAGTGGAGAATCTGAGGTAGGCTTGAGTTTATAAAAGCTAAGGTAGGGCTTTTTGTGAGCCTGAGGTAGGGGATTTGTTGTTGTCCCTAAGGTAGGACTTGTAAAGTCTGAGTTGTAGGAGTGGGTGCCACTCTGAGGTGTATGATCCGGGAAGGGATCTGAGCTGTAAGATCTGTTGATCTGAGTTTTGGAGAAATTGGCCTAGTCTAGCACGATGCTAGATAGGTGGAGGGGGGAAAGTGGATGTACCCTTGATAGGGAAATCACTATAAATCTGTGTGTGTTCTTCTGTGTTCTTGAATGCTCCTAACCAAACCTATAATCTCTAAGTAAAATCAGAAAAAAAATTAAAAGTTCCAAAAGAAACCTATTCACCCTCCCACCCTCTAGGTGTTTTCCTACCATTTAAAAGACTTTCAAGTGGTATCAGAAGAAGATTGTTCACACAAGACTTAACAGTCTGAACTAGATCTCCAAGGATAGAAAAAGCTGAGCACCATGCCTTTAGGTGAGCACCATAAAGAGCTGAGTTCTATGAAAGAGGACATAGTATATCCAGCTTCCAAGGTGGGCATAAGGGCCTCACTGTCTTCCCCAGACAGTGACAATGAGAAAGATGAAGAGCATTATGGTCTAATGTCAATGACAGAGGATGATGATCAGGATGATATTCATCCTGATAAGGTAAAAACACTAACTCTCATCTCTGATTCTGATTATGAAACAGGTGCAGAATCTGAAGCACCCTCCTCATCAAATGAGGATGGATCAGATTCTGATAATGATCTTGACATCTGATTGATAAGTATGGTGCTCTTCTTGTTGCACTAAAGAAGAGCAAGAAGCTTGTCAATGAGCAAGCTTTGGAGATTGCTTCTCTCAAACTTACAAATCTGAGTGCAATAAGTCTACTACCCAGTTGACTCAAATGAGCAGGGAAATAAGCAAGCTAAAGGGGGATGACAATCATCCTACCACCATCAGCCAAAAGAACAAAATCATTAAAAAACTGAAAGAGAAGCTCCTCAAGGAAAGAATGCTTGTGGCAAAGTTTTCCAAACCTCAAATTGTGATGCCCATTATTGACAGCTTCTCTGCCCCATTCAGGGGTGGAGTAGGTTACAATAAGAAAGCAGCTGCAGTGAAGAGCAAGGAAAAGGTAAAGTAGGAGTATCTCAAACCACTTTTCAAAAGGTGTTATTCCCTTCTAACAAGTATGACCATGACAACATGTATCGTCACTGGAAGAATAGGGGTTCCTGCAGTAAGTACAATGGTCCTAGCTGTAGAGGTAGAAAGGGCATGGGTCCGAGTGCACTGAAAGCACCCCATGAAGAAATTCAAATGGGTCATTTTGAACCATTTGTATTTGGTACCCCAGCCCACTCACTCAAAGTTTAGGAAGGAGCCTCCTTCCAAAGGCCTCTTCCTAATGAAAGGCAAGCAGTGAACAAGCCAGCTGTGACCAAAAAGTGTACCTGGTCTAACAATGGCATATCGGCAGCCATCAACACAATGTCAGCTTCTAAGAAAATGACAGTTGTGCGGATCAAGCAGCCACTATCAGATGTTGACATTTCGGCAGAAGTCATTTTAGCTAAACCGATTCCAATAGCCTCTCCCTTAGCGGTCATCATCACAATTTTTTCTCCCTTCTCAATGTAATTTTCAAATCTAACAAGTCCAGGGATCATAAGCTTCTCTCCATGACATAAAGCATAGATGACTGAATTTCGAACAACTAATCTCTTATAATTGACCAGAAGTACCTCAACTGACATTACTATTTTTCTCAAATAGATCTCATTGCCATCGTCGTCATAGAGTTGATGGGCATACCTGACTTCACTAATGGTGATCATATTGTCTTTCTCCCCAAGACACCCAGATCTCACTTCTCTTAGGTCTTCCATGTGTGCGCCAACTCCAAGAAGGAGACCAAGATGGGTACAATGACTTCTGACATTGATACCGGTCTCACATGAAATCCAAAATCGAACGAAGTGTCTTTCAGGGTCGTATTCAAGGAGTTTGACTCCGTAGATGGCTCGACTCTGGGGTTTTGGCTTGACTGGGTGACGCTGGAGGACGGTGCCCGTTAGGGCATCAAGGGCTCTAGCAACCTCGGCAGCGTCTGGAACGGGTGAATGAAGGTGGGCAATACAGAACATACTCATTGTTCGCTCCCTCCAGAGATCTGAGGAGACGAGTGGAGCGATTGAGGAAAACAATGAGACTTCCAATTGCTTTGCGACTGAGAATGTGTTGGTCAATCTTCTCTGGCCGAATGGTCCTTTTTACCTCGGCGACGACCTGGTGGGAGGTTATGTCGGATGGCTTGTCAAGGTTGATAACGTCATATCGGAGGTAGAGTTCGATGGGGCGATTGAGAGGAGAATGCCCGTGCTCGTGCTGGCCGGTGCGGACATCGAGGCGGTCGTATTTCGCAAGGTGGCTCGGCCAAGTGGAGTTGTCAAGAATAGGGAGGGGAGATCGGGACCCAATGAGGCAGTATTGAGTGTAGGGATGCAGCTCTCCTCCAGTGGCAACAGCGGCTGGATTGCGAGCGATTATAGCAGACTGCGAAGATTCTCCGGCGCCATCCGAGCTCGTCACATTTATCTCATTTTTCTTCTTCGTCTTCCTCTTCTCCAAAGAGGAGAATGTTCGTGCTCGTGCTGGCCGGTGCGGACGTTGAGGCAGTCGTAGTTCGCAAGAAGGCTCGGCCAAGTGGAGTTGTCAAGAACGAGGAGGGGAGATCAGGACCCAATGAGGCAGTATTGAGTGTAGGGATCCAGATCTCCTCCAGTGGCAACAACGGCTGGATTGCGAGCGATTATAGCAAACTGCGAAGATTCTCCGGCGCCATCCGAGCTCGTCACATTCATCTCATTCTTCTTCTTCGTCTTCCTCTTCCTCTTCTTCTTCCTCTACGCCGGAACTCGCCTCCTCTACCCCCTCTTTGGAGAAGAAGAAGAGGAAAACGAAGAAAAAGAATGAGATGAATGTGACGAGCTCGGATGGCGTCGGAGAATCTTCGCAGTCTGCTATAATCGCTCGCAATCCAGCCGTTGTTGCCACTGGAAAAGATCTGGATCCCTACACTTAATACTGCCTCATTGGGTCCCGATCTCCCCTCCCTGTTCTTGACAACTTCACTTGGCCGAGCCTCCTTGCGAACTACGACCACCTCAACGTCCGCACCGGCCAGCACGAGCACGAACATTCTCCTCTCAATAGCCCATCGAACTCTACCTCCCGTATGGCATTATCAACCTTGACAAGCCATCCGACATAACCTCCTACCAGGTTGTCGTCGAGATAAAAAGGACCATTCGGCCAGAGAAGATCAGTCACCACATTCTCAGTCGCAAAGCAACTGGAAGTCTCATTGTTTTCCTCAATCTCTCCACTCGTCTCCTCAGATCTCTGGAGGGAGCGGACAATGAGTATGTCTGTATTGCCCGCCTTCATTCACCCGTTCCAGACGCTGCGAAGGTTGCTAGAGCCCTCGATGCCCTAACGGGCACCGTCCTCCATCGTCACCCAGTCAAGCCAAAACCCCGGAGTCGAGCCATCTACGGAGTCAAACTCCTCGAATAAGACCCTGAAAGACACTTCGTTCGATTTTGGATTTCATGTGAGGCCGGTATCAATGTCAGAAGTCATTGTACCCATCTTGGTCTCCTTCTTGGAGTTGGAGCACACATGGAAGACCTAAGAAAAGTGAGATCTGGGTGTCTTGGGGAGAAAGACAATATGGTCACCATTAGTGAAGTCAGGTATGCCCATCAACTCTATGACAACGATGGAAATGAGACCTATTTGCGAAAAATAGTAATGCCAGTTGAGGTACTTCTGGTCATTATAAGAGATTAGTTGTTCGAAATTCAGCCATCTATGCTTTATGTCATGGAGAGAAGCTTATGATCCCTGTACTTGTTAGATTTGAAAATTACATTGAGAAGGGAGAATAAATTGTGATGATGATCGCCAAGGCAGAGGCTATTGGAATTGGTTTAGCTAAAATGACTTCTGCGGAAATGTCAACATTTGATAGTGGCATTGTGGCGGAAATCAAGACAGTGCTGATGGCCAGGGACATGTATCCGAGGAAACTCCAAGATATTTAGAAGGAAGGTACACCAAAAAAATTCTAAATAAAATTCATTGTTTTATTTTTTCACCATCAACATAAATTTCTATAATCTTAGTATATTCTAGTAGATTGGGGTTTGTGGTATTTGCTTTTCAATTCAATTAAAAAGGGGTGTAGCTTTTCCTAACCCTAGGATTTTAAAAAAGAGCTTTGGATAAACTTCTTTGGGATTTTTTAGGTGTCGGCTAGCAATGAAAACATATTTCAAAGTGAAAAAATATTCCCAACAACTAGGTGCGGAGCAAATCAATTAAGAGCCCCTACTAATGCAAGTAGTTAGCAATGAGATAAGGCAAGCTTGGTAACAAATGCAATGGATTGTAAACCTCAAAAATTGTCTCTTATGCTTTAACTAGTCTTTTGACAGTTTTTATCTCTTCTTACTTTTTGGATTGATCAGCTCCTACACAGAAGCATTCGAAATATTCAAAGCAAACCAGAGGGTGTTACTCCTGGGTGATTTACTCTGATGTTCAACACTTTGAGCTTTGGGAAATGCCAAGTATGGATAGAATATAGAAGTCTCTAGATTCCTCCCTATATTTGCTAGAACAAATCGAATAAATGACAAAAATGAGCACATAATATTATTTATTGGCCAACATAGTACACTTTGGAGATCACTGCTAGATGCACACAAAATGAAACTCATCCAGGGGTCATTGGTTGATCGGATCGTAATCTATAGTGCACTCCTTCCCTTTGAAATTTAGGCATATAGTGATGGAGTAGCATTTATTGCATGGAAGATGATGTTGAGGATGGTCAAAATGATGTTGCAATGAAGGTGCATCAAGCCAAAAGAAAGAGCAAATTCACTAAGGCTCTGTTTTCCGGTTCATGTAGTCGGTTGACCAGTGAAAATAAGTCCCCCCCCCAAACGGAGCCTAAGTTGGACAAGGTTTGATTTATGTGACCTGATTGATGTCAACCCAGTATCAGGCTCATGCCACCCGACTATGCCCAAGAAGGAGATGTGAGTGGTCAGTTGCTGCTGCTGATGGATTGGGCAAAATTGGGGGATGACCTCAACTATTATTAAATGCAGGTGGCTGATAACATGAATACAACCTTCTCAGGAGAACCAATTCCTTTTAGTAATATATACATATGCATAATCTTAAATAACTAACAAAGTTGGTCTTAGAATTTCTTATAAATCACCTAATTTTATTAATGAAGGAATCATAGCAACATTGTGGCTAAAAGTTCAATTTTGAGAGCCTATGTATTTGAAGCATATATGTTTTGTGTCAATCAAAACATAAGTATCAGTACAAAGAGCATCAAAAAGCTTGGTCAAACAAAGTAACATCTCAAGCAAAATAAAGAGTTTGCATGCAATCATATAATTATTATGCTTGGTGAAGTGGATAGATTGCCTCTACGCAACCCATTCCAAGTACTTGCATTAATAAGAAGTCAATCCTCTATGTGTGCCCAAATGTCCTTCACATACTGATGTGCAGAAAATCAAACCAAATTGCTGCATTTCGGTGCATTTTCATATGCAATAAATCAAACAGACCAGTAAGCACCTGTAAAACTAGTGAAATTATGGTATCAGTTATGCATTTTTGTTCAAACATGTCATTTCTTCATAAAATAGCTGATATGCCATGAAATAAAATTCAAAACCTTCCAGCATTGTCTTTGAAGCTTCAGTCTAAAAAAATCATAGCAGTCAAACCGCAAAAGTAACTAAATGACCTAATATAAAAAGCTCCTCTTAGTAAAACAAACTACTGACGTTTAGCTTTGATGTTGCAAACATTTGAATTTATTAATGCATATTTTGAGGAAGCTTTCAAGAAGAACAGTAGTAATAAAATAGATCCAAAGGTCTATTTTAAGCGGTAACACACCAAATCCGCAAACATTGAACTTTGGGCACGGTCACTGTAAGATGAAATTTAGAGTATTTTTGCTGATTTCTAACGCGCTCTACGCAGAACATCTGACCGCGGTGCATCCAAACGTATGGAGAGTCGTTGGATGAGTCGATAAGGGGAAGAGGAATAAGAAAAGATGCAGATACTCGCGGCGAGTCGCGAGGTGTCGGCGGAGTCGAGGGGTGTCGGCGGAGTCGCGGGGTGCCGGCGGAGTCGCGGGGTGTCGGCCGAATCGCGGAATGTTAAGGGAGTAGCGAGGCATCAGGGGTGTCACAGATGGGTCGCCTAGAGCAAAACATATGTGAGATATTGAGCACGGGAGGAAAGAATTAGGCGACTCATTTTGTAGGTGTTTTTTAAATTCCTTAGGTTTTGGCCTCAAATCCAATTCTAGTGCAATATTTTTCAACCGAACAACGGAATTGGCTTTACTTACTCCAAAGTCAATTTCTAAATACGAATTCCATTCAAACAAACGGGCCCTAGAGTATATTGAACCAAAATTCGAGTCTATCATAATAGCAAGAAATAAGTATATGAAATAAGGTGTATCATATGTATTTAAATGATATTTTTGATATAAGTTCACTTAAAGAATAATTAATTGAAAATAGAAGTGAGCAAAGCTTTAGAATCAAGAATAAATAAATAAAATAGTATTTTGTATTTTTATTTTAGAATTTTTATTTTGTTAAACGTCAAAACAATAATAAGCAATAACAAAAATCTTTCTGAGAATAACATTACCATTCATTGGGATATACACACACACAACTACACAAGCCAAAGAAATAGAAACAAAATCAAAAAACACAAAGATGGATGAATAATCATTTGTCAGCATGCACGAGAAAAGACACGAAATTATGCTAAATTCGCTAAGCTTTAAAAACATATATTAAAATAGAAGAAGAACAAAACACGTGAGATGCTAAGGGTCTGTTTGGGAAATCTTTTTAGAAAGGAGAAAGTGTGGTGGCAAAAGAATGGTAGAAAAAGGAGCTTTTGGAAAATGACTATTAGAAAAGGAGAACTGTTTGGGTAAACTCAATTTATAGAGCTTTTCAGAAAGAGAAACACTTTATAAACCGTTTGGCAAATCTCCGTGACGGTACCTTTTTTTATTAAAAAAGTGCGTCTGGGGGAAAATGAGCTCGCGGGCAGAAAATGTGCGTCCAGGCGGAAAATGCGCACCCGATCAAAAATATGCGTTGGGGGGAAAAAGCGCCATTTTTTTCGCCCTGTCACGTTTTTTTTCGAGCGGGAGCTGTTTTTTCGCTCGGGCGCGGTTTTTTCACCCGATCGCGATTTTTTCGAACGGGCGCGATTTTTTCGCCCGGACGCGATTTTTTCGCCCGGACGCGGTTTTTTCGCCCGGACGCAGTTTTTTCGCCGGGACGCGGTTTTTTCACCCGAATGCGGTTTTTTCGCCCGAACGTGAATTTTTCGCACAAGTGCGATATTTTCCGCCCGGACGCAAATTTTTCGGGCGGGTGCTATATTTTCGCCCGAGCGCCAATTTTTCAGCCGGTCGCGAATTTTTTTGCATGTGCTTGATTTTTTTGCTCATACGTGAATATTTTGCCCAGTCATGATTTTTTTACGAAAATAACCGCGCTCGGGCGAAAAATTCGTTCTCATGCGAAAATAACCGCACTCGGCGAAAAATTGCGTCAGGACGAAAAAACCGCTCACCGGCGAAAAAAACAAACTCCGATGAAAAAATATCGCTCTTGGGTGAAAAATTCGAGACCGGGCGAAAATTTCGCTCCCGGGCAATAAATCGTGTCCGGGCGAAAAAAATCGCGATAGGGCAAAAAAATCTCGCCCGGGGAAAAAAATGTCGCCCTGGCAAAAAAATCGCGCCGGTGCGAAAAAATCACGCTCGGAAGAAAAAAATGCCCGGGCGAATAAAACGCATCTGTGCGAAAAAAATTGTGCGCCGGCGAAAAAACTGCACTCGGGCGAAAAAAACGCACCCAGGCGAAAAACTCGTGCCCGGACGAAAAAATCGGGGTCAGGCGAAAAATTCGCGCTCGGATGAAAAATTCGCGCCCGGACAAAAAAATCTGTCCGGGCGAAAAAAAAAACCCGTCCGTGCGAAAAAGAACATGCACGGGCGAAAAAACCGCACTCGGGCGAAAAAAGCGCACCCGGGCGAAAAACCCCGCACTTGGGCGAAAAATGTCAACACGGGCGAAAATTTCGTGCTCGGGCGAAAAATTCGCGCCCGGGCGTAAAATTTGTGTCCAGTTGAAAAATTCGCGTCCAGGCGAAAAGAATATGCCCGAGTATAAAAATTACGCCCACGAAAAAAATCGCGGTTTGACAAAAAAATCAAGTTGGAGATTTTTTAAGAGATAAATTTTTTTGTGATGAAGAAGTGCTTTTCGAAAAGGTAAAAGTAGGTGACAAGTGACTTTTCAAAAAGATGGAAAAATGGACTTTTCCGCGATAGCTTTTCCCACCGGTAGACAATCCAAACGGTTTCTTAAGTGTGGTTGCGTTTTCCAGAAAATGAAAAGGAGCTAAAAAGCCCTCCCAAACAGGCCCTAAGTGACAAAGCAATAATCATTGAAAAAACACATAAATAAGCAAGGGTAAATACCACTTATTATATTTAATCACAAAAATAAAAATCACAAGTACTCACAAAATAAACAAGTATCATAAAACACAGTGATCAAGCAAGTAAACTACAAAAACATACAACAAACATAAATACTCTTTAGCAAATACATGCATGTAGGACAAGATAACAAATACGATTGAAATATTGATTTGTTATAAAGTCAAATAGAAACGCAAAATGTGTGAACAAATATAACCAATGAAATAGTGGTATATGTGATATGTCTATCACGCATGCGTAATATAATTGGCATTGAAGAGCATAAGTGATAATAACTACTACATATAGCTGTCTGTCTGTCACACATGCTTAATGTAATAGGCATTATAAAGGGCATAAGTAATAATAACTACTTCATATAGCTGACTAGGAGTAAATAATATGGAATAACCAAGTAGAGCATGCAGACTATTTCCCTAGATACTGATGTAAGGGTAGGCTACGGGGTGCACAAAACCTAGGACTCTATGTGAAAATACAAGTGCGACACGCGTCACACGCTAACCCGAATGTAATTGCAATGCGACGGACAGTGTTGGCGACAAATAAATTGAGCAATAATAATTTTCAACACCACACAAATAATTAAAGAGTGAAAACAATTATTCAATTTAACAATTGTGTACGGCGTTCCTCCGCTTGGAGGGCCAAAGCTAAGCGCGCGGCGAATAAGTTTTCCTACAAATTAGTAGCGTATCGAAAACAAAGTTCCACTAGCAATAATCAAAGCGACATAATAATTCACCAATGATAGATGTCAAATCACACAAATCAATACCACAAGAAAACTCACAAAATAGCGGGCTGAACCGAAGCACTGAAGATTTGTATCTGGATGCATAGATCGGCGATCGAAGGTGGAATCGGAGGCACAACGACAATGACGGTGGCTGCCCTTGGCGGAAAGTGGGAAGATCGGGCCGGAAATGAAAAGATCCGACCATTAGGAGGGGGATCCGGGCGGGGGAAGATAGATCCGATGTTTTAGGATCGGATCCGGGTGAGGGGATGATAAACAGATGGTGGAAATAACGGATCGGAGTCAAAAAACACTAGATCTGGACTGAGCTAGGATTCTGGGTTTATTTGGGTGGTGGATCCACGGAAAGGGGGATAGGGAAACTTGCGGCTACAAAGGAAGTAGCGGCTTGGAGGGGAAGGGCTTATGGTTGGGTGGAGGGGGGCTGCGGAAAAGAGGGAGTGGAGAGGGGGGTGTCGGCGGTACTGTAGCAGGGAGGAGGGCGGCAAATGGGGGGGATTGACGGGATGGCTGTTGCAGGAAACGCTGCAGGCCGGCGGCTCTTAGGAGGGTTTGGGGGTGCTGCCAGTGGCTGTATGAGGGGTGTGAAGGGTGGAAATTGAAGGCACTGGATAGGGGAAGGATTGGGGGAAAGAAAACCAACCTAGGAGTCGTCACCTAGCGCTCCACGACGTTGGCACCGGGGGGCGATCGCTGGAATCCGGGAAGAAGAGTCCAAATTCTGCAATGTCTTGGTTCAACCCCTTAGACCACTATTTATAATAAAACAAAATACTAGGGCATCCCTATCAACGACTATGATTAGCCGGTGGGAGTAGCTACTAAAATACATGAATAATAAACCAATAAAAATTAACTAAAATATGATTTTGACTCGTGCTGACATTCCAGACGCAACTGTGGAGTCCGATCGTTGATCTGGGAATATCATATATGGTAAGCCGCCAAGTCAGCCCCGAACGGGCTCAAAGCTCGTCTTCGTCTCTGCTTCGCATCAATTTTCTCGACTTGAAAGAATTCATCTCCCCATGAATTGGGATCAGAATTCTCTCGATGAATGTCAGGTACAACTCAAAGAGGTCCACCGAAAGTCGTCCAAGTGTCGCCGGCGGAAGAGTGTCCTCGCCAATCAACTCCCCCTGACTGGAAAGTTGTCATCTCCGGTGAATGGAGACAGTCGTGCTGAAGTCGAAGTTCAGGGGCGAATCGATCAAGCTCTGCTGCAAGTATCCAAGTGTCATCTGCATCAGGGTGACCCCGCAGATGTACCAAGTAGCAACGACGCGGTCCATCTGTGGTAGGAACAATCTGGTGGGATCTGATCTCGGTGATGCTCTATTCTCTCGAAGGATGGAACCCGGTGCGATCGGCGGTGCTGTCGGTGAAACCAAAGAAGACGAATCTCCGGGTGGGTGGGTGTCAGTAATGGGTGGGCTGTAGTGGCTATCGGGCATGGGTGATGTATGAGAGTAGTAAGGTGATGAAAGCGGGGGTGGGGGTGGTTTGGCATCTTCGCTGCTCGGGTCCACATACTTGTGAGGCTCGTAGTACGATATCAGATCCCCGACATTAAACACTGGATGGATTCCCATACTTGCCGGGATATCAAGCCGGTAGACGTTTGTCCCAATACGACTAATAATAGAGTAAGGACCCATTCACCCGCCGCTTAAATTTTTGGCAGGCCCCGTGGGGAGCCTCTCAGGACGGATTTTTACCATTACCTTTTCGCTTATTTAAAATACTTGCCCTCGCCTCGCTTATCTGCACGAGTTTTATAATTATCATTGCTCGTTATTATCCGTCGGCAGGCCGGCTCATGCAACTCATGCAAATGATAACGAAACGACCCGACAGACTCATACAGATGATGTAAATGAAGCATGACAGACACTACATGCTTTCTATGGGAAAATCTAGCAATGACTGTGGTGTCTCTAAAATGTAGTGGCCGATCAGGTGGCTCTCTTGGTGGGATTTAAAAAAACTCATCCCGTGTGTGACGAGTGTTCAGATGATCACGTGAGACATCTATACTCAAATACGAACTCGTGAAGATTCAAGTGTCTCTCAGGGAACATGACACATCAGGGGGCTCACCAGGAGGGGTGTATGAGAAGTCACCGCGAATGCGGCGACCCCCTAAGTGAAAATTGTGTATACCAACTGGACGATACGACTCTCGAGTGTGTTGCGTGTCCCCAAAAAGAAAGAACCCGTCTGGTGGGTCAGCAGGTGGTGTGTCCCAAAACTCATCGAGGGTGCAATGTGTCAGCAAGTGGTGCCCTAATACTTGATGCTCCACATAATATTTATCCTTAGGGACAAGGCCATGGACGATAATGGGGGGAACACCACTAACTCGAAACTCGTAAACAAGCGGCTCACCTGAATCGCATCCTCACCAGGACGTGGTGGATCATCCGAAGGCTCAACTGGGGGCTCGTCATAAAACTCATCACTAAGGTCATGGTCCTCCAGATGATTACCATCATGAGGGGTAGTTTCCCCGTAAACGGGTGACATAGCCACTACGAGATCAATATCAGGCTCTGGGCTCTCGGTCCTGATGTGGCTCAGAACAATGGAAAGGGGAGAGCGACATAAACCTACTCTCAAGAATGGGTCTGTGGGTGGGGTGCCAACTAACCCTGTGCGTGGCAGAGGAAGAGGTGCGGGTGAGGAACACAACACTACCGACTCAATAGGCCGCTCAGGCTCTCTCTCAGTCGGGGTCAAAAGAGACGGGTCAGAAACAAGAGATAGGTCACTCACTGGGCTAAGCACCTTACTGGGGTGAGAGTAATACGCTTCATGTATCACTTCTGTCGTGACTGATAGGACAGTGGTAGGCATCATGGTGACCTCAGTATAGGAGGGACTCGTATTGCAGAGGTCAATGTGAGACTTCCATCGACCAACTCCTGCGGATCTCAAAGAGTGTTCGTAACGAAAGGCGATCTGATATGCCGACTTGAGGGACTTCGAGCTATGATAAATCACCTTAGTACGAATGTAAGATCGAAACCTAGACCGAAATGTGAAAGTGTTCGTGGTTGGGTCCTCTCAGATATCACTCCTCACAACTAACTCATCAAAGCAATTCTCGTACTCAGCGGCCGACATGGATCCATGCTGAAGGGAAAATGATTGGTCGAGCAAGCGACTCTGATACGACGAAGGCAGATACCTCTGACACAAAGTACGCTTCATGTCCACCCAACTAGTGATGCGACGAAGACGGTCTCGCTCGCGGGTCCTCTCAAAGTTAAACCAGTAAGCTCTCGCTTGATCTAAAAGTCTAAGTTTCGCAAACATGACGCGACGCTCCCCGAATACTTCAAAATGATCAAGATAATACTCCATATCCACAAGCCAATAACTGAAAGACTCGGGACTCGATGAGCCGTCAAAGGAAGGGATAACAGTATGAAACCGACTCTCAATATCTCTCTCAAAGCGACGATCCTCTTAATAGTCATCCCTAAGGTAATCGGGTCGTGTCGAAGGGTCAACGCGATCCGCTCGCGTGCAAGGATATGAACGACGACAATCATCATATTGATCGTCTCTAGCATAGTGAGGTCGTGTAGGTGGGTCAACACGATCTCTAAAAGTGATGTACTACGATTAAGGATAATCGTCATAGTAACGTGAGGATTTCTCTGACGTCGCTCTATGAGATCGGGTATAGGAGGACTCAGAATCTCTTAAGAGAGGAGAGAAACGACAACGATAATTAGTCATGAATGAACCTAAAGACTCTATATGACCTACCACTACATATATAAATGTGGCCCAAATCTTGGGATTTGATACCAATTGATGTAGGGGTAGGCTACGGGGTGCACAAATCCTAGGACTCTATGTGAAAATGCAAGTGCGACACGCTAACCCGAATGTAATTGCAATGCGACGAACAGTGTTGGCGACAAATAAATTGAGCAATAATAATTTTCAACACTACGCAAATAATTAAAGAGTGAAAACAATTATTCAATTTAGCAATTGTGTATGACATTCCTCCGCTTAGAGGGTCAAAGCTAAGCGTGCGGCGAATAAGTTTTCCCTAAAATTAATAGCGTATCGAAAACAAAGTTCCACTAGCAATAATCAAAGCAACATATAATAATTCACTAATGATAGATGTCAAATCACACAAACCAATACCACAAGAAAACTCACAAAGTAGCGGGCTGAACCGAAGCACTAAAGATTTGGATCCGGATGTGTAGATCGGCGATCGAATGTGGAATCAGAGGCGCAACGACGATGGCGGTGGCTGCCCTTGGCGGAAAGTGTGAGATCGGGCCGGAAATGAAAAGATCTGGCCACTAGGAGGGGGATCCGAGAGGGGGAAGATAGATACGATGTTTTAGGATCGGATCCGGGTGATGGGATGATAAACGGATGGTGGAAATAATGGATCGGGGTCCAAAAAACCCTAGATCTGGACTGATCTAGGATTCTAGGTTTATTTGGGTGGTCGATCCATGGAAAAGGGGATTGGGAAACTTGCGGCTAGAGCTGCGGCTAGGGATGCGGCTAGAAAGGAAGTGGCGGCTTGGAGGGGAAGGGATTATGGTTGGGTGGAGGGGGGCTGCCAGCGGCTGGGGAAAAGTGGGAGTGGAGAGGGGGGTGTCGGCGGTACTGTAGCAGGGAGGAGGGCAGTGGACAGGGGAGATTGACGGGCTGGCTGTTGCAGGAAACGCAGCAGGCCGGCGGCTCTTGGGAAGGTTTGGGGGTGATGTCGGTGGCTGTATGAGGGGTGTCAAGGGTGGAAATTGAAGGCAAGGGATAGGGGAAGGATTGGGGGGAAGAAAACCAACCTAGGAGTCGTCACCTAGGGCTCCACGGCGGCAACATCGGAGGGGTGATCGCTGGAATCCGGGAAGAAGAGTCTCCAAATTCTGCAATGCTTTTGTTCAGCCCCTTAAACCACTATTTATAATAAAACAAGATACTATGACATCCCTATCAACAGCTATGATTGGCCGGTGGGAGTAGCTACTAAAATACATGAAAAATAAACCATTAAAAATAAACCAATATATGATTTTGACTCGCGACGACATTCCGGACGCAACCACGGAGTCTGATCGTCGATCTGGGCACGTCATATTTGATAAGTCGCCACGTCAGCCCCGAACGGGCTCAAAGCTCGTCCTCGTCTCTGCTCCGCATCAGATAATCATCATAGTCATCTAGTGGTAGTGATGCATGTTTTGAGTGCCTGCGTCCAAAGGACTTAGACACAATTTTTGTATACCCATACATGCTTAGTGGTGCTTGTTCCATTCTTGAGTTTATAGCATGAAGAAATATGCCCAAGCTTGGAACAGAGCATTTGATGCATGGTGTGCTTGAGGCTGAAAATACTCTTCTAGGCTTAAATCTATGAATATGTCTAGTGATACAAGTAGAGGCGGTGCATGCATTGCTGGACAAACTAAAATAACTGATTTTTTTATTGATATAAAAACATTGAATAAATAATTACAATGAATCTAATTTTACCATCAGAGATTTATTTTTAGTAATAAGTAATATGCGATGTTCTTTAGAAAGATGCAGCTCCTTTCAGAATTTGTTGAGTTTATTATTGATTTTTTCACAATCAAGGCATGGAGCAACAGAGTTTTCAATAAAACTAGCATGTATATCTGTAAACATTGTAGTACTAGAAAGAAATTCAATTTTAGCTTTTAAACCTTCATTTTCTAGTTCTAGTTTGGATGTCTCATTCATGAGATTTTCAATTACCATTTTAGCCTCAATGACAACTATTGGGTATTAACTACACATCATTCATTTGACATTATTAATAATTTTATAGTTTTTCTATCTCATCGTTATAATTACCGTGTAGTAAATAAGAATGAGAAACATTAGAGTGAGAACTAACATTCAAAAGAGGAGGGGCATGAATAGTAGAAACATCATCTAAATTGTTAGTCAACATTTTTATTTCAATGCAAAAATTATATTCTCGTTTTAAATCTCTCGATCATCCCAATCGATTACTAATCATATTTAAGGCTACTTCAGAATCTCCATCACTGTAATCACCAGCCTTCTTCCTTCCTCACATGCTTGCATCACATCTAGTAGTGTGTTAATTCCCTCTAGCCATTAAGCAATTTCTTCCTTTGTCATAGTTATGTTTGTGCTCTTCTTTTCTTTCCCTTTGGCATTCACTCCTTATGTTATCGGGTTTGCTACATTTGAAACACAATCATTCTTCTGATTTTGCCTCAATATTGTTTTCTAGAGCCAGTTTTTTCTTTCTGTCTTTTTCTTTCTTTGTAATGATTGTAGTGGCCTGCATAGAGTAATTATAGGTAAGTTCAAGTAAAGGTCATATTTCAAGGCATTAGTGAAACTAAATATGAATTTAAATATATTAAAATCTAAGGCACTAAATAGACATTCGCAAGACAATTGTTTTTCACTCTCATTCCATTCGTGCATATGTTTAACTACATGAACATTATTATCTTTATCGATGAAGGAGGTGCAATGCACATATGTTCAGTGATGCACCAAACATCTCTATCAAAGATAATAAAATGCATGCATCTATAGGAGTGAGGAGAGAATACCAAAAAACGATAAAACCGACCAAACCGGGCCGAACTGCACCGATTTGAAACCGAATCGGTCGGTTAGATGTTGGTTCGATTTGGACTTTGTGAAAAACCGAGTCCATATCAGTTTGGGTCTTGGAGCCTAGGTGCAAGGCTCAAGGTGCAGGCGCGCGCCTGACGAAGGCAAGACGCAACCACATTCATTTTAAAAAAAATAAGCATCAAACATCAGTTCATCTTCTTGATCAGATTTTTTATCTATTCTACTCAACAGACGCCTCTGAGCCTGTTGAGCCTGAAGCCTTAGGCACGCCTTTAACAACATAGATAAATACCGACCAAACCGAACCGAACCGAACCTATGAGAAGTAGGAGATTAAATATTATTAAATGACGATACAATTATAATTATAAAATTAAATTATTTATAACATTGTAATTAACTTAACGTGTAGAACCTTAAATGTTGCAACTTGTAACACTTTAGTACTTTACACTCGTGGGGTGCCTTCTGGGCGGATTAAAATATTTAATAGTAATAGACTCAAATTTTTTTATTAAAAATAGGTATAAAGTATAACTATATAAACTATGGTCTGCCCTAAAAACAAATCCTCAAATCCCAATTCCCTCCGCGACCTGCTTCCAGCGTGCAGAACTGCAACATGTTTTTCTTCTCTTCAGCTCTTTGCCTGAATCGCCTCTTCCACTAATTCCCATTTCCCAAGCCTTTGCTCCCCTAGCTGTAGGCAAGGTTCGCTATTTCGCTGCTTCAGGACCGACGACGATGAGGCATCGCTTAGAGTTCCTGTCCAGAGTTCTGCGGGTACGGTTTGAGCAAGGTCAAAGATAAATGTCATGCTTACATGTCATCTTGTGGACTTGTAGTTTGAGCAGTTGTCCTGTTGTAGTTATAGCCTTTAGCAAGCTAAATGCCCTATTTAAATGTTTATGCTTTGCCTAATACATTTTCAATGTAATTTGTTGGATTGAGGAATGTATGTTATATGCATGTATTCAATTAGAGAAATTAATACTTTTTAATATAAATTGCTGATGATGCTACCTTAGAAATACAACTAAGTGTTGAAATTAAAACTTTGCAATGTAATAAATTTTAATGTAATTTGAAATTAATGTTTTTCAATGTATTCAGTTAGCAACATTGTCATCCTATGTTGATTAAGAAGGAGAGGATGATTATTTGAGAGAACTGTTAAAATAAATACAAGAGCGTTGATGTAAACCAACACCAAACCATCAAAAACCGACAAAAAATCGAACCGACTTTGAATTGAACCAACCAAGTTCGGTTCGGTTTAGACAAACCGAAAATCAAGGCATGTCAGTTCGGTTTCATTTTGGGTCAGAACCGACCCAAACCGAACCGCCTGTGCTCTTATGCATCCGATTCTTCCAAGAATCATAGCTTTGTTGGTGAAGAGTGAAGGACAATGAATAATACTCCATATTTGCAGATTAATCTTCGCTATAATAGAATCTCTAGGTTGTTAGACCTAAATATGGAGAATCTGCTTTGATCCCACTAATCGTATGACAATCTTATGGGGGGGGGGGGGGGGTAAATAAGGCATAGTTGTTAAAGACGCAAAGAGATCCTTAGAGCCTACGCTCATGGAGCAGGCACACGTCTGATGAAGGCAAAGCACAACCTGATGCATGAGGACGGCACAAATGCAAACTAAATGTGCGAACTAAATGTTGTGCGCGTGCAAACATGAGTGAACAGTCCAAGTAAAGATCAACAAACGCGTAATAATTTTTAATAAAGCTTTAAGCACGACTTGCACAATTGAAAATAGGAATTGATAATTAAAGGAGCAACTATAGTTAGCCAACAAAATGAGGAGCGATTTCCATTGAAGTTCGCCAAATGTGTCCGGCAAATCAAATGATAAATAAGTGCAATAGCATATATAATAGTCAACAATCCCACAACAATAGTTCATAACCAAAGCAACCAAATACGAGAAATAAAACTCTCATACCTCGATTTACTCATGCATGCATGTGGTGACTAGTTTGGGATGGAGGGCCGATTGTGGTAACACCCTCAGATTGACGGTGGATCCACGGGGGGCTGCAGGGTGACGAGGGATAAATCTGAAATGGTATGTGGAGGGGTGGGGAGCTGCGGGTCGGGTGCGTGTTGTAGGGGACTTGATGGGCTGGACGGGATCGTTGCTAACAGAGCGACTGCAAGCCGGTGGGGTGGAGGGATCTGTGGAATGGTTGACGAAAGGGGGAGAAGCAGTGGAGAGGTCGGGCTGGGGAACGGGAGTAGATCTAGCGGCGGGCTGTGGTTTAGCGGTCGGGTCGGGGGACGTGTGAGAGGGAAGGCTGAGGGGAGAGGGTTAGAACTTAGAAGGAGTCGGATGGATACCTGGCACCGGAGGAGGGAGGGGAAACAGGAGGTGAAGACGGGAGAAGCCACGGCAGCGGCGCACGGGGAGCAGATCGGACGGAGTCCACCGAGCGGAATTGATCGGCGGTTGCAATTGGGCAACTCTCGTTCCCCCACTAAGCCGCACAACACAAGTATAAACAGAGGAAACTGAAAACTAAAGTTAGGGCACCCGATCAGACGGCTAATAATGTTCGGGTCGATTGGGGTCCAAATACATCATAAAAAGGAAATATAATATATGAAACTGGCTCGGAACGACTCTTCAGGCACATCCGCAGACTCAAATCGCCCAACCTTGTCGCCGATCACCGCCTACTGCGGGAATAGACACGCGCGTGCCGTCGATCACCATTACAGCCTAGACGTCACACCGACGGTAGTACGTGGACTTGGCATGTCGATTAGGTCAAGACGGTCAACTTAGTCTGGAGCGTGATACTTTCCTAAAGACTTATCACTTGGTCGTTAAGACTTGTTATTCCAGCAAAGGGTATGCAGAGAATCTAGTGTACACCTGAGATGGGTATAGAGACGTACAGAGGGCTTAGGCTTAGTAGGGTATATACCCACCTAGGAGTGGGAAGGTGACCGATCCCCAGCCACCGTTTGACCATGACGGGGGTGCCCGAGAAGTTAGCTACCTACAAAGAGTGAGAACAAAAAGTCTATGCGTATAGAGTCGATATGTGTGGGTGAGTTGCACTTGTATGAATCATAAACATTGCATTACATATCTAGACATTCATCCCTAGCAGATATTCATCATATAAATTAGTATGTGCTCGTTTATATGATGAGGTATTTTAATTGGAAACCTTAACTTATAAGTTTGTAGGTGCATTCATATAAGTTAAGATACACTTATGTGATGATAGTGTAGGTATTCTTACTTACTTTACTTACTACTTATTATTTATATACATACTGCTTGCACTGTCATTACTTAAAATGTTTACTGCTTATTATATACATTGTTAGATAGTTTCATGTCATCTGCTTTTCTATTCTGCTTTGTTGTCTTCCATTTCCTTCCTCTCGCGCGATGCCTAGGAGTCGCGGGGGTGAGATGAGGTGAGGATGATAATGGCTTAGTCTTTTGACTAACGGTCGGTAGACCGCATCATTTTAGGAGCGCATGGTGACGCAGTAAAATCACGTCCTGGAGCACCAGTAGCACAAGGAGGCAGGAATTAAGGAGCTGTTGCAGCGCACTACTACTACTACTACTACTATTACCAGGCGTTAGGTTGATGAGAGTCTTGTTTAGCTTCCGCTTGATAGTGTATTAGAGAGAGAGAGAGAGAGTTTGAGCTTTTACTATCGGACATGTATCGGGCTTAAGCCCCTGATGGGGTTACCCCTAAGTGTGGTTTGGTCTAACTAAAGGGCAACCCTGACCCTGCAGGCGCGACCACAATGGTTGCAAGCAGAGCCGCTGTTTGCAGGGTCCGTGCAGGACGTGCAGGAGAGCTCCCTAGCGCGGTGTGTGTGCGTGTGTGAAAATCCGCTCGCACGTCGTGCGTGCATGGAAATCCTCCCGCTCGGCATGCACGCACGAGGTTTATTCCGCGCACGCAGGAATTCGCACGCGCAGGAATTTTTGTGCGCGCTTTAGAATTCCTGTGCGCGCGCTGGAATCTTGATTACCGTGCGGGAATCTTGATTCTCACCCAGGAATTCGCACGCGGAGGAATCTTGATTCTCGCGCGCGGGAATCACCCGTGCTGCGAGCACGGGATTTCCCAGGCTTAATCACTCGTGGCATTTAATGTCGCGCGGGATTAACCAGCCAATGGGGATTTTCCCCACTAGTTGGTAGAAGCGCTGAACAAGTCAGTGCCTCTTTGGGCGCTGACTTGGTCATCACCCTGCACATCTCCCTGTTGGGGAGTGTCGTGCACTCCCCATCAGGGAGACGTGGGGGCTAACTGCCCCCTCCCCTGATAGGGTGGTGAAGCAAAAGCCAGGGGACGTCAGGCATGCGACGACGGCATGTCCCCCTCCCTTCCACAATCGTCGTCGTCGTCGCCTCTCAACACCGCGACCGTCGCCGTCGTTGCCTCGCAACACCACGACCGCGGTCGCTACTCTCTCCCGCGGTCATCTTCGTCGTCGCTCCCCTCTTCCTCGGACACCACCATCGTCTCCCAACACCATGGTTGCCGTCGCCATCGCCTCTCAACACCACGGTCGCCTCTTTCGCTCCTTTCTCCCACGGTCGTCGCCGCGGTTGCTCCTCTTCTCGGACGTCACCCCCGTCACTGGCCTCCTCACTCTCCCTTCGACATCCTCCATCGCCGAATATATTTCATCGTCAGTCGGCCCCGCTGGCCGGATTCTAGGTCGTCGCCAATTCTTCCTCGTCCGATAGCAATCCTGCGATCTCCGCCGTCGGCTACGTGGGTAACCACCCACGTAACTGCCCGCATGACCTCCCGTAATGGGGAAAGTGTGTAGCCAAAATAGATTTGTATGCGGTTAATATAATTATTAAATAATATATGCATAAATATGTCATGAAATCGGCCTATTAATAGCGCTTATGGTGGAAATGGTCGGGAATAACCGCTTAATCTCCATAACCAGCCATGAAGACTATAAATAGGGCCTCGTACCCCCCTTTATGATTCATTCTCTCCTTCATCGGAAAATCCTCCTACGGATTTTCTCTCTCCTTCCTCCTTCATCTTCTTCTCCCCCATCTAAGATCTTCAAGCATTCCTTGAAGATCTCCTTCATCTTCAAATCCTTCTTTGAAGATCTTCATATTCTCTCCTTCATCGGAAAATTCTCCTACGAATTTTCTCTCTCCTTCCTCCTTCATCTTCTTCTCCCCCATCGAAGAACTTCAAGCATTCCTTAAAGATTTCCTTCATCTTCGAAGCCTCATTCGAAGATCTTCATATTCTCTCCTTCGAAAAATCCTCCTACAAATTTTCTCTCTCCTTCCTCCTTCATCTTCTTCTTCCCCATCGAAGATCTTTAAGCATTCCTTGAAGATCTCCTTTATCTTCGAAGCCTCCTTCAAAGATCTTCATATTCTCTCCTTCATCGGAAAATCCTCCTACAAATTTTCTCTCTCCTTCCTCCTTCATCTTCTTCTTCCCCATCAAAGATCTTTAAGCATTCCTTGAAGATCTCCTTTATCTTCGAAGCCTCCTTCAAAGATCTTCATATTCTCTCCTTCATCGGAAAATCTTCCTACAAATTTTCTCTCTTCTTCCTCCTTCATCTTCTTCTCCCTCATCGAAGATCTTCAAGCATTCCTTGAAGATCTTCTTCATCTTTTTTCTCCTTGATCAGAAAATTCTCCTATGAATTTTCTCTCTCCTCATCCTACAAATTTTCTCACTCCTTCCTCCTTCATCTTCTTCTTCCCCGTCGAAAATCTTCAAGCATTCTTTGAAGAACTCATTCATCTTCGAAGCCTTCTTCAAAGATCTTCATCTTCTCTCCTTGATCAGAAAATCCTCCTACGAAATTTCTCTCTCCTCTTTCTAAGGATTTTCTCTCTCCTCCATTCCTCTCCCTTGCGCGCTCCCACGCACATTTCTCCTTTGCACGCTCCCGCACGCGCGCCGCCTCCTTGCGCGCTCCTGCGCGCGCACCGCCTCCTTGCGCGCTCCCGCGCGCATTTCTCTCGCGTGCGCATTTCTCCCTTGCACGCTCCTGCGTGCGACGCCTCCTTGCACTCTCTTGCACGCAACGCACATTTCTCCCTTGCGCGCTCCCGCGCGCGCGTCATTGCCTTGCGCTCTACCGTGCACATTTCTCCCATGCGCGCTCCTGCGCGCGCTGCCTCCCTGTACACTCTTGCGCACATTTCTCCCTTGCGCGCTCCCGCGCGTGTGCCGCTGTTTTGAGCGTTACCGCATACATTTCTCCCTTACGCCCTCATGTGCGTACCTCCTCCCTGCGCGCTCGCTCGCACGCACATTTCTCCCTTGCAAGATCCCGCGCGCGCGCCGCCGCCCTGCGCGCTCCCGCGCGTATTTCTCCCTTGCGCGCTCCTGCGCGCGTCGCCTCCTTGTGCGCTCCTGCGCACATTTCTCCCTTGCGCGCTCCTGCGCGAGTCGTCTCTTTACACGCTCGCGCGCGCATTTTTCCCCGCGCGCGCCGCCTTTTTGCCCGTTTTTGCATACATTTCTCCTTTGCACACCCCGCACGCGCGGCCTCTTGCGCGTGCCTCTCCCTCACGCGTTATTGCGCGCGTTTCTCCCCTGCGCGCTCTCGCGCACATCGCTCCCTTACGTGGGTCTCTTCCCTACGCTCCACGCACTCCCCTCCAAGAAGAGCCCAACGCGCACTCCTCCAACAAGCGTCCCACGTGCTCTCCTCTTACAAGCGCCCCGCGCGCTCTCTTTTCCATCAAGCACTCTGCACACTCTCTACCACCCAGCGCTTCGTACGCTCTCTTACAGCAAGCGCCCAACGCGCTCTTTGCCAACAAGCACCCCACGCACCCAAGAGAAAGCGCTCCATCTACCAATAAGACAACTGAACCGCGCTTCCCCAAAAGACAACCAGAGACAAGAAGAAGAGGATAAAGCGCACTGAGCGTGCCTCCGAGCTTCAAAGCACCAGGCATCAGAATGAGTACAATAAGCTACTCCCGCCTCCATGAATTATTAGAAGACTCCTGAATACAACGAGTGCATCGCTCCCTTCAGCACACGAAGAAATAATTAACCCTACGAGCGGTGGCCTGTCACCCTCTAGGTTCTCTCTCTCTCCCCCAATAATTGTAACAAGTGGCGGTCTGTCACCCTCAAGTTATTGAAAAAGCCTTATAATAACACTCAGATCTAGTGGAGATTTGGTCAGCACATATCAGGTCGCGTGGTTTTTCACCTCTTTCCGGGGTTTTCCACGTAAAAAAACTACCCTGTCAGTTTTCTATTTTCATTGATTGTGTGAGCGCTCGATCGCTCCATGGGCTAAGACGGTCCAAGTTAATCCGATCTGATCGGGGCAACGAGTTTGGATGCAACAATCCTTATTACTTTTTCATCTTTTTCTCATTCTGGACATTATCTATCTTTTGATATATATATATATATACACACACACGAGTGTCCGATACGGGGCTTCGCCTCTATGACCATGTGCGACAGTACCCAGTTGGCGATGGCGGGCTTCGCCCGCCCTCGACGGGTCGTTGCGAGCTATGCATGCATCAAGGCGGGCTGCGCCTGCATCAAAGCGGGTTGTGCCCACAACATATACATATGAGTACTCAAAATGACCGTAAAAAATATACACCAATATTACAATTTTTATTTTGTAAAACAATATATGTTTTGACCTAAAAATATTAATTTCGACTTTAATAAAGTTGATTGGTTTAATGTCATCTGCTCGAAAATACCACTGATATGTCTAATGACAACCTTCCTTGAATAGACCGTTAACATGCCTAATGACAACCTATCATAGTAGGTGTAAGAGTTCTACTAAAAAACTTTTTGAATTAAAATGGATTTTCATCATTACTTCTAATTTTTTTTATCGTGTAATTGCTTGAATAGACATTGTATTTTAATTTTTTTGAAATAAATTATGATATATGTCCAAAGACAACTTTTCCCTTATAATTGTGAAAGATATATAATGTGATTGTGGATTTGATTGTCTTTTACTTCTTTTCTCTTTGGTAATGTTATATGATCGTACTAGCCGGTAGAATTGACATCTTGTGGTGGCGACTAATCTGTGTGGTGTCACCGCAAGGCGACGGTTCTTGGCATTAAATCTCTCATCGTCCGTGCTTAATTACTGGGAGGGGGATTTTATAATTTGTATCACTTGAACAAACGATCATATGAGAAAGTAGTCCACAAAAACACTGGGTCCCCCCGCTCCAGCATTAGTTTGCGGACAAACTAAAGCAATAGAAGCATTGGTGTGCCCATTTGTGGAATCACACCATCATTATCCACTTAAAAATGAGATTATACCAACCGTTTTTTGCCATCGTAATGTTTTAACCGCAGGCTATGCCCCCCCTTTGCCAGCTTATACTCCCTTCCAGTAGACAGATGTTGGCCACACTCTTATGGACATTTTGAAGGCTTTCAACGGATAGCAGGTTCCGACTCCGCAGCCGAACCCGGGCTTAAACTGGTTGAGTGCCTTCCAGGGCTTCTCCCCTCCTACGTACTAAGGGACAGAGCCTACAGATGAATAGAGGAATGACTTGACATCATCCAGGAGATGCTAGCAGGGATTCATTATCCGACAAATGAGGTAGTATCCTTGGCAGCTACGACACTAGCAGGCCATTCCAAGAAATGGTGGAAGTCCCTCATGGACACCACTTATGCAGACTATGAGTGTTATCAGATCACTTGAGACCAGTTCAATGGAGCTTTGTTAGAGCACTTTATGTCACTGAAGGATAGAGATGCACTAGAGGACCAGTTCCTGAATCGAAGATAGGGGAACCGATCGGTGATAGAGTACCAGAGAGTGTTCTCGCATTTGGCAGGATTCACTAGCGCTCTGAGCGAGAGGGACTACACAAAGAAGTTATATGGGGGGCTTCAGGACTCGCTCAGAAAGGCCTTACTATTTGTCTCAGAGTCCAGCTTGGCAAAGATTATCGAGACCACAAAGAAGTGGGAGGCAGATCACCTGGTGGTTCAGGGCAGGGGGAAGAGAACGACAGAAGGGATGCATTTTGGTGAGAGCAGTAGAGGCCCACAACGGGGCAGGTTTATGAGACACATGAGAGGTAGAAGACGTCCTCGTCCTGATGTCAGGTCAGAGCGGTGACCTACTACAATACTAGCCCCGCCACCACCACGCACCCAGGAGTCGAGGAGACATGATGATCAAGGATGCCCGCAGGTGATATGTTATGGGTGCAACCAGTCGGGGCATGTCAGAGCCCACTTCCCCCAGCAACTCATTCCACCTCCTCCTCCCCCTCCAACAGCCCCTCCTATACAGCAGGGTAGAGGTCGAGAAAGAGGTAAGGGCTGAGGACATCACGACAAAGGCCGGCAGTCGGGCCGGGTATATGCCTTGGATATGGCTCTGTCGAGGAACCCCAAGGAGGTCATCACAATTCACATGTACTTTAAGTTTGATGTTTTAATCTATTACTTAGTACCTTGTACCCCCTTAGTTAAAATCCCGATAGTATAACCCGACAATTATAACTATCTCAAACATAATGTTTGTTTGTGGAAAGCCTTCCCACACACTATTTAACACGGGTGCATCACACTCATTTGTCTCGGAGGACTTTGCTGAGTACTTGGATGTCGTTTAGCGTTTCCCGGGCATCGCTCGGATGGTACGGCTACCAGACGGATAAGAGTTGCAATCCACTGCAAAATGCAACATGTGCGTGGATATTGGGGAAAGCTATTCGAGACTACGGCGACGGTCCTACTGATCCTATACTTCGATCTGATTCTGGGCATGACATGGTTACACTAGCAACATGCCAGAATCGATTTCCTTGCCAAGAGGATTACACTGCGACATGGAGACACCGAGGTTATATTCGAAGGTATTATACTTGTCTTCCGTATAGTATTATCATCTGTACATGCTGTCAAGGCTCGTGAGCAGGGAGACGAGGTAGATATGGTGTGTTTCGAGATGGCGGAGGCGGAGACCTCCATTGATGACATTCCAGTAGTCTGGGACTTCTCTACCGTCTTCCCGGAGAAGTTTCCTGGATTACCCCCGCATAGAGATGCTGATTTCCTGATCCAGCTGGTGCCAGGAGCAAGGCCAGTATCTCAGGCCCCTTGTAGGATGGCACCAAAGGAGTTAGCTGACTTTAGGACATAGTTGTAACAGTTAGTGGACTTAGGTTTCATCAGGCCGAGCTCATCCTTGTGGGTAGCTCCGGTCTTATTTGCGAAGAAGAATGATTTATTGCGCAGGCTTTGCATTGACTACCGAGAACTCAACCGGTTGACGGTGCAGAACACCTATCCACCATCGTGGATCGACGAGTTGTTTGATTAGCTGGAGGGAGCTCATTAGTTATCCAAACTCGACCTCAAATACAGATACTATCAGTTGAGGATATATGAGGAGGACATTCTGAAGACAACATTCATCTCGTGATATGGATTGTACGAGTTCACGACGATGCCTTTTGGACTCACGAATGTTCCTTCTGCATTCATGAGTATGATGAACCGTTTATTCAAGCCATTCCTAGGCGTCTTTGTGATTGTATTCATAGAAGATATTTTGGTATACTCTAAGACCAAGGTGGATCACACCCAACATTTGACATTGGTTCTGGGAAAGCTGAAGGTGCATTAGATGTTTGCGAAGTTTTCTAAGTGCCAATCGGGTTAGCAGTGGACCTGGCCAAGGTGCAGGCAATTCGAGAGTGGCCCAGCTGAGGGCAACATCAGATATTTGTAATTTCCTCGGATTAGCGGGTTACTACCACAAGTTTGTGGAAGGATTTTCCAGGATCACGCTTCCTTTTATCGCATTGACTAAGAAGGATGCACCCTTCAAGTGGATACCACAATGCGAGGCAGCATTTCAAGAGCTGAAGGACAGGCTCACCTCAGCCCCTATACTTGCCCTCCCATCTAGGAAGGAAGTATTTCAGATTTACACAGATGCATCATACCAAGGGATGGGTGCAGTTCTGATGCAACACGGGCATTTCATCGCCTACACTTCTAGGCAGCTGAAGAAGCCCGAGCGGAATTACCCAGTGCAGGACCTTGAGCTCGGGCGGTGATTTTTGAGCTCAAGATCTGGAGACATTATATGTATGAGGTTCATTGTGAGATCTTCTAAGATCACAAGAATCCCAAGTATATAGACACGCAAAAGGATCTCAACCTGCGATAGCGGAGATAGTTGGAGTTCCTATGCGATTATGACTGCACGATACATTATCACCTAGGGAAGGAGAATATCGTGGCCGATGTATTGAGCAGGAGGGCTGGCACTCCTGGTTCGGAGCCCTGACTGATGGTCATGGTGTTAGTCAAGATGCTGTAAAAATCTTTGTTTTCAAGGATAGTTAAATCACCTAGAAGGGGGTGAATAGGTTTATTAGTCCTTAGTGACTATCTTTTTTTTCCTAACTTTAGGTGCTTTATTAGTTGATTCAATTCTGCTTTTAAGACATGCAACCTGCAATAAAGAAAACAACACAAAAAAGCACACACAGATTTATAGTGGTTCCCCTAACAAGGATACATCCACTTTCCCTCCCACCTATCCAACTATCTTGTTGGACTAGACACTTCTCCAAAACCTGCTCCAAAGAGCTTACACCTCAGATCCCTCAGGATCTCTCAGTCTCCTCCAAGACTTACAACTCAGGCACAAAGCCCTACAACTCAGTGATTCAAAGATCACTTGCCTCAGGCTGTTAAGCCCTACACTCAGGCTGGGAGGACAGCCCTACCTCAGATCCATAAGGGATCCTACAGCTCAGAGAGAATGACTCTCCTATAATCTCAGGCACAAAGGCCCTACCACAGATCTGCAACCAGATCATACCTCAGGCACAAGTGCCCTACACTCAGTGAGAATGACTCACCTACCTCAGGTTGTTAAGCCCTACAACTCAGTGATCCAAAGATCACCTACCTAGGATCCAAACTGGATCCTACGTCAGATTCACAAATGAATCCTACAATTCAGGCCTAAGCTCTACTCTCAGATTCTCAACAGAATCCTACACTCGGGCACAAAGCCCTACCTCAGATCAACAAGTGATCCTACACTCAGATCTACACTTGGATGCTACAGAATGGAAGTGGGTTGGTGTGATGATTGGCCACAAGAGAGATTTATCTGTGCCAATCTACCTGGGCTGAGATATACTCAGCACAACTATGACTCCAGAAATATATTTCCTGAGTCAACTTTTCTGGACTAAGAAAATACTTAATCCTAATTTTTTCTGCTCAGCACCAGGGATTTTATCCTGCTGGAACTGAGAAGTAACTGCAGCTGATCTTGCCACACCTTGACCTGGGAGAATCCCAACCCTGCTATATTCACAGCAGCAAGGATGTTGATTGGCTTGTGCTGGAAGAACTTGCAGAACAGTTGCTCTGCACCTTTCTGAACTGAACCAGAAGTTCAGCCCTATCTTCTTCTTCACAGCCCACCAAGAGAATGTTCTTTAGAAGTTGTTGGTTGGATCTGTGAAGCACCTACAGCTGGGGATGTCCCTTTGCTACTACCTGGGCTGAGACAACCTCAGCCCTAACTTGTTGATGTCGATGATGAAGACCACAGCTAACTCCAAGTTTTCTTCTTCACAGCCTCCAAAAGATTGTTCTTCAGATATGATTGGCTGGAACTGTGAAGAATCCTGCAGTAAGGGTCGGCCCTTGCTGCTACCTTTTTTCTGCAGAACTTGTTAGATCTGTTGCCTCTTCTTCTTTCTCAGAAATAACTTCTGATCTTGCTGTTGCAGATGAACATTTCTTCAGCTATCTATTTCTGCTTTCAGGTTCTCTGTGCAGAACTTTTTCTTCAGGTTCGACAACAATGGCGAGGAAGAAGACGAAGTTCCGCCGCTCTGCGTAAACAGTAAACCCTAATCGCCACTCCTATCTTAGCCGATCTCTTCCCTTTTATCATTTGCTGATCAACGCCTCCAAGAAGCTTGTGGGGACCACTTGCAGGTACATCTGCATCATGCTTTAATGGAAGAAGACGTACTGTAGCTTCCGACATCTTTTTGTCGCTATCTGCAGCTTTCCCGCGATCAATTTGAACTGTGTTGACTTTGTTTATGTTAGCATCTGTGGACTTAGACAAAATCAAGCATTAGTAGAATAGGCGCTAAGAGAGTAAGCCTCACTCAATGCTGAACTCAGTTCGACGAACTCTGAACTCAGCTTAACGAACTCTAAACTCAGTTTGACTAACTCAGATTCTCAAACTTTGAGCTTGGTTCGACGAAGGATGAGCTCGAATTATGAACTCAGTTCGACAAACTCTGAACTCAGCTCGACGAACACTGAACTCAGTTCGACTAACTCAGATTCTCAAACTTTGAGCTTGGTTCGACAAACGATGAGCTCAGCTCGAGGAACGTTGTGCTTCGTTCGACGAACGCCGAGCTCAGTTCAACGAACTCAGATTTCTAACTCTGAGTTTAGCTCGACGAACGCTGAGCTCTGTTCAACGAATGCCGAGCTCAGTTCGACGAACTCAGATTTCTTAACCGTCATACTACTTAACAGATATTCTTCTGTTATCTGGCGTTGAGTGAGTAAGCTACACTCAACGCTTTTGGACTTAGCCAATTTTTCCTTAGGCTTTGACTGTCTCATCCTGTCTCACAGCTTTTTTTTATATGACGTTGAGTGAGTTGACTTCACTCAATGCCTATAGACTTAGCCACATTTCTGCTTGTTTTTTCTTAGGCTGATACAACATTAGCCTATCTCACAGTCTTTTGTTGTATGGCGTTGAGTGAGCTCTACTCACTCAACGCCTGTGGACTTGGCCGATTTTCTTGCTAGGCAACATCATTCCCTACCTCTGGCGTTGAGTTAACTTGCTTCACTCAATGCCTGTGGACTTAGAATATTTTCAGTCTATCCAACATCTTCACCTTATGACCACCTATCACATCACTTAGACAATCTATTTAGACTTGTTCCATGGAACATCCTACACACGACGAGCTTAAATAACATCAATACAACTATGCTCTTAGTGTTGATAGAGATGTCTCTTCAAATCCAATCTAGGAAACATTATGGGCAATGGACCCAACAATCTCCCTCTATTTGAAGAAGGCAGAACACCCAATAATACTAAGAGGCATTAACATAATAAGTAGAATAATTTCATGCAACTGTAGATTATAGTCTGTTACTTCTGCTAGCTTATGCTATGAAGGTTTTTGCATATCAATTTTCTGTACTACATTTAACTGCATTGACTCAATAAGTCAAGTTAATGCATCCTTATACTATTTGAACAATTGCTCAAGTAATATGCACTCTCTTTTATATCACTTAATATTTAAATGGAGCACCACTAAAAGCACTTACCTCAAAATATGCACTGACACAATCATGGCTAAACATGTAGTTAGTCATTGCATTTCTCATACTACTAGAATCTTTTCAAGTAATATGAACTGACTCAACATGACCTAGTCATGTCAAGTATTTCTTTTATATCTCCCCCTTATGATCTTGCTTCTATATCTCCTCTTTCTGTCTTCTTCAATAGGTTTATCTATTGAGGGAGGAGAAAGGATCATGGGAGAGATTATCACTTGATCCTAGTCAAAGTCTTATGTTGATACTACTAAGGAAATTAGCATAGTGTTTTAACAGAAAACAAGAGACCGAAAAAATTGGAGTAATAAAATTTTTATTATCCAAAAAAGTATCTATTACAAAGGTATGACATCCCTTTTATAGAATGGAGGAGAGAAGAGAGATTACAAATAAACAATGTGAGACTGATAATTACATGAACACAAAACTATACAAGTCGCATAAGCCGCACAAGCCGCGTGATTAGCCTTACCGCACGACCACTATAATGTGGAGGACAAGCGACCAATATCTCCAAGCCGCCATAGACAAGTCGCCAGATCGCTCAGACTGCCAAACACCAGCCAGCAACATCTTGGCACCAAGCTGCTGGGAGGAGCCTCCAGACCGCCAGACAAACCGCCAGACCGCCCAGTCTCCAACCCGGCTACCAAACCACTGGGACAAGCCGCTAGACTGCCAGACCACCAGACCGCCCGGTCTCAACTCTCTAGACTGCCCGGTCTCAACACTCCCCCTCAAGCTGGAGCATAGATATCAATCATGCCCAGCTTGTCGCAAATGTGAAACAAGGAAGAGAACACCGGCTTGGTGAAGACATCTGCCAACTCGTTGTCAGAAGTGACGAACGGAGTACAAATCTGTTTCTTCAAAATCTCTTCTCGAATAAAGTGACAGTCGACCTCTATGTGTTTTGTTCTCTCATGAAAGACCGGATTTTTGGAAATGTATATAGCAGTCTTGTTGTCGCAGAACATAGGAAGAGGATAGTTGTAGACCTCTTCTAGGTCAAGCATGAGAGCACGTAACCACTTAACTCACATGTGGTCGATGTTATACTACGATATTCCGCTTATACACTAGACCTGGAGACAACAGACTGTTTCTTGCTCTTCCAGCTCACAAGATTTCCTCTAACAAATGTGCAAAAACCCGATGTTGACTTGCGGTCTCCTTTATCATCAGCATAGCTCGAATATGAGTACGCTTCAACCCTCAAGTGACCATTCTTCTGAAAAAGCAATCCTTTCCATGGAGCTGCTTTAACATACTCCAATATCCTCAGGGCAGACTGTAGATGACACTCCCTAGGAGCTTGCATGACTTGGCTAACCTTGCCTACAACATAGGAGATGTCGGGTCTGGTCACTGTGAGATAAATGAGTTTGCCCACTAGACGTCGGTACCTCGTAGTATCAGATAGAGGAGGCGAGTCATCTGTCCAAGTTTTGACTTCCCCAATAGTCATGGGACATCTGGCAGGTTTAACACCAGTCAACCCTGCCTCTTTTAGCAAATCAAGAGCATACTTCCGTTGGGAGAGAACTAAAGAGTTTGGCTTCCGAGAGATTTCAATCCCCAAAAAGTATTTGGGAGAGCCCATATCTTTAGTGACCAGGTGTTTGCCAGAGGTATTTCTTTGTCAAAGCTACCCCAGCCTGGTCATCGCCAGTTAGAAGAATATCATCCACATATACAGCAAGAACCACCATACCAGAGGAGGTTTTGCGAATGAATAAGGAGTGATCGGCTGAACTTCTTACAAAACCAATGGCCGCAATAATGCCGCTGAACTTGTCAAACCAAGCCCGAGGGCTTTGCTTTAGGCCATAGATGGCCTTCTTCAGATGACATACTCGTGTCTCCCCCTGAGCAATATACCCAGGAGGTTGCTCCATGTATAAGTCCTCCTGAAGATCACCATAGAGAAAGACATTCTTGGCATCTAGCTGGGAAATGGGCTGATCCCTGTTGATAGCCACAGAGAGAAGAACCCGAATGGTGCTGAGATGAGCAACGAGAAAGAAGGTGTCAAAGTAATAAACCCCATAAGTCTGAGTGAAGCCTTTGGCGACTAAGCAAGCCTTGTATCGATCCACGCTGCCGTCCGGACGGAACTTCACAACGAATACCCATCGACAGCCAACCACATCAGTGCCCAAAGGGGGAGGAACAAGGGTCCATGTACCCCTTTCGGTGAGGGTAGCAATTTCCTCATCCATGGCGGTCTTCCAATAAGGAATAGTAAGAGCTTCCTGGTAGGTGCGGGGAGTGGCAGTGGCATAGATAGCCAAGGCAAACGTCCTGCGAGAAGGAGTTAGACGATCATATGAAACCACAATAGCTAGTGGGTGTTGAGTACACGTCCGCACCCCTTTGTGAAGAGTAATGGGAATATCCAGGTCGACGTGTTCCTCAGTTTTCGGGGCATCCGTGGCAGAGAGAGCTGACCCGAGAGTAGAGAGAGACAACCGCGGAGAAGAGGGAGATAACTCAGTAGGTGGACACAGTGGAGGAGATGGTGGAGAGGGAGGAGGTGGAGGAATCTCAGTAGGTGTAGAGGGAACGAAAGGTGTGGTAGGAGAAGTAGGAATATCAAGAGAGGAAGAGGAGTCGGGAGAGAAGTAGGATGCATTTTCAAAGAAGGTGACGTCCGCAGAGACAAACTGCTTGCGGGCAACCGGGTCAAAGCAACAATAGCCTTTCTGAGTGGTAGAGTATCCCAGAAAGACACACTTGGTGTCCCGTGGTGAGAGTTTGTCACAGGTGGCTAAGGGAGAGTGCACAAAGACTGTGCACCCAAAGATACGTAGAGGGAGAGGAAACAGATCCTTCCCTAGATAGAGAAGGGAGAAGAGAGTTTTGCCGTGGAGAACGGTGGAGGGAATGAGATTGATAAGATAGCAGGAGATGAGAACAGTATATCCCCAATAAGAGCGAGGAACCTGCATTTGAGTCAGCAGAGTGCGCGCGACATCAAGGAGGTGACGGTTTTTGCATTCGGCCACGCCATTTTGCTGTGAGGTATAGACACAGCTAGTTTGATGAAAAATACCATGTTTCATATAGAAGGAGGAAAACTCATGACTAAGATATTTTTTTAACATTATCAGAGCAAAAGATTTTAACAGAGACATCAAATTGATTCTTAATCATATAATAAAAAAATGTCCATACATGAAATAATTCAGAGCGATCTCGTAAGACATATACCCAAATACAGCGGGATAAACCGTCAATAAAAATTACAAAATATGAACTACCCCGACCTATGGTGAGGGTAGGAGCGGGTCCCCGGATATCGGAGTGAACCAGATCAAACGGTCGGGAAGATCCACGACCTTGCTTAGGTGAGAAGGAGAAGCGATGATGCTTGCCAAGCTGACATGCATCACAGTTGAGGGGAGGACTCTGTGGAGGAAGGTGAGGCATAAGCTGACGAAGAAGTCGTGGAGGAGCATGAGCAAGACGAAGATGCCACTGGAGAAGATCAGTAGCGGAGAGGGCGGACAATGCAGAAACGTTGTCGAGAAAGTAGAGGCCGCCGCTCTCAGTCCCAGTAGCAATCGTCCGTTGGGAGCCCGGATCCGGAAAAGAACAAGAAGTATGAGTGAATGTGATAGAACACTGTAGTTGCTTGCACGGAGAAGTAACATATGGTAAATTGCAAGAGAACGTTGGCACGTAGAGGGTATTCTCCAAGCGAAGAGACGGAGTGACTTGAACCACTCCCGTCCCATTAACGGGTGAGGGAGAGCCATCCACAATAAAGACAGGGGGCAACCGATCATGCTTTTCTAGGAGAGAAAAACATTGAGGATTGCCAGTCATGTGATTAGTAGCACCAGAGTCGATCAGTCATTTACCTTGAGTAGCGACATGAGCACTACCTGAAGACGTGACCACCGAAGCGGACTGCTTCGAAGAGGAGGTTGAAGTGTCACCCGTTGGTCGAAGATGATGATGTTTCTTCTAGCAGCGATCAATCGTATGGCCGGTGCGGCCATAGTGAGAGCAGAGAAAGCGGGCAGCACCGTGTTTGCCTGATTGATGGCTGCGGCCACCAGATCCAGTCTGCTGAGTGTAGTGAGCATAGTTATCCGGTTAAGGAGGGGAGGATAGCAGGGGACGTTGTAGCAGAGAGGTAATCGCGGATATGCGGGCAGCAATGGCATCTAAGGTGGGAGACTCTGCCTCGCCAAGGATCTGTTGACAGATCATATCATAGGACTCAGGCAGGCGTAGAAGATAACACACAACCAGAAGCTCCTGGAAGTGTTTGTGTTGCTCGGCTAGATCCGCAGAGAAGGGGCGATTCTGGAGAATTTCGGCTCCGAGAGCCTGAACTTGTTGGTATGCAGCAGCATGAGACATGGAGGGACGAGCAAAGAGGTCTGCATACAAAGTATAGATGCGAGACGTCTAAGCCCCCTTGGAGTAGAGAGCGGCAAGATGAAGCCATGTAGCCTTGACCGTCTCATCATGACGGATGACGGGTAGGCATTCATCAGAAAGACTGTTAGCCAGCCATTTGCGGACAAGGGCATCGTTGGCATCCCAATCATCAAAAAGAGGGGAATCTTGCGGAGGAGGGTCATCGGTGAGATGATGGCATTTGCGTTGAGAGCGGAGAAGGAAGGTGAAGGAGACACTCCAATCCGGGTAGTTGGGACCGACGAGTTTGGAAACGGTGCCAAGGTTGCCCAAAGGAGTAGGAGGAGGAGCGACAACGGGAGTAGTGGAGGTAGAGATATCGGAGGTTGTCATAGAAGAGAGCAGAGAGAAGAACAAGTCGCATCGGCTAAAGAATAGGTTGCGACGACTAACTAGCAGGAGCGGCTAGAAAGGGAGGGGCAGAGAGGTCGCTCACATAAAGGAAAAAAGAAACTGCGCGAACATGACGCAACAAAGGAAGAAACAGGTCGCGAGAACAGGTCGCAAGAAGAGGAACAAGTCGCGCGGACAGGTCGCGCGGACAGAGAGGGCTTAAAAAATCAAGAGGAAAAGATCGAGTGCTCTGATACCATGTTCGAATAGAAAACAAGAGACCGAAAAATTGGAGTAACAAAATTTTTATTATCCAAAAAGGTATCTATTACAAAGGTATGACCTCCCTTTTATAGAATGGAGGAGATCGAGAAGAGAGATTACAAATAAACAATGTAGGGACTAATAATTACATGAACACAAAACTATACAAGCCGCACAAGCCGCACAGTTAGCCTAACAGTACGACCACTACAATGTGGAGGACAAGCGGCCAATATCTCCAAGCCGCCAGATCGCTCAGACCGCCAGACACCAGCCAACAACATCTCGGCACCAAGCTGCTGGGAGGAGCCTCCAGACCGCCAGACAAACCGCCAGACCGCCCGGTCTCCAACCCGGCTACCAAACCGCTGGGACAAGCCGCCAGACTGCCAGACAACCAGACCGCCAGGTCTCAACTCGCCAGACCGCCCGGTCTCAACACCTAGTAATCACACAACTTGATTAGGGGTCATACCTTTTGTGTTGATACATTGAAATAACACAACACTGTATGACTTGAACTTGCTGCACACATAGTTCCACTTGCTGGTGTTGTATCTACAAAATCAGCATCCACTTGTGGTGATATCATTGATACACCACTTCACTGCAGCCCCTTGACTCTTGAGTGAACCATGGATCCACTTGAGCTGGCTGTTAGCTGTTCCTCTTCTCCTGTAGCAACACTATTTTCTCAGCAGTAACAACAATCCTTCTCAGACTCAGAGAAGATTATGACTATGTCATAAATAATCTCCCCCTTAGTCTGTGCATTGTCCTTAGGACAAACTGATCCGCAGTGAAGGTCTCTGATCCACTGCATTAGCTGTTTTCTCCTTCTCAATAGGAGGCTGATCCAGTTCCAGCAAGTGTTGGACATACTCCCCCTTAATAGGAGTATTTCATGTCATCAGTTATGCAGGTACTGAGCTTACTCCCCCTTAACAGGAGCATCACTGTCATTCCCTCTGCTGGACATTTGAGTCCATCTTAGTCTTGATACCACTTAATGGTCTTTATAGTCTTAATGACACATCAAGGACTTATCTACCTGCAAGAGAAGTAAATCCTGCAAGACAAACTAGAATTTGGAGCAGCTGAAGCTATCCTAAGTTCCACATACCCAACTTAACCAAGAAGGTGTTGAACTTGACTTCATCTAGTGACATGAAAAACAAGTCAACCACTTGTCAGTGAGGACAAACTCAGGATTGAGCTATTTCTTATGCTCCCAAATTTATTGATACTTAATCTACATATGCATAGTCTTGCTATGAAAGACAGGATTCCTAGCAATTTAGATTACACTGGTAGAATATCAATAAAAAGAGGTTCTACTTATCTGGAGGATGTGGTCCTGATACCATGAAGCTGATATTGCAAGACTGGTTTATTTCTTGCAGCTCCAAGTAGTCAGTCTTCTTCATGGGATTTGATAGGTTCCATATTTGCTTATCCTACCTACCTTGCACCATGTGGTGGAGGTGCATCTTCTCACCTGTTCTCTTTTGGAGAGCATCATCTCAGAATTGATGAGTTCTTCCTTGTACTGACTGTTTGAGTTGGCAGAATACCACTTGGACAGTTTTGATAGGGTTTTGTATGCCAGCTCTCTTGAGTGGATGCCACTTGTTACCACTTGTATCCTTCTCCTCTAATATCAGATCAAGATGCCCATTGAACCTTGAATGATCTTTCCTTGAATAGATCCTGTCCATATCGCCCACTGACATGGACATACTTTGTTATAGGTTGAGATGAAGCTAAAACCTGAGCACACTTCTTTTCTGGTTTCTACTGAAGTACCAGACACTGAGGATCAATTGCCTCTTCAATACTGCTCTCAGAAGAGCAACCTTTGCTTTCCTCAGTAATGAATACAGCCTGCTCAACCAGTCAGTCCAATTGGCTGGATCCTGTTGGCCTTTGCCCAAGACTTGAGAAACACTTTGTTTGCTGAGGAGGCAGCAACACTTTGTCCCATTACTCAAGCATCTTGACCTTTAATGGATGGATTCAGCTGGTCTTCATCCAAGTCATGTGCACTTGTCCTTCTTCAGGACTGTACACACACAATTCTCTTCCTCTTGGGCAGTAAGTGAAGTAACCTGGATGGTCAGTTTACCCATCTCCAACTGCATGATTGACTTGTTCCAGTCCAAGTTCTGGAACATCCTCTGTCCAAGTACCACATGGGGGTATGGGCACTTGGACTAACCTGCAAAACAGAAAATATTTTACCTTAGGAACCCAATATGACTTGGGTCCTAGGTTGCTGTTAGCATAAGAATGCATATGTCTACCTACAGGAGTCCTGTTAGGAAGACACAGTCTTGCCTTTGGCACACAGGGGTTGTGCCAACAATCTATTATAAAGTGGCTCACTTTGTCACAAAACCAACATTCATGGATGTTATATCTTCTTCTCTGAACACACCTTGAAGTGTGCAAGCCACTTCTGGCTGTCTGTTCAGTGGAGAGAACTGTGACCTTCTTCTTGTTTCTTTCAGCAAGAGTTTGATCAAAAGTGAGTCTGCCAGTAGAGGAACTTGACATACTCTGAACATCATTAGTAACAACCCTTTTTGCAAATGACATGTTCTTCATGGATTCAGGGACAGCCAAGGTAGCCACACTGATTGTCTTACCTTTGGTTTGAGTTCTTGCTGGAAGAACTTTAGAGTAGGCCTTAGCTATATCCTTGAATGAGGGGGTTGGGGCACCAAATACAAAAGGTCCAAGTTAGGCCTTTTGGACTTCTACATGGGGAGCCTTCTGTGCACTCAATCTCATGACCTCTCTTCTTCCATTGTAAGGTACTTTTGTAGTCTTACAAGAAAGATTCCCACACCTCCAGTGACCACACTTATTGTCTTGGTAATACCTTTTGGATGAGAGAATTACCTTGAGAGAGGAAGACTGAGGCCTGACAGGAGCTTGGCCTCTCCTCTGAGATTGGATAACTTTAGAAATCCACTCAGATTCAGATTTTCTCTTGATAGCATCTATCTTAGAGAAATTGGTCACTATCCTCTTCTCCCTTTCAAGTTTCTCTTCAAGAACCTTGATAATAGAGTCCTTATACTTGATGGACTCAACATGGATATCTACCATTCAGATGGCCTACTTCCCTCACCTTTACGTATAGCAAAGATGAAGTCTCATCTTGCTGGGAAGCAGCCACCTGTAGGGAGGCAATTTCCTCTGCTTGTTTCTTAATTTTGTTGGTTGTTAGTCTTCTGTTGAAATATCGAGAAAGTATATCTTATGTACTTCTCCCAAACTTTCTTCTACGGAAATAATCATTTTCTTAGATGCAGTTTTCATCCCTGAAAATAGAAAAAATTAACAATTAATTGACTAAAACAAAGAACGTAATTGTTGAAAGCTCGAGCGCATCACTTGATTTTTTGCTCCCAAACTCCCAATGTCCCTTCAAACGTGCATTTGAAATTCTTTTTAGCCTCTTCGCTACCGGATCCCTAACCACTAGATTATTTGAATTCTTCTCATCACTGAACCCTTTCTTATGCATTTCATCAACCTCAACCATCTCATCAATATTCTTAGTTAAGGCAGCGTTTGGTTGGGCTGATTGCCGCTAGTGCGTTTGCGCCGAAACGCCATTTTTGTTATAAGCGGCATTTGTTTCCGTTGATCCAGCAAACTGTGTTTATTCTCATCCGTCGTTTCCTTCTGCACGCCATCCGCGATTTTTTTCTCCGGTCTGCCGCACTTGGCGACTTCCTGATTTTGCGCGGCACAGTGCTCATCCTCCGCAGAAGCCAGCAGCAGGAATCGCTCCGTTGCCGCCTCCTCTTCCGATCCCTACTTGAAGCCCTTAAACGATTCTCCATCGATAGATCCCTAGTTCTACTTCATCTTCTTCTGCTTCATCCTGGTGTTGTTCTGCTTCAACGATTCTCCATCAATGATCCTCCACAGCTCTTCTCCAAAGCAGGTATTTAGAGCAGATTTTGGTGTCATGGCCGTGACCCTCCAACCTGGTGTTCTCTGCAGTTTTTTTAGTTTTTGGTGGAGTTTTTTCTGCAGTTTTGGTGCAGTTTTTTTAGGGAAGATTTTGATAGTTTGTTCCATCTTTTTTTTCAGTTTTTGGTGCAGTTCAGTTTTTAGACCAGATTTTTCTCAAATTTTTTTGTTCAAATTTTGGTGCAAATTTTTGTTCAGATTTTCTGTCTACCTTTTATTGCTGATTTGTTCTTGTAGTTACATTAGTAAAGCTTGTTCAGATTTTATAACAATGGTTTGCTAATGTGTGTTTTGTTTTCAAATTATTTTTCAAATATTTTTTTTTGAAAACTCCATTTCACCCAAACAGTTTTTTAACAAAACTCCATTTTCTAGAATCAACACTTCTCCTATCAGCAGCTTTTCATCAACAACTTTCCATCAGCAACAGCTCAACCAAACAGAGTCTAAATCATTCAAGACTGTTAAAGCATGTGACTTTGCAGCTTGGTAGTTCTCAATTCGGTGTGCAAGGTCATAAGAAAAATGCATCAAGTGATTTCTAAATAATAAATTGGAATCACATTCTTCAATGCATGGAGTATTTGGTAGGTAGATATCCTTCTTAATATTATGACATAATCGTTTACGCAAATATTTATTCAGAATATGCTTGATATTTTTCATACATAGATCTCAAGTATATGCTTGCACAAGATGCATTTGGCCTTGAAACCTCTATATGAAAAATTAATATTGTTGCGGTCCGTTCGAAACCTTTGGCAGATCGGGCTACTTAGCCGCCTTAGCCCGCGAGCGCACGAACATGCAAACAGATGAGTGTCTCCGGAGAGACCGAGTCCAAGAGCAGATGACGTGGAAACCTCGCAATCTGGATGAAAAATCACGCGGCCGGAGCGTTGTCAGCCTAACTTCCACTATGCCTTTGAGTTTGGTACAGAGTTGTTCTTTGAGAGAGCGAGGGTGACAGGTCGCGCCTCGTTACAATTGTAGGGAGAGTGAAGGTGCCTCCGTGCTCCTGATCCCTAGCTTGCCCCCCCCCCTCGGTCGACATCTTCGTCTGTACCACTGCGGGCCTTCAAATCAGGGAATGGCCTCCTGATAGCACGTTCCACGTGTGTCTTTGTTCGTACCACTGCGGGCCTTCAAATCAGGGAGTGGTCTCCTGATAGCACGTTCCACGCGCGTCTTCGTCCGTACCACTGCGGGCCTTTAAATAAGGGAGTGGTCTGATAGCACGTTCCACATGCGTCTTCGTCCGTACCCCCGCGAGCCTTCAAATCAGGGAGTGGTATCCTGATATCATGTTCCACGTGCGTCTTCGTCCGTACCCCTTCGGGCCTTCAAATCAGGGAGTGGTCTCCCAATAACACGGTTCGTGTGCTTCTTCGTCCGTACCACCGTGGGCCTTCAAATTAGGGAGTGGTCTCCCGATAGCACATTCCAAGTTCCGATCTCTATCCGCACGCTCTAAGCGTGGGCCTCCCGTTAGCCAACTCTCGTAGGGAGAAAAAGGGGAGGAGAGAGAGAGACAGGAAACAAGGAAGAATCCTAGGATTAGAATCTGTCCAAATGATGGAAATTGAGGTCTATTTATAGGATTTTGAAGGGGTAGTCCGGTAATTCTAAATGGTAAATTCCGGACCGGCCAATAGAATCGCCCGAATTTGATCACGTGGATCACCAATTTTGAAAGAAATACGAGACTACCACCAACCCAAAAAAGGCAACCAAGAGGGGCCGACAGAGAGCGGGTGCCGGTGACGGTGGCCGGCCCGCGACGTCCCCAGCGGTCGGCTACGGGGGCGGCCGGCCCCCTTGGGGCCGCTGGCGGACGGGGTCGCAGGCGGCCGACCTAGGGGAGGCCGGGGGCGGGCGGCCTAGGGGAGGCCGGGGCGGGTGGTCCTAGCGGGGTCGGCCGCGGCCTTGGCCAAACCGGCCTCCCCTACCGGAGACAGGCCGCGGCTGGCCTAGGGGAGGCCGGGACGGCCACGGTGAGGGGCGCGGCGGCAGCCCCGAAGGGGTCCGGCCACGCCTCTTGGCCGGAGCGGCCGCGGCGGCCGCGGCGAGGGGCTTGGCGGCGACCCCAAGAGGGGCCTGTCGTGCACTCGGCCGGAACGGATGGAGCCGACAGCGGCCATGGGTGGGGCGGTCGGGGCCGGCCGCGAGAGAGGAGGCGGTTGCCGCGATCGGCGTGCGCGCGCAATCCGGCGGGTCGATCGCGCGTGCGGTGCGAGACTTTCCTTGCGGGGATTTTACCGTGCATGGATTTATCTTGATGAGGGTGATTTCCTCTTCTGGTTTTTTCCAAACTTGGGTCTAACCTGGTTTCCTAAAAAATGGGCTCAATCCCATCACTTTGCCCCCAAAGTTCTCGGAATCGAGAGCCAAAGCCAAAGCGGGAGGATTTCGAGAACTTTTGTTTCTCTCCTTGACGTGATGGACAATGGTGTTGAAGGAAGTCGAGACGGCGCTCCGACGGCGGCCAAGGTATGCGGGTGACTTGAAGAGGAAGCGCGGGGTGCGTAGCGGACGAGAGCACGCGGGAGATGGCGTGCGTGCAGCGGGTCCGCGTGCAGTGGGTCCGCGCGCCCGCTGCGGCGGGATGCGGGCACTGCGGCGGGCCGCACTGTGCGCACGTGGTGCAGCGGGTGCGTGCGCGGCGAGCGCACGTTGCGGGCTATGCGCGGCGGGCGTGCGCGTGCGTGATGGTGGGGGCCCTGCGTGTGGTGCATGCGACCGTGCCTTCGCCCTACTGTGGGCGCTTTTCTTGTTTTTGACCCATCCTTCCCACGTGCTTTGCAGGCTCCGAGACGCATTGCGCAGGGCCGACCAATGAGGATGTGATCATCCCTTACGGTGAAATAACACAAGTACAAAAATGAAATGAGTACATGAATTAAAAATTGCATAAATAAATGTATAGGTAACTATGATGCGTCATAGGATGCACCACCAGCTCAATATAAGGGACCCTCTGCCCTCAGAAGGAAGTCACCGCTCTCGGAAGCTCAGGTCGACCCAAAGCCTTCCTATGTCGGAGTCCCACCACGCTTTAGTCCCACCTCCCCAAATAGTGAAACAAAGAGGCTGCGGTTGGAGATTTTGAGCTTTAATTTCTATCTTATCCCAGATACATTCATTCATAATTTTATCCCGTTTTGTGTCCACACATTCACCTAGACATTCTCATCTCCGCAGCTCAAATTTTTGCTCATGCACACAATTCAATGCCCAACACTGAGTACCTAATATGAGTATTAAATTACTTTAAAAAATAACTCCATTATTGATTTAGGCGATTGTTATGGCTAAACCTATTTTGAATATGTGCAAAATTGGTTTGCAGATATTGTCGAGAACCTAAGTTGTTAAAGGTGCGCCTAAAACTCGAGACCAACAAGGCAAAGAGGTTTGTACATTTGTACGTCTTTTTTGCATTTTTGGGCATAAAAGGTGCATGTGGGTACGATTTATGTTGTAAATCATTTTTCCAAAATAAAGAAAGCAACTTGTGGCAGCGTCAATTTGAGTCCATTTCAATAACGATCTGAACCAATCTTTTATTTTTCAATTTAATAGTATATGAATCTCAAGCTAGCTTGATTCTAATTAGGCTTGGCTCAGTTGAAGATCAATCTCAATAAGATTTTTTCAATTATTTCGTGAATGGTTTTTGACTGGCCAAAAGTCAGTATGATCACGAACAACAATCTACATTTTTTAGCATATCTGTTCACCACCTTTCACTCATTCCTAATAAGTGCACGTCAATGTTTGCTGCTTTAACAAAAAAAAAGGCAAGCCCTACATACATGCAATAAAGAGTGGTGAAAATAATTCAACGAAGAGTTGCATTTAGGAAGAGTTGAAGGGGTGGGTGGTAGATATATATTAGATAGCTGGATGCATGAGATTGTGGTTCAGTTAGTTTGGGTGGTGAAAATGAGAGCAGTGAGCGGTGGAATGAGAGCGACGGGAGATGAAGGGGGGATGTGGTCTGAAATAAGGCCAAAAAGACATTTTTGACACAATAAATGACACATCAGATTTTATAAATCACTTTAGCATGAATATACACAACAAATTCCAAAATTAATTTTCCAACTGATCATCTTCTTTTCAGGTTCAATCAAGAAGATGCTCAAACAATTACCGAATTCCGAGAATTATAACAAAACAATAACCCTGGTGAAAGAATGAATATCTTCGTGATATCTAAAAAATCATGTAAGTATGAATACTTGATGAAAACAAGACACATAACGCATTAATGCGGGAACATGTTGACTTCACACTAGATGATAAATTCATTCCTCATGGGAGAACTGACTAATCTTTCGCTTTCTCAAAGCTTTGATTGCTAGAGTTTTCTTGTCCCCTCTTCTTTCTAACGCTCTTCCCAATAAGCTTACAATGATATTCACACGATCCAATTCTAAGGAACCGCTGAATATTTTTTTTTGATGCAAAAAATGAATTAAGAGGCATTTTGAAAGGAAAAAAAAACTCAATTTGACATTCAAGTTTACATTGAAAGGCCAAATAAGAGATCACATATAAGCTCAGAATAGCATTTTTCATAACCCCTGATGGCCCTGAACTCATCAATTAATATGTGTTTGTGTATCATTATCACCAATTAGCTCCTTCCACACTACTACATTTATCATGCATTCTAACAAAGTTGTAAGGAAAAAAAGAAACAGGAATAGAAAATTAGAATGGTAAGAAGGCCGCAACATGAGCACATCTTGATAGTTCATCCAATGGATACATTTCATGTGTCATCCACAAGCTCTGCCCATCTCCTCTCCTTCCAAATTAGTCCATGCCATTTAGGGCCCCCGTGGTCTCAGTACATTCAATTTTATTTGAAGCATTGTCTAATGCTCCATTTGGCACGTCGTTTTTGCTCCACTGAGATTGGATCAAAACATCACCATCATAAAGTATGTGTTTGGCATGATAACGGTTACGTCTGCCACCAATAAAAAATGACTAATTTTGATTTTAAAAGTGGATGAGGTTCCTTAAGTGAAGTCGGGCTTTCAAGAACAATGGTTCAAAACCATGTTCACGATTGACACCATCGTGCCAAATGGACCAAAAGAGCGGTTGACTCCTGTTGTTACGAAAAGTGAGCAAAAAATGAAAAAAAAATCATAAAAACACAAGATTTACATAGTCCACCCAAGATGAGAGTTAAATTCATAGGCACCAATCGATCTATTTTCACTATGTGGAAGTATTCATAAGGGGATGGATGAGAACACAACTACTTATCTCGTCTCTAGCACTATACCACGAAGAGATTTGCATGGAACTCCCTTAAAGGAGGAACCCTAGAAGCTTTGTGTAGTGTCTTTCGATGTGATAATGTAAATTTTTGAAGTATTTGACGTCAAATTGGGAATCCCTGGATGAGTTAGAATTCAAGACATCTATACTAATTAATAAAAAAGTTCTACTTTCTACTGTGACTCTTTTGACCGGTTACGAAATTCGGTATTCCGCTATTTCATCGTTCGTTCAAAATTTTAGGTAACTCCTGTCTCCCATTCTTTGTTAGGGCTTTACATTCTCGAGTTGCATTCCTCCCCGCAGGATACAACTCAGATCGTGTACTTCTCCTACTCACGCATCTTTAGAGCTATCGCCTCCAAACTTCCTCCAGCTTCAAGGCGTCGCCTCCAAACTTCCTCCGGCTTCAAGTTGTCGCCTCTAAACTTCCGCCAGTGTCTCTAAACTTCCGCCAGTTTCAAGGTGTCGCCTCCAAAATTCATCCAGCTTCAAGTCGTCGCTTCCGAGTGATGCGGAGCATAAACGAGAACTTGGAGCGGATGACGAGTTTTTGGCCCGTTCAAGGCCAATTGACGAATTTCCAAATATAGCGTGCCTGAATGGACGATCAGACTCCGCAGATGTGTCCGGATTTGCGTTGTGAATCGATTTGATATATTACTTCAATAATTTGCATTGTACTTTGATGTATTTGAGTGACCTCACCTCCGACCAATCATAACCATTTAAGGTGAGATGCCCTAGCTTTTATCTCTTTATAAATAAGCTTGTAGTTGGCTGATTTAGGTCATTGCGGAGTTTGGAGAAATTATTCCCGAATTCCCGTGATCTCGTCATCCCGCTATGGTGCCGACTCCGTGGAACCCAAGGTGACGATTTCTAGTTTTGCATCTTTCTACCCTAGGTTCCCCCCAACCCTAGCCTCCATTTTCCCACTATAAAACCTCCTTCCACTGCCCCAACGCCCCCTACAGTCGACTGAAATTCCACCAGAAGATTCCTCATCTTCTAGTTACTGTTGAGTAATGACATTCACTATTCATTTCTATAGTTTTTCGTGTTTTCCCAGCAGCCGACCACCCTCTACAGCACCCTAACCCGCCAGCCCTCCCGTTTTCCCTCTTCCAGCAGGCCGACCTTCTTCCCCCTACATATCAGCCACCGCCAGCCCTCAATCCCATCAAAGCCCCATCGGCCGACCTTTCAAGACCCCATCCCAGCACCGCCAGCCTCCTCCTTGTCCCCCTACAACCTCCCCGCCCCCATCAGCCCTTCTGTAACACCCATATCCGTCACATAGCATATAGCAGTAGGTCCGGCCGGGGCCCGACGCCATATACCACGGACAGACCGGCGAGTTACTAGATGAAACCATTCAACCAATACACACATCCTATACAGAGCATCTAGCGGAAACAATTTATTAAGTTGCACAAGTAAGAACCCAGCCACAGACACGAATGTCCACTAACAAAACCCAGTAGGAATGAACTACATAATTCACAAAAGTACTGGCTTTATGGCCTTACAAGAGTTCACAATAATTAAACAGTGTCTTACAAACTTCGGCTCGCAGACCGACCACACATGATTTAAATAAGTAAACAAACAAGGTCTTCGAGGGCCGGCTCAGCAACTTGGGCTTTGGCCCGCTATTTGCCGCTCGGCTCCGCAGCACCTGTAAGCACAATTCATCGCAATGGTGGCAAACAAGAATAACGGTCAGCTAAAGCTGACAAAATTATAACGATTCCGCCCCCGAACTCGGGGCGGCAAAGCTCCTTCCCTCTACTTGTTAGCAAAACAAGCAATATAGTGAATAAACACAACATCACGGGTGCACGCACACATGGCCATACACTCCGTGCTCTCAGGGCACTTACTCGGTGAACTCGGTCCACCACCGGCCCCAGGACGGCAAACTCGTGAGCAATAAAGTCTTCATGGCTTGAGCCGAAGACCCTCCCTCTATGCCATCGGTAGGCCTTTAAAACCGAACCACATCGAGCAAGTACGATTTCACTCAACTCGCTGTTCACACTGCCACGACACTAAAAATCATCGGCGCGAGCTAAGTTTCCCCGTAACCCGTAAATCGATCAACCAAAGTACATAACCCGGTTATGTACAAAGATGGCTCCCGGGCCACCAACGATGGCAGAATCACGCTTCTGCCCAGATTTCCGAGTGCACCTTGGGGTTAATCCCCAAGGATCTCTGCTGCAATCTACCACGTAGAAACCCGAAAACATCCAAAGGCACGGAGTCTTTTCTGGCTAACAATGCAAAGCAAAACATCACCGATCCAGACCAACATGTTCGGGTAGGCTTCACACACCATGCCTATGTCCGTACTACGATTCTGGACTCTAAACAAGGGGGACTTTACATATCTACCCCAAGGAACACCGCAACTCACCGCACACTTGCGGGAGAGGGTTTTCCCTATGCAAAAAAGAAGAGCTTCACATGCTCAAGATGAGAATCGTTAACCTAGCGTTTCTCCTCGGCGCCATGGAAAAATATGCGGATGAAAAGCACCGCGATGATCTTGCCTCCGCAGATCTGGGCTCGGTTTGCGATTTGGCGCTCCGAATCTCCTCCGGCGACCGGATCTCCCTCTTCCTTCTTCCTCCTTGCTCTCCCTTCTCTCTAGGATTTAGAAAGAGAAAACCCAAATAGAATGAGGGTTTCTAAGCCCTATTCCCGGGTATATCCCAGCAAGAACAGCCCTGAACCGTTGGATCCCAAAATAAGGAAACGGACGGCCACGATTCGCACTTAAAATGAACTTCCTGGGCCGAATACGGCTAGCGACATGCCTGTGTCCAAAGCCGTGTGTCTCAATCGACACCGAAACCGTCGCGTCCCGAAAAGAACACGGGCACTCGACACGCTCGTGTCAGGCTTGACCCGCCCGTGTCACCCAGTACACGCCCGTGTAGCTGGGCGTGTTCCTCCACCGACACATGCCCAGAACTAACCCGAGGAGAACACAGGCATTCAACACGCCCGTGTCGAATTTGACACGCCCGTGTCGGACCTGAACCGCCTGGGCTCAGGCCGTGTCTCTCCCCGGTCGGACCTCGGCTAACAACCCGAGCGAGACACGGCCTGGGACACGCCCGTGTCTAAGGCCGTGTTCGCTGGTCGACACTCGTCGACTGCAAATTTCGTCGACCACACGACCAACGCCGAACCCGAGCACGACACTCCCCTGGGACACGCCCGTATCCCAGGCCATGTCACCTCTACCAAAACCCAGAATTGGCTCAAAACGCCACCCGTCACTCTTTTGAGTTTCGGGGTGTTACAAATCTCTCCCTCTTAAAAGAATTTCGTCCACGAAATTACCAAAGGAAAAGATAACAGAAAACCAAAAGCGGTACCTGAGCAAAATATCTTTGGGTACTCCTCAAGCATGGTCTGCTCTCGCTCCCAAGAGAGCTCCTCCCGACCGCAATTTTCCCAACGGACCTTGACCATCCTGATCTCCTTGTTACGAAGTCGCTTGACTTCAGAGTCCTCAATACGAACGGGCTTGACCCTAGCCGTCAACCCTTCGTCCACCGGTACTTGATCAACCGCGATCACCTGCGAAGGCTCTTGCACCGCCTTCCGCAACACTGATATGTGGAATACCATCGTGTAGACCACTCAACTCCACCGATAGCTTTAGACGATAAGCCGCTTCGCCGATCCGCTCTAGAATCTCAAATGGTCCAAGGTATCTCGGGCTCAACTTCTTCAAGCGTCGTACCCGTGAAACACCCTTGAACGGATTTATCTTCAAATACACCTAATCGGCAACCGCGAACTCCACGTTACGGTGCTTGACATTGTAGTATTTAGCTTGTCTATCCTGAGCGATCAGCAAACGCTCCCGAATGGTTCGTACCAATGAAGTAGCGTTTTCCACCTCTTGCTTTTTGTACAACCTTGCCTCACCCGTTTCTAGCCACGACAACGGCATGCGACACTTTCTACCATATAAGGCCTCGAAGGGCGCCATTTGTATGCTCGTTTGGTAGCTATTGTTGTACGCAAACTCCACCAAATACAGATAGTCTTCACACTACTTTCCGAAGTCCAGAACGCACATGCGAAGCATGTCCTCCATCGTCCTGTTAACTCTCTCGGTCTGCCCATCCATCTGCAGATGAAAGGCTGTGCTGAACTTCAACTTAGTCCCCAGCAATTGCTTCACCAACCTCCAGTCATTGAACGTAAAACGCCCATCTCTATCACTCACGATGCTGCAGGGTACACCGTGCAGTCTAACAATGTTATCCACATATAGCTTCGCCAGTTTCTTCACTGAATAGTCTTTCCTATGCGGAATGAAGTGCGACACTTTTGTTAACCGATCTACGATCACCCAGATGGCGTCGTTTCCCTTCTGCGACCTTGGCAAGCCATGCACAAAGTCCATCGAAATGTCGTCGAACTTCCACTCCGGAATAGGCAAAGATTTCAAGAAACCCCCTGGCTTTTGACACTCTGCCTTCACTAAGGCGCAAATCTGACATTTAGCCACAAATAGTGTCACATCCTTCTTGAGTCCTGACCACCAGAATAACTTCTTTAGATCTCGGTACATCTTCGTGGTCCCTGGGTGAATTGAGTATTTGGTATGATGAGCCTCGTACATCAACTCCGCCCATAGATTTCCCACGTTTGGGACGCACAAACGACTGTCCTTTCTTAGCAGTCCATCTTCAACTGAAAACTGGGAATTTAACCCATCCGAAGCTGCATCCATGATCTCCTTCATGCTGCTATCCAATTCCATAGCTTGCCGAATCCGATTAGTCAGGTCATACTGAACTTCCGTCCAGTTCAATAACGCTTCAACGCTAGTCTGCTTGTCAACACAAGAGATATCTAACGCCTCCAACTCCCGAATCAACCTCTCATCATGAACCGACAACTAGTTGGCTTGCGCGGGAGCCCTGCGACTCAACGCATCCGCAACTGCATTGCCTTTCCCGGGCACATAATGAATTTTGAATGTATAGTCCCCCAGGAACTCCATCCATCTCCGCTGTCTCATGTTCAGATCCTTTTAATCCAACAGGTATTTCAGACTCTTGTGGTCGGTATAAATATCGACATTTACGCCGTACAAATAGTGCCTCCACAGCTTTAGCGCAAAAATCACGGCCGCTAACTCCAAGTCGTGGACCGGATAATTCCTTTCGTGCACTTTCAGCTGACGCGAGTCCTACGCAATTTCACTACCATGCTGCAGCAGCACGCATCCCAAACCACTGCCTGAGGCATCGCTGTAAATCTCAAAACCTTTGGTCCCACTCGGCGAACTTAGCACTGACGCCGTGGTCAACCGACTCTTCAACTCTTCGAATGCTTGCGCGCACTCCTGCGTCCATACAAACTTCTGATCTTTCTTTGTCAACATCGTGAGAGGTAACGCTATCCGCGAGAAGTTCTCTACGAAGCGCCTGTAATAGCCGGCAAGCCCCAGAAAACTCCGGACTTCCACTACCGAAGACAACACAGGCCACTCACGTATCACAACAATCTTCGTCGGATCTACCGCAATCCCTTCCCCACTGACTATGTGACCAAGGAACGCCACTGAGGAAAACCAGAACTCGCATTTGGAGAACTTTGCGTATAGTTCGTTCCTTCTTAGCGTCTCCAAAACCAAACGCAGATGCTTGAAGTGATCTTCTTTGCACTGCGAGTACACCAATATGTCGTCAATAAAGACGATCACAAAATGGTCTAAGTACTCACTGAACGTCCTGTTCATCAGATCCATGAATACTGATGGCGCATTAGTTAGCCCGAACGGCATGACCGTAAACTCGAAATGCACATACCTTGTGCTGAACGCTGTCTTTGGGATATCACTCTCCCTTATCCTCAGCTGATAGTAACCGGACTTCAGATCCAATTTTGAATAAACCGACGACTCGACTAACTGATCGAAGAGATCATCAATCCTTGGGATCGAGTATTTGTTCTTTTCCGTTAACTTGTTTAGTTCTCTGTAGTCGATACAAAGCCGCAAACTTTCGTCCTTCTTCTTAACAAAGAGGACCGGCGCGCTCCAAGGCGACGAACTTGGACGCACATAACCTTGCTCCATCAACTCTTCCAGTTGAACCTTTAGCTCCGTCATCTCCTTAGGCGCCAACCTATAAGGAGAGCGTGACACAGGTTTGGCATCTGGCACTAGCTCGATCGTGAAATCAATCTCTCGCTGCGGTGGGGCTCCGGGAAGATTGTCCGGGAACACGTCGGGGTACTCGCATACCACTGGGATACTACCCAAAGTGGGTTTAGGCTTTACAGCCTCCACTAGCGTGAAGAACAGCTCTGCGCCAGCACGAACTGCCTTGACCACCTGAAGAGCAGACATCAACGTCTTGCTCGACCCCTTCAATCCCGCAAACGTTGTCTCCCGCCCAGCACCCAGCTTGACCTCTTTACGATTGCAATCTATAAATGCTTTCTGCTCCGAAAGCCAGTCCATACCGAAGATGACGTCGAACTCTACCAGCGGCAGCAACGACGAGCAAGTCGAACTCCTGACTTCCAATATGAACTCTTACAACACATACTCTGTCCGCACGCATAGAACACCCGTTCGGCAGCAACACGTCCAATTTGTCCTTTGTCATCGAAGAAGGAACTCCGATGCGCGATATGAAACTTTCAGACAAAAAGGAGTGCGAAGCTCTCGTATCGAAAAGTGCTCTTGCCGGACTATCGCAAATCAGAACAAAGCCTATACAAGCAGTAATAAGCTAACAAGCACTAGGTAACAATATTTAAAGCTAACTTGCTATAAATTTAAACCGTACCTGTCACCACGTCTGCCTGTTTGATGGCCTCCTGCTGGCCCAGATTGTAGACTCTTGGTTGAGTCGGAGCATAATGGGATGCGGTTGCCCCCTGCTTCCTCTCGGACTTTGCACGTCCGCTCCGACAATCTCGGGCATAGTGCCCCAGCTTTCCACAAGTATAACATGCACCCGGGGTTCGACCTGTAGTCGCCCCAGATTCACCCGAAGAAGGGGCTGGGCCCGAAGCCCTAGCCTTTTTATTCCATTTGCGGAACACCGATTTTGAGGAGTTCGGCCTTTTGAACTCCGACCCCTTTTCATTAGAGTCCTTCTTAGCCTGTACGTTCTTCATGTTTTCTCTAAAGACCAGGCCTTGTTGACCAAGGTCAGGAAATCCTGCGTCATCGGCCCCGATAGTAGCAGTCTCAAGTCATCCCTTAGACCTTCGTAGAATCGGTTGGTCTTTCGCTCCTCATCAGCGAAGATAACGCTTACATACCGACCTAATCGAGTAAACTCGTGGAGATAGTCATCCACGCTGCTCTCACCTTGCACCAGCTCCTAGAACTCATTTTCCATTGTTATCCTCTGAGCTGAGGGGAGGTATCAAGCCAAGAACAGTCTCGAAAATTCCTCTATCGAGACGTCAGTAAGCTGTCTACCCCTCAGATGGTGTAGCTCCAAGCCTTCCCACCATAGTCTTGCGTCACCATCCAGCAAGAACGTGGCAATTGTGGTCTTCTGCCACTCTTCAGTCTCAGTAGCTATCAACACTCTCTTAATTCTGGAGAGGCAATCCTCTGCTTGAGTTGGGTGTTCCCGTCCCCGAGAACACTGGAGGGTTGAAGCCCATCATGTGCATAAGTTGTTTCTCTATTGCTCTCTTAGGCAACACTGGCTCCACTACCACCTGCTCCACTACCACCTGCTCCACTCTCCTTAGCTCCGCCGCTTGGAGCGGTACCTGCTCCACAGCAGGGGCAGGCTGCTGCACCTGTCTCGCAGGGTGCGCATTAATCATTGCAAACACTGCCTCCGCTACAAATCGAATGGTCTCAGCAGAAGGAGGTGTTGTCGGCACATCATTTGGTGCTTGCCTCAGAAACTGGACGTTCTGACGACCCAACACCACTCCTGGTCACCTATAATCGTACAAAACTCCGATAAGCGACCAAACAACATTGCAAAAAGTAATTATACGAACACGCAGGTTCCTCAAACATGTGTATTTTCATTCATAAGTGGACATTCATGGGTTCTTTTCATGTTATAACGATGACGCACGCACATGTGCTCACCACCCCTTAAAGTGAATTCGCCCACGAATTCATTTAAGCCTGACCGAAACCGGTAGTCTGATACCAAATTGTAACACCCCTATCCGTCACATAGCATATAGCAGTAGGTCCGGCCGGGGCCCGACGTCATATACCACAGACAGACCGGCGAGTTACTAGATGAAACCATTCAACCAATACACACGTCCTATACAGAGCATCTAGCGGAAGCAATTTATTAAGTTGCACAAGTAAGAACCCAGCCATAGGCACGAATGTCCACTAACAAAACCCAGTAGGAATGAACTACATAATATACAAAAGTACTGGCCTTATGGCCTTACAAGGGTTCACAATAATTAAACAGTGTCTTACAAACTTCGGCTCACAGGCCGGCCACACATGATTTAAATAAGTAAACAAACAAGGCCTTCGAGGGCCGGGTCAGCAACTTGGGCTTTAGCCCGCTATTTGCCGCTCGGCTCCGCAGCACCTGCAAGCATAATTCACCGCAACGGTGGCAAATAAGAATAACGGTCAGCTAAAGCTGACCAAATTATAATGATTCCGCCCCCGGACTCGGGGCGGCAAAGCTCCTTCCCTGCACTTGTTAGCAAAACAAGCAATATAGTGAATAAACACAACATCACGGGTGCACGCACACACGGCCATACACCACGTGCTCTCAGGGCACTTACTCGGTGAACTCGGTCCACCACCGGCCCCAGGACGGCAAACTCGTGAGCAATAAAGTCTTCATGGCTTGAGCCGAAGACCCTCCCTCTATGCCATCGGTAGGCCTTTAAAACCGAACCACATAGAGCAAGTACAGTTTCACTCAACTCGCTGCTCACACTGCCACGACACTAAAAATCATCGGCGCGAGCTAAGTTTCCCCGTAACCCGTAAATCGATCAACCAAAGTACATAACCCGGTTATGTACAAAGATGGCTCCCGGGCCACCAACGATGGCAGAATCACGCTTCTGCCCAGATTTCCGGGTGCGCCTTGGGGTTAATCCCCAAGGATCCCTGCTGCAATCTACCACGTATAAACCCGAAAAACATCCAAAGGCACGGAGTCTTCTCCGGCTAACAATGCAAAGCAAAACATCACCGATCCAGACCAACATGTCCGGGTAGGCTTCACACACCATGCCTATGTCCGTACTGCCATTCCAGACTCTAAACAAGAGGGATTTTACATATCTACCCCAAGGAACACGGCAACTCACCGCACACTTGCGGGAGAGGGTTTTCCCTATACAAAAGAAGAAGAGCTTCACATGCTCAAGATGAGAATCGTTACCCGAGCGTTTCTCCTCGGCGCCATGGAAAACTACGCGGATGAAAAGCACCGCGATGATCTTGCCTCCGCAGATCTGGGCTCGGTTTGCGATTTGGCGCTCCGAATCTCCTTCGGCGACCGGATCTCCCTCTTCTTTCTTCCTCCTTGCTCTCCCTTCTCTCTAGGATTTAGAAAGAGAAAACCCAAATAGAATGAGGGTTTCTAAGCCCTATTCCCGGGTATATCCCAGCAAGAACAGCCCTGAACCGTTGGATCCCAAAATAAGGAAACGAACGGCCACGATTCACATTTAAAATGAACTTCCTGGGCCGAACACGGCTTGCGACACGCCCGTGTCCAAGGCCGTGTGCCTCAATTGACACCGAAACCGTCGCGTCCCGAAAAGAACACGGACACTTGACACGCCCGTGTCAGGCTTGACACGCCCGTGTCAGGCTTGACACGCCCGTGTCAGGCTTGACACGCCCGTGTCAGGCTTGACACGCCCGTGTCAGGCTTGACACGCCCGTGTCAGGCTCCAGACACGCCCGTGTCATCCAGTACACGCCCGTGTAGCTGGGCGTGTTCCTCCACCGACACATGCCCAGAACCAACCCGAGGAGAACACGGGCATTCGACACGCCCGTGTCGAATTTGACACGCCCGTGTCGGACCCGAACACGCCTGGGCTCAGGCCGTATCTCTCCCCGGTCGGACCTCGGCTAACAACCTGAGCGGGACACGGCCTGGGACACGCCCGTGTCTCAGGCCGTGTTCGCTGGTCGACACTCGTCGACTGCAAATTTCGTCGACCACACGACCAACGCCGAACCCGAGCACGACACTCCCCTGGGACACGCCCGTGTCCCAGGCCGTGTCACCTCTACCAAAACCCAGAATTGGCTCAAAACGCCACCCGTCACTCTTTTGAGTTTCGGGGCGTTACACCTTCAACAACTAGCCTCCATCCTTTCCCAAAATGGAACCACCATCCAATTCCCTCCTCATCTCAGATCAGTCCAGATCTGAGAATTGTATCCCCCGATCCATCATTCCCTCCAATCGTACTACATCCCTTAGCCCGGATCCGCCACCAAACATCGGATCCATCCATCCCTCGCCTAGATATACCCTCACATGTTTGGATCTATTCATTTCCTGCCCGATTTCACCATCCTCCGCCGAGGACAGCCACCTCCGTCATTTCCACGCAACCGGCTCCACCTCGGATCGCTGTCCACGCATCTCCGGCTCCGGATTCTTCAGTGTCTTGTCCAGCCCACTATTTGGTGAATTTTTTGTCTTGGTTTATCATTTTCAGCGTTTATTTATTGGATTGGACATTTTATATTTGCTTGGAGAAACATTATCGTAGAATTTTGTTCTAATTTATTATTGTGATTTGCAGGGTCTAATCGTCACGCGCTCTTGCTTTGGCCCCCATGCGGAGGAAAGCCTTTGTTTGTCTGCCCTAATAAATTATTTGTTTCTTGCTGTGAATTTATATGCGTGGGATGTTTTAATTATTATCTAACTGTGGCCTAACTATCGGATTTGCATAGCATGTAGGGTTAGGTCGCCGATTTTTCGACGCCTATAGATTTGTGTTGCGTCAATTGGTATCAGAGCTAGGTTACACACTCTCTTGATACGTAGTCGTAGAGTCTATAGGTTTTCATTATGTCTAGGTATCAGAATTATTCCTCCTCTCACTTTGGAGGTCTCGAGTCCACTTGCACCCACTCTCATAGATTCCCATCAGGGAGATGATCCTCACGTTATTACGACGATTATTCTCGATCGCAGCGCACCAGTTTTAGAGATCGTGTTGATCCACTGACATGACCTCACTACACTAGAGACGATCAGTATGATGATTGTTGTCAGTCATATCCTTGCACAAGAGCGGATCGTATTGATCCTTAGACACGACTCGATTATCTTAGGGGTGACTATTATGAGGATCGTCGTTCTGAGAGAGATCTTGAGAGTCAGTTTTGTGTTGCTGCCCCTTCCTTTGACGGTTCATCGAGTCCCGAGTCTTTCAGTTATTGGCTCGTGGATATGGAGTATTATCTTGATCATTTTGAGGTATTCGGTGAACGTTGCGTTAAGTTTGCGAAACTTAGATTTTTAGATCAGGTGAGGGCATATTGGTCTAGCGTTGAGAGGACCAGTGAGCAAGACCGTCTACATCGCATCACCAGTTAGGTGGACATGAAACGTACATTGTCACAGACTTTTAGATCAGGTGAGGGCATATCGTCCCTGGCCTTGCCACAGAGAATGCATATTGTGTGGATCATCAAGTGTCTAAGGCACCACCTGTTGATGTACTGCATTCTGGACGATTTTTGGGACGCACCACCTGCTGACCCACCAGACGAGTTCTTTACCTTCAGGGACAAGCACCAAACTCGAGAGTTACGTCTTCTAGTCAGTATGCACGATTTTCATTCATATGATCGTCGCATTCGTGATGAATTTTCTTACACACCTCCTGGTGAGCCCCCCTGATGTGTTACGTTCCCCGAGAGACGTTTGGCCCTTTACGAGCTCGCCTTTGAGTGTAGGTGTCTCGCAAGATCACCTGGACACTCGACACACACGGGATGAGTTTTTTACACTCCTCCAAGGGAGCCACCTGACCGGCCATCACATTTTAGAGACACTGTAGTCATTGCAAGATTTTCCCATAGAAAGCATGTAGTGACTGTCATGTTTCATTTGCATCATTTGCATGCCTGTTGAGTTGTTTCATCATCATTTGCATGAGTCTGTCGTGTTGTCTGTTCATCGTTTACATGTGTGTCATGAGTCGGTCTGACGAAAAAATCCATAATGATAATAAATTTTGTAAATAACATGCGGATGTTCACTGACAAGTACAGGTATTTCATGAAGGCGAGCAGGTAATGGTGCGAATTTGCGTTGTGAGGCTCCGTGCGAAGCTTGCTAAAAGCTTGAGCGTTGGACAAATGGATTCTTATATATTCATAAGACGGATCGAAGCAAACATCTACGATCTTGATATCCCTGCAAGTATGGATATCCACTCGGTATTTAATGTTAAAAATCTGATGTCATACTACGAGCCTCACGAGTATGTGGACCCAAGAAGTGGGAACTGTCAGCCTCCCACAACTCTACTCTCGTTGTCTCAACACCTTCATAGCCCACCCACGTCTGATGACCGCCACTACTCACCCACTTCTGACACCCACCCACCTGGGGACAAGTCTTCTTGGGTTCTACCTACGACGTCCCTGATCGCACCGGGATCCACCACTCGTGAGTTGAGCTTTCAGAGGATCAAGGAGACCAGACTCAGCCAATACATTCCTACTACGGACGTTGATGACACATGGGTACTTGCAACAGAGCTTGATCGATTCTCCTCTGGACTTGGACTTCAGTACGTCCGTCTCCATTCACCGAAGATTTCAACTTTTCAGTCAGGGGGAATTGATAGGAGAGGACACTTTTCCAACGACAATACTTGAGCAACCTCTGGTGAACCTCTTTGAGTTTTACCTGATATACATCGAGAGAATTCCGATCCCTCTTCATCAGGAGATGAATTCTTTCAAGCCGAGGAGATTGATGTGGAGCATAGACGAAGACTTGCATTGGATGACGAGTTTTGGGCCCGTTCAGGACCAATTGGCGACTTCCCATATATGGTGTGCCCGGGTCGACGATCGGAATCCGTAAATGTGTCCGGATACGCGTTGCGAATCAATTTGATATAGATGTTGCTGCATGCACATCAATGCAACGGTTTTCTCCCTCAAAAGTTATTATTTCTTCCCCAAACTAATTCATAATCTATATTGTTCCCCAGTTTTATTTATCTATTCTGCATTCAATTCAACTCGAATGGATGCCATGTTTTTTTATTTAGCATGACTTCAGTTCAATTCAATTCACTTCGCTGTGTTAGCTAACCTACACTCTTATATGCTTGAATAGGCCATATAACTAATTCATAATCTATGCTCTTACCCCTCATAGTTCTTTATTTATTTATTCCGCATTCAATTCAATTCAATGCCATATTTTTTTTTAATTTAGCATGTATTCAATTCAATTCATGTCGCTGTGTCAACAAACCTACAGTCATCCAATACCAAAAAAAAATAACCATCACTATGACTCCACTGAGTGTAAATCGAAATCCATCAAGGGAACAAATAGAGTGTATGACAGAAGGACTGAAGGAGAGCATGCTCTCAAACGAAAACATGTTGCAGAGAGGATGCCCGGCATGACAGAAGCGCAATGTGAAATACACCGATAAAATGTTCATGATCGCATGCGCCAACGATAGGCACAAATGACAAAACAAGAACGAGTACCACAACGAGACCGAGACTGAACTAACGCAAGAGCTAGAAGAGAACGTATGTCAAACATCGTGCAACATTCCAGTAAAATAACCAAAATAATGCTAGATCAAGAAGGCACCGTACAACGTATAACCAGCAAGGTGTCGCACCTGAATCACTTTGCATTGCTGCTCCGACAATCACAATAACTCGCCCACACCCAGAGAAGTTGGGCAGGATCTCAATGCAACTGTTAAAATGTTTTTTTAGAGTTTAAGGTTTTTATGCCTTATATTTAGTTTTTCTTTTAATTTATTAGGCCCTCTCCCATCAAAGGATTCCAATGAACATTTTTTTTCCTCTATTCCGTGGATTCTTGTGGAAAATGTTTTTCGAGAAGCATGAGGATTACAATGTGTGTTATGGGAATAAACTAATCGCCCTTCTATTTTGTGTATTATTTTTATCCATATTTATAATTATGTTTTGAGTTGTCATAGTCGTCTCGAACTCTCGATTGATTATCATTATAAGTTTTCTATATTTTATGAGTCATTGAAAGTCAGTTTAGAGTTGTTAATAATCAAGAGTCAATGATTCAATATATCATTGAGTCAAAATGCGCTTTAATGTCTTTGGGTAGTTTTGTAATAATGTCAATTGTTGAGTCAATATGTCATTAAGCGTTCTATTTTATTTCTACAAATTTTCGAGGTGAATTTAGGTGAAACGGGAAAAATAGCTAGATGTGTGTTATGTGAGTGGACGGAGCGGGTCTTGAAGGCGCTGAGCCGCCGACATGACTTGGCGAGACTATTCACGGAGCAAACTAGCCGGAGCATGAGCCGACGGGTTGGATGGATGCTACTTGGGGATGTTATGTTTTAAATGTTTAATTTGCCATATTTACATGTTTGCCGCGATAGCAACGTCCCTCATCACATGGTGGTCGTGATAGCAACGCCCCCCACGCCCTTGAGATACCCCATTTCAGCGGGGTGAACAACCTTTGGTGGATCGTCAGGGCCGAGCAATTATTCGATATCCAAGAGACATCCGACACCAGTAAGTCTCCTTGATGCTTCTTGTCATGGAAGGCCCACATTGCATTGGGTTTGATGGCTCCGCAATTCCTCCCCGCTCCTCTCTTAGGTTGATCTCAAGTTAGTGTTAGTCAAACGCTACGACCACCACTACTCTGGCAATGCGGTTGAGAGCATGTGTGCCCTCAATCACACGTACTCGGTGGATCAATACATCGAAGACTTCATCGACTTGGCAAACCATGTTCCCTAACCCCCCCCCCCCCACACACACACCAAGGTTGTCAGGATCGAGATCCTAGGTGTGATCGTTTCGAGGTTGGATCGGATCGAGGATCGCAAGATCTTACAATATTCATAAATTAAGACTATAAATATAAAATTGAATTTTGTATTATCCAATTACATGCTCAATTAACAAAAAAATCAATAAATTAAGCAGTATGTGAATAATTAAGCAGTCAACAATCGACACTCAAGATACGGTAAAGTAACATGATATGATTGTGTGATGGGGTATAGGGGCGGGATTGAGATGTGGTTAAGCAATGGGTTATGGGCATTGAACCGGTTGAATGGGGTCTGGATAGGGTTGGAAATGTTTTTAGTTACCCATGGCCAGACCGGTAGAATCGGGTCAGGATCGCGATCTTAAAGATCATAAGGTCCGGATCGCGATCCCAACCGTTGATATGTTGAATTAGATCCTAGGTAAGATCTGTGTCGATTACATAATATAGACCGTAGGATCGCGAGATCCTACGATCCGAATCGCGATCCTAATAACCATTTCCTCGCACCCGATCACTACATGGGCTACTTAATACAAGGACTTAAATCGCACATCCGTTCCCATCTCCGTATTCATCACCCTCATGGAGGTCTCCCGATTGGTCGAGGATGACTTTTTCAGTCGGCCCATCGACCGGTCTCACTTGACTTTGGTGGCCACTGACTCGTCTTTTCACGTCTCCTTCCTCCAGCTTCTCAGCAACAACCTATGGGCGACATGGTCTCTCCGACCCATCAACCTCATATACCGCCCCTCCCCCATCGTCCGCCTCAACCACTGATGTATAACTGCCTCTCCTCTCAGGAATACAATGATCTGCGCAACAAGGGGTTGTGTTTCCGTTGCAAATAACCAGATTCAATGACACATGACTGCCCGCTCAAGGAGTTGCAGGTGCTTATATGTTAAGACGAGGACGGGGACATCGCCACAGATTTCGAAACTCCGGTCCTGAAGAACCAACCCCCATCAGACATGTACCTTGAGATAGCGGTTGAGTCTCTCACACCTCTCTCTTGGTGGCATCTCCTGTCCACAAACTATGAAACTCTAAGGCTATCTCCAGGGGGCTCAGGTGGCACTCAGGATCAATAGCGGCGCGAGCCACAACTTTGTCTCAGTTTGGCACGGTGGTGGTGGTCCTGAACATGGTGGTTATAAATTGTCGCTCGTGAACGTCCGAACTCACCTAAGAAACTTCATCCACTTTTATGTTCAAAACTAGTTTTATTTTTTGGTGGGAGGTCATAACCATTGTCTTGCCAAACATGCATTCTATGATGGTGGCATTTTTTTCCAAACTCAACAGAGCAAAAAGCCAAGAAAAACAGAGCCTTTGTCTGTGTGGACTTTGTGACATGTCTGCAATTGGTTATTGACCCTACCACAACTTTCCTAGTCTACCACGGAGACGACAGACGGTTCCGAACAGACGGTCTTTGTCGCGGACCTCTGCTGCGGGTGGGGAAGTATAGCGCAAATGCAGACTTTTACATCTTTCCACTGGGCTGGGTGGACGCCATTCTCGGCATGGCATGGTTGCTAACCTTGGGAGACATTCAACACAATTGGGCCTCCGTGAGGATGACATTTCAGTGGGCCCACTGCACTTGCACACTTGCGGGGGAGGCACCCCTCCAACATGTTTTCGTCTCCCCTTGTGCGGAGCAGCGCACTCAAGCGGTGGACTTTAAAGCCAGACTACGGCGCATCACTCTGACAGTCGATGACGTCACCATGCCAGCCTGAGCTCCACCGCCGCTATAGCTGTCTCACTTTTTGGAGCAATTTGACTCCATATTTACTCCTATCCTTGGCCTTCAACCATCACGTCTCACCGACCATCGGATTCCGCTTATGGATGGTACTAGGGAAATTTTTGTTTGTCTGAACCACTACTCACCCCACATCCTTCAAACAGCCTATCCCCCTAACATTACCCCTGATCTAGCAGACCAAACAATATTTTCTCCACAAAACAACCACCTCTTCTCCGCATTAACCTTCAGACAGACACAACTACTTGCCAGATTATGTCTACCACGCCGCTGGCCTCCAAATTTGTGTCCTTACACCGACAGCTCTTTTGGGTGATACCATATTTATTTTTATGTCCTTTTACATTTGTACAATCACTTATATTGCTAGTATTATTGTGCTTGACTAGTTTGACTAGTTATTTCTCATAACTGTGCTCTTATTGCCCTGCACTAATTTTTAGTACTTTCAATTAGTTGCAATTGTTACTTGTTAACCTAATTAGAATTTTGGTATTGATTGTGATGAAATGTGCGAGTATTTTAAAATCAATATTGTTTAATTAATTGCACGTCGGAACTCATTGTATGATTGAATCATTCACATTAGTCTTAAGGTTATGTCATATGATTGTGTGTACTCACATCACTCTCATATTTTAGGTTTGTTGTTGGATCTATTGCATTTAGTTGTACATTTTGTATGGCATCTAGGGTTAGGGATCGCTCGTTCGCGTCCACTAAAAGATACATCTTGCGTCAAAAAAATCAACTTAATAAATACTTATGTTGGTAGTTTGAGAGCCATATTGATTGAGAGGCGATATCTGAAATATAAATAAACCTCAATGAGTTTTACAACATTAAATAATAGGAAGTGTCAGGAGGTTTGCCACGCATGCTAGAAATATTACATTGTATTACTCTAATACAAAATGCAAGTTTAATGAACCAACAAGAGAACAATACTCGTTGGAAAAATATGAAATAATGCATAATGAGCGTGACATCTAATGAGGTGTAAGAACAACTACAAAATATCTTTTCCTGATACAAGTCATGAATTCCAAGAATGCGTTGGAACATGATTCAAACATTCATTGGTTTAAGAGAAAAAAATACTGGTAATTACTAATGATAAGTTCAAGTTTTTATATGTGCAGATAATTTGAAGATGAACGCATAGAAGGAATTAAATATATAACTCATTTTAATGTGCACTATTAAAATGACCATAACTTTTGATCCGGGAAGAATTATGGGGCTTGTACCACAATTCAGAAAGGCCATGAAGTTATCTATGCATTAAAGAAAGACAATAATTTGTTCTATAACGGCATGTGTTTGTGGCATCGCTAGTTCCAACAACACAATTGAACTATAACGTCATATATTAACTCGTATAAATGATATTAGTGAAGAACAATCAGTGGGTCTCAGGAAATGAAGTATCGCTAGTTCATCATAGTTATCACGTGTCCACTCACTCGAGTCGACCTAGATTGTATAACACATAGCCTACCCTACATCAGATAGTATGAACACAATCTATTAGTGCTTTGCTTGCAAACTTCCCAAGTTATCAGAGACAGCTTTAGAAACAAATAGTTCTTGGCACCACAATTTTAAATGGTCATAATTTTCTAACTGTAATAAATCAAGGGACATGTAGCCACATTTGGGAAAGGCTAGGAAAAACTCTACACGCCTAAAATAACAGATCCAAGCCAAATTTGTTGGAGGGGGTATGAAAATCACCAGGATTCAAATATCTGCTTATTTGAGAATATATAAAATAGAAAGCTGTTTTCATCTCCTTAAAAAGTATTATTTGGAGAACTCTTTCACCCTCATCTTGCTCCAGACGTTATTTCTATAAGAGGACTATGAAGATTATCTTACAGGGAGAACTTCGCTGATCAAATCAACACTTATATGATTGCAGAACATCATCTTGGGGACGAAGGCTCGACCAGAAAGCTGGAATATCAAAAATGGAGTCTTTTATTCAGGGAAGCCTCTTATTGTTTTTATATCGGTATCATTTTTGACTGTATATTCTTAAACATTGCCTACCACTGTGTTACGGTCGCATATGCCGACCGGACACGCACACGCTGACGAGGTTCCGTGGCAAGTCCGCATGCGGAGGGAGACAATAACGGGTCCATGTTGGCGGCGCGTCTTTGATCTCATGTTATTTTAATTTATGAGCATGCTTTATTTTTGTGCGGCTTTTCGTTAACCGCACCCTGCACCTATAAAAGGTTGCGTTGTACTCTTTTGCATTATGCTTGGATATATGGAATTTAGGGTTGCTCCCTAGGTTTTCGTCTTGTTCCCTCCTTCATCTTCCACACCTCCGCCGGCCCTTCCCCTTGCCGGATTTCTTTCGGGTTTGCATCAGTTTGGTCCGACCTGCCGCACCGCCGACCCTCTTGCCGCTGGTGTTCCGATTATGTTACTACAATCACCGAATCACGACTTCCGTTCTCAGATCACGCCGTCCGTCCTCTCCTGACTCGCGCCTTCCGCCAAATCGCGCCTGCCAATCCAAAATTGTGTTGATGCCTGCGGCGTTTCTGCATCTGCCTACTACCTGCGATGTCCCCAACATCCGCGCCTCGCGGGAGAAGCCTGATTTTTAATAAAAACCGCTGTCTAAAGTCATTAAAAAAATTTATTTTAATACTTTAGACTGAAGTATGTATAGACAGCAGTTTTTATAAACACCGCTGTCTATTCAATTTTTAAAAAAATTTTATAACAAGGCGTCCAACGCCTTATACACATTCGAGCGCCTGGACGTCTAGGCGTTGCCTAGGCGATGCCATGACAAGCATATTTGTAGCACTTTCCTTTTTGTGTCGATTGTAAGTCCTATTTAAAGGGCCTAGCGGATTTTGTATTGATATGAATGAAGAAAGTCTATTTCTCCAAAATCCTAAAGAGATCTTGGAAGCTCTCTCTCTCTCTCTCTCTCTCGAGCATGTTCCGCATGGGCAGCCGCGGTCAAGGCTCCGTAGTATCTCTGCCACTGTCATCTCCACCTCTGATCACCTCCCCGACAACATCCAAAAAGACCCACAACATCGTCCTTGTAGGAAGAAACTAGATAACTTGGGAAGACTGCAGAGCTCTCCTTATGCTAGTGGAGAAGCTCCTATAAGAAGGCCGGCTGCAGGACTTGGTCCAGAGAAATTATCCTGCAAAGCCGTCCACTTCCAAGGGCAAGGAAGTGGCGGAGGTTTCCTGAGAATGCAAGGAAGTGAAGAGTGCACTTATCAACAACAATCCAAGAGAAGAAAAGGGCAAAAGAAACAACTGTATCTGGAGGCTTGTTGTAGACTTACGGTAGGAATTGTCGGACCGTCAATATGCGTCCTAGCTCGGTCCCAACTATCGCCCGGGGTAGAGGATTGCCGTCACTTCCTCTCAATGGACCCGGCTTCTCCGGTAAACTACAATCCGACCACGTCTAATGCAAAAAACTCCTTGCTTGGCTAAAGATGAGCGTAGGATCCTCTCCTTGAAGCGCTTAGATGATGTGAAGCGGCCTAGGGCAAAGCCCTCATGGAAAGTGGAAGAATATTGTGATGGAGCTCTCCCTTTAGGGTTTTGGCGAAAATGGAATCGGGGTTCCGGCTAGAATGAAATTTGTGACTTGAATAGAAAAATCATGAGAAAATGACCACACATGGTCGATCACACGACTGTGCGCGTGAAACATGCGATAATAATATGATAGAATTCTCGTCTAGGCTAACAATGGGCCCGTGCGATTTTGCTCACCCATGGACAAAGCTGACCATGCAAGAATATATTGCACGGGTCATGATAGATCGCAATAATCCAGGCCAAAATGAAGAAATCATGCAATTTCCTTCTCGCACGGTTGAATCCAACCGAGCGTGAAGGAAACGCACGGCCAATTAAATCATAAAAAATTTAGACAAAAAGAGAAGCTCGTGCGATTTTACTCACACACGGTCAAGACCGACCATGCGCAAACAAGGCGCATGAGCCGGGGCAGATCACCATTTCAGGGCAATGCAAAACACGCATGGTTGGAATCAACCATTTGAGAAGAAAAAGCAAGGTCGTGCGATTCATACAGGTTTAAAACAAGCTGAAATGGGGATCTGCCCACTTGCAATGCAAACAACATACCAGGCCACCAACAGTACAACAAAAAAAAAGTGATGAGGAGCACCGCGTGCTTACCCCCAGTGAAATAATGCGCAATTGCACACCACAATGGGCCAAAAAGTGCACTTCGTGTGAGAAGAGTGAACCAGTGAAATATTAGCAATAATAAACTAAAAGTGAAGTGGATGTGCGTGGAAATGAGCCTAGATGAGTCTAAAAACCCTATATAAATCAGACTCATCACTCATACACAAGCAACTCAGCCGGATCCTTAACCTCAGGAGCAGCAAGAAGAGGACCATAACCAAACTCATTCGGTAGATCATCAGCAACCACTATGACAGTCTTAGGTGCAGCTGAGGAAGGCCCTGCCTCCCCCGCTTCAGCAAAAAACTAGCTTCCTCTTCCTTCCCTTCTCCAAGGGAACGATACAGCACTGCTTTGCGTCAATAGAGAGGCCTGCCAAGATCAACCTCTTCTCTCCAATGAATGCACCAATCCTCGGAAGGGAGCCGGAGATCCTGCACGGATCCTCAAAACCCAGCAAAGAAGTGAAGTTATATTCTTGCCCCGCAAGATAGCCGCGACACCTCGACAGCTCCCTCTAGGTCTCAGGTAGTTTATATGGATTACTAACGAATCCAAAGAGTGTCCCTCCATAGAAGTAATTAGTCTCTCCTTCAAACACGAGCCACTTCTTATTTCTCTTCACCTCAATCTGATCACAAGAGCTGGGACAGACATCGCACCACGCATGGAATAGCTGGATGGACAAGCGAGAACTGTGCTCCCAGAAAAAACAGATCATCCCCATGATCCTCGTCAGCCCTAGAAAGGAGAACATCGTTACAGGGATGCCACAAAATTCAAAGATCTTGATAGTCTCCTTGGCAGGAGGGATATGAAATCCCTCCTTCAGACACCCCTCTAAGATTGCAATGTAACCCTAAGGAAGTTTCTGGACACGCTCCTTCGGAGAAGGAGTCCGGATCTCCATGTACGCCATAATCCCAAAGCGCTTCCGCTACGTGCTCGCCGAATCCGCACTCAAAGCCGAGGGCAGGCACATCGATCTTAATGGAACTCTATGCCTCAGAACTTAGAGAAAAAAATAAATGTCAGCATGGGGCAATAATAAACAAATCTCACACCCACTTTGAGAGCACACCCATTCATGTTGTGCATACACAGAGGTTGCGCACTTGTGCCAACACCACGCAGGTACTGCATAAGCAGCGCGAGAACCGCCAGCCCACTTAGACGCATGAACGTCGCATGCTCGTGCGGGCGTGGCCGCACACACCCATACAGATGCCTCCATGCCTGAACACCACTGTGTGTGCACGTACGAGTGTTATGACATGCCCCCCACGCGGGCACCCATGAGCGTTCCTACATGGATTTCGCCATACGTGCCTTCACAAATTCCGTTGTATATGCCCTCCCGCACCAGCGTGAACTCCACCACGCACTCCCACATGGATTCTGTCGCGTGTGCCCGCCCGCCCCCCCCCCCCCCCCCCCCCCGCGAAGCACCCGTTCTTCTCGCTCCCTCCAATTTCTTTAGAATTGGACTAATTTTGCAGAAAAAATGCTGACCTTCCTAAATTTTGCAGGAAAAATGCTGACCTTTAGGAGAATCATGACGACGAGGGAAACCCACAAACTATGAACAAGAAGTCCAAAGGCTGCACATCAACATAAATGAGGGTGCTCTCCAATTTATAAAACCTACAAGGGATTCATAGTGGAAGTTTCCATTAAGGCTGGAAAATATCCTACCAGATTTTGGTATCCCTAAAGAGTAAATGGAGTCAATCATATTCCAATCAAATATATCGCGAAAAGGGCCGGAAATTCACTCAATTATAGCAAATATTAGATTTGATCAAAAAGATTCTCTTAAATTCAAATCACATGTGGATGATATTTCATAAAAAATGCAATATTTTCTATTTTAAATTGCATGTTCTTTCTTATTGCATGTAATTTCTTACATGTAATTTCTTACTGCAGGTTATTTTCAACCATGTTATTTTTTATTTTATGTTACTTCATATTTTAGGTATTTCTTAATAATGGCTTTGTAAACTCCCTACATAAGGAGAATTTGATGGAGGACGATGGCACCGACGTAGAGAAAGTCTTAATTTTGGAGGGGGAACCGACATAGAGGCACACCCTGGATTGTTTGGCGATCTGCCCGACTCATGTAACGTGTTCTTAATTTCTATCAATATAAATTTGCTTTGATCTTCTAGCAAACACCAACCCCATCATAATTAAGTTTAAAATTTGGAACTCACTCTATTTAATCTCTTCAAATTAAAAATGAAATCTTAAATTATGACTTGAAGTTGTTTGGTCAAACAAACTGATTCAACCATAATCAATCGTTTATGACCTATGAAACTAATTCGAACCCTCGAATGGTCTCGTATGCAGCCTAGCGAGAGAAAATTCATGGAGTAGGATGGAGTTTCCCTTCTCAAAGCCTTGACAACCTATGGTGATGGAGGAAAGGAGATGAGAGATGGAGGATCGGAGAAGAGCTCTGATAGGGAGGTTCAGTGATCGATCCCGTGAGAATGGTGTAGGAGATGGGGGATGAAAGCTCGGGTCGGTCGATTAGAATGAGGAAGAGAAGTAAAATTAGAGACAATATTAAATTTGGATAATAATTGTTTTCTTCCTTCTCATTTTGCCAACCTCCAAATAGGGTGAAAACCTGTATAAGTTCAAATAATCAAAATGCCCCTCACAAGGCTAATATATCATATATGTGAGTTAAATAAAAAGTTTAAAAAATGTTAAAATTAAAGAAATATAAAGATAACGACACAAGATGCAAGCTGGTTTTGGTATATGGATCCTCATTATTGTGGGCCGGCAACATCTCCTCATTGAGATCAAGTCTGTCATTCAGATGCGATGGTAGGTGCACTGGAGCACCGTCAAACAAGATGAAGTTGTTTCTTGCCCCTCCTTCAGCAAGGCTCCTCATCTTCAAGGAGCACCGCCGAAGGAGGGGCAAGGAACAATTTCATCTGTGAGACATGAAAGACATCATGAATCAGGGTACTAGGAGGAAGCTGGAAGCAATAGGAAACATCGCCACTTTGCTACATTATCTCAAATGACCCATAGTACTTGATGCTCAACTTATGGTAAGGAGCCCTCACAGCAAATGCTTGTAAGGGTAGCGTTTCAGCTACACCCACTTATCGAGCGTGAAAAAAGTTTGTGGTCGCCCCGAGGCACTCTCCATGCATGTATGAGCCTGCAGAAGATGCTCCCACACAAAAGTGAAAAACGGGCCGCGAATCTAAAGGTCACTGCCCACGGCCTCCATGCTGGAGGTTACAATGATCCCGGTCCTTAGGGAGATCCCCGTGATACAGAGAAGTTGCACTATATGATTGACCACCTCGGGATGATCGTCCGATTGTGGGTGTAAATAGAGGAGGAAGCGAGTTTGATGCCGTAAAATGTTCAGAGCTTTTTCCAAAAAGGACTTATGAAAATTTTATATCTGCATGCATAGCTCCACCAGAAAAAGGCTCGATCAACACCTTCCACCATCAGTGGGCAGCCCGAACCTATAAAATATGCCCCCTTCGAGAAAATATCCACAACCACAAAGAGACGAATTTCCCTTTGATGTAGGTAACCACTCCACAAAATCCATAGAGATTCAACCTATATCTGATTCGAAACATGATGCGGCTGAAGGAGACCCGGGGAAGAAGGTGATGGGTCTTGTTGAGTTGACAGATGGAACAATACCGCAATGAACTCTTTCACATTGTGCTTGAATCCCTTTTAGAAGAATCCCACCCTAATGGATTGAAGGGTCTTGTGGACCACTTCAAGACCCGCTCCATAGGCGGCCTCAAATATACCAGTCATAAGGAGGGAAGCGAGCGACAAGTATAGTTGTCCCTTTTACAAAATGAAGTCATCCATCAAGGTTCGGTGGGTGAGCTCTGTAACTCCTGGCAAAGTCGATTAAGAAGCACGAAGGTGCGGTGAGAAATGGGGAAGAGAGTTACTCCTTGATGATCATGATGGGACAGTGCACGCATCGTAAAGTTTAAGGCCCTTGCCTTGTACTCGATCCGGAAATAAAAACTCAATAATTTGTTAACCCAACGTTGTTGCGGGCTGTATGGAGGTGCTACTCAAGTAGAAACTTCAAACTAAAGTGATCAATATGAATCAAAACTTCTGCATCCAGAGGTACGACCGTCAATGTTACACGACCCTACTAGTCCTTAACTCTCAAACAACCTCTCATGACTCCCCCTCCCCACCAATAATGTTACGAGTTAACACATAACTACTTCCTAAAATCTAGCACGCTACTCCTAAAATTACTCCCAACACCCCCAATCCTTAGTTGACCACTTCTCCACTCATAACTACTCCCTCCTAAAAAAATAGCCCACCTCTCCAAAATTAATCCTTCACCCCTCATAATCCCCACCCTTCCTTAAGCCGCATTTCCTCTCTTACTTTACTCTAAGACTACTAGCCCCTCTCTCACACGTGCATCCAACACCCTCTGTCTCATTCCTCCCAACTGCAAAAGTCACTTCCCTCCCCAATCCAGCCCCACCTCCCCCTCTCTTCCACGCCAAAATAGCAACACATCTTCACATTCAACTCCTCCCCTAGCTATTTGGAAATTGTATGAAATATAAATAGTCATAATAATTTTTATAAAAATAAATATATAAAAAAAACTATTTATATTCCACTTCTCTGGGCATAATAATCATATGAAATTGTATGCAAACTCGATATTTTGCTTATAATTTTTCTTTGTTTTGAACAAACTTTTCGAGGCACTTTGCACTGATACTTATGTTTTGATTGACCCAAAAGATATATGGTTCAAATACTTATATGCTCTCAAAATTGAACTTTTAGTCAAAATGCTGATATGATTCCTTTATTAATAAACTTAGGTGGTTTATAAGAAATTCTATGACCAACTTTATTGGTTATTTAAGATTGGGCATATGTATATATTACTAAAAGGAAATTGGTTCTTCTTAGAAGGTTGAACCCACCTGCATTAAATAATAGTTGAGGTCATCCCCCAATTCTTCCCAATCAATCAGCAGCAGCAACTGACCACTCACATCTCCTTCTTGGGCCTAGTCAGGTGGCATGAGTTTGATGGTGGGTTGACATTAATCTGGTCACATAAATTAAACCTGGTCCAACTTAATGAATTTGCTCTTTCCTTAGGCATGACGCACCTTCATTACATCATCATTTTGACCATCCTCAACATAATCTTCCATACAATAAATGCTAGTCCATCACAACATGCCTAAATCTCATAGGGAAGGAGTGCGCTATAGATTACGATATGATCCTCCACCAACCCCTGGATGAGTTCCATTTTGTGTGCATTTTGCAGTGATCTCCAAAGTGGGCTATGTTGGCCTATAAATAATCTTATGTACATATTTTTGTCATTTATTCGATTTGTGCTATCAAATATAGAGAGGAATCTAGAAACTTCTATATTCTATCCAGACTAGGCCTTTCCCCAAGCTCAAGGAGTTGAGCATCAAAGTAAACCTCCCGGGAGCAACGCCCTCTGGTTTGCTTTGAATTTTTTGGATGCCTTCGTGTAGGAGTTGATCAATGCAAAAAAAGTAAGAAGAGATAAAAACTGTCAAAAGACTACTTAAAGCATTAGAGACATTTTTGGAGGTTTACAATCCATTGCATTTGTTTCTAAGCTTGCCTTATCTCATTGCAATCTACTTGTATTAGTAGGCTCTTAATTAATTTGCTCCGCACCTAGTTGCTGTCAATATTATTTCACTTTCAAATATGTTTTTGCTTTATACTTTTGGAGATAAAATGGAATAACATTGTTAAACATTGTTGCAGACATCTCTTGCTATAGCTGGTTGTTATCTTTCGCTAGCTCCTCGGCCTAAAGGCATGAAAATCATTGTCTGCTACTCTCCTAAATCACCTGTTTCATCAAAGATGTTCTCATCTAACATTTATCCTGATTACCATTTATCTTTGGAGGTGGATCAGATTATCAAGGATGCAAAGTTATAATCTTATAAATTAGTTGCAGAAGCCTCTAATATCCCCTTTATGCATGCAAAATCTTCTGAGATCATGCTTGGAGAAAAGGTTAAGCTCAAGCTCATCAGTCAACATATACTAACATTCACTTGTTGCAAACAGAAGAAGAAAAGAAGTTGTGTTCCCAAAATGGAGGACTTGAAATGATTGGATTACACTTAGTTGATTACGTGTCCAAAATTTGAAGCTTTTTTTTTTGTTGTCTGTTGTTAAAGTCTTGAAAATAATTGGTATTTGAATTAGTTCTCATTTTAGGTTCTTTCTGGATTTGAGTTTTTTTTACTCCCAAGATATTTGATTTATGCAGTTAAGTATTATAATATAAACTTAATTTTGATTCAGGTTGCAGCTTGCCATCTTAATGTTACTTTGTTTATTAGAAATTTTGTCAAAATATGTAGTTAATTTGGATTAAAAATGTAAATTATGTTCGTTACTCATCAACTTTGACATATTTAAAGTCCAATCATTACTTCTTTTGTCCACAAAGTGTCTGAATCCGTGAATACGTTCTACGTATTACAAAATTTAAATGCATGTTAATGAATTCCATCCTGCAGCCAAACATCATTTTTAATCTATTACAATTTTGCTAAATGAATTTCATCCTGTCATCGAATAACAAAATTGGAATTATGCACAAAGCCAATTCATGCAAATATTGATTTTCGTCGAAAAGCCAATTCCAAAAAATCAATTCTCCGCATCTGAATAAACCCTAATATTTACGGGTGTATGGTGGGTTAGTTTTATGTGTTTTAAGGTCTGAATGGTAACTTTATTCTAAGAAAATTTTTTGTTATTGTTTTTTTCTCTATTCTAAAGCTTTGTTCATTTCTATTTTCAATTGTTTATTTTTAAGTGAATTTATATCAAAAATATTCTTTTCTAACACATGATACATTTTATTTCATATACATACTTATATCAAAAATATCCTTTCCATACACATGATACATCTTATTTCATATACATACTTCTTACTATTATGATATACACATGATACATGTTATTTCACATGATACATCTTCTTATCGAGTAACTTAGGTACTGTTTGGCAGGGCAAATCCGTCGTTGTCGTGCGGACGACATCGCCCGGTCGCAACTGTACTCCGTTTGGCGAGGAGGCGAGGATCCACCCGCCAAGGATTTCCCATGGATTTCCACCATGCAGAGGCGACCATATTCGTGGTCCCCTCGCGGATTTCCGCCGCAGTGAATCCGCCACGCCAAACTAGCCGTTAGCATTAACAATATAGGGGACCATGTTATTTTTGAGCAATCTATATGTAATACATGATACATTCAATTGTACAAAAGTTGGGCCCTCTATGTCCTTCTAATCACTCTCTGTACTTTCTACATTAATGTATAATACTATTATCTATATATCTTCTGCGATTATATTTTCTTACATTAAATTGTCATGCTATGGATTTCTATAAATTTTTTCATAAATTTGTCATTCCATGGATATTTGTGTTGTCGATATTCTTAATAATTTTTGTTTTCTCTTACTGATTTGAACTATATCCATATAATGTTAATTTGTTTTACTGAGATTATTCTCATATGCGATGTCCTCTGATTTGTTCCTTCATTTGCTAGTGTTTGATGGTTATTTTTCATGATGGCTTGTGATATGTGTTTTGATGATGATTTCTAATGCTTATGTATCTCTAGGTTGTTATGATCTGATATCTTATTTTCATTATGTCCCCAATATTTGCCAAATCAAGTATTCAATTAAATGATATCCTCATTTATATCCTAATTACAACTTGTTTATATTCTTTTTATTAACAACAAATAAGGTGAATAAATTGATAGGAGGTTTTGAAGAACTAGTCATTTTTCTATGCATTTAAGTGTTTTCATGGAAATTGTATCTAGGGCGAGCTTAAACTAAGGATGAGTTCATGATTTTCAACAATTCAAGGTTTTCAGGGATATCCTCCTTTATTTGAGATGCGAGAAGAATATTACTGGATATTTTGAGAAGGATCTAACAACTTCTATTTTTTCCGGCAAAGCTCCCGTATCCTACCCATTGATCTCTCAATTATTTTGGCGAAGTGAATCGCATTTGACAAACCATTTTTCTACTATTGTTATTCTTGAAAACTTGCTCAGCATATTCATTAATAAATCAATCGTTCGCATAATCAAAGATAAACTTCACGAGTACATGAAGATCCCAAAGAAGTTTATTCATAGTTTTTTTTTAAATCTTAGGGTTTCAAGCACATTCCTTTTTAAATGAATTGAAAAGGAATATCATAGATTCCAATTTACTAGAATATGCTGAGATTAGAGCAATTCAAATTCAATGATAAAAAAAAAGATCAAATAATGAAATTTATTTAGAAATTTTTTAGTGTAACTTCCTTCTAACTATGTTGGATTTGTCTTGGATACAAGTTTGTGTCCATCAAAACCGTCTTGAGTTTTGCAACAGTGCCGTCAGTAGATGTTTACATTACGGCGGAAGACATTTTAGCAAACCCAATTCCAATAGCCTCTCCTTTGGTGGTATTCATGACAACTTCTTCTCCCTTCTCGATAAAATTTTCAAAATGAAGAAGTCCATGGAGCATTAGCTTTCCTCCATGACACAATACAAATACTACATAATCATGAACAACTAATCTTTTAAATCTTGTCAAAAGAACCTCTACCGGCATCACAATTTTCCTCAAGTACCTCTTATCTTTCGAGACTTCATAACTCTTCATGGCATCCTCAACATTTTGAACGGTGAACATGTTACAATGCGCACCAAGAAATCCAGGTCTCGCTCTTCTTAGCTCGTGCATGTGCGCGCCGACACCAAGAAGGAGGCTGAGATGGGCACAATATTTTTCGACATTGGTGCCCGCCTCACATGAAATCCAAAAGCGGACTAGGAGTTTTTCAGGGTCATACTCGAGGAGTTCGCTGCCGTGGATGGTTTGATTCCGGAGAAGTTGTCCCTTAACTAGAGGACATTGGAGGACCGGGCCCGTTAGGGTTTTGATTGCTCGAGCAACATCCCAAGTGTCGGGGAAGGCTGGATGGAGGAGGGCTGATGGCACCGACCCGCCACAGTTGGAAGACACGACGCTCGCGCACAATCTTTGTCCCAACACAAGGAAGTCCTACCGCGACATGCTCCGCTACAAACATTGAGTTATCTACGATTATTAATAAACATACATTGCTAGTTCTTATTTGTGATTGCGAGTCCGATCGACTAAAATGTTAGGCGCTCACAGACATTTGATTCCTCTTTTATTTCTTGCATTTATTTTGAGTTAAAAATATTTGGATGACTAGAATTAGACATTGATATTGTGTGAATAGGATGAAATCTTATTAAGTAGTATAAATACTCTTTTATTTGGGTTTATGCCCTAATGAAGTTAGCAAAACATGGCTTTTCCTTCTCTCCCGTTTGGCGCGACACCGACCGATCCGCCCGGTGTGATACCGGCGGGCTGCCCCCTCCTCCCCGGCGAGACACCGGCGGCGCTTCCCCTCCTCTCCGGCGCGACACCGGCGAGCATCTCCTTCTTCCCGGCCGAACGCGACTCGGCCGCCCCGATCTTCCCGTGTCCATTCGCAAGGCCGGGCTCCAGCTAGGCCCGGACGCCGACCGCCCCTCCGGCGTTATTCCGGCCTCCTCGTGGGGCGACGCCACCGCTGCCCCCACAGTGCTTCGCAACGGCGTCTTCCCCTCTCGGAAATTTCAGCGGGTCTTTGTTGGGTAAAGATTCCCCTCCTCCACTCCGTGTGTGATTCGTCTCATTTTTTTTGTAATCTTTTGGTTGTGAACGAATTGTGTGTGGTCGGAAACAATGAACAAATTGAAGCGTTGATAGTGCGTCGCTCGTCTCCAATCAATTGATCGGAGAGGGGTCATCGCCCGGTAGCTTGGCGCTTGTTGGAGTTACTACTCACCAGTTGGAGATCTCCACTCCGAAATTGCGCTTCCGCTAGTCCACCGTGTGAGATTGGAGTGTGTATGCTTTACAATCAATTTCACACTAATCGGAGGCGGTGGCTTTTAACTCGCTCGCCAAGTGTTTGAGCATTTGTCTAAATTAGCGTGCGCGTTGGTTAATTGTGCGCAGACGTTAGCTTGATGTTTGTCGTTGATTTTACGTAACTTTTCTAACGATCGATAAAAGGTTTGGTGGCCTTAGTTTTCTTTGTTGGAAGAGTTCATCCCCTTTCGAACCCTTTATTTTGGGTGGATCTCTTTTGGTACAACATCACTCGTTCGGATCGTGTAGGTCCTTTTCGCTCGATCGAACATTGACTTCATAGCCCTTGGGATATCCAAAGAGGCTTAGCGAACCTTCGTTTGGGGCAAGTGTTTCTCTATTGTCAGTTCATTTTTCACGTTGATGTGTGAGTTTTATCTACGCATATAGGGTTGACAGTATTAATTGTGCGCAAACCGGTGTTTGCTACATCAAGGGCGATACATATGAACTCCATGCTTGCTTCCTGCAGATATTTGATTAGGCGAGTTGAGCTATTCATGAAGACAACGAGGCTACCTGTCACTTTGCGTCTTTGAATGTCGCCGTGCCCAGTTTTCTTTGCGCCCATGATATCTTTTATCTTTTTGGCGACCTGGTGGGAGGATAGGTGAGATGGCTTGTCAAGGTTGATGACGCCACACCATAGGTAGATTTGGAGGGGGCGATTGAGAGGAGAATGATCCGTGCTGGCCGGTGGGGACGTTGAGGCGGTCGAAGTTGGCAAGGAGGTTCGGCCAAGTTGAGTTGTCAAGATCAGGGAGGGGAGATCGGGACTCAATGAGGGGGGAGTATTGAGTAGTATAGGGATCCATCTCTCCTTCTGTGGTAACATCGGCTGGATTGCGAGCAATAGGGCGGACTGCGAAGACTCTCCGACGCCATCCGAGTTCCTCACATTCATATTCATCTCATTCTTATCCCTCTTTCTCTTCTTGTTTACGAATAAGCCCTCGTCGGCTCTAGGGCTCGACTTGCTTCTCGTTTAGTTCGAGAGCAGCGTCGTCATCACTTCTTCCATCCTCAGGGTGTCCTTCCCATACAGAATCGTGGTGACCAGATGATCAAAGAACTTCGACAATGAAGACAACAAGAGAAGAGTCTGGTCTTCCTTCTCAACCTTAATGTCTATACTACGCAACTGAGAAATCAGTTTGTTGAACGCATTCATGTGGTCAAGAAGCGGAGTGCTATTCGACATCCTCACGCTGTAAAGTTGTTTCTTTACGTACAGCTTATTCGTGAGGAATTTTGACATATAAAGCTCCTCCAGCTTTTTTCACAGATCCGCTGTAGTCTCAGCATCGTCTACATTGTACATTACTTCATCGACCAAACACAGCTGAATCGTGCTGATGGCCTTCAGATCCAGCTCCTCCTATTCGTTGTCTTTCTTCAACCCGGCCTTCTCCTTTCCATGGAGCGCCTTATGAAGACCTTGCTGGACGAGTACTGCTTTGATCTGCTTTTGCTATAGACCAAAATCAATTTTGCCGTCGTACTTGGGAATTTCAAATTTTGTTGCCATCTTATTGCTCACAGAACTACTGGGCAATTTGAATAATGTTCACGGAACAGATCTGAGAATATAGGGAGCGGACCAATGTCGTCACCTACCGTTGACCCAGATCTAAAACTGGAACGTCCAGACGATCACCCCTGCGGAACCTGCCTCTAATACCAATTGTTGTGAAATTGATCCGATCCCCGACTACGTGACTCGCCGCGGATCACGCAACGGAAGATAGCCGATCAATTTCAATGGCGCAAAATCATAAACCAGAAGAAATTCCACAAATGCAATCACAGACGACAAAAGATATACGTGGTTCGGAGATGGACTCCTACGTCCACGGGGAGAGCGCGCCGGAAAAGATCCACTATAATCAATGAGGTTACAAGTTATAAACCGAGACCGTTAACACGGTCGAACAACAAGAAAAAAACAAAAAACTGACGAAGAACGCTGTCGTCGCTGCTGTCGCCGCCGATATCGCCTGGCGATATCGCGTTGTCTTCTTCCTCCTGGATCCGCCGCCTCCTGCAACTGCTGTCGCTGCTTGGATCCACTATTGCACAGCTGACCGCCGAGATGAGCCCGGCCAGATGTCGATCCATCTGGATCGCCCGAAGGCCGCCGCCTCTCTGTTGTCGCCGGAGCCAGAAACCGCTGCCTCCGCTTGGAGTTGTCTTTCGCCGCTGGACAGAACCACCTCCACCTGATCCCGTCGCCAGGACCGCACTGGAGCCGCCGCCGCTGGACGGCCCCACCTGCTGCTGCTTTGAGTCGCCGCCTCCTAACCTGCTGCTGCCTAGAGTCGTCGCCTCCTCCTGCGGCTGCCTGGAGTCGCAACCTGAAGCCTGCCAACTGGAAGACACTGGAGCCGCCGCCGCTGGACAGCTCCGCCTGAATCTGCCTGCTGCCGCCGCCTAGCTTCTTCAACGCCGGATGCGTCTCTGAGGGTGGACGTCTTGATGGCTCCCAAGTTCCTCTTCTTCCTTGCTTTGGTTTTTATCTCAATCGGGATTGTTGAAACCGAGAATTCGGTCTCGATGGAGTTCACCCTTGGGGAAGGGGTGATCGCGCACCTACTTCTCTCCTGCAAGAAAAATGACAAGCGAAAAAGAACAGGGGACTGACCCAAGGGCCCGGCGCAGAGGACCCACCACACACCCGGAAGATCTCTGAGCGTTTTCCCTTCTTAGCCAAGTGTCGGGCTAAGGTACCTCAGAAAACGCTAGAAGGCTGGGAGACAAGTGAGCATGCCTTCTAAGGTACCCCTTGGGTCCTATTTATAGATTTCTGAAAACGGCCTGCAAATAACCAACCTCCGCTGTTCTGAACAGCTATGTGCAGCCCAACTGGGTCTGCCAACAACGTAACTCCGCTGTTCTAACTGGCTATGGGCAGGCCAGCTGGGGCAAAATGGTAAAAACACCTCACAGATCACTGGGCGAGTAACCCTCAACAGCCCCTGCTCGGCAAGGGCAGCGAGTGCTCGATGGAGCTGGCACTCGCCGCTTCCGCTCGGCCCTTGGCGAGTATGGGCCCGACCTGCACTACTCGCATGCCGCGAGTTCGTTGAGCGGTCAGAACTCGGCGAGCGGCCCAGGGCTCGACGAACAGCCCAGAGATCGACGAACAGCCCGGAGCTCGACGAACAGGGCTTGGCGAGTACGAGCTCGCCTCCCAAAAGAATCTTACCCCGCCTGGGCGAGTCGGAGACTGCCGAGCTCTTCCTCCTGCCGAGCTCGCCTAGAGACTCAGACTGTCAATTTGACCGGTCTGGCTCCTGCTGACCCACTTGCCGGATATGGGGTTGTACAGGGATGACTGCACTTGATGGTGTAAATTGATCGGGATGCAGCCCGCTCCTTATATATGTGAAGATCTCCCTCTCCAATTAAGGAGATAACACAAGAAGAGGAAATGCCATTGATGTCACCGACGAAGGAAGGACGGAGCCAACCAATCCTCCTAATACCATTCCTAAATTAGGATTCCCCCTTTAATTGATATTCCTAAAGATAAATTAACCCGGATTAGAAATTGTGGTCTCGCACGGATCGATGACGTGTTGCGATCCCGACGATCCGGGCATGTGGATTGCGGAGGTGTCATGAACTCAACATCCAGCTCCGTGGATATAACATTATTTTTTCTCCTTTCTTCGCATTCAGTTGCCCATGGGAACGCTTCAACAAGCACATGAGAATGGTAGGAGAACGCTCTCGTGAACGCTCCAGCTCCGTGGAGTTGGCATTTTTTTCTTTTCTTCGCATTCTGTTGCCCGCGGGAACGCTTCAACAAGCACATGAGAAGGATAGGAGAACGCTCTCGTGGACGCTCCAGCTTCGTGGATTTAGCATTTTTTTCTCTTTTCTTCGCATTCAGTTGCCCGCGTGAACGCTTCAACAAGCACATGACAAGGATAGGAGAACGATCACGTGGACACTCCAGCTCCGTGGATTTAACATTTTTCTCCTTTCTTCGGATTCAGTTTCCCGCGGGAACGCTTCAGTAAGCATATGAGAAGGATAGGAGAAAGCTCTCGTGAGCGCTCCACCTCCGTGGATTTAGCATTTTTTTCTCCTATCAAAGCATTCAGTTGCCCGCGGGAAAAGCTTCAACAAACACATGAGAAGGATAGGAAAACACTATCGTAGATGCTCTAGCTCCGCGGAGTTAGCATTTTTTCTCTTTTTTCCGCGTTCAGATGACCGCAGGAACGCTTCAACAAGCACATGAGAAGGATAAGAGAACGCTCTCGTGGACGCTCCAGCTCCGTGGATTTAGAATTTTTTTTCTTCTTTCTTTGCATTATGTTGCCAGCGGGAACGCTTCAACAAGCACATGAGTAAGGCGGAAGGCTCATACTCGCCCAAAGGGGCATGCGACCGGATTGGCGAGGCAAGCCGGGCGATAGGGAAGCTCCATTTTTCGTTCCAGCTCCAGCTCCGTTGTCATGGAGCAGAATTTGTTGATGGATCATCTCGTAGGAGTCTGTAATGCGTAGAAGATAACACACCACCAAGAGTTTCTGAAAGTATTTGTGTTGCTCGACAAGATCGGAGGAGAAGGAGCGACGTTGAAAAAGTTGACACCAAAAACTTGCACCTCGTGATAAACAACAACAAGCATGTGACTTAAAAAAAATCAGTAACAGGGATCCCATTCCCATCATAATTTTGGTAAAAACTAAAAAGACGGGCAAGGGGCAAACCCGTGTAGACGTGTCAACCAAGGGGCAAACAAATAATTTAACGTGCTGGCATATATAAACAGTTCACATAAATTCAAAGTCATCTTTGCGGAAGGGAAGCTCCATTTTTCGTTCATCCAGTCCTAAACCCATACCCATGTCTGCCCTGGAACTCACCGCCTCTGCCCTCTCTTCGGAGAAGGAGAAGAAGAAGAACAAGAAGAGAAAGAGGGATAAGAATGAGATGAACATGAATGTGAGGAACTCGGATGGCGTCGGAGAGTTTTCGCAGTCCGCTCTCATTGCTCGCAATCCAGCCGATGTTGCCACAGGAGGAGATCTGGATCCGAAGGAGAAGAAGAAGAACAAGAAGAGAAAGAGGGATAAGAATGAGATGAATATGTATGTGAGGAACTCGGATGGTGTCGGAGAGTCTTCGCAGTCCGCTCTCATTGCTCGCAATCCAGCCGATGGTGCCACAGGAGGAGATCTGGATCCGAAGGAGAAGAAGAAGAACAAGAAGAGAAAGAGATATAAGAATGAGGTGAATATGAATGTGAGGAACTCGGATGGCGTCAGAGAGTCTTCGCAGTCCGCTCTCATTGCTCGCAATCCAGCCGATGTTGCCACAGGAGGAGATCTGGATCCGAAGGAGAAGAAGAAGAACAAGAAGAGAAAGAGGGATAAGAATGAGATGAATATGAATGTGAGGAACTCGGATGGCGTCGGAGAGTCTTCGCAGTCCGCTCTCATTGCTCGCAATCCAGCCGATGTTGCCACAGGAGGAGAGCTGGATCCCTATACTACTCAATACTCCCCCCTCATTGAGTCCCAATCTCCCCTCCCTGATCTTGACAACTCAACTTGGCCGAACCTCCTTGCCAACTTCGACCGCCTCAACGTCCCCACCGGCCAGCACGACCATTCTCCTCTCAATCGCCCCCTCCAAATCTACCTCCGGTGTGGCGTCATCAACCTTGACAAGCCATTCCACCTATCCTCTCACTAGGTCGCCAAAAGATAAAAGATATTATGGGCGCAAAGAAAACTGGGCACGACGACATTCTAAGATGAAAAGTGACAGGTAGCCTCGTTGTCTTCATGAATAGCTCAACTCGCCTCATCAAATATCTGCAGGAAGCAAGCAATGGAGTTCATATGTATCGCCCTTGATGTAGCAAACACCGGTTTGCGCACAATTAATACCGTCAACCCTATATGCGTAGATAAAACTCACACATCAACGCGAAGAATGAACTGATAAGAGAGAAACACTTGTCCCAGACGAAGGTTCGCTAAGCCTCTTTGGATCTCCCAAGGGCTATGAAGTCAATGTTCGATCGAGCGAAAAGGACCTACACGATCCGAACGAGTGATGTTGTACCAAAAGAGATCCACCCAAAGTAAAGTGTTCAGAAGGGGATGGACTCTTCCAACAAAGAAAACTAAGGCCACCAAACCTTTTATCGATCGTTAGAAAAGTTACGTAAAATCAACGACAAATACCAAGCTAACGCCTGCGCACAATTAACCAACGCGCACGCTAATTTAGACAAATGCTCAAACACTTGGCGAGCGAGTTAAAAGCCACCGCCTCCGATTAGTACGAAATTGATTGTAAAGCATACACACTCCAATCCCACACGATGGACTAGCGGAAGCGCAATTTCGGAGCGGAGATCTCCAACCGGTGAGTAGTAACTCCAACAAGCGCCAAGCTACCGGGCAATGACCCCTCTCCGATCAATTGATTGGAGACGAGCGACGCACTATCAACGCTCCAATTTGTTCGTTGTTTCCGACCACACACAATTCGTTCACAGCCACAAGATTACAAAAAAAATGAGACGAATCACACACAGAGTGGAGGAGGGGAATCGTTACCCAACAAAGACCCGCTGAAATTTCCGAGAGGGGAAGACGCCATTGCGAAGCACGGTGGGGCAGCGGTGGTGTCGTCCCACGAGGAGGCCGGAATCACGCTGGAGGGGCGGTCGGCATCTGGGCCTAGCTGGAGCCTGGCCTTGCGAATCGACACAGGGAGATCGGAGCGGCGGAATCGCGTTCGGCCGGGAAGAAGGAGATGCTCGCCGGTGTCGCGCCGGAGAGGAGGGGAAGCGCCGCCGGTGTCTCGCCGGGGAGGAGGGGCAGCCCGCCAGTATCGCACCGGGCAGATCGGTCGGTGTCGCGCCAAACGGAGAGAGGAGAAGCGATGCTTTTGCTTTGCTCAAAATATCTTCATTAGGGCATAAAGCCAAATAAAGGAGTATTTATACTCCTCAATAAGATTTCATCCTAGCCACACAATATCAATGCCTAATTCTAGTCATCCAAATGTTTTTAACTCAAAATAAATGCAAGAAATAAAAGAGGAATCAAATGTCCGTGACCGCCAAACATTTTGGTCGATCTGACTCGCAATCACAAATAAGAACTAGCAATGTATGTTTATTAATAATCGTAGATAATTCAATGTTTGTAGCGGAGCATGTCGCGGTAGGACTTCCTTGTGTTGGGGCGAAGATTGTGCGCGGGCGTCGTTTCTTCCAACTGTGGCGGGTCGGCGCCATCAGCCCTCCTCCATTCAGCCGTCCCCAACACATGGGATGTTGCTCGAGCAATCAAAACCCTAACGGGCCCGGTCCTCCAATGTCCTCCTGTTAAGGGACAACTTCTCCGAAATCCAACCATCCACGACAGCGAACTCCTCGGGTGGGCCTGAAAAACTCCTAGTCCGCTTTTGGATTTCATGTGAGGCGGGCACCAATGTCGAAAAACATTGTGCCCATCTCGGCCTCCTGCTTGGTGTCGGCGCGCACATGCACGAGCTAAGAAGAGCGAGACCTGGATTTCTTGGTGAGCATGGCAACATGTTCACCGTTCAAAATGTTGAGGATGCCATGGAAGAGTTATGAAGTCTCAAAAGATGAGAGGTACTTGAGGAAAATTGTGATGCCGGTAGAGGTTCTTTTGACAAGATTTAAAAGATTAGTTGTTCGTGATTCTGTAGTATTTGTATTGTGTCATGGAGGAAAGCTAATGCTCCATGGACTTCTTCATTTTGAAAATTTTATCGAGAAGGGAGAAGAAGTTGTCATGATTACCACCAAAGGGAGGCTATTGGAATTGGGTTTGCTAAAATGTCTTCCGCCGTAATGTCAACATCTACTGACGGCACTGTTGCAAAACTCAAGACGGTTTTGATGGACACAAACTTGTATCCAAGACAAATCCAACATAGTTAGAAGGAAGGTACACTACAAAATTTCTAAATAAATTTCATTATTTGATCTTTTTTTTTATCATTGAATTTGAATTGCTCTAATCTCAGCATATTCTAGTAAATTGGAATCTATGATATTCCTTTTCAATTCATTTAAAAAGGAATGTGTTTGAAACCCTAAGATTTTTAAAAAAAAACTATGAATAAACTTCTTTGGTATCTTCATGTACTCGTGAAGTTTATCTTTGATTATGCGAACGATTGATTTATTAATGAATATGCTGAGCAAGTTTTCAAAAATAACAACAGTAGAAAAATGGTTTGTTAAATGCGGTTCACTTCGCCAAAATAATTGAGAGATCAATGGGTAGGTTACGGGAGCTTTGCCGGAAAAAATAGAAGTTGTTAGATCCTTCTCAAAATATCCAGTAATATTCTTCTCGCATCTCAAATAAAGGAGGATATCCCTGAAAACCTTGAATTGTTGAAAATCATGAACTCATCCTTAGTTTAAGCTCGCCCTAGATACAATTTCCATGAAAACACTTAAATGCATAGAAAAATGACTAGTTCTTCAAAACCTTCTATCAATTTACTCACCTTATTTGTTGTTAATAAAAAGAATATAAACAAGTTGTAATTAGGATATAAATGAGGATATCATTTAATTGAATACTTGATTTGGCAAATATTGGGGGCATAATGAAAATAAGATATCAGATCATAACAACCTAGAGATACATAAGCATTAGAAATCATCATCAAAACACATATCACATGCCATCATGAAAAATAACCATCAAACACTAGCATATGAAGGAACAAATCAGAGGACATCACATATGAGAATAATCGCAGTAAAACAAATCAACATTATATGGATATAGTTCAAATCAGTAAGAGAACAAAAATTATTAAGAATATCGACAACACAAATATCCATGGAATGACAAATTTATGAAAAAATTTATAGAAATCCATAGCATGACAATTTAATGTAAGAAAATATAATCGCAGAAGATATATAGATAATAGTATTATACATTAATGTAGAAAGTACAGTAGAGTGATCAGAAGGGGACATAGAGGGCCCAACTTTTGTACAATTGAATGTATCATGTATTACATATAGATTGCTCAAAAATAACATGGTCCCCTATATTGTTAATGCTAACGGCTAGTTTGGCGTGGCAGATTCACCGCGGCGGAAATCCGCGAGGAGGGGACCGCGAATATGGTCGCCTCTGCATGGTGGAAATCCATGGGAAATCCTTGGCGGGGTGGATCCTCGCCTCCTCGCCAAACGGAGCACGGTTGCGACCGGGCGATGTCGTCCGCACGACAACGGCGGATTCGCCCTGCCAAACAGTACCTAAGTTACTCGATAAGCAATACTAGTAGACTTATTGATATAAGTAGCATGAAAAACATTTATACTTGCAAGTGATTAAAATCCTCTCGACATAGAACAAAACTAATATGTAGTGTGTGAACAATGCAGTAGACTCATACACATGCATATATTAGATTCATTGCTATATGAAGATTAAACCTAACTATAAAAGCTAACACCATATGTTCTCGATAAAACATAGTATGATATATCAAGTAGCTACATCTAGGCATGCATGACGTTAAAGCACATAAAATTAACCCACCATACTCCTAAAAATATTAGAGTATATCAAATCAAAATTGGAGTATATCATAATAGTAAGAAGTATGTATATGAAATAAGATGTATCATGTGTATGGAAAGGATATTTTTGATATAAGTATGTTTATGAAATAAGATGTATCATGTGTAAGAAAAGAATATTTTTGATATAAATTCACTTAAAAATAAACAATTGAAAATAGAAATGAACAAAGCTTTTGAATCGAGAAAAAAACAATAACAAAAATTTTTCTTAGAATAAAGTTACCATTCAGACCTTAAAACACACAAAACTAACCCACCATACACCCGCAAATATTAGGGTTTATTCAGATGCAGAGAATTGATTTTTTGGAATTGCCTTTTCGACGAAAATCAATATCTGCATGAATTGGCTTTGTGCATAATTCCAATTTTGTTGTTCGGTTGCAGGATGAAATTCATTTAGCAAAATTGTAATAAATTAAAAATGATGTTCGGCTGTAGGACAGAATTCATTAGCATGAATTAAAATTTTGTAATACTTAGAATGTATTCACGGATTCAGACACTTTGTGGACAAAAGAAGTAATGATTGGACTTTAAATATGTCAAAGTTGATGAGTAACGAACATAATTTACATTTTTAATCCAAATTAACTACATCTTTTGACAAAATTTCTAATAAACAAAGTAACATTAAGATGGCAAGCTGCAACCTGAATCAAACATTAAGTTTATAATATAATACTTAACTGCATAAATCAAATATCTTGGGAGTAAAAAAAACTCAAATCCAGAAAGAACCTAAAATGAGAACTAATTCAAATACCAATTATTTTCAAGACTTTAACAACAGGCAACAAAAAGAAAAGCTTCAAATTTGGGACACGTAATCAACTAAGAGTAATCCAATCATTTTCAAGTCCTCCATTTTGGGAACACAACTTCTTTCCTTCTTCTGTTTGCAACAAGTGAATGTTAGTATATGTTGACTGATGAGCTTGAGCTTAACCTTTTCTCTTAGCATGATCTCAGGAGATTTTGCATGCATAAAGGGGATATTAGAGGCTTCTGCAACTAATTTATAAGATTATAACTTTGCATCCTTGATAATCTGATCCGCCTCCAAAGATAAATGGTAATCAGGATAAATGTTAGATGAGAACATCTTTGATGAAACAGGTGATTTAGGAGAGTAGCAGACAATGATTTTCATGCCTTTAGGCCGAGGATTGTAAACCTCCAAAATTGTCTCTAATGCTTTAAGTAGTCTTTTGACAGTTTTTATCTCTTCTTTCTTTTTTTGCATTGATCAACTCCTACACGTAGGCATTCAAAAAATTCAAAGCAAACCAGAGGGTGTTGCTCCCGGGAGGTTTACTCTGATGCTCAACTCCTTGAGCTTGGGGAAAGGCCAAGTCTGGATAGAATATAGAAGTCTCTAGATTCCTCTCTATACTTGGTAGCACAAATCAAATAAATGACAAAAATGTGTACATAAGATTATTTATAGGCCAACATAGCCCACTTTGGAGATCACTTCAAAATGCACACAAAATGGAACTCATGCAGGGGTTGATGGAGGATCGGATCGTAATCTATAGCGCACTCCTTCCCTATGAGATTTAGGCATGTTGTGATGGACTAGCATTTATTGTATGGAAGATTATGTTGAGGATGGTCAAAATGATGGTGTAATGAAGGTGCGTCAGGCCTAAGGAAAGAGCAAATTCACTAAGTTGGACCCGGTTTAATTTATGTGACCAGATTAATGTCAACCCACCATCAGACTCATGCCACCTGACTAGGCCAAAGAAGGAGATGTGAGTGGTCAGTTGCTGCTACTGATGGATTTGGAAGAATTGGGGGATGACCTCAACTATTATTTAATGCAGGTGGGTTCAACCTTCTAAGAAGAACCAATTTCCTTTTAGTAATATATACATATGCCCAATCTTAAATAACCAACAAAGTTGTTTATAGAATTTCTTATAAACCACCTAAGTTTATTAATAAAGGAATCATATCAACATTTTGACTAAAAGTTCAATTTTGAGAGCCTAAGTATTTGAACCATATATCTTTTGGTCAATCAAAACATAAGTATCAGTGCAAAGTGTCTCGAAAAGTTTGTTCAAAACAAAGTAAAATTTCAAGCAAAATATCGAGTTTGCATACAATTTCATATAATTATTATGCCTGGAGAAGTGGAATATAAATAGTTTTTTTATATATTTATTTTTACATAATATTCTTATAAAAATTATTATGACTATTTATATTTCATACAATTTCCAAATAGCTAGGGGAGGAGTTGAATGTGAAGATGTGTTTCTATTTTTGCGTGGAAGAGAGGGGGAGGTAGGGCTAGATTGGGGAGGGAAGTGACTTTTGCAGTTGGGAGGAATGAGACAGAGGGTGTTGGATGCACGTGTGAGAGAGGGGCTAGTAGTCTTAAATTAAAGTAAGAGGGGAAATGCGGCTTAAGGAAGGGTGGGGATTATGAGGGGTGAGGGATTAATTTTGGAGAGGTGGGTTATTTTTTTTGGAGCGAGTAGTTATAAGTGGAGAAGTGGTCAACTAAGGATTGGGGGTGTTGGGAGCAATTTTAGGAGTAGCGTGCTAGATTTTAGGAAGTAGTTATGTGTTAACTCGTAACATTATTGGTGGGGAGGGGGAGTCATGAGAGGTTGTTTGAGAGTTAAGGACTAGTAGGGTCGTGTAACATTGACGGTCGTACCTCTGGATGCAGAAGTTTTGATTCATATTGATCACTTTAGTTTGAAGTTTCTACTGGAGTAGCACCTCCATACAGCCCCGCAACAACGTTGGGTTAACAAATTATTGTGTTTTGATTTCCGGATCGAGTACAAGGCAAGGGCCTTAAACTGTACGATGCGTGCACTGTCCCATCATGATCATCAAGGAGTAACTCTCTTCCCCATTTCTCACCGCACCTCCGTGCTTCTTAATCGACTTTTCCAGGAGTTACAGAGCTCGCTCGCTTATGACTGTATGAGCAGAGCGAGAACTGTGCTTGTCGCTCGCTTCCCTCCTTATGCTGTACGATGCGATGGATGACTTCATTTTGTAAAAGGGACAACTGTACTTGTCGCTCGCTTCCCTCCTTATGACTTCTATATTTGAGGGCGCTTATGGAGTGGGTCTTGAAGTGGTCCACAAGACCCTTCAATCCATTAGGGTGGGATTCTTCTAAAAGGGATTCAAGCACAATGTGAAAGAGTTCATTGCGGTATTGTTCCATTTGTCAACTCAACAAGACCCATCACCTTCTTCCCCGAGTTTCCTTCAGCCGCATCATGTTTCGAATCAGATATAGGTTGAATCTCTATGGATTTTGTGGAGTGGTTACCTACATCAAAGGGAAATTCGTCTCTTTGTGGTTGTGGACATTTTCTCGAAGGGAAAATATTTTATAGGTTCGGGCTGCCCACTGATGGTGGAAGGTGTTGATCGAGCCTTTTTCTGGTGGAGCTATGCATGCAGATATAAAATTTTCATAAGTCCTTTTTGAAAAAAGCTCTGAACATTTTGAGGCATCAAACTCGCTTCCTCCTCTATTTACACCCACAATCCGACGATCATCCCGAGGTGGTCAATCATATAGTGCAACTTCTCTGTATCACGGGGATCTCCCTAAGGACTGGGATCATTGTAACTGCCAGCATGGAGGTCGTGGGCAGTGACCTTTAGATTCGCAGCCCGTTTTTCACTTTTGTGTGGGAGCATCTTCTGCAGGCTCATACATGCATGGAGAGTGTCTCGGGGCCACCACAAACTTTTTTCACGCTCGACGAGTGGGTGTAGCTAAAACACTACCCTTACAAGCATTTGCTTTGAGGGCTCCTTACCATAAATTGAGCATCAAGTACTATGGCTCATTTGAGATAATGTAGCAAAGTGGCGATGTTTCCTACTGCTTCCGGCTTCCTCCTAGTACCCTGATTCATGATGTCTTTCATGTCTCTCAGATGAAGTTGTTCCTTGCCCCTCCTTCGGTGGTGCTCCTTGAAGATTAGGAGTCTTCCTGAAGGAGGGGCAAGGAACAACTTCATCTGGGAGACATGTTCGACGGTGCTCCAGTGCACCTACCACCGCATCTGAATGACAGACTTGATCTCAATGAGGAGATGTTGCCGGTCCACAATGAGGATCCATATACCAAAACCAGCTTGCATCATGTGTCGTTATCTTTATATTTCTTTAATTTTAGCATTTTTGAAACTTTTTATTTAACTCACATATATGATATATTAGCCTTGTGAGGGGCATTTTGATTATTTGAACTTATAAAGGTTTTCACCCTATTTGGAGGTTGGCAAAATGAGAAGGAAGAAAACAATTATTATCCAAATTTAATATTGTCTCTAATTTTCTTCTCTTCCTCATTCTAATCGACCGACCCGAGCTTTCTTCCCCCATCTCCTACACCATTCTCACGGGATCGATCGCTGAACCTCCCTATCAGAGCTCTTCCCCGACCCTCCACGTGGGCATGCGTGGTGGAGTTCACGCTGGTGCTGGATGGCATATACAACGGAATTTGTGAAGGCATGTTTGGCGAAATCCACGTAGGTACGCTCAAGGCTGCCCTCGTGGGGGCATGTCATAACACTCGTACGGGCACACACACAGTAGTGTTCAGGCATGGAGGCTTCCGTATGGGTGTGTGCGGCCACGCCCGCACGAGCATGCGACGTTCCTGCGTCTGAGTGGGCTGGCGGTTCTCGCTCTGCTTATGCAGTGCCTGCGTGTTGTTGGCACAAGTGCGCAGCCTCTGTGTATGCACAACCTGAATGGGCGTGCTCTCAAAGTGGGCGTGAGATTTGTTTATTATTGCCCCATGCTGGCATTTATTTTTTTCTCTAAGTTCTGAGGCATGGAGTTCCATTAAGATCGATGTGCCTGTCCTCGGCTTTGAGTGCGGATTAGGTGAGCACGTAGCGGAAGCGCTTTGGGATTATGGCGGACATGGAGATCCGGACTCCTTCTCCGAAGGAGCGTGTCCAGAAACTTCCTTCGGGTTACATTGCAATCTTAGAGGGGTGTCTGAAGGAGGGATTTCATATCCTTCCTGCCAAGGAGACTATCGAGATCTTTGAATTTTGTGGCATCCCTGTAACGATGTTCTCCTTTCTAGGGCTGACGAGGATCATGGGGATGATCTGTTTTTTCTGGGAGCACAGTTCTCGCTTTTCCATCCAGCTATTCCATGTTTGGTGCGATGTCTGTCCTAGCTCTTGTGATCAGATTGAGGTGAAGAGAAATAAGAAGTGGCTCGTGTTTGAAGGCAAGACTAATTACTTCTATGGAGGGACGCTCTTTGGATTCGTTAGTAATCCATAGAAACTACCTGAGACCTAGAGGGAGCTCCCGAGGTGCCGCGGCTATCTTGCGGGGCAAGAATATAACTTGACTTCTTTGCTGGGTTTTGAGGATCCGCGCAAGCTCTCCGACTCCCTTCTGAGGATTGGTGCATTCATTGGAGAGAAGAGGTTGATCTTGGCAGGCCTCTCTATTGACGCAAAGAAGTGCTGTATCGTTCCCTTGGGGAAGGGAAGGAACTGGAAGCTAGTTTTTTGCTGAAGCGGGGGAGGCAGGGCCTTCCTCAGCTGCACCTAAGACTGTCATAGAGGTCGCTGATGATTTACCGAATGAGTTTGGTTATGGTCCTCTTCTTGCTGCTCCTGAGGTTAAGGATCCGGCTGAGTTGCTTGTTTATGAGTGATGAGTCTTATTTATATAGGGTTTTTTAGACTCATCTAGGCTCATTTCCACGCACATCCACTTCACTTTTAGTCTATTATTGCTTATATTTCACTAGTTCACTTTTCTCACACGAAGTGCACTTTTTGGCCCATTGCGGTGTGCAATTGCACTATTTCACTGGGGGTAAGAACGCGGTGCTCCTCATCACTTTTTTTGTTGTTGTACTGTTGGTGGCCTGTGGCCTGGTATGTAGTTTGCATTGCAAGTGGGCAGATCCCCATTTCAGCTTGTTTTAAACCTGTATGAATCACACGACCTTGCTTTTTCTTCTCGAATGGTTGATTCCAACCATGCGTTTTATGCATTGCCCTGAAATGGTGATCTGCCCCGGCTTATGCGCCTTGTTTGCGCATGGTCGGTCTTGACCGTGTGTTAGTAAAATCCCACGAGCTTCTCTTTTTGTCTAAATTTTTTATGATTTAATTGGCCGTGAGTTTCCTTCACACTCGGTTGGATTCAACTGTGCGAGAAGGAAATTGCATGATTTCTTCATTTTGGCCTGGATTATTGCGATCTATCACGACCCGTGCGATATATTCTTGCATGGTCAGCTTTGTCCATGGGTGAGCAAAATCGCACGGGCCCATTGTTAGCCTGGACGAGAATTCTATCATATTATTATCGCACGTTTCGCGCGCACAGTCGTGTGATCGACCGTGTGTGGACATTTTCTCACGATTTTTCTATTTAAGTCACAAATTTATTTCTAGCCGGAACCCCGATTCCATTTTCGCCAAAACCCTAAAGGGAGAGCTCCATCACCATATTCTTCCACCTTCCATGAGGGTTTTTCCCTAGGCCGCTTCACATCATCTAAGCGCTTCAAGGAGAGGATCCTACGCTCATCTTTAGCCAAGCAAGGAGTTTTTTACATTAGACGTGGTCGGATTGTAGTTTACCGGAGAAGCCGCGTCCATTGAGAGGAAGTGACGACAATCCTCTACCCCGGGCGATAGTTGGGACTGAGCTAGGACGCAGATTGACGGGCCGACAATTCCTACCGTAAATCTACAACAAGCCTCCAGATACAGTTGTTTCTTTTGTCATTTTCTTCCCTTGGATTGTTGTTGATGAGTGCACTCTTCACTTCCTTGCATTCTCAGGAAACCTCCGCCACTTCCTTGCCCTTGGAAGTGGACGGCTTTGCAGAATAGTTTCTTAGGACCAAGTCCTGCAGCCGGCCTTCTTATAGGAGCTTCTCCACTAGCATAAAGAGAGCTCTGCATGTGATGTTTGCAGTAAAGTGAGAGGTTTCGGGACATGACATCGGCCTTCAAGGGAGTGGGCCTCTTATAATTCGGCCTCTTCTGAAGAATCTGAACAACCTCATCTATAGAAATGTTGCAGAGGAGTAAAGGACTCCTGTGAATCATCAAACTGCTGATGAGATTGAGCCACTAACGGTGGAGGCGACAGATACTGCGGTTGATAAACGGGCATGACCTGCAGTATTGGGGTAGATGGAGCGGATGAGGCGGCCAACGACAATTTCATTTGCTGAAATTGTTGATGGCCTATATTAGGACGACAGTGGCGGAAGTTCCTCCCTCGTTGAACATGAGGTTGGAACTCTGGGCGAGGAGGCCTTGCTGGTTGAACAACTGAAGAAGAACTTGTCCGACCTTTATCCTTGGATATACATGTTGGCGAGGTTGATCATCTCTTGATAAAATCTCGTCTCTTTGACGTTTTCCTAGAACTTTAGTGGGCCTTCACGGAGTCCGTTTATTAGAGCCACTTTGTACAGCTCCGGGTCCACATTCCTTACTTCCATTATCTCCTTTTAGAAGCGATCTACAAATTAAGCCAAAGTCTCCTTTTCTCGCTGCTTAATTTCGAAGAGGGCCGCATGACCACTCTTTCTCTTTTTGGAGGTTGAGAACCTCAGAAGGATCTCTCTCCAGAGCTCAGCAAAACAAGTGATGGATTGAGGGCACATCCCATAAAACCCGTGTCTGTCCATCAAAAGTGGTCACATGTACTTGCATCTTGTCGCATCTGAGAGGGTCCTCAGAGCGACAACAGATTCAAAGTCTTGCAACTGTTAGGCCGGATTGGTCTCTCCGGTGTATACCGGAAGGCGGGGCTCCCTGAAATTACTGGGGCAGGCACCCATCGAACTCTCTTAGTGAAGGGAGAGGGCTCCTCTGCTTCCTCATAAATAGCAGGAGGCTAGGCATAAACAACAACAGTAGCTTGAGATGGGGGAGGATAGGCTGCATATTCTTCATGGAAGTTCAGCACCCTGGCTGGACTTCCCCTGACTGCTTCCCAGTAGAAGTCCCGGCGGGAAGTGAACTCTTAATCTTGAGTCCACAGGGGTGTTGCTGTCTGAACTGGTGGGTAGGGTGGAGGAGCCCCCACCACAGGTGCTAGAGTTGAAGTCGCGAGAATTGCGGTCTGAGGGGCTAAGCAATGGGTAAGAGCGGCTAGCGCTTGACTGATCGCTTCGAACTGTTGAGCGGTCTCCTTGCGAGACTGCTCGGCTTCTAGAAGAGATTGTTCGGCCTCTCGGCGAGTTTGCTTGAGGGCCTCCCAGAGAGAGGCTTCGCTGGGGCTTGAGCGCTTGACGAACTCACGATCTGACATTGTTATCTATAAGATTTCAGGTCCACGCTCACTGCACCAACTGTTGGTACCAGGATGGACACCAACTCTCCGCGCACTACCGCGAGAATGGTCAGATGGCGGAGGAAAAAAGGCTCATAACTGAAAGACCTGTGAATTACAAAAGAATAAGAAAGTTGCCAAACGGCAACACCAGACTTGGCCCGCCGCGGCAAATGCCTCTCTTGCGGCGGGCTTTCTATTGACTAAAAGGTGTGGTTACAGAAGGTTGAAAAGAAGAAGTCACGCAAGCAGGAAACCGCAAAATGTTGAAAATATTGTCCCCAAGATTACTGATTTGAAGAAGGTTTTAAGATGACAATAAACATCTTGTATTTGATGTTTTTCTAGCTTTGGTGTGACATGTATAACAGAAGTGCATGAGCAATATATGATTAGACACTTGGTCACTCAAACATGGTCCTGCACTTGTAATCTCTCAAGTAGCAGTATTTATGTTGACCTCTGTACTAATTGTATATTAGACATGTCACTAATATTGAAAAAAGTCGTTAAGGAAGGAAGAAATCAAAGGAAGAATCAAGAAATTAACTAAGTATAAAATTGGGTTCTTCGGTTGGAATGTTAAGTAAAAGTTCGACTCCATCGACTACATCGATTGTCAAAGATCGACTGCATCGAGTGACAAAGTTCGACTAGATCGAAAGGATCAAATTCCGACTAAGTAAAAAATCGACCTATCAACTGCAAAAGTTCGACTGCATCGACATAAGCAAATTTCTAACTAAGTAGAATATCGACCGCATCGACTATAATAGTTTGACTGCATCGACTATAAGAATTCGATGGAATCGACTGGATCGAAGAGAAAATTCGACTGGATCGACATCAATTTGACAGAAGTGTTTGAGCAGGCAGAAATGACTAAGTGCCGGGACTTTCCATATATGACTTGAATATGGTTTAAGGGTCAGTCAAGTGAATTTATGAGTGTTAATAGACTTAGTCTATGACAACTTGACTTGGCCATATGGACCAACTTTTTTCAGCCTGACACGTAGCACAACGACCTTGTCCTTAGTCTAAGGAGCAGATTATGCAGAGATTTTCAAATCAAATTGAAAGGCCGAATTAGCTGCATCCTTCAAGGATTGTCCAGCATGATGAAATATTATCTTTAATGAAAGAATATTTCTTTATTTCAAAATATTTCTTTATCAAAATATTTCTTTATCAGATTTTTGACAGTCATGTTCATGCCAAAGGAGGATTATTTCCTAGAGTAGCTGTTAGCCGTTAGAAGAAATATTCACATAATATTTTTTGGATTAAAATTCTTTCTTTAAGGAAAATAAATATAGTCGTTTGAATTCTCCTAATCCAGCAGTTGCCAAAGAAGATTTAAATTAGCCGTTAGAGATTTAAAAAGAAGACTTCTTTCTCTCTGTCGGCGAAGTAAAAGTATAAAAGGAGGATTTAGAGTTTTTAAGGAACAGTTTTGTTGAGTTCTTGAGTTTTTGACTTCTTAAGTTTTTCTTTTCTCAAAGCTCTCAGTATTCACAGAGTTTCTTCACGATTAATTTCTTCATCTGTGGAAGTAGCAGTGATCAAGCCTTCAAGTTCTACAACAATAATTTTCTGGAAGACTATTCTCTGCCTCAAGATTTTTTGGATCAAGCAAGGTACTTCAAAGAAAATTTCTTAAATGCTGTCCAAGAAGAAGAAGAAGAAACTTACTGTGTTTTACTTCAAGAGAGAGACTCAATCTTCAAAGAGTTGAGTCAAAAATCTTTACTCTATTTTTCTGTAGGATTCCTTGTGATTCTGAGATTGTAGGGCTTGTGATAGCCTGATATTGTAGGGCTTGTGATAGCCTGAGTTGTAGGATTGTAAGATCTGAGGATCTGAGATAAGTGTTTGGAGAAGTTTGGCCTAAGTCAGCTCTCTGCTAGATAGGTGAAGGGGGAAAGTGGATGTACCCATTCTTGGGGGAACCACTATAAATCTATGTGTGCTGTGGTTATATTTTGAAGTGATTAAATAGAAATCAACAAGGATTAATTAAAATCAGAAAATCACCTATTCACCCCCCTCTAGGTGAGTAGCAACCTTTACTTTCACAAAGCATATAAATTGAGAAGCGCAACTCTTAACACAAAAAAGTACGTGCATGTACTACTGGTAGGAACCCGCGTGTATGGTGCATGCTCGCGAGCCACAAGCGCACAAAATTTACCCCTATGTGTGTGCCTCATACACACATGCTCGCGCGGGGATGGTACTCATGTACACATGAGTCCCTTGTCTGTGCGAGACCATTGCACGCGCATGCGCGTTGACGGCTGCCTCAGCCGCCACCACCGCCAGGTAACTTGCCCGGACTGGCCGGGGGGGGGGGCATGTTCGTCCTTTCATGAAAATAAGCGTTCTAGGTGATCAAAATGAAGTGATGTTATTCGCCAAGTCAAGACTCAGTCTAGCGCAATAACCAGCACATCTCTCCAGAAAGCTATGAAAAGCCCATATGCCTTCATTTTAAGACAAACAACTCAAAAAAATAGAGAGAGCTCTGAGGTTTTCTGGCGAGAGCATGAGACGTTCATTTGCTGAGGATTTCCTCCGCTCCCTCTCCAGTCCGCTCAACGCTCAACGCTCACATGGACGCATCGATGTAGCTCCGTAGACACTGTGGGCCCTCCGTGCCTGCCGGCCTTCGCGGTCTCTCTATTTAGCCACGCTTTGTTCACTCAGCCACGTTCGTCGTTCTTCTTTTGCTCGCAAGTCCTCTGTCTAGCCGCGCGACATCCTCTCCACCGTGACTTCTTGTGGCACCTGTTCGCCGTTCTTCTTGTGCTCGCAAGTCCTCTGTCTAACCACACGCCATCCTCTTCGTCCTCTGTCGAGCTCACAAGCCCTACTGAGATCATCGAGCTCCCTGGTTCAAGTTCCTGATCGCTGGTCTCGCGGCTATCTCCTTCCCCGCAGCTCTCCATCCTGCAAGTCTGCTGCAGATTGCTTCCGCACCAAGCTACCCGCTCCCGTCAGACCGCACGATCCCTTGACCGACTATCCTGTCTCCTCCGGTGATCGCGGACTATTATGTCGGTGTTCGTGCTCGTCAGGCCGCAGTTGTTCCCTAGCCGCACGTATAACTAACAGGAGGTTTGGTTCCTTTTGCCGCAGGTGTTGATCGTCAGGCCACTTGTTCTATCCGCAAGTTGCTTTTTTTTCTCTTCGCAGAAGTTTGTCTGCCAGCGAGTGCTCCTCTGCCTGTGCCCAACTCTCAGCCTTCTTTATCCATGGATTTGAATAATTCTCCCTCCTTTCATGTCCGAGCTGCTACGCCCCTCCCTGAAATCCGTGATGAGCTCTGGAGCACCCTATCTCACTTAGTGGGAAGAAGAACTTAGTTGAGTGGGTGCACTCCGTTCGTCGTGTTCCGTAGATCAAAGACCTCCTTCATCTTCTCACAAAGACAACCCCTACCTCACCCACCGAGGAATGGATTCATGATGATGGCCGTGTTTAATCGTGGATCATTAACTCTTTGGACAGTGAACCATATCTGATGGTCATGTATCATAAGACGGCCAAGGCCATGTGAGAGGAACTTCACTTCTTTATTTTGGCCATGACAACCTCCAGCACCTGTTCGACATCATCACTGATCTTAAGACACTTTAATTAGGAGCGGTAGGAGACTTAACCTCCTTTGTTGCGAGATGCAAGACTCTTGTTGAGACATGTATACAACATCAGCCTCCCACAACGGACCAGACAATACAACAAGAACAAAAAGAAGCAGTTGGGATCGCCATGATGATGGTCAGTGTTCCCTCTCATCTTCATAGTGTTCGGGCTCAAATTATCTCGTCCTCCCAGATCTGATGCCATACAACAGTTACCATCTACCAGTGATATCTCGCGGCCTGAAGATCTGGCACCAACCTCTATGGATCATCCCTTAGTGAATAATGTATCCTTACATCGTCTCTCCCCACCATTTCTCAAGTTCGCGCTTTCTTTATCCTCCATCTCTATACCTAACTCTTTGCAGGAAGCTCTCCCACATCTGGGGTGGCGTGCAGCCATGGATGAGGAAATGACTTCCTTATAGGCTAATCAGACTTAGGATCTTGTCCCTTTTCCTCCATGACAGTCTTGTGTGGGATGCAAGTGATTCTTTGCGATCAAATATGCTCCAGAAGGGACAGTTGAACGCATAAAAGCTCGTCTTGTGGCTCGAGGGTTTAATCAATAATAAGGCCTCAATTATGATGAGACATTCTCACCAGTCGCCAATTTGAATATTGTTTGTGTCTTGATCTCCTTAGTTGTCCATCGATGGTGACTCTTACATCAATTAGATGTAAAGAATGTCTTTCTGAATGACGATCTTCAAGAAATTGTCTACATGCACCAACCTCCCTGGTTTGAGATAACGGGAGAGTCTCGTTTTTATCATCTCAAGAAATCTATTTATGGTCTCAAATAGTCTCCTCGAACATGGTTTGACAAGTTTAGTAAGGTTCAAGAAGAAATAAGTGTACACATTACTGTATGTATTTCAGAAGAAATAAAGAAATTAATAAAAAATCATTTTATTTTCCTTTTTTTGCGCCCTTCTACAATAACAAATAAGATTGAAAGATTGATATGGTATGAAGTCAAATAAAAGATGCTAGATAAGGCAAAATGTGTGACCAAATATAACCAATGAAATAGTGGTATGTCTGTTTATCACACATGCTTAATATAATCAGCATTGAAGAGCATACGTTTAATAACTACTACATATAGCTGTCTGTCACACATGCTTAATATAATGGGCATTATAAAGAGCATAAGTAATAATAACTACTACTTATAGCTGACTAGGAATAAATAATATTGAATAACCAAGTAGAGCATGCAGACTATTTCCCTAGATAGTCATCATAGTCATCTAGTGGTAGTTATGCAAATTTTGGGTACTCGTGTCCAGAGGACTTGGACACAATTTCTGTATACCCAAACATGCTTAGTGGTGATCGTTCCATTCTGGAGTTTCAGCATGAAGAAATATGCCCAAATTTGGAACAGAGCGTTTGATGCATGGTGTGCTTGAGGCTGAAAATACTCTACTAGGCTTAAATCTATGAATATGTCTAGTGAAACTAGTAGAGGCGGTGCATGCAGTGCTGGACAAACTAAGAATAATTGATTTTTTATCGTTATAAAAATATTGAATAAATAATTATAATGAATCTAATTTTGCCATAAGAGATTTATTTTTAGTAATAAGTAATATGCAATGTTCTTTAGAAAGATGTAGCTCCTTTCAGAATTGATTGAGTTTATTATTGAATTTTTCACAATCAAGGCATGGAGCAACAAAGTTTTTAATAAAACTAGCATGTATATCAGTAAACATTGTTGTACTCGAAAGAAATTCAATTTTAGCTTTTAAACATTCATTTTCTAGTTCTAGTTTGAATTTCTCATTCTTAGGATTTTCGATTTTCATTTTTGCCTCATTGACAACTATTGGGGATTAACTACACATCATTCGTTGACATTATTAATTATTTTTCATGTTTTTCTATCCTGTCGCTATAATTACGCATAGCAAACAAGAATATGAAACATTAGAGTGAGAACTAAAATTTAAAAAAGGTGGGACATGAGTAGCAGAAATATCATCTAATTTGTTATTTAATATTTTTATTTTAATGCAAAAAATAGATTTCTCATTTTTTAAATCTCTCGATCATCTTAATAGATTACTAATCATATTTAAAGATTGGAGAGAATTACACCGGAGATTTAAATAATTAATGAAAGTTATCTCAGTTGAAATTAAACAGTGTATTAGATTAGGGCAAGCCCCTATGGCTATTTATAGCCTACATAGACACCTAATATTACAACACTCCTCCTCAAGATTGGCGTAAAATATTCACTAAGCCCATCTTGTTACAACCACTAATCATATCTTCAGCACTGAGACCCTTTGTTAGGCAGTCTGCAACCTGCCCCTTGGTCGGCACGTGACTCAACTCCAGTGATCCGTCATCAAGCTTTTCTTTGATAAAAAATCTATCAATCTCTATATGTTTGGTACGATCATGTTGAACTGGGTTGTTTGCGATGCTGATTGCTGATTGACTGCCGCACCACAGCTTCATTCTGTCCGTCTGGCCCAGCTTTAACTCCTCAAGCATTCCCTTCAGCCACAGGCACTCTGCAACCCCTTCTGTCATGGCTCTGTACTCAGCCTCTGTCGTCGATCTGGCCACCACCGACTACTTCTTGCTCCTCCACGAGACCAGATTACCCCCCACAAATATGCAATAACCTTAGGTAGACCTCCTATCATCCGCACAGCTTGCATTGTCAGAATCGCAGTAGCCTTCAATCCTCGCATGCCCATTCTTTCTGAAGGCCAGCCCTTTTCCAGTGGCGCTCTTTAGGTATCGCAGAATCTGGTACACGTCATCCATATGACCCTTCCTTGGGTCATGCATGTAGCGGCTCACCACGCTCACGACAAACGAGATATCCGGGCGAGTATGGCTCAAGTTGATCAACTTTCCGACTAACCTTTGACACCTTTGGTCGATTGGTGTCGCAGTAGGTTTGCACCCCAACATCCCGGTTTCAGTGAGGAGATCCAACGCATATTTCCTTTGGTAAAGGATTATCACCTTTGCTTCATATGCAATTTCAATCCCAAGGAAATATCGAAGGAGGCCCAGGTCCTTCACCTCAAACTCTTTGCCTAGGGCTCCTTTTAGGCGACTAATCTCCTGCTCATCATTCCCTGTAATGATCATGTCATCCACATATACCACAAGCATGGTGGTGTAGCCTCCATTCTGCCTGAAAACACGGTGTGATCCGCATTAATCTGGCGATACCCCATCCCCACCATTGCTCCTCTAAATCGGTCGGACCATGCATGGGGTGATTACTTCAGCCCATACAGGGATTTTTTCAGCCTGCAAATTCTGCCTTCTGTCTTGGTTGTGCCAAAGACCGGTGGTATCTCCATGTACGCCTCCTCTGCCAGATCTCCATGAAGGAATGCATTCTTCACATCCAGTTGATATAACAACCATCCTCTGTTCACTACCAGGCTAATGAGGGTCCTAACAGTGCTCATCTTCGCAACAGGTGCAAACGTCTCGTCGTAGTCGATGTCATAAGTCTGGTTGTACCCCTTGTCAACCAATCGAGCCTTGTAGCGCTCTACTTGTCTGTCTGGGTTCTGCTTCACGGTGAACACCCACTTGCACCCAACAACCTTCTTGTCTCTCGGCAGCTGTGTTAGCTCCCAGGCCTTGTTCTTCTCAAGTGCCCTCATCTCCTCCTTCATTGCTGCCTTCCACTTCGGATTATTTTTGGCGACCTGTCAATTATTAGGTATAATAACACTATCCAAGGATGCAATGAATGCTCCGTGTTTAGGGGAGATATGATCGTACGAGACAAATGACGCAAGGTCCCAGCCGTATCTGTCAGGAGGATTTCCCACATTGCTTCGGGTAGTCTTCCGTAACAGAGGGGAAGAGGTGGAGGTGGGAGGAAGAATATCACCTGAGGCTTGTGGAGTTGTAGGTGCACCAGGAGAAGGAAGCGACGCAGGCGAGGGACTAGGAGCTTGACTGGGCACTAGCACTGGATTTGGCATTGGCACTGGATCTGATATTGCAGGAAGCTTCCCTCTTCTACAGTATGTTAGTAGTTCCCCCTGAGACGTAGGCCTCACACCCTTATTTTGGTCCTCAATCTCCTCCTCCTGCTCATCATCATTCTCGTACTCCTCCTCCGCCGATCCTCCCTGCCACACTCCCAAATCTGTCATCATCATATCGCTGTCTCGCCCCGTGCTTTCTTTATCTGCCATGTCTAGTATAGGTAGGACTCCCTCTTGCCGGTAGTACTATTCCTGTTTTCTAAAGTGGACATCCATACTCACAAAACACCTTTTCTCCACTGGGCTCCAACACATGTAACCCTTTTGAGTATGCGAGTAGACCACAAACATACACTTGACTGCCCTTGCATCAAGCTTACCAACGCCCGACCTGTTGTCTTTCACGAAGCACACACACCCTAATACCTTCAAGGGAAGTATCCCTCCATTATGTCCCTGCGACTTCTGACGCGGAGACTTGCACCCGAGCACCTGTGATGACATACTGTTGATCAATTGTGCTGCTGTTAACACGGCATAACCCCACAGGCTCTAAGGCGCCTTCATGTTTAACATCATTCTCCTGGACACCTCCAGAAGGTGTCTGTTCTTTTGTTTCGCCACTCCCTTCTGTGTTGGTGTGTAGGCACACGTGGTCAGGTGCACTATCCCATGAGTTGATAGGTATTCCCCCATCGCCCTGTTGGTGTACTCTGTCCCATTGTCTGACCTTAAGACTTTGACCACCGCACTGTATTGAGTCTTCACAAGCTTGTGGAAATCTCGGAAGCAGTTGAATACCTCACTTTTAGCTTTCATCAAGTATAGCCACGTAACACGAGAAGCACAATCAATGAAGGTAACAAAATACTTATAACCATGTGAAAAGCATACAGAACAAGGTCCCCAGACATCAGAATGAATAACATCAATAAAGGAAGAGCTTCTTCGGCCCGTACTAGCATACGAGCTCCTAGTAAGCTTGCCTAAATCACACACATCACATACCAACTGTGTTTTATTTGCTAAATCAAACAGGGTAGGAAACAATCTAGCTACAGTCCCGAAGGAGGGGTGCCCCAATCGTCTGTGATGAAGTATCAGCATGTCCTCTGTACTCATCTTCTGTCCTCCACCTCTCGTTGTCCCTACCACAGAGATCAAAGTCGAATCCAGTCCTTCCCGATCCAGGTACCACAGTCCGTCATGCCAAGTCCCAGTCTCAAGTATCCGCCTCGTCCCTTTCTCCTAGAAGGTCACCTTAGGAATATCAAAGGAAACAACACACCTCAGTTGAATAATAATGGAAGAAATTGATAAAAGGCTAACTGGGAAGGAAGGAGCATGCAAAACAATGGACAGTGTTACCGAACCTGAACAATTAATAGTACCCTTACCGACCACCGGCTGCAATGTATCGTCCGCCGTCTGGATGCTATCTGTCGTAGCTAGGCGAGTATAGGTGGAGAACTCGCCTGCATTTCCTGTCACATGGCGGGATGCGCCTGAGTCGATGATCCAGTTGGATGCTCTGGACGAAGCAATAGATGCCAATGTGAGAGATACGTCAGACTGTGGGTGAGCGTACATAGCGACGCCCCAGCCCCATCTCTGCTCCCTTCACCCGTCTGCTTTCGCTTGATACCTTCCATCATACTCAGTAGGGCCTGTTCCTCCTTTGTATAGATGACACCTAGCTCCTCTGTACTCTCAGTCATACCCAAATTGGTCCGGTAGCCGCCTCTGCCACCACGGTCGCGTCCACGACCACGACCACGTCCCCGTCCACCGCCCGAATCTCTCTCCTTGGGCGGCTTGGAACATCCCTGTCTTAGATGACCGAACTCACCACAGTTGTAGCATTGTCGAGTTTCTTCCCTCTATCCAGTGATGTCAGGACCCGCAGCAGTCAATGCGGACTTCATATGCATGGATCCTTCTGTCCCGGCCTGCAGTTTGAGACGCGTCTCCTCCTGAATCATAGCAGAAATGGTCTCCGTGAGGGTAGGAATTGTTGTACCCGACAGAAGCAGAGCTCTCCGCTGATAGAATTTGTCATCTACCCCCTTCAGGAACTTCATCGTTCTCTCTTCCACGATGATTTTGGAGGATCACTGCAGCACATCCCACCGGAGGCGTGATCATAGTCTACCCATATGCGCTCCAATTTGGAGGCATACTCCTGCACCGTTTTCTCCCCCTGAGTAGTGTCATCGATTTCTCTCTTCACCTGGAAGACCCGCAGAGTATTTCCCACACCATCATATGTGTTCTTAAGCTTGTCCCAGACCTCCATAACCGTCTCGAGGCCATCCACCGTGGCGGCAATCGATGGGACAACCGCACTTAGCAGCCACATAAACACGGTCATATGAGCCGACCCCAATCATCTCCAGCCGAGTTCTGTGGTTTCCTTAACTTCCCTGTCAGAAAACCCCCAACTTTCTTGGCCGCTAGGATCTTCTTCACCCGACGCGACCAACTGAGGTAGGTCGTCTATCCATCCAGTTTGAGATCGATCGGTGGAAGGTCCAACTTTGACGGTCGTTGCGACGCACCCAACACCCTCAACAATGTGGCCAACTCGTCCGGACCCAACGTCTTGAGGATGTCTGCCATCGTTCCCTCCTTCGGTTCCCCCATGGACCAACTAACCAACGATCGCTGCATCACGATCAGGATGACGAAATACATCAACCCCTCACTGGATCCGATCACCGCATCCGAAACGAGGCGAGAGGCGAGGAGGTTGACGACCGGAATCCCCCCCCCCCCCCCCCCCCCCCGTCGATCGAGGGCAAGGGCCCCTTAGGCCGGAAGCAGAGGCAAAAGCCTCAGCGGTGTGCGCCGCCCTCCCCGCACAGCCTACTGGAAAGAGATTACCGTAGCCCTAGGACCGGGAGCGGCCGAGCAGGCGAAGCCCGAGAGCAGGGGCCTCACCCAGCGGCAGGAGAAGCACCGGAGAGGCTGGCGAGAGGGAGAGGGAGGCCGAGCGGCGGGGCTTGGCGAGTGGCGGCGCTGCAGGGCGAGCGGCGGAAGCGGGATCGCGGAGGGCTCGGGATCGCGGGCTGCGGCTCCGCTCTGATACCAACTTGAAATTAAACATTGTATTAGATTAGGGCAACCCCCTATGGCTATTTATAGCCTACATAGACACCTAATATTACAACAATCTCATTATCAGAGAAGATATAATTTGTTACAGTCTGACTCTGAGGCTACTTCAGAATCTCCATCACTGTAATCACCAGCCTTCTTCCTTCCTCACATGCTTGCATCACATCTAGTAGTGTGTTAATTCCCTCAGCCATTAAGCAATTTCTTCCTTTGTCATGGTTATGTTTGTGCTCTTCTTTTCTTTCCCTTTGGCATTCGCTCCTTATCTTATCGGGTTTGCTACAATTGAAACACAATCATTCTTCTGATTTTGCCTCAATATTGTTTTCTAGAGCTGGTGTTTTCTCTCTTTTTCTTTGTAATGATTGTAGTGGCCTTCATATTATAATTATTGGTAAGCTCAAGAAAAGACCATATTGCAAGGCATTGGTGAAACTAAATATGAGTTTAAATATATTAAAATCTAAGGCACTAAATTGACATTAGCAAGACAATTGTTTTTCACTCTCATTCCATTCATGCATATGTTTAACTACATGAACATTATTATCTATGAAGGAGGTGCAGTGCACATATGTTGAATGATGTACCAAACATCTCTATCAAAGATAATAAAATGCATGCATCTGATTCTAGTTTTGTTGGTGAAGAGTGGATGACAATGAATAACACTCCCTACATATAATATTTACATATTAATGTTCGCTAGAATCTCTAAGTTGTTTGACCTAAATATGGAGAACCTGCTTTGATCCCACTTGTCATATGACAATCTTATAGGGGCTAAATTATTGGGCGTATTATTGTATTAGTGTAATCCTTGTATTATTGGAATATTTGTAAGTAGTCAAGTGTATATATATATATGGGCTCTCCTCATTGGAACCCTAAGTTTTCCTTTCCATTATTCTACAATCTACATGGTATCAGAGGGATAGGTTTTTCTCCTGCTCGGTTCCGATCCCGTCGGTCTCTTCTCCCGCATCGCATCGAGTCGCTGGCACCGCTTCTTGTCCCGGTGTTTGGTTCCTGTCGCCTGTTTCGTAGCCTCCTGGATCTTCGTCGCAGGCTTCGTCATCGATTCCGACGCCGGCTCACCTCCCTGTCGATTCCGCCGCTCTGTCGAGCCAACAGCCGCCGGATCTGTGCTCTCTTCCTGCTGGATCGTGCAGCCGGCTCTCCTCCCTGTCGATTCCGCCGCTCTGTCGAGCCCACAGCCGCCAGATCTGTGTCCCTGCTAGAGCGTGCAGCTGCCAGGTGCTGGCACTCTTCCCTGCTGGACCGTGCAGCCGCCGGGTGCTGGCTCTCTTCCCTGCTGTACCTTGCAGCCGCCGGGTGCTACTGTTGAAACTCTTTCGCCGCCGACTGCCGTCTCTCAACCTTTTATCTGTTAGTAGTATTACTCGCACTTTGAATTGCTCCGTAACTCCCGGAGCTTTCTCCTCCTACTGCTGCTACCGCCGCCCGCCACTGCTCCCTGCTTGCCTACCTCTTGCACTGCTTCTCTCGCCGTGTCATCGAGCTCGCTTTGGCACGCACGTCTCGGGTATGCTAGCCCTCAACGGATGTTGTCTGTTTGTCCTGATGTGTCTTTTGTTTTTCCTTTTCGTTGTGATGTATGTGAACTGTCAAAACACACACGCAACACGTATGTTTCTTCTGTTAGTCGTACCACATCTTGTTTTGAGTTGGTTCATTCTGATGTATGGGGCCCTGCCCCTGTAGTATCATTTGATGATTTTTCGTACTTTGTCACTTTTATTGATGACTATTCTCGTTGCTTTTGGGTTACCTCCTACAACATAAATCTGAGGTCCTCTCTGTTTACTCTCATTTTTCGCGTATGATACAGACTCAACATGGTACATCTGTTCATATTCTCCGCTCCGATAATGGCCGAGAGTACATCTCTCATTCTTTTGATCTTTTTCTCCGGAATGAGGGCACTCTTCACCAATTTTCTTGTCCGGGTACCCCTGAGCAGAATGGGGTGGCCGAACGTAAAAACCGCCACCTCTTAGACACTGTTCATTGCCTTATTCGGGGCATGACTGTCCCTAAGTCCTATTGGAGTGTTTCCCTTCTTACAACGACTTTCCTTATTAATAGGCCCCTTCTCGTCCGCTGGGTAGTGTCACCCCCTACAGTCTCATTCATCCATCTGCCTCACCTTTTCCCATCCCTCTTCGGGTCTTTGGTTGTGTGTGTTTTGTCCAGGATCGCCGCCCATCTCAGACTAAACTCGATGACCGGGCCATCCGCTGCCTCTTCCTCGGCTACTCGACTACTACCAAGGGTTATCGTTGCTACGATCCCCAGTCGCGCCGGATCGTTTACTCTATGGATGTGACATTTCATGAGGAGCTCCCCTTCTTCCCTACACCTTTGCCTCCTCCTGTGCTTCCCACTGTTGTGCAACCTCTCCCGGTTGTCTCTACTCCACCGGTCCCTGCCACCCCCACTGCTCCGCCAGTTCTGCTGACTTACTCTCGCCGCCCGCCGAAACCTCCAGTCGGTGCACCCACTTCTTCTTTGGTCCCGGATCAGCAGCTACTTTCGGTTACACTCCTCTACCATTTTTGATGACTTGCTGATTGCCCTGCGCAAGGGTAAACGTACTTGTGTTCGATCTTCTGTTATTGAGCACCCGTTGGCTTGTGTTGTTTCCTACCGGCGTCTCTCACCCTCTTACCAGTCTTTTGTGGCTACTGCAGACTCTGTCCGGCTACCTGCTTCGACTGTTGAGGCTCTTCTTTACCCGCGGTGGGTTCAGGCCATGGAGGAAGAGATGTCGGCTCTCCTCCGTACGGGGACATGGTCTCTGGTTGCTCTTCCTGCCGGTAAACGCACTGTTAGGTGCAAATGGGTTTATACCGTGAAATATTCTGCTGATGGCAACATTGACCGCTACAAGGCCCGTTTGGTGGCCAAGGGCTTTACTCAGGCTCCAGATGAGTTTGGTGTCACGTTTGCACCCGTGGCTAAGTTGACTAGTGTTTGCCTTCTGCTCTCGCTCGCGGCTTCTCGGGGGTGGCCGCTCTACCAACTTGACGTCAAAAATTCTTTCCTGCATGGAGATTTACAGGAGGAGGTCTATATGACTCCTCCTCCCGGGTTTGCCCTTAAGGGGGAGTATTCGGGGAGAGTATGCCGCCTGGACAAATCCCTGTATGGCCTCAAACAGTCTCCGCGTGCCTGGTTCGAACGGTTCAGCTCGGTTATCCTTCAGTCCGGTTTTACTCAGTGTCGTGCCGATCACACTTGCTTCATTCGTGCCACACCAGACGGACGTCGTGCCATTGTCTTGGTCTATGTGGACGATATTATTCTCACAGGGGATGACCCTTCTGGCATTTCTGAGGTGAAAGCTACACTTCGCTCCGCCTTTGAGGTGAAAGACCTTGGACCCCTCCGCTATTTCCTTGGGATTGAAGTCGCTCGCTCACGACAGAGCATCACCATATCGCAGCGCAAGTACACCTTAGACCTTCTTCGGGACACAGGTCAACTTGGGTGTCGTCCCGCGAGTACTCCTATGGATTCCAACCATCTCCTTCATGCTGAATCTGGCGATCCTCTACCAGATCCTTCCCAGTACCAGCGCCTGGTTGTCCGGTTGATATAATTTACCAATACCAGACCCGACATCAGCTTTTCTGTGGGCGTTTTGAGCCAGTTTATGCATTCTCCCAAGACATCTCACCTAGAGGCTGCTCGACGTGTCCTTCACTATCTTAAGCACTCTTCAGGCTTTGCTTCTTCACTGATGCAGACTTTGCTGGCTCTTTGACCGATCAGCGTTCAACGACAGGTCTCTTTGTTTTCCACGATGATCATCTTGTTTCATGGATGAGTAAGAAACAACATATCGTATCCCGTTCTTCTGCCGTGTCAGAGTACCGCGCCATGACACACGACGTCATTGAGTTGATTTGGCTCCGATCATTACTGACTGAACTTGGCCTCTCCCTTGCTACTGGCTCGACTCTCTACTGCGATAATAAGTCAGCTCTCCTACTTACTCAGGACTCGGTGCTACATGAGCGCACCAAGCACATCGAGATGGATGTTCATTTTCTGCGTGACCACGTCCGCACTGGGACTGTGCTTCCTGCTTTCGTTCCTTCGGTCGACCAGCTCGTTGATGCCTTCACTAAAGCAGTTGGTCCCACACGTTTAGATTCTACTATTTCCAAGCTGGGCATGATTGACATCTTTGCACCACCTTGAGGGGGAGTATTGGGCGTATCATTGTATTAGTGTAATACTTGTATTATTGGAATATTTGTAAGTAGTCGAGTGTATATATATGGGTTCTCCTCATTGGAACCCTAAGTTTTCCTTTCCATTATTGTACATAAATACGGTGTTTTAAACTTATCCATCCTTTAAAGTTATGCGCAGTGGAATATCTAGTTCAATTAAAAACACAAAAATTATACAAATAATGAATAAATATAAAGGGTGATATTTTATTCAAGATTAAAGTTTGTTATCTTATAACACTAAGAACAAAGACGATACTACAACTCTTCGGTGTTTTAATACCGAATCCTCCCGACCTGGCTGGCTCCCGTAAATCCACCCCTGGATGATTGCAATCCCTCTCCACCCCAAAGAGGACTATGTCAACCCAACCTAGACACCTTCCCTTTGATGATTTCTATTCCACTAGATCTATCCCAATTCCCAATCTAGATGCCACATACTAGGATGATAACTCTTCCCTGGTCAACCCCGATATACACGCACCTACAAGGACGATTTCCCTTCCTAAATCAACCCCAATGTACACACCAACACAAATGATTTCTCTTCCTAGATCAACCCTTATCTAGTTTCTCCCTACAAGGACGATGTTGTGGGTCTACTTGGATGTTGTCAGGGAGGTGATCGGAAGTGGAGATGACAGTGGCAGAGATACTACAGAGCCTTGACCGCGGCTGCCCATGCAGGACGTGCTCGAGAGAGAGAGAGAGAGAGAGAGCTTCCAAGATCTCTTTAGGATTTTGGAGAAATAGACTTTCTTCATTCATACCAATACAAAACCCGTTGGGCCCTTTAAATAGGGCTTACACTCGACACAAAAAGGAAAGTGCTACAAAGGAAATATAATAACGCTAAAGGAAATAGCGACAGACTTGCACATAAATGGCGAAATAGGAATGCGACATAAATGCAAATTAATAATATAATAAAATTATAATATCAACCCGTAACATCTCTCCCGCCTTGCAAAACAAGCTTGTCCTCAAGCTCGAATGAGATCCATGGGTCCCGTGTTATCCGACACCCTCATCGTCAGAGTCCTCGACTTGCAGATTGAAAAGTCGTTTACACCCGTGACCTCGAGTGTACGGCTCGTCGCAGTTGAAACATAAGCCATGCACACATCGTTCCATCATCTCGTCTCGAGATATTTTATGGGTAGGGATGGATGTCCCTCGGAACGGCCATGCTAAATGCCTGTGTCGGTGGGCACATAGACCTCTTGTGCTAGTTGGTGGCGACTATCACATGGCCTAACCATACTTATAGCAGTCACTAAGTCTGGAGGAGCCTCAAATTTGACATCAAGTCGCAGGCGTTCGCGAAGTCCGGCGGCAAAGATGACGACCTGCATCTCTGGGGAAAGTGTGCCGTGTGTCGAAAGAAGTGGAAATTGGTCCAGATAATCGTCCACGGAGCCCGTCTGGCAGAGTGTCGTGAGGAAACCGAGGGGGTTGTTGCGGATTGGAGGGCCGGCAGGAAGCGGATCTGATGAAAATCGGCTGAAAATAGCTCTTGGCCGATTGATGTGCAGCGCCGATTGGGAAATAGGTGGACGCAACTAACGGATCGGCTATGTCGGACGCAACACAGAATAGATGAATCGGGCTTCCCCCGCGAGGCGCGGATGTCGGAGACGTCGCAGGTAGTAGGCGGATGTGGAAACGCCGCAGGCATCGACGCATTTTGGGAGAGACAGGCGCGATTTGGCGGAAGGCACGAGTCAGGAGCGGACGGACGGCGTGATCTGAGATCGGAAGTCGCGATTCAGTGGTTGTAGTAACATAATCGGAACACCGGTGGCAAGAGGGCGGGCGGTGCGGCAGGTCGGACCAAATTGATGTGAACCCGAGAGAAATCCGGCTAGGGGGAGGTCCGGTGGAGGTGTGGAAGATGAAGGAGGAGGGAACAAGACGAAAACCTAGGGAGCAACCCTAAATTCCATATATCCAAGCATAATGAAAAATAGTACAACCCAATCTTTTATAGGTGTAGGGTGCGGTTAACGAAAAGCCGCACGAAAATAAAGCATGCTCATAAATTAAAATAACATGAGATCAAAGACGCACTGCCAACATGAACCCGTTATCGTCTCCCTCCGCGTGCGGACTCGCCACGAAACCTCGTCAGCGTGTGCGTGTCCCGTCGGCATATGCAACCGTAACACAGTGGTCGGCAATGTTTAAGAATACAGAGTCAAAAATGATACCTATATAAAAACAATAAGAGGCTTCCCTGAATAAAAGACTCCATTTTTGATATTCCAGCTTTCTGGTCGAGCCTTCATCCCCAAGATGATGTTCTGCAATCATATAAGTGTTGATTTGATCAGCGAAGTTCTCCCTGTAAGATAATCTTCATAGTCCTATTATAGAAATAACGTCTGGAGCAAGATGAGGGTGAAAGAGTTCTCCAAATAATACTTTTTAAGGAGATGAAAACAGCTTTTTATTTTATATATTCTCAAATAAGCAGATATTTGAATCCTGGTGATTTTCATACCCCCTCCAACAAATTTGGCTTGGATCTGTTATTTTAGGCGTGTAGAGTTTTTCCTAGCCTTTCCCAAATGTGGCTACATGTCCCTTGATTTATTACAGTTAGAAAATTATGACCATTTAAAATTGTGGTGCCAAGAACTATTTGTTTCTAAAGCTGTCTCTGATAACTTGGGAAGTTTGCAAGCAAAGCACTAATAGATTGTGTTCATACTATCTGATGTAGGGTAGGCTATGTGTTATACAATCTAGGTCGACTCGAGTGAGTGGACACGTGATAACTATGATGAACTAGCGATACTTCATTTCCTGAGACCCACTGATTGTTCTTCACTAATATCATTTATACGAGTTAATATATGACGTTATAGTTCAATTGTGTTGTTGGAACTAGCGATGCCACAAACACATGCCGTTATAGAACAAATTATTGTCTTTCTTTAATGCATAGATAACTTCATGGCCTTTCTGAATTGTGGTACAAGCCCATAATTCTTCCCGGATCAAAAGTTATGGTCATTTTAATAGTGCACATTAAAATGAGTTATATATTTAATTCCTTCTATGCGTTCATCTTCAAATTATCTGCACATATAAAAACTTGAACTTATCATTAGTAATTACCAGTATTTTTTTCTCTTAAACCAATGAATGTTTGAATCATGTTCCAACGCATTCTTGGAATTCATGACTTGTATCAGGAAAAGATATTTTGTAGTTGTTCTTACACCTCATTAGATGTCACGCTCATTATGCATTATTTCATATTTTTCCAACGAGTATTGTTCTCTTGTTGGTTCATTAAACTTGCATTTTGTATTAGAGTAATACAATGTAATATTTCTAGCATGCGTGGCAAACCTCCTGACACTTCCTATTATTTAATGTTGTAAAACTCATTGAGGTTTATTTATATTTCAGATATCGCCTCTCAATCAATATGGCTCTCAAACTATCAACATAAGTATTTATTAAGTTGATTTTTTGACGCAAGATGTATCTATAGGTGGACACGAACGAGCGATCCCTAACCCTAGATGTCATACAAAATGTACAACTAAATGCAATAGATCCAACAACAACCCTAAAATATGAGAGTGATGTGAGTACACACAATCATACGACATAACCTTAAGACTAATGCGAATGATTCAATCATACAATGAGTTCCGACGTGCAATTAATTAAACAATATTGATTTTAAAATACTCACGCATTTCATCACAATCAATACCAAAATTCTAATTAGGTTAACAAATAACAATTGCAACTAATTGAAAGTACTAAAAATTAGTGCAGGGCAATAAGAGCACACACGAGAAATAACTAGTCAAACTAATCAAGCACAATAATACTAGCAATATAAGTGATTGTACAAATGTAAAAGACATAAAAATAAATATGGTATCACCCAAAAGAGCTGTCGGTGTAAGGACACAAATCTGGAGGCCAGCGGCGTGGTAGACGTAATCTGGCAAGTAGTTGTGGCTGTCTGAAGGTTAATGCGGAGAAGAGGTGGTTGTTTTGTGGAGAAAATATTGTTTGGTCTGCTAGATCAGGGGTAATGTTAGGGGGATGGGCTGTTTGAAGGATGTGGGGTGAGTAGCGGTTCAGACGCCTAGTATCGTCCATAAGCGGAATCCGATGGTCGGTGAGACGTGATGGTTGAAGGCCCAGGATAGGAGTAAATATGGAGTCAAATTGATCCAAAAAGTGAGACAGCTATAGTGGCGGTGGAGCTCAGGCTGGCATGGTGACGTCATCGACTGTCAGAGTGATGCGCCGTAGTCTGGCTTTAAAGTCCACCGCTTGAGTGCGCTGCTCCGCACGAGGGGAGACGATAACATGTTGGAGGGGTGCCTCCCCCGCAAGTGTGCAAGTGCAGTGGGCCCACTAATATGTCATCCTCACGGAGGCCCAATTGTGTTGAATGTCTCCCAAGGTTTGCCACCATGCCATGCCGAGAATGGCGTCCACCCAGCCCAGTGGAAAGATGTAAAAGTCTGCGTTTGCGCTATACTTCCCCAACCGCAGCAGATGGCCGCGACAAAGACCGTCTGTCTGAAACCGTCTGTCGTCTCCGTGGTAGACTAGGAAAGTTGTGGTAGGGTCAATAACCAGTTACAGACATGTCACAAAGTCCACGCAGACAAAGGCTCCGTTTTTCTTGGCTTTTTTCTCTGATGAGTTTGGAAAAAAATGCCACCATCATAGAATGCATGTTTGGCTAGACAATGGTTATGACCTCCCACCAAAAAATAAAACTAGTTTTGAACATAAAAGTGGATAAAGTTTCTTAGGTGAGGTCGGACGTTCACGAGCGACAATTTATAACCACCATGTTCAGGACCATCACCACCGTGCCAAACTGAGACAAAGTTGTTGCTCGCGCCGCTATCGATCATGAGTTCCACCTGAGCCCCCTGGAGATAGCCTTAGAGTTTCATAGTTTGTGGACAGGAGATGCCCCCAAGAGAGAGGTGTGAGATTCAACTGCTATGTCTAGGTACATGTCTGATGGGGGTTGGTTCTTCAGGACCGGAGCTTCAAAATCCGTGGTGATGTCCTCGTCCTCGTCTTAACATATAAGCACCTGCAACTCCTTGAGCAGGCAGTCATGTGTCATTGAATCTAGTTATTTGCAACGGAAACACAACCCCTTGTTGCTCAGATCATTGTATTCCTGAGAGGAGAGGCAGTTATACATCAGTGGTTGAGGCGGACAATGGGGAGGGAGCGGTATATGAGGTTGATGGGTTGGAGGGACCATGTCGCCCATAGGTTGTTGCTGAGAAGCTGGAGGAAGGAGACGTGAAAAGACGAGTCAGTGGCCGCCAAAGTCAAGTGAGACCGGTCGATGGGCCGACTGAAAAAGTCATCCTCGACCAATCGGGAGACCTCCATGAGGGTGATGAATATGGAAATGGGAACGGATGTGCGATTTAAGTCCTTGTATTAAGTAGCCCATGTAGTGATAGGGTGCGAGGACATGATTATTAGGATCGCGATTCGGATCATAGGATCTTACAATCCTACGATCCATATTATGTAATCGACACGGATCTTACCTAGGATCTAATTCAACATATCAACAGTTGGGATTGCGATCCGGACCTTATGATCTTTAAGATCGCGATCCTGACCCGATTCTACCGGCCTGGCCAAGGTTAACTAAAAATATTTCCTACCCTATCCAGACCCCATTCAACCGGTTCAATGCCCATAACCCATTGCTTAACCATATCTCAATCCCGCTCCTATTCCCCATCACAAAATCATATCATATTAATTTACCGTATCTTGAGTGTCAATTGTCGACTGCTTAATTATTCACATACTGCTTAATTTATTGATTTTTTTTTTGTTAATTGAGCATATAATTGGATAATACAAAATTCAATTTTATATTTATAGTCTTAATTTATGAATGTTGTAGGATCTTGCAATCCTCAATCCGTTCCAACCTCGAAACGATCGCACCTAGGATCTCGATCCTGACAACTTGGTGTGTGTGTGTGTGTGGGGGGGGGGGGGGGGGGTAGGGAACATGGTTGGCCAAGTCGATGAAGTCTTTGATGTATTGATCCACCGAGTACGTGTGATGGAGGGCACACATGCTCTCAACCGCATTGCCAGAGTAGTGGTGGTCGTAGCGTTTGAATAACGCTAAATTGAGATCAACCTAAGAGAGGAGCGGGGAGGAATTGCGGAGCCATCAAACCCAATGCAATGTGGGCCTTCCATGACAAGAAGCATCAAGGAGACTTACTGGTGTCAGATGTCTCTTGGATATCGAATAATTGCTTGGCCCTGACGATCCACCATAGGTTGTTCGCCCCGCTGAAATGGGGTATCTCAAGGGCGTGGGGTGCGTTGCTATCACGACCACCGTGTGATGAGGGACGTTGCTATCGCGACAAACATGTAAAAATGCAAATTAAACATTTAAAACATAACATCCCCAAGTAGCAGCCATCCAACCCGTCGGCTCATGCTCCGACTAGTTTGCTCCGTGGATAGTCTCACCAAGTCATGTCGGCGGCTCAGTGCCTTCAAGACCCGCTCCGTCCACTTACATAACACATATCCAGCTATTTTTCCCCGTTTAACCTAAATTCACCTCGAAAATTTGTAGAAATAAAATTAGAATGCTTAATGACATATTGACTCAACAATTGGCATTATTACAAAACTACCCAAAGACATTAAAGCGCATTTTGACTCAATGACATTGAATCATTGACTCTTGATTATTAACAACTCTAAACTGACTTTCATTGACTCATAAAATATAGAAAACTTATAATGATAATTAATCGAGAGTTCGAGACGACAATGACAACTCAAAACATAATTATAAATATGGATACAAAGAATACACAAAATAGAAGGGCGATTAGTTTTTTCCCATAACACACATTGTAATCTTTATGCTTCTCGAAAAACATTTTCCACAAGAATCCACGGAATAGAGGAAAAAAATGTTCATTGGAATCCTTTGATGGGAGAGGGCCTAATAAATTTAAAGAAAAACTAAATATAAGGCATAAAAACCTTAAACTCTATAAAAACATTTTAACAGTTGCATTGAGATCCTGCCCAACTTCTCTGTGTGTGGGCGAGTTATTGTGATTGTCGGAGCAGCAATGCAAAGTGATTCAGGCGCGACACCTTGCTGGTTATACGTTGTATGGTGCCTTCTTGATCTAGCATTATTTTGGTTATTTTACGGGTAGGTTGCACGATGTTTGACATGCGTTCTCTTCTAGCTCTTGCGCTAGTTCAGTCTCGCTCTCGTTGTGCTACTCGTTCTTGTTTTGTCATTTGTGCTTATCGTTGGCGCATGCGATCATGAACATTTTATCGATGTATTTAACATTGCGCTTCTGTTATGCCTGACATCCTCTCTGCAACATGTTTTCGTTTGAGAGCATGCTCTCTTTCAGTCCTTCTGTCATACACTCTATTTGTTCCCTTGATCGATTTCAATTTACACTCAGTGGAGTCATAGTGATGGTTATTTTTTTTTGGTATTGGATGACTGTAGGTTTGTTGACACAGCGACATGAATTGAATTGAATACATGCTAAATTAAAAAAATATATGACATTGAATTGAATGCGGAATAAATAAATAAAGAACTATGAGGGGTAAGAGCATATAGATTATGGATTAGTTATATGGCCTATTCAAGCATATAAGAGTGTAGGTTAGCTAACACAGCGAAGTGAATTGAATTGAACTGAAGACATGCTAAATAAAAAACATGGCATCCATTCGAGTTGAATTGAATGCGGAATAGATAAATAAAACTGGGGAACAATATAGATTATGAATTAGTTTGGGGAAGAAATAATAACTTTTGAGGGAGAAAACTGTTGCATTGATGTGCATGCAGCAACATCTATATCAAATTGATTCGCAACGCGTATCCGAACACATTTACGGATTCCGATCGTCGATCCGGGCACACCATATATGGGAAGTCGCCAATTGGCTCTGAACGGGCTCAAAACTTGTCATCCAATGCAAGTCTTCGTCTATGCTCCACATCAATCTCCCCGGTGGCCCGGCTTGATAGAATTCATCTCCTGATGAAGAGGGATCAGAATTCTCTCGATGTATGTCAGGTAAAACTCGAAGAGGTTCATTAGAGGTTGCTCAAGTATTGTCGCTGGAAAAGTGTCCTCTCCGATCAACTCCCCCTGACTGAAAAGCTGAAATCTCTTGTGAATGGAGATGGACGTACTGAAGTCGAAGTTTAGAGGAGAATCGATCAAGCTTTGCTGCAAGTACCCAGGTGTCATCAACGTCCGTAGTAGGAATGTATTGGCGGAGTCTGGTCTCCTTGATCCTCTGAAAGCTCAACTCACGAGTGGTGGATCCCGGTGCGATCAGGGACGACGTAGGTAGAACCCAAGAAGACTTATCCCCAGGTGGGTGGGTGTCAGAAGTGGGTGAGTAGTGGCGGTCATCAGACGTGGGTGTGCTATGAAGGTGGTGAGACAACAAGAGTGGAGGTGTGGGAGGCTGACAGTTCTCACTGCTTGGGTCCACATACTCGTGAGGTTCGTAGTATGACATCAGATTTTTAACATTAAATACCGAGTGGATGCCCATACTTGCAGGGATATCAAGATCGTAGATGTTTGTTTCGATCCGTCTTATGGTTATATAAGAATCCATTTGCCCAACGCTCAAGCTTTTAGCAAGCCTCGCACGGAGCCTCACAACGCAAATTCGCACCATTACCTGCTCGTCTTCATGAAGTTCATGTACTTGTCAGTGAACATCCGTATGTTATTTACAAAATTTATTATCATTATGGATTTTTCGTCAGACCGACTCATGACATACATGCAAACGATGAACAGACAACACGATAGACTCATGCAAATGATGATGAAACAACTCAACAGGCTCATGCAAATGATGCAAATGAAACATGACAGTCACTACATGCTTTCTATGGGAAAATCTTGCAATGACTACGGTGTCTCTAAAATGTGATGGCCGATTAGGTGGCTCCCTCGAGGAGTGTAAAAAAACTCATCCTGTGTGTGTCGAGTGTCCAGGTGATCTTGCGAGACACCTACACTCAAAGGCGAGCTCGTAAAGGGCCAAACATCTCTCGGGGAACGTAACACATCAGGGAGCTCACCAGAAGGTGTGTAAGAAAAGTCATCACGAATGCGACGACCATATGAATGAAAATCGTGCATACCGACTAGAAGACATGACTCTCGAGTGTGGTGCTTGTCCCTGAAGGTAAAGAACTCATCTGGTGGGTCAGCAGGTGGTGCGTCCCAAAAATTGTCCAGAATGCAGTACATCAACAGGTGGTGCCTTAAACACTTGATGCTCCACACAATATGCATTCTCTGTGTCAAGGCCAGGGACGATAATGGAAGAGGCGCCAATAACTCGAAACTCATAAACAAGCGGCTCACCTGAATCACATCCTCTCCAGGATGTTGTGGCTCATCAGGAGGCTCAACAGAGGGGTCGTCATAGAACTCGTCACTAAGGTCATGATCCTCCATATGAGTACTCTCGTGAGGGGTAGTGTCCCCGTAAATGGATGATATAGCCACTACGAGGTCAACACCAGACTCTGGTCTCTCGGTTGTGATGTGACTCTGAGTAATGACAATGGGAGGGGGACATAGCCTACTCTCAAGAATGGGCCTGTGGGTGTAGTGTCAAGAATGGGGTCTGTGGTTGGGGTACTAACTAATCCGGTGCTTGGCAGAAGAAGAGGTGTGGGTGAGGGACACAATACTGTAGACTCAATAGGCTGCTCATGCTCGCTCTTAATCGGGGTCACAAGAGACGGGTCAGAAATAAGAGATTAGTCACTCACTGGGCTAAACATCTATCTGGGGTGAGATCAATCCACATCATGTATCACTTCTGTCGTGGCTGATAGGACAACGATAGGCATCGTGGTGACCTTTGTATGGGAGGGACTCGTACTGCGGAAGTTAAGGTGAGAATCACATCGACCAGCTCTTGCGGATCTCAAAGATTGTTCATAACGAAGGGCGAGCTGATATGTCTGCTCGAGGGTCTTCGAGATATGATAAACTACCTTAGTACGTATGTCAGACCGAAGTCCAGACCGAAATCGGGAAATGGTCATGGTTGGGTCCTCACAGATATCCTCACCACTAACTCATCAAAACGGTCCATGTACTCAGCGACAAACATGGATTCTTGCTGAAGGAAAAGTAATTGGTCGAGCAAGTCACTCTAATACGATGAAGGCAGATACCTCTGACACAATGTTCGTTTCATGTCCACCTAACTGGTGATGCGATGTAGATGGTCTCGCTCGCTGGTCCTCTCAACGCTAAACCAATATGCCATCACCTGATCTAAAAGTCTAAGTTTCGCAAACTTGACGCAACGTTCACCGAATACCTCAAAATGATCAAGATAATACTCCATATCCACGAGCCAATAACTGAAAGACTCGGGACTCGATAAGCCGTCAAAGGAAGGGGCAGCAACACAAAACCGACTCTCAAGATCTCTCTCAGAACGACGATCCTCATAATAGTCATCCCTAAGGTAATCGAGTCATGTCTAAGGATCAACACGATCCGCTCTTGTGCAAGGATATGACTGACAACAATCATCATGTTGATCGTCTCTAGTGTAGTGAGGTCATGTCGGTGGATCAACACGATCTCTAAAACTGGTGCGCTACGATCGAGAATAATCGTCGTAATAATGTGAGGATCTCCCTGATGGGGATCTATGAGAGCGGGTGCGTATCATGAAAGTGTGTAACCTAGCTCTGATACCAATTGACGCAACATGAATCTATAGGCATCGAAAAATCGGCGACCTAACCCTACATGCTATGCAAATCCGACAGTTAGAGCATAGTTAGATAATAATTAAAACATCCCACGCAGATATATTCACATCAAGACAAATAATTTATTAAGGCAGACAAACATAGGCTTTCCTCCGCATGGGGGGCCAAAGCAAAAGCGTGTGACGAATAGACCATGCAAATCAAAATAATAAATTAGAAAAAAAATTCTACGATAATGTTTCTCCAAGCAAATATAAAATGTCCAATCCAATAAATAAATGCTGAAATTGATAAACCAAGACAAAAATTTCACCAAATAGTGGGCTGGCCAAGACACTGAAGAATCCGGAGCCGGAGATGCGTGGACGGCGATCCGAGGTGGAGCCGGTTGCGTGGAAATGACGGAGGTGGCTGTCCTCGGCGGCGGATGGTGGAATCGGGCCGAAAATGGATAGATCCGGACACGTGAGGGTAGATCTAGGCGAGGGATGGATGGATCCGATGTTTGGTGGCGGATCCGGGCTAAGGGATGTAGTACGATTGGAGGGAATGATGGATCGGGGGCTATAATTCTCAGATGTGGACTGATCTGAGATGAGGAGGGAATTGTATGGTGGTTCCATTTTGGGGAAGGATGGAGGCTAGCTGTTGGAGGGCTGATGGGGGCAGGGAGGATGTAGGGGGACAAGGAGGAGGCTGGCGGTGGTGGGAGGGTGTCTTGAAAGGGCGGCCGGTGGGGCTTTGATGGGATTGAGGGCTGGCGGTGGCTGATATGTAGGGGGAAGAAGGTCGGCCCGCTGGAAGAGGGAAAACGGGAGGGCTGGCGGGTTAGGGTGATGTAGAGGGTGGTCGGCTGCTGGGAAAACACAAAAAACTATAGAAATGAATAGTGAATGTCATTACTCAACAGTAACTAGCAGATGAGGAATCTTCTGGTGGAATTTCAGCCGACTGTAGGGGGGGCGTTGGGGCGGTGGAAGGAGGTTTTATAGTGGGAAAATGGAGGCTAGGGTTGGGGGAAACCTGGGGTAGAAAAAATGCAAAACTAGAAATCGTCACCTAGGATTCCACAGAGTCAGCACCATAGCGGGATGGCGGGATCACGGGAATTCGGGAATAATTTCTCCAAACTCCGCAATGACCTAAATCAGCTAACTACAAGCTTATTTATAAAGAGATAAAAGCTAGGACATCTCACCTTAAATGGTTATGATTGGTCGGAGGTGAGGTCACTCAAATACATCAAAATACAATGCAAATTATTGAAGTAATGTATCAAATCGATTCACAACGCGAATCCGGACACATCTGCGGAGTCCGATTGTCCATTCAGACAAGCTATATATGGAAATTCGTCAATTGACCCTGAACGGGCCCAAAACTCGTCATCCGCTGCAAGTTCTCGTTTATGCTCCGCATCACTCGGAAGCGATGACTTGAAGCTGGATGAATTTTGGAGGCGACACCTTGAAATTGGCGGAAGTTTAGAGGCGACAACTTGAAGCCGGAGGAAGTTTGGAGGCAATGCCTTGAAGCTGGATGAAGTTTGGAGGCGATAGCTCTAAAGATGCGTGAGTAGGAGAAGCACACGATCATGAGTTGTATCCTGCGGGGAGGAATGCAACTCGAGAATGTAATAACAAAGAATGGGAGACAGGAGTTACCTAAAATTTTGAACGAACGATGAAATAGCGGAATACCGAATTTCGTAACCGGTCAAAAGAGTCACTGTAGAAAGTAGAACTTTTTTATTAATTAGTATAGATGTTTTGAATTCTAACTCATCCCGGGATTCCCAATTTGACGTCAAATACTTCAAAAATTTACATTATCACATCGAAAGACATTACACAAAGCTTCTAGGGTTCCTCCTTTAAGGGAGTTGTATGCAAATGTCTTCATGTTATAGGGCTAGAGATGAGATAAGTAGTTGTGTTCTCATCCATCCCCTTATGAATACTTCCACAGTGTGAAAATAGATCGATTGGTGCCTATGAATTTAACTCTCATCTTGGATGGACTATGTAAATCTTGTGTTTTTATGATTGTTTTTTTTATTTTCTGCTCGCTTTTCGTAACAACAGGAGTCAACCGCTCTTTTGGTCCATTTGGCACGATGGTGTCAATCGTGAACACGGTTTTGAACCATCGTTCTTGAAAGCCCGACTTCACTTAAGGAACTTCATCCACTTTTATAATCAAAATTAGTCATTTTTATTGGTGGCAGACGTAACCGTTATTATGTCAAACACATACTTTATGATGGTGATGTTTTGATCCAATCTCAGTGGAGTAAAAACGACGTGCCAAATGGAGCATTAGACAATGCTTCAAATAAAATTGAATGTACTGAGACCACGGGGGCCCTAAATGGCATGGACTAATTTGATTCCAACCAAATCTTCTGCTCTCAAGCCATTTGTGAAGGAATGTGTGAACCAAAATGGTATACCAATATTGAGCCATACACAGGATTTATTTCATTCACCCCAAACTGCCTGAATGTTAATTAGCAATCACTTATCATAGAACATTTTTTCTTTTAATTGCAATTTTAACACAATTTCTTTTTCTCCATTAGACATGGGAGCTGTGGAAGGAGAGGAGATGGGCAGACACATGAAATGTATCCATTGGATGAACTATCAAGATGTGTTCATGTTGCGGCCTTCTTACCATTCTAATTTTCTATTCCTGTTTCTTTTTTTCTTACAGCTTTGTTAGAATGCATGATAAATGTAGTAGTGTGGAAGGAGCTAATTGGTGATAATGATACACAAACACACATTAATAGATGAGTTCAGGGCCATCAGGGGTTATGAAAAATGCTATTCTGAGCTTATATTTGATCTCTTATTTGGCCTTTCAGTGTAAACTTGAATGTCAAATTGAGTTTTTTTCCCTTTCAAAATGCCTCTTAATTCATATTTTGCATCAAAAAAAATATTCAGTGGGTTTCTTAGAATTGGATCGTGTGAATATCATTGTAAACTTATTGGGAAAGAGGGTTAAAAAGAAGAGGGGACAAGAAAACTCTAGCAATCAAAGCTTTGAGAAAGCGAAAGATTAGTCGGTTCTCCCATGAGGAATGAATTTATCATCTAGTGTGAAGTCAACATGTCCCCACATTAATGCGTTATGTGTCTTGTTTTCATTAAGTATTCATACTTACATGATTTTTTAGATATCACGAAGATATTCAATCTTTCACCTGAGTTATTGTTTTGTTATAATTCTCGGAATTCGGTAATTGTTCAAGGAGCATCTTCTTGATTGAACATGAAAAGAAGATGATCAGTTGGAAAATTAATTTTGGAATTTGTTGTGTATATTCAAGCTAAAGTAAATTAATAAAATCTGAAGTGTCATTTATTGTGTCAAAAATGTCATTTTGGCCTTATTTCAGACCACATTTCCCCTTCATTTTCCCGTAGCTCTCATTCCACCGCTCACTGCTCTCATTTTCACCACCCAAACAAACTGAACCACAATCTCATGCATCCAGCTATCTAATATATATATCTACCACCCACCCCTTCAACTCTTCCTAAATGCAACTCTTCGTTGAATTATTTTCACCACTCTTTATTGCATGTATGTATGGCTTGCCTTTTTTTTTTAAAGCAGCAAACATTGACGTGCACTTATTACGAATGAGTGAAAGGTGGTGCACAGATATGCTAAAAAATCTAGATTGTTGATCGTGATCATATTGACTTTTGGCCAGTCAAAAACCAATCAAGAAATAATTGAAAAATCTTATTGAGATTGATCTTCAACTGAGCCAAGCCTAATTAGAATCAAGCTAGCTTGAGATTCATATACTATTAAATTGAAAAATAAAAGATTGGTTCAAAATTGGTTCAGATAGTTACTGAAATGGACTCAAATTGATGCTGTCGCAAGTTGCTTTCTTTATTTTGGAAAAATGATTTACAACATAAATCGTACCCACACGCACCTTTTATGCTCAAAAATGCAAAAAAAAAACGCACGAATGTACAAACCTCTTTGCCTAGTTGGTCTCGAGTCTTAGGCGCACCTTTAGCAACTTAGGTTCTCGACAATATCTGCAAATCAATTTTGCACATATCCAAAATAGGTTTAGCCATAACAATCACCTAAATCAATTATGGAGTTATTTTTTAAAGTAATTTATTACTCATATTAGGTTCTCAGTGTTGGGCATTGAATTGTGTGCATGAGCGGAAAATATGAGCTGCGGAGATGAGAATGTCTAGGTGGATGTGTGGACACAAAACGGGATAAAATTATGAATGAATGTATCTGGGATAAGATAGAAATTAAAGCTCAAAATCTTCAACCGCTGCCTCTTCATTTCACTATTTGGGGAGGTGGGACTGAAGCGTGGTGGGGCTCCGGCATAGAACGGCTTGGTGTCGGCCTGAGCTTCCGAGAGCGGTGACTTCCTTCTGAGGGCAGAGGGTCCCTTATATTGAGCTAGTGGTTCATCCCACGACGCATCATAGTTACCTATACATTTATTTATGCAATTTGTATTTCATGTACTCATTTCTTTTTTGTACTTGTGTTATTTCACCGTAAGGGACGATCACATCCTCATTGGTCGGCCATGCGCAACGCATCTCGGAGCCTGCAAAGCACGCGGGAAGGATGTGTCAAAAACAAGCACAAGGTGTATTTTGGAAATATGCACAGGTTTTGTGCATTTCAGAAATACGCCTTGTACATGCAATTTCAGGAAAAGTGCGTGTTGAACACCTTTCCTGAAATTGCATGTACAAGGCGTATTTCAAAAAGACGCGGAAAATAAGGAGATTTTAAGGTGCGACTAGCCAATAACGGGTTGCGGTTAACAATCACCTATATTATTAGTAATATTATATATTAATATATATTATTAATATAATGTTTAATAAGATTTATATGATATATTATTTAAAAATATGTAATTAAAAAAAGCTCTCCTAAGCAAGTCTTACGAGGCTTGGGCCGAGTTCTCGGCCCGAGCTCGGCATGCTCAAGCTCGGCTCGGGCTCGGCATGCTCGAGCTCGAGTCAAGTTTTTTACCGGCAAATCGGACTGTGAAAGGGTAGATAGATTTACATGATTCAGCAATCAAAATCTTATTAGCCTAAAATCTGTATGAACACAAGACTTCTGCTAATACGACCGAAGATGCATGCTAATATGAATGGGCGGTAATAATGACACGATATTTTGCTCTGGTGAGTTTGGAAAAAAAAGCATCGTCATAAAATATTTGTTTAACATGACAACGATTAAGACCACCACCGAGAAAAAGAAAGTTGCTTTTGAACATAAAAGAGAATAAAACTTCCTTAGGTGAGATCGGGCATTCACAAACGATAGTTCATAATCATGACTTTCACAACTGTTATCGTTGTCTCAAACTGAGTCTTAGTCTCGTCAATCACATTTGGATGACATTAACGCAACTTATACTTTTCGCACTGCATTCACAACAGATGGAGAAATTTTGGGGTTCGACTCCGTCTCCAGATTTGAAGACAAGGCCGTTGGGATGGCAACACAGGGCATTCGTCTTTAGGTGGAGATAAGTGCAGCACCAAACAAAAAATATAGGTTTTTTTGTTTTTTCTGGTTGGCCGTTGCGTTTGTTCTCTGTTCTACGATTGAGAGACGCGGCTGCTAGCAAAGGGATCCCTACTTCGCCGTTCGATGGAGATGAGTGCAACGCCAGACAACGAGAAAACAATAAAATAACAGCATATACAGATGAAGAAAAGGCACGGTATCGTTCCCTTCTTACTCGGCATCCTCCGTTGTTCTCCCGCTACGCCTCCTCCTGGAATCTGAACTTCACCTAAGACTAGGAGGGGGAGATCAAGTGCTGAGCAGGGGAGGTCCTCGTCGGGCTTGGGAGTTTTGCGGTACAGAATGGGGATGACAATAAAAGAGTTTTGGTCATGCGGAATGAAACTTCCCGAAAAGAAGTTATCTATTGCTTTATTCTATTTTAATATTCATCTTATTGATAAAAAAAATGAATTAAATAAGCAAAAATATAAAAAAATTCATATCTATTTTGTTTATGGTTAAAATGTTTAATTTTTCCATGTTTTTCTTACTAGAAATGCCAAAGGAATCGATCTGGAAAAATAAAGCTGGAATTATTTTGGACTGCGCAGGTTGTTACAACAATCAGAAAAAGTTGTTGCAACAACTGCTGGACGGAGTTTGAATTTAAAATTCGAATTTTACGCCAAAATGAAAATTGAAAAGAGACAACTCTTGGTAAAGGGCTGTACGTTTTTATGAAGAGAATCTCATACCATAAAGGGACTTTTGAAAAAGATTAGAAGGAGTTTTTTGGAGTGTCATCATCTTGGAGAAGAAGAAGAACGGCTAGGGTTTGGACGCACCGGCAAGTAGGAAGAAGACTCAGAAGCGGATTCTGAACACAAATTCCTGCAGTATTTTCATTCTAAACATCATGTCTAGTAAGATCTTTCTTGTTGTGCAGTTTCATCCTTCGAACATGAACTAAATTTCCTTGTTTTGTACGTTGGAAGTACTTTGACTTACTATGATGTGATATTTGTAATTTCTTCTTTTATGATTGTTGAAAACGTATCTTTGTTGATCTTTATGTTCTATGTTATGGAAGTTTTGGATCAAGTATTCCTCTTCTAATTTACGTGGCGAGATTCGAGAGAGGAGTCACGTATTTTCGGGTTGAATCCTTTATTTTTGCACGACGAGATTCGAGAGAGGAGTCGTGTAAATCTTTAGCCAAAATTCCGTTTTTATACTGCGCTGCAAGATTCGAGAGAGGAGTGGCGTAAGTGTAGCATAAATTTCAACATAGCATCAAGAAAGAAAGAGATTTCGTCTTTGCCTAGCAACATTAATTTGAGTGCTTTATGTTATTCTCATTTTACCTAAGTTAGAGATAACTAGGAGAATTAGGGTAAACGGATTTCTGAGATCGAGAGATGACAAATTCCACTTTCAAATCGTTACAGGATAGTAGTTAATCATTTCATAAAGATCATTCTAAAAACTCATCGTAATAGGCAAAGGAATTCAACATACGAAACTATTTCTCCAACTTGATTAAAGTCATTCTAAATTAACGATACTCAGTTATTATTATTGTTTTTTTCTTTTTAATTGTCCATAATCTAAATTAACTTTTAATTATCTCGCTTGAATTTAAAGAAAGGGTAAAGCTAGTATTTGCGAGCACTAGATTATTCACTTCCTCGAGGGAACGATCTTAACTCATCATTTTATTACTTGATTCGGCACGTGCACTTGCGGTAATACGCATAGATCATTTTCCGCGTATCACGGAACTTCTCGAGCTGGATGAAATCTCCAACCTTGAAGCGTCATGGGCAAAGTGATATCGGTGCATATAGCATATGATTGCAAAGTGTGCAAAATAAGATCGCAAAGTTAACATGATTTACTCGGCGGGATATCAATTTTTGATATCTCGTAGATCATAAATAATATTCGGGAGATCATAAACGATATCCGAGGCCAGAAGTGCATAAATGATCTCTTGGAGATTGTTTTTAAAAAGTGCATTTTTCAAATGAAAAGTAAACGCCACGTCTCATTTTAAAAAACTGACTTCAAAGCTATAAAAGGTTGCGATTATTAAGATAGTGCCATGTGTACCCTCCCAACGGCCCCATCTCCAAATCTAGAGATGGGACGGAACCCAAAAATTTTCCCAATGGAAAAGAGCTTGAGACCACCAAGAAATAATATGCAGCTCTGTTCTGAAACACTACTATACCCTCCACTAAAAACATCAAAAATGTGTTAACATCAACTTTTCATTGCTACTATCAGTTAGACCCAAACATGGAACTTGAAGTTCTAAGTTATCTACTCAAAGATGTGTTACAACCACCAAAACTGAGTAGTAGTTGCAAAGTATGGAAAAATCACCTAAAATAATTAATGGATGGTGCAATAATGAAAAAAAAATTTCTTCTCTACAAGTTAAAAACTCGCAAACTCCCTCTTAGCACAAGCCTAGTCTCCTTCTATGTGGTTTCGGGAAACTAGAGTCATTGCCATTAACTATGCACATCTTCTTCTTAAACTTGAAAGCACTGCTCTTCAACTTTAAATTTATTTTAGGAGGTGTCCGCAAGCCGAATGATGCAGCAACACCCTGTGAAACAAATAAAACATCAATCAATCAAAGTTCAGATTTATTTTAAGTTTAATATCACAACATAAAAGAATACAAAGAACTCCATTCTATCTTTGCATAATTACAAGGACCTACAGGAACCAAAAAAACCTACAGGAACCCAAAAAATTATAGATTACTTGATTCTTACATGTATATAAACTTAGAGGGAAGATTTTGGTTATTTTGAAAGATCAAGGGGAGGTACCCAGTGGTGGATCCAGAAAATTCTAAATGGGTTGCACAAAAAATTTCTAAACACAATAGTACATAAAATATGACATTGAGCGAGGGTGAGTAGGCGGGGGCGTAAGTTGAAAATTATTTTTGGGGTGCACAGCTGAAATTGGTCTGCGTATAGTCAAATTTGGTCTGTGAATAACCAAATTTGGTTGGCGGGTAGCCAAATTTTGGTCTGCTTATAACAAATCACAAAAATATGGGGGTTCAATTTAGGAAGATCGGTTACAGATGATACAGTTGATCTATCAATGTGCAAGCAGACTTTCTGTAAGTTGCTGTTGCTCCATATAAATTACATTTTTTTATTTTTTTCTGTACGATATGAGAGTGTTGAGAAAGGAGCATTAGAAGGCTTCATTGTCAGAACATTTTGGAGAAACAAAATTAATGAAATTTTTAGATAACAATGTTTTAGTACCTGAAGATTTAGATGATGTATGTTGAAGATTTCACTCATGGTATGTGAATTGTATGCTGCTATATAGGACTTATATGCCTCTTTAGCCGACTGATGCAGGTAGTCATTCTCCCGAACTAGTTTCTCCTGCAGAAATATTCAAAACTGCATACTTTCAGGTTAAACCAAGAAAATCATGTTGCTATTTCACCTCCAGTAGCTAATGCTCAAAAAACAAAAATAATACCAGTTGGGACTGCAATTTTGGCACTTCCCTATTAAGGTTGTATTGTATCACAGGTACATTAGCTTCCTAGCAGGAAGAAAATGGAAAACAATAAAGTAAATGTTAAGCAAATGCCAAATAAAGTGGGTGAAAGACAATGGTTTGGAAAATACATGAAGATAGTTAACGAAGTTTTTTTCCTCGGGTAAAAGAAAGAGAAGGGCTGTTCCTTCCACGCCTTCACCTCTAGCAGTTCGGCCAACTCTGTGTACATACTCCTGAGAAATAATGATATGAGTGAGGGAAAAGTAAACTTAATATTTGCAGTGAAACTCTTATAGTTTCTCGGTGTAAAAAATAAGATCACATCAATAACAACAGTAAAACTTACATTTGGTTCTTTGGGAGGATCATACTGCACGATCAAATCCTACAAACGGAAAGCGATACAAATTTTGAGAGTATAAATGAAAAAATAATAAAAACACAACAGACATACCACAGCAGGAATATGAAGGCCACGTGCAGCTACATCAGTGCACAACAAGACACCCTTCTTGGCATTGGAAAAATCAGAAATAGTTTTGGACCTTTTCTTCTGCTCTTGTTTGCCGTAAATTTCACAACAATCAATACACATACATTTCAGAAGCTCTGCATGGTACTTGACGGAGTTGCGAGAAGAAAAGAAAACCATGACTTTCTTTGACAAAACAGTCTTATTCTTCAAAATTGTATATAAAACAAGAAATCTTTCCCTGCTTGGCACCAGATAATAACCCTGGTTGAGCCCTTCCGAGGTGACCTATTGTTCAATTGTGGCCATTTCCAAGTAAATGGGTTAAAATTAAGAGAACAAGGGCACAAACATTTATGCATTATCTTTGATCTCCCATCATCAACACCAATGCATAATTGTAACTTAGAATTACAAGTAAATGAGTTTAAATTAAGAAAAAAATGGGAAAACGTTTATGTATTACCTTTGATCTCCCATCATCAACACCAATGTATACAGGAGGTTCATTGAAAGATAATTTTACAAAATCTTCAACCTATATGCATTCTTTCAATCAGATCACAAATGTAGAGTGAAAATGCATATTTTAGTAGAATTGAAAATTTATTATAGACCTCCTTAGAGTGTGTAGCTGTAAACAAAGCGGTTTGCCGTTCCTGCACGGATATGATTTACATTAAAATCCTAAAAAATAAAGGATAGAGAGTAAACATCGCTTAAAATAAATTTTAAGAAAAATTGATGGCAAATAAGGATTCATATACAAGCAGTAATCATCTGAGAATAACTGATTGTTGAAATTGGTAACATAAACATGAAAAAAAATCATTATCAGCAAAATCTACATTGACATAATGGAAGTATAAAATTTCTGCATAAGTTAGGACTTAGTGTTTTAATTTAATTCTAAGCAAAGAAACCGCATAAATAGCGCGACTCTCCGGTAAACATGCACAAAGCGACATCCGTAATTATATAAGTTCATAAATTATAAAACAATGAGTAACAAAGACATCAAACAAGAACTTACATAAGAAATAGGAGGCTGGAAGCATCAAATTCAGGAAATATGGGTGCTGGACAGCAACTCAATAGATTTGTATGTATTACAAGATGAAGTAGGGATGAGTGGGAAGAGGGTTAAGGGAGGGGCTGGATGAGTAAGGGGAGTGGGGGAAAGGGTTTAAGGGGTCAGTTGTACAGGACAATGGCTGCTGGAACTGACACAGGTGGTGGAATGATAATTTCCTGGAGCGAGGGGCGAGGACATGTTGGAAATTATGTGGGTATACCGGCACTGGAGCAGTATAGGCTTATATAGGGCGAGGGAAAAATCAAAGTTGTGGTGAACTGTTACTGCAGTTATAAGCTTGTCCGAAGACTTCGGACCTGGATGCCAAATGGAATGGGAAATGAAGTTCAACTGCACCGGAAGTGGAGGGTAATGGGTTGTCAACTGATGGATGGCGAACTTCTGGTGAAATTTGGGTTTCAGGCCTAGGATGGGTGTGGGGAAGAAACCTAGAACTAAAGTGATTGGGATCACAGATCGCTAGCGATCGACCCATATTGGAATCAACATGGGTAAGAGTTAGGATGGTTGTATGGATGATTTGAGCAAGTGGTCGCATTCAGAGTGATGACGGGATATTTTTATGTATTTTATTATTTTGTTTTGTACTTTATTTCATGTATTATTACAAGTTGAAATTCCGGACAATCTAAATTGTCCAAAGAAGCCTTCTTTTATCTACAAATGGAGGTCAATAGACCGATTTTTGGGCAACACAAATTTTTAACAGAAATTTTAGGATCTCATGATCGTCCCACGGTGCTGATTCCATGGATCATTGGTGACAAAGATGAGGTAATATTATGGTCTCACACAATCAGTTATTAATTATCATCTATTGTGCATATTTATTTAATGTCGATATTTAACATTGCCATGTGTCGGTTTATTAGGTGAGTTTATCTTATGTGTTTTAGTGTTGTATTATATGCAGATTAGGCTGGTTCTTTGTTCATTGGAAGATTTATAAAATTGTGTTGTCTTCTTGGAGTTAATTTGGTATCCTAAAGAATATTGTAGCAAAATCGAGTGTTGAAGCAGATACAGGGCAACGACTCGAATTATAAGTGAAGTGATCTGACCCATGCAGTTAATGAAGGAACTAGGATATCACTTAGTGTACAAATGAATTGATGTGCTATATAATAAGACAGTTATGTATGATTCCTTAAATTATGTGACTCATGAATGTACAAAACACAGGAGGTAGACCATCACATTGTGAGAGAAAAGCTGAAGAAATATGTTATTTCAACTAAGGCTTCGTTTAATTCGGCGTTTCACTGCCTCCGTTTAGAGCAAACGCCGCCGGACGGCGTGTAAACAAACGGGCTCCGGCGGCGTTTGCTCCGTTTGCATCCGCCGGACAGAGGAAAAGCCCCGAAAAAGCTCCGTTTTGAGCAGCCGCCTCCACCCTCCAGTTCGAAAGCGGGGTTTGCACCCGCTGGTTCCATTCGCCACCGCCGAATCAAATAAAGCCTAAACATGCGACGATAAAACATCACTTTTCATAACACGAAGTGGCACTAAGTGCATTAGATATAAGTTGGATGCCTTAAAAATCTTGACTTCAACTTGAAAGTGTTAAATTATTATATTCGTACACTATATATATATATATATATATATACCAAAACTTCCCCCGAAAGATAGCAAACTTACAGCTTGCACCCCTCTTATTATGAAAATTACAAAAACCTTCCCTCAATGTTACACAACATTACATTTCGTAACATCCGTGCACAAAATACACCCCTTGGAAATGTACTCCCAGGGGGGTATTTTTGTGCGTGGATGTTATGAAATGTGTATTTAAGGGGAGGTAAATGTTATGTTTTGTAACATCGAGAGTAGGTTTTTGTAATTTCCATAATAAGAGGGGTGCAATCAGTAATTTTTCATAGTTAGAGGGGAGGTCCCGATAAATGCCCCTATATATATATATATATATATATATATATATATATATATATATATATATATATATATATATATATATATAATAATATAAATATAATATAAATATGTTGCATTTTTAAAAGTTCAAATGAAGAAAAAAATACATGACTTGCATCTATCAGGTTTTATGATTGATGTTCCTTGTGGAAACAGATAGAATGAAGAGAAGAAACATGATAAGGGCTAAAACTATGGTTTGCTTCTGATCGAGCAAAATCAACAATCCAAAGAAGCAAAGGATCCATCTAAGACAATACAGAAGAAACTAAGTGTTGAAACCGGTACCCGATCTCAAAGAGAGTTCGGACCCAAAGGGGATAGCCTGCACTTATCCTGAGCTGAACCCCGGACCAAAGACTTTGAACTAAGGAACAGACCCTGAGCAGCAGCGCGGAGGTCCCGCCACACACCCAGAAGATCTGAGAGAGCTCCCCCTCCCAAGCCAAAGCTGAGCTAGGCACCATGGAGGGCTCTAGAAAACCAACCCAAGTAAAATAGAGGAGGAAGAAAGCCAAAAACTCCTGCCCTCCAAAGGTGCTCTTACGAGTCTATTTATAGTTTTTCTGACTTGGCTTGCCAATAACGCAATCCTGTTTTTGAAAATACTATGCGCAGCCCAAATGGGTCTGTCAACAGCCAAACTCCGTTGTTTGGAGAGATTATTAGCAGACCAGCGAGGGTATTCTGGTAAAAACACTACTAAGTGAATGGTCTGTGCTGCTTCCACTCGCCTGGGCCGGTGGATGCCTTTGTGACACTGGCACTCGTTGCTGACTCGGGAACTTGGGTGAGTGCAAGGTGAGTTACCGCACTCACCCGTCCGTTGCTTTAATTCTGGACGAGGGTGGGCCCGCGTGCTCCACTCGTCCCCTAGCTCTCGTCTTTTTGGTTTATGCGAGCCTGGGAGAGGTACCACCCCTCTCGACCACCCGACTCGCCTGAGCCCGGGACGGCTCCTCCTATCCGGTTTCCGCTCTGAGGGACCCACTCGATGAATACGGGATTGTACACAATCCCCGCTTTTTGCAAGATTGTCCCACGCTCGGAAAGAAAAGTCAAACCCCAAGTATTCAGCGAGTGGCGACCGACTCCGAGAGAATCTTTTGATGGGTCCCTCCCTGAAGTTATAAATACCCCTTCCCCCTCCGGAGGGCGTTGGAAGAGCACCATGCCAACCTATTCCCTCTCTTTTCTCTTCTCCCCCCAGACCCAAGATGTCTCTCCTGCAAGACGCTCGTGATTGCATGACCGTCGTGCGAGAGCAGAATAAGTCCGAAATTGCCAAAATTATGCATTGCCTCTCGCGCAAGTCCACACACTCACCTCTCAAACGGAAGGTCAAGAAGGTCAATGCCGACAAGGCGTCGGGCGAGTTCATTCCTCCGAACCCGGCGCCCCCTGCCCCTGAACTTGGGCTCATGTTTCTCGACGGTGCTCAGGTTACCACGAATTTGTCTTTCACACTACTTGTAGGAGTGCTAGTCTTTGACCATCTTGATCATCTGCAGGGTAGGCTTGCCGACGTAACGGTTGTTGCCACGAACCTGAAGGATGTCGATGCACCACTTCGCGACGACGCGGCCCCGTGGGCGGGCTGGGAGGCTCTCCTACAAGGGGACGCGAACACACACGTCACCCCCTTGAACTCCCAAGTGGCGTCCGGCATGATACCTGTTGCTCGCACTCTGGAGCTTCTACTATGAATTTCGTCTCGGCTTGACCCCGTGTTGATGGATGCAGATCTTCCTTTTGGGACTACCGACTTAGATACTCTGCCGCTTAGATCACCAGTTCGTGAGCCATCACGCGAGCTCAACCCAAACCCAGCACTCGTGGGAACCGGGACAGTTCACATTCCCACCCCTTCTTACGCTCTGGTACCTGGTCCGGAGCCTTCCTGCCCTGGCCGTGGGAAATCATTTGCACTACCTTTAGGCCCACCTTTTCAAGAAAGGCCGAGTCCGTCTCGCCGACCCTCTGACTCCGGTTCGTCAGAGCATTCACTACTTTTACTTCTTTTTTCTTTTTCTTCCATTACTTTCTTGAGTTTTATTGTTCCCCAATGTCCCATACACACGTGTGGTCTCGACGGCTAATGAACCTTCTGACGCGGGAGCTTACTCGCCCCCCTTCTCCCAACTCAATTGAGGATTTCTCAGGCGACCAGAGCGACCCTGTTGAAATGAAGAGACGAATGGTCGGAGTCCTCCGTAAATATGGGCTCATGTTTCGCGAGATCCAGGAGGAAAGGATGATAAACGAGCAGCGAGTGGCCTCGCTCGAGCGCGAGTGCATGCGGCTCACTGATGAGGTGAGGCGAGGAATGGGTAGCGAGTCGGCTTCTTTGGGCGTGCTCATTGAGCGGATCGAGGAGCACCTACTCCTTGTGCACCTCGATCTTGAAGTCGTCCGAGAGTACAATGATCCCCGCCGGCTGCCTAGGGCGGGGTCGCGAGGCGAGGGGAGATGGAAGTGGCACAAGTTCTGAGCCACTCGGTACTCGCTATCTCACTCTGCCCTTTTCTCTTCAGTGTCGCCCTTTCGTCATTGTTATTCTGTGTTATGATTCTCCATGGACTCGGATATGCATTGCTTAATGACTCGCCTCTGGCGATTGGCCGCAACAAACCATTCTCTTGTTATTTTCACTCATTTAATCGTTGGGTGCGTGTTTGACTCGTGCGTACGCGAGGCATCTGGTTCTCCCCTATCTTTTCTCCATAACTGAGATGTCTAGACAGGCTAGTTGGCAAGTGAGGGGTGGGGGGGGGGGGGGGGTTGCGAGGGGTCAACTAGGATGGCGCAGGCGAGATTTTGCGAGATGGTTATCCGCACCCCTTAGGGACGTTTGATTGCTCTCCGCACATTCCCCGCCCACGCTTCCCGACGCTCCACCTCTTTTTCTATAAATACCCCTCCCCCTCTTTCTTTTACTCTTCTCTCACCAACCGCATTTATTACCCCAGCGACTCGATACCTAGCTCTTCCTCGCACTCGCACTCTCCGACCCGGTAGGATGGGCAAGAAGAGAGCGGATGCTGACGGTAGATCCAAGTGCGACATGCAATTCATTGATCACCTTTCTTTGACGGTAAACTGGCCGAGGAGGAGCATTTGAGATTCGTGGCCGATTATGTCCCGCCCGGGTTCGAGTCGCGCCCTCCTAAGAAGGGCGAGGCCCTCAATACTTTTTACGATAACGAACTCGTCTTCCCCATCACGCACTTCGAAGCAGGGATGCGCCTCCCCCTATGGCCGGAAGTGCGTCAGGTCCTCAGTATTTTGGCATCGTCCCCGCGCAACTGAACCCTAACGCGGTCTCCATGCTGATAGCATTCGCCTGCTATATGCGCAAAAAGCGAATCAAATTCAATCTTACCATCTTTCAAAAGTTATTCACCTACAGAGCCACCAGCGACGGCGTGGACTTCTTCACCGGCTCGCACTTCAAGGTGCGCGAGACGGCCAACAAGAATCATCATTGGCCCATGAAGTTCGCCTTCATCGCGGGGAACCTTGGCAACATTCCCTACTCGCCTGAACAACAATACGAGGCCACGTACTGCGCCCCGACGGTGGCGGGTCATGACGCCGACCTCCATGTGTTCTTCCTTCTGAAGGACTTCGAGGTCCTTTTCTTAAAGAAGGACCTCGACTCGCTCCCTCCAGTACTACCGGGGGAAGGTATGCTCATTTCTTCCTTTCCCTTGATCTTGCTTTCTTTGCTGGCTCGAACCTCGCTAACTACTTTCATACAGGGGAACGATGGATCCTGGAGAACCAACCATACACAATAGCTGAAGAAACAGATCCTGCGCTCACTTACGCGAAGTCTGCTACTGCGGCGGCGAGAACAGAGCCCAGGTCCTCAGTTTCAACTAGCAAGAAGCGACCTAGTCCCATTGATCTTGGCTCTGTTTGGGACAGCTCTGGCGGATTAAAAAGCTGCTGTCCGGATAGAGCTGTTTTGAAAGAGCTCTTTGGGGAGCAGTTTTGAAAAACTGCAGAGTGTTTGGGTGTTCTGTGCAGAAGTGCGCTTTGAAGAGCAATTTTCTAATTTAGCTGTTTGGATGAACAACTTTTGGAAGCTGTTTTTTTTACTTTAAAATACATAAATATTTTAACGCAGAGAATAAGTAAAAATAACTGATAACAAGAGTCTTTCATATCATTCTTAAAAACAGGTCTAAATAACACAAAATAACTGATAAATGTAAATTGACTTCCAACGTCCGTTGATTGCTCTCTCCAATCCTTTATGATCACCTGTTTGAAGAAATTTATACACATCAATTGGTATGAATATTTAAATACTGTAAATTATTTAACCAGATAAGGTTCGAATTTTTACCGACGCGCCCTGTATATTTCTTCGACAATGCTATCTCGTACCGTAGACATATATTCAGCTCCAGCAGCATCACCCACATCGCTTTCAATGTCATCCTATGCCGCAGGGTTTTCATCCTCTAAGGGAACGTAAGAAGACTCATCCGCATCACAAGCATTAAACTCAGGATTTGCCACCTGATGTGATCGAGAGCAAAGTAATAGAGATCGGGATTTGCCCGTATCTCTGGGCTACCAGCAATCAACTGTACGACTTCTTTGACAGTTCGCTATTGTTCTCTTCTCCGGGTCCCAGCCTAAACCTGTCTCTCCATGCTTCAACTCTTTCCATAACTTCCAGTCCTTCTTCAAATGATCCCATTTGTTTTTCATTTGCATTCTATCATAGCTTTTTCCAGTTCACTCTTTAAACCCAGATATCAGGTTTTGCCACCCCTCTTTGCTAAAGTGTGTTGTGGGTCTATTTCCCAATCCAATCTCCTTAATGCAAAGATCACAAAATAGTAACAGCTCGCTTGACTCCCAACTCGCTACAGGCCCTCCTTCTTTTGTTTTTCCCATTACTCTATAAACTTTAAAAAATCAGTAAACATACAACACACACACACACACTTAATTCACACACACACACACACACCTTAACATACACTCACATTCAATATACACACACATTTAATACAAACATACATACAAATTCTTACACACACACACACTCATTCAACCATACAACACATACCACTCACACACACATTCATACACACACATTCATACACACACATTCATACTCCTTAATTCACACACAAAAAAAATTAACACACACACACACACCTTAATTCATACACACACACACACTCATTCATCCATACACACACACACACATTCATACACACACACCTTAATTCACACAAATACACACACACACACACATACAATTCCCCCCAAAAAAATTAACACATACACACACACACATTCATACACACACACCCCCCCCCATTCACACACATACACACACACATAAAACCATACAAACACAAAAAAAACACATTCATACACACACACATACAACCATACAAACACACAAAAAAAACACATACACACACACACATGCATACAATCACATACAATCACATACACACACATGTACAATCACACACACACTCATATACAAACACACATACACATATATACAAGTACAAACATTAACACCCAAACATACACAAACACGCATGCACAAACATGTACAAACATAAACACCCAAACATAGACCATTACAAGCACACATGTACACACACACATACACATACACTAGCTCATACACAAACAAACACTCATACAACAACACAATATTATATGCACACAAACAAACACTATTACAAGCACACACTCATATACAACTACAAATACACACACAGACACACTCACAAACTTCACACACACACACACACATATACAATCACATACACAACTATACATGGATGTCCATATACACAACACACATACACAACTATAAACACACATATACATAAATGTCCACATAAACACACAAAAGATTGTACAGGAAAATTATGAACAAAAAATAATTGGAAAACACAAGCTAAAAAAATTAGCTGGAGGGGTTTTGTTTAAGGAGTATACCTGAAATGTAAATCCTGCTGGAGGAGTTTTGATGGAGGGGTTTGCTGGAGATGAGAGAAAGGGAGGTGTCATCACTGAGAAATCAAAAAAAACCAAACAAGTTGTAAATGGGAGATCGACAAAGGGTCTCTACCTGAGATTGCAGGTTCTCTTTTGCTACAGATCCAGAAATCGTCGGCGGGAACAAACGTCAGAGAAGTGCTGGCGAAAGCCGGGCCTGTTAGAGATCGGGAAAATAGTCGTCAAAGAAGGGCCGGCGGTCGTGTGGGTGTTGGAGGCAGACAGTGGTGCGGCTGTTCGAGAAAACACGGGCGGGAAAGATCCGCCGGAAATCGGCTGGAGGAGGAGCGACGGGATCGGGATCGGGAGGAAGAATCGCGCGTGGGAGAGAAGATAGGGTTTCCGCGATTTTACGGACACCAGACGCGGGGGGGAAGTGGCGCTGGAGGATTGTTTTATTCCTGAACCGGGATTCCTAAAACGCGGGGGGGAGAAATCCTAAACAAACAGGAGTAATAGCGGCTGCGGATCAGAGAGCAGATTTCTGATCCGCAGCCGCTGTCCCAAACAGACCCCTTGACCCTCTGAGATCTTCCTTGACGCCAAAAAGGCTAAAGAAGTCGATGGCCCGAAAAGACAAAGGCAAGGAGAAAGTCCTCCCAAATGAGGGTCAGGTCGAGCACGACCCCCCTGACTCGCCTGCCGAGTAGGAGCCGAAATCTTCGGAGAAAGAGGAGCTGCCCACGAAGCACCGCAACTTTGGCCTAGTTTCTAAAGCTAAAGATAGCGTCGGCGATCTTCTGGTGCTATGGGATGAAAAGGCTAACAAAATATCATTCTCCTCGCACCCTCCATTCTGGTCGGAGCGAGATCCTCCCAGCAACCATGTCTTCGCCATTGGCTTCGGGCTCTATTGTCGGGAGGACGCGAAGGCCTACGATGGCATGTCCAATCAAGAAGTCGTGCGAGAGAGCACGAGCACCAGTCTTCGCACCTTTGAGCTCACCCACATGTCTGCGCGACGAAGCTTCACCCTCGTGCGCGATGCGGCCAAAGCCGAAGAGCTCACAGAGAAAAAAGTGAACGATCTAGAGCAGAGGTTGGCGAGTGCCGAGAGGCTCCTTGCGAGTAGCAGCGGTAAGGTGGTAAGTGTGGCTCATTTCAAATATTTGCCTCTCAAATTTCTTCCCCCTATACTCATTGGTTGGCCCTCGCAGGATGCCGAGACGGCTGACTGTATGCGCTCGCGCATTGCAGCCTTGGAGGAAGATAGAAGGGCACTCACTGCCCAGGTGGACTCTTTTCTCGCTAATGCCATCCCGCCGAGCCGCGGCGAGTCGCCCAGGGGAGCAGGCTGGCGAGTCGCCCAAGCAGGCCGGCGAATTCTCCAAGCGGGAGGTTGACGAGATGTGCAGGCTCACTGCCATCAAAGCCGCGGATCAGCTGTGACGAACCAAATAATGTGCGCAACAAAATTTTGTTTTACAAAATCCCCGATGATGATAAAAGAATGGCAATACGAATTTTTTACGTAAAAAATCCACGTTTTCATTTTTATATTATTTGTTGCATTTCATTTTTTTACTTTATTTTTGTGTGTGTGGGTGCCAATAACTATTTATGGTGATGGCTTTACGTGGTTTTGGGCTTTAAGTGGTTTTGGGCTTTACGTGGTTTTGGGCTTTACGTGGTTTTGGGCTTTACGTGATTTTGGGCTTTACGTGGTTTTGGGCTTTACGTGGTTTTGGGCTTTACGTGGTTTTGGGCTGTTGTGAATTATGTGTTTTAAGTTGGATTATTTTGTTGGCTGGGTTAATATTATTTGCTGACAGCTATTGGTATCAATTTAGTATATTTTGACACTTGTTTGGTCTTAGTGTTGGCTGGTGGTGTGCTTGGTTTCAATTTGGTGACACCTATCTCTTGTAATCGGTGCAATTTAAAGCGTTTTGGCTCACTAGAACCGTCTACCGCTTCTCTTAATAAAAGGAGCCGAGCTCCTTCTCAGTTTCTCGCACTTCATTTCATCTTCTGCGCATTTTCCGTCTCTGCGCTGCTTCCCGGCTTCTTCTTCTTCCCGACTTCTCCTCTCTCGGCTACCGTGCTTTTTCTTCTTCCCGACTCTGCCGTTACTTCTCTCTCTCGGCTGCTTTTTCTTCTTCCCGACTTCTCCTCTCTCGGCTACCGTGCTTTTTCTTCCTCTGCCGTTACTTCTCTGTTGTTGCTTCTATGTGTTGCTTCTTTGTGTTGCTTCTTTGTGTTGCTGCCTCTCTGTGCCACTGCTCTGTGCCGCCGACTTCCCTGTGTTGCTGCTTTAGGGCTTTGTTGCTGCTACCTTTGGAGCTGCTTCCGCCTCTTTCCCCTGCCTCCTACTTCTTCAGTACACTCATTGGAGTTCTAGGAAGAAGCTTGCTAAACTCTGACGATCCGTGAAGGATCGGTTTCGTAGCACCATTCTTCCTCCCTCTCCCGTTGTAAGCATGTTCTTCTCCTCTTTTCTGATTTCTGTTTTACTGAAATAGGATAGTAAATTTGCGCTTTAGTTTGACGGACCACAAGTATGCTCTAGCGGACCGATTCTACGCATTTTGGGGCCGTCTTTATGCTGCATTTATGTGACTGTTTTGGGGCCTATTGTTCCACTGTTTCTGCATTTTCACTGATTTTGGATTAGACTTCTCACTGATTTTGTGGCTGTATTTGGCTAACTGGTTTGGCAATTTTTCTCACTGTTTTTACAAGTTTTTATGAGGAAATTTTATACTATTTTATGATTATTAGTCGTTGTTTTCTACCCTATACCATGTTGGACAATAATTTTGGAGGACTGGTTATCCAGTTGTAAGTGTTTACTGGACAGCAGTGGTTAGGGGATAATTTGAGAATAAAGGCTTTTAGTTTCACTATCCAACTATGTCCGGTTACCGTTTTCGACTTTCCAATTTTTTAACAAATATTTATGTAATTCCTTTACATATTATGCTACGAATAAAACGAGACGCAACCCAAATAAAACTACGTGCTATTTCAGTGGTTTCCAAGGCCGAGAAACTCGAGGATGACGTCCCAGGATAATCGTGGTATTAATGCAGAGAAGGATACTGGGAAAGGAAAAACTCTTGTGAGTTTCTTATTTCCTGAATTAAGTCCTATTCAAGTAATTTTCGTATTTCAGTTTTTACTTTTTGATAAGTATTGTCTGTGCATATGAGTTTTATCTCAATGATATATCGCTAATGAAATAAATGTGGGAAAGGGAAAAAACTAAGGGGAATTTTTATTTTAAAACTCTCATGTTACATAAAATTTACGATAAATAAGAAGCCATTTAAAAACTCTGCATAAGGAAATATGAAGATTTTGAGTCCTATGATGTAGAGGCATCTACTGACAGATTCACCAGTAGGGATGAGCCTACAATTTTTCCCTTAGGGGGTGTGGCCAATTCAAGAGGCATATCAGAGAATTTCCTATCATATGTAATTAAAAGGGTGAGATTTCAGGAAACAGATATTTAAGCCAATATTGTTTATTGTAATGTAAGCATCTGGTTATACTCCATTGTTTTGCATGTACAGCTGTTCATGAAATATTATTTCTCACATAGTCATCATTTTTATGACTAACCCATTATGGATCTATTTTTTTAGGCAACAGGAACGACTCCCAGTGCACCGCAGAGGATTCCGCCAGAAGAACTGGCGAAGATATGGTTAAAAATATTTATCGAAATCAACGAATGTGAATGTGGCTATTGTATGGAATATTATTCTTAATTTTATGTAGCAACTTGTGTAAATAATTAAATGATATGAATAAATTATGTGTTTTATGAATTCTGTGCTGTGAATTATACTGCGATTATTTTATTGAAAATTTTCGTCCGGTCCTTGAATCATTTGGGAAGCCCGGAATTAGGGTCTTCACATCAGCTACTGAAAATGATGAAGCAGCTCGAAGTAGTGAAAGAGGTTTGCAAGGAGATCACCACTACAGAGCTGATCCCCAAGGTGTACGTGCCTTTCGACCTCTCTAATGATGATATCGATCCCTTCCTTGACGTCAAAGATGTCGATGCCGCCGACTCGCCGGAGGATTCGGCTTAGGATTTTTCCTTCTTTTTGTTCACCTTGTAATTTATTACTTACCCCCCCCCCCCTTTTAGTATGGACTCGCCCGTGAGGCGAGACCGCCTTTCTTGTAAACATCTTGCGCTTTGATACCTTAATGAAGTTTATACTTTCTTGTGCTACTTTACTCGTTGATTATCTGTTCAGTTATGTGTCTCGCTCGCTCTCCGTTCCGTGCACGCTTTCGCGCATTAGGGTTAGGTCGGTCCCAACAACGTACGGCCTTGACCACTCGCACCTTTACTATTGTGCATATTTCATGTTGTCAGGTAGAATATGCGAGTGTTCCAGGCCTGCGGGTGGGGAGATGTTTATGACTAACTCATTATGGATCTATTTTTTTAGACAACAGGAACGACTCCCAGTGCACCGCAGAGGATTCCGCCAGAAGAACTGGCGAAGGTATGATTAAAGATATTTATCGAAATCAATAATGTGAATGTGGCTATTGTATGGAATATTATTCTTAATTTTATGTAGCAACTTGTGTAAATAATTAAATGATATGAATAAATTATGTGTTTTATGAATTCTGGATCTATTTTTCGTATTTCAGTTTCTTGTAAACATCTACCGATCACTCGCTTCTCACTTAATCGTTTCTTCCTGGAAATCTCTCCTGCGGAACGGGGAGTGGTCAGACAGCGAGTGGCTAGCTTATCTTGCTTCATTTATTTGCATGCCTAATACACGCGAGTAGAACAACTAGGGCCCGACTCACTCTCCCCCCCCCCCTTTCCTTCTCCCTTCAGGCGATGATTATCTTAAGGGTTTGAGGCGGGAACTCGTTCGGCGAGTGGGTGTGCATAGGCCCACTCACTTTTATTCCTTTCCTTTCCAAACTATACTTGCAAGCCTCCGAGTGACTTCCAGACCTGTCAGCTAGTGAGAGTCTGATCAACGGGATTTGCTCGGGGCCAAATTTTCTTTTCGTCACCGAACGACTTCCAGACCTGCCAGCTAGTGAGAGTTTGGTCAGCGGGATCTGCTCGGGGCCAAATTTTCTTTTCGTGACCGAGTGACTTCCAGCCCTGTCAGCTAGTGAGAGCCTGGTCAGCGGGATCTGCTCGAGGCCGAATTTTCTTTCCGTCATCGAGTGACTTCTAGATCTGTCATCTAGTGAGAGCCAGGTCAGCGGTATCTGCTCGGGGCCAAATTTTTGTTGCGCCACCGAGTGACTTCCAGACCTGCCAGATAGTGAGAGCCTGGTCAGCGAGATCTGCTCGGGGCCAAACTTTCTTTCCACCACCAAGTGACTTCTAGACTTGTCAGCTAGTGAGAGCCTGGCCAGCGGGATTTGCTCGGGGCAATATTTTCTTTCCGCCATCGAGTGACTTCCAGACCGGCCAGCTAGTGAGAGCCTGATCAGCGGGATCTGCTCGAGGACAAATTTTCTTTCTGCCACCGAGTGAATTTCAGACCTGCCAGCTAGTGAGAGTCTAGTCAGCGGGATCTACTCAGGGCAAATTTTTCTAAATCACATTCATCATACAACAGTAATAAAAAATACTTGGGACAAGAGACAATAATAGGCAAAGACATTTTTCTTTTATTTACAAAGTTCAGGGATAAGCGTTTCAAATCATCACCACTCCAAAGACCTAGGGACACTCTCCACATTCTGGAGACGGTATCCTCCCGACTTCAATGCCTCTCAACTATGTAGGGACCCTCTCACTTAGGATTGAGCTTCCCCATAGACATTGACCTCCCTGCCGCGTCCACTTTCTTTAGGACAAGATCTCCTTCCACGAACTGCTTGACTCTAATGTGCTTGTCGAAGTACCTGGCCATCCACAACTTGACTTCCTCCTGCCTAACGACGGCCAAGTCGCGGAGCTCCTCAACCAGGTCTAGCGAGAGTCGTGGCCTATCTTCATTCTCTGCTCTCCATCCTTCATCTCCTTCTCCGGTGGTTACCACCCGTGGTGACTTGACCTCGAACTCCACTGGAAGTACGACCTCACAATCATGGGAAAGCTTGAAGGGGGTATCCCCTGTGGCTGTGTTGGGGGTAATCCTCAGGGCCCACTGGACTGAGGAAAGCTCTTCTACCCAGTTCCCATTCAGATTCTCTACCTTCTTTCTTAATAAGTTCACGATGATCTTGTTTGCCGTCTCCACCTGCCCGTTGATCCTAGGGTGGAGGACAGACACAAATCTGAGGTCTATCCCCAGCTGGCTGCAGAAGCTGGCAAACTCCTTGCTGGCAAACTAGGGTCCATTATCGGTGACGATGGCTTGAGAAAGTTCGTGTCGGCAGATGATCTCTCCCCATATGAAGTTGCGGATCACTTGATAGGTCACCTTAGTTAGCACCTTAACCTCTAACCACTTCGAGAAGTGGTCGATCATGACTAGGAGGAACCTCCTTTGTCCACTTGCCTGTGGGAAAGGTCCTCCAAGTCCATCCCCCAAATTGCAAAGGGCTAGGGCATCGTGATGCTCCTAAGTCTTTGGGCCGGTAAGAGTTGGGGTGGAGCAAACAACTGACACTTCTGACATCTCCTTGCAAACTCCACCGCATCCTTGCTCAGGGTCAGCCAAAAATACCCTTGCCTTATCACCCTCGACTCCAAGGTCCTGCTCCCCGAGTGACTGCCACACTCGCCATAGTGGACTTCCTCCAAGATCTTTGGGATCTCCTCTTCAGCCACGCACCGTGCCAGAAGCCCTGAAAGGGTCTTCTGATACAGACCTCCGTCGTGCAGCAGGTAGTATGTTGATTTGTGCCTGAAGCGTTTTTTATCTGGGACCTCCTCCAAAAACCTACTTGTTGTTAAAAAAGATATGAAAGGATCCATCCACGAGGGGTGTTGATCTACCTCCATCAACTCGCCCTCCTCGATGGATGGGCAAAACAAATCTGTTAGGGTCCTTCCAGCTCGGGGTCCAAACTTGGCCAACCGATCAGCTGGGGCGCTTTCTTCCAGCGGTATGTGTTGAATGAAAAAGGTTCGGAATGCCCCGATGAGCCCCTTCACCTTGACCAAGTACTTCATGAGGGTGAGCTTCATCGCCTCGAATTCTCCCCTGACCTGTGACGCCACCATCGTCGAGTCTGCAAGCACCTCCACATCTTGTACCCCCGACTCCCTGGCCAGTCGTAGTCCAACGATCACGACCTCATACTCTGTCTGGTTGTTTGTGATGGGAAAATGTATCGCCACGGCTTGCTCTATCCTGGTCCCGTGGGAGCTTTCCAACACTACCCCGACTCCTATGGAATGTCTTCCAGAGGCTCCATCTACCAGCATTTTCCAGGCGACATGTCATGAGAATTCTTCGTCCTTTACCTCTATCACATAGTCGGCCAGAAAATCTGCTACCACCTGAGCCTTTATCGATAGTCGGGGGATGAAAGAGATATCAAACTTGCTTAGCTCCACGGACTAATTGGCCAGTCTTCCTGAATGTTCTACACATTCGAAGATCTTGCAGAGAGGGTGATCGGTCACCACCTATGTTGCACCGACACTGACACAGGACACGCGATACGACACGAACGATACGCGACTGGTCAATTCTCAAAAAATACCATATTACGACACGCTGGGATACGTATTAAATATTAATTTTTTATAATTATGAAAATCCTAAAACATTTAACAAAAAATAAAAAATTAACAATTAACAAATATTTAAATACATTAAGTCATGTTTAAATATTACTCATCAAATATTCAAATGCAAAACTTAACAAATGATCAAAAAATGATAGAACATTAACAAATTATCATTATATATCATCAGTAAAAATAATAATATTCACATGCAAATTTTTTCCCTACATTAAATTTTCGTTTTTCTAGAGAAAATATTTATGTCACTAGTAGATCCACTTTCACTACTTGAAATGCTAGAAAGGGGTAAAGGCACTTCCAAGACAAATTGTCGTCCGCCTCACCATGAGTAGATAACTTGGGGACACGCGTGTCCGATTGAGCGGGACACGCGTGTCTGATTGAGCGGGACACGCGAATCCCACGTGAGCCAACGTGTCGGATTTCCGACTCGAGTGTAGGATTCCCGACTTGCGTGTCGGATTCCCGACTCGAGTGTCGGATTCCCGACTAGAGTGTCGGATTCCCGACTCGAGTGTCGGATTCCCGACTCGAGTGTCGGATTCCCGACTCGAGTGTCGGATTCCCGACTCGAGCGTCGGATTCCCGACTCGAGTGTCGGAGAGTCGGACGAGTGTCGGACTCTTCGACACCGACACGCTGGGCATTTTGAAGTGTCGGTGCTTCATAGGTCACCACTCTGATCGAATGCGCTTGAAAGTATGGTTTGAGCTTCCGGGCTGAGATGACCAAGGCAAATGTCAACTTCTCCAGAATCGGATATCAAAGCTCTGCCTTCTTTAAGACCCTGCTTACGTAGTAGATGGGCAGCTGCTTTTTACCCTCTTCCCGGACCAAGACGGAGCTTAAGGCCTCCGCTCCGACTCCGAGGTACAAAATTAGATCTGCCCCCTCCTTGGGTCCTTGGAGAAGTGGAGTCTTGGTGAGTTAATTCTGCAAGGCTTGGAAAGCCTCCTCGCACTCTTTCGTCCATTAGAATTTTTGGCTGCCCTGTAACACTTTGAAAAAAAGTGAACATTTTCTCCTGTCCGAAAGAGGAACCTGCTCAACCTGGCGAGCCTTCCTGTCAAGCGCTGAATTTCCTTGGTGCTTCGTGGTGACTCCAACTCTATTATGGCCTTTACCTTATCAAGATTGAGCTCCACCTTCGTCGGGGTAAGAAGATGACCTAGGAACTTCCCCCTGCTAGCCTCAAAGACGCACTTCAAGGGGTTCAACTGCATCTTGGACTTCCACAGGGTGGCAAATGTTTCCTCCAGGTCCCTAAGGTGAGAGCTCGCATTCTTATTCTTCACCATGAGGTCATCCACATACACCTCCAAGTTCCTTCCTCTCTGCTCCCGAAAGACTCGGTCCATCATTCTTTGGTACATTTCCCCTGCATTCTTCAACCCAAAGGATATCATCTTATAACAGTAACACCCATCACTCGTGATAAAGGAGACATCTTTGATATTTGGTGGATGCATCCTGATCTGGTGATAACCTAAAAAAACATCCAAGAAACTCATCACAGAAAAACCGACGGCTAAGTCAACCAACACGTTGATTTAAGGCAGATGATAACAATCTTTAGGGCACGATTTATTTAAAAGAGAAAAATCGACGCAAATCCTCCATCGACTATCCCCTTTCTTCCCCATTATTACATTGGAGACCCAGCCGGGATACTGGATCTCCGATACAAAACCTGTCTCGAGGAGTTTCTCTACCTCATCCCGGATGGGCTCCTCAAGCTTGCTGGCAACGGTCCTCCTCTTCTAGCGAATGTGGCGTGTGTTTAAGTTGAGGTTCAGACGGTGGCACGCCACGTCCGCATCGATGCCCGACATGTCCGTCGCGCTCCACGCGAAGATATCGACATTCTTCTGGATGCACTCCTGTGTCTTCTTCTGGTCTTTTGGGCTCAAGCCTCCACTGATCCGTACCTTCTCCATCTTCCCTGCCCAGGTAAGAACTCCACTTCTTCCACTGCCTCCAGCCGAGACTGTGTTACGGATCCTCGTTGGGGCAAGACGTACGAGCGCCGCGGGCCTCGCGTAACAACCGCCTAAACCGTCGCGGCGTATCTTCGTTATCTTATTTCCTACTAAGTATTTTGTTCCTCATGTTTAAGCCTTATGAGTGAGCATTTAATATTTGGGTTGAACCGGTTTATCCACTTTATAGGTGGGGCTTGTGGTTTGGAAAGGTAAGAAGAAAGTAAACCAAATTCTCCTCTCTCTCTCTTAATTCCTCTCTCTCTCTCTTACTTTCCCACACCCGCTAGGTCCCGACTCCGCCTGCCCTAGCCGTCGCACCGTCCGCAATCCCTCATCGCGTCGTGTCGTCGCCCGCCTCGCCGTGAGGAGCTTCTCCTCCCCGTCTTCACCATTGCGCCCAAGGGGTCGAGGAAAGGTTCTCCCTCCTCTGGGACTTCCCTCTCCATCGACCGTTCACGCGCTCGCAATCCCGGGAACGCAACATCTTGGTATCGGAGCCAGCGGTCCTTCCCCCGGCCGCCGACATCGTCTCATGGCCACCACTCCATTCCGCCGCTGCACCCAGCCCAGATCTGGGTAACCCCGCTCCGCGCAGCACTGTTCCCTACTGCCCGCACCAGATCCGGCCGACAACCGCCCAGTGCCACCGATTTCCAACAATCCACCCCCCCCCCCATTCTCCTTGGATCTTCGCTTGGCGGAGGTTCTCTCCTCGCCTCATCCACCGGCCTACTTCCCCTTCCAGTTTTTTCTCCACCTCGGTTATCTCTCTCCATGGCGGATGACACCACCACCGGCCTAACCTTGGCCCAATTTCTGGAATCCTTTTAAGTCCATGATGGCGGACAACCACCAAGCTCTCCTCGTCGCGATCCGACCATCTGGCATGCGGTCGCCTAGTGGGACGGCCTCCGCCTCCTCTCCATCGTTTCCCGAGCCACAACACCATCCCCTCCAGACCGAGCTCCCAAGTCGCTCCGACTACTCTACCGTGCCACGGTATGTTAAACTGGATTTTCCAATCTTTGAGGGCCGCGAGGATCCCCTTACGTGGTTGACTCGTTATGAGCAGTTCTTTGCGGCACAGCGTACTCCGTGGGAAGACTGGTTGGGCGTCGCCTCTTTTCACCTGATGGGCTCCGCCCAATTGTGGTTCTCCCAACTTCACCGGGAGAAGCCCCTACTTACTTGGGAGGACTTCAAGACTCAATGCAGCCTTCACTTTGGGCCTCCTCTACGCTCCAACCCCATCGGTGGATTTCTCTGCGGCAATCTGGTTCTATTGACGACTACTTGGAGCAGTTTCAGGTGCTCCTTGCCCGCGCCTCGCCCGTTCCAGCGGCACACCAGGTGGCTTTCTTTACTGCAGGGTTACATGAGCGCCTTCGTATGGACGTGGAGTTCCAGAGCCCGCCGGACCTCACTACCGCCATGAGTCTCGCGTGTATCTGCGAGCGGCGCATTTTGCTGGACCACCCTCTGATGAGTCGTCGAGTCCACAACACTACTTTCCGGCACCCAAGTCCTGCTCAGCCGCCACCAGGGGGAGGTGCGACTCGGCCTAAAGAAGGGGAGCGACCGACCCACATACGACGCTTGTCTACTCAGGAGATGAGCGAGCGTCGTGCAAAGGGGCTCTATTTCAATTGTGATGAGCCCTACACCAAGGGGCATCGATGTAAGCGCCTCTTTTGGTTAGAGGTCGACGACCCCTCCGACGACGACGACGGAGATGACGAGGTCGGCCACCCTGCTCTCTCGGTCAACGCCATGTCAGGCCCACATTCGGGGGACAGTTCAGATGGCCATATTTGTGGCGGGCCACCAGCTACTGGCCCTCATGGACACCGGCAGTACACACAGCTTCATCAGTGACCTCACGGCTCAGTGACTTCAGCTACCAGTTACTACTCGCAGTCGTCTGCGTGTTGTCGTGCCAAATGGTGCGGCGATGGTCTGCACCAGGGTTTGTCGGGATGTTCCGATCATTGTGGGTGAATTTCACTCTCGCGTGGATTTTTTTGTCATTGCCCTGCGCGGGTTCGAGGCAGTTCTGGGAACGCGATGGCTGCGTACTCTAGGGACGATTCTATGGGACTTGGACGCCCTCACGATGACTTGAGCACAAGGGCCCTCGTGGACCGTGTGACAGGGCCATCCGACGGGGGATGTTGGTCACACCTTCTCCTTCCAACCCGAGTATTCTGCGCCGACCGGTCTCTCTACTCTTCTTCGGGAGTACACCAACACCTTGGCCGCGCCGACTGGGCTTCCCCCCTTGCGCCGCCAAGATCACCGTATTTGCCTCCTTCCAAACACCGCCCTGGTGGTTGTTCGCCCTTATCGTTATCCCTTCCTCCAAAAGGATGAGATTGAGCGTCAGTGCACCGAGATGCTTCGACAAGGGATAATCCGCCACAGTGTCTCCCCTTTCTCTTCGCCGGTCCTACTAGTCCATAAGAAGGACGATTCTTGGCGCTTCTGCGTGGATTACCGGGCCTTGAACGCCCAAACCGTGAAAGATAAGTTTTCTATTCCAGTTGTTGAAGAGTTGTTGGATGAATTACATGATGCGCACTATTTCTCCAAACCGGATCTTCGTTCGGGATACCACCAAGTCCGCATGTTTCCCGCGGACGTGGAGAAGACCGCATTCCACACACATCATGGCCACTTCGAGTTTCTCGTGATGCCTTTCGGGCTTACCAACGCCCCTTCTACCTTTCAGGCCCTCATGAATGAGGTATTTCACACCCTTCTTCGTTGTTGTGTGCTTGTTTTCTTCGATGATATCTTGATCTATAGAAAAACATGGGAGGCGCACCTCGACTACCTCAGACAGGTTCTCCAGCTCGTACGAGCTCATCGGCTTTACCTGAAGGAGTCCAAGTGTCCTTTTGGCACCGACAGAGTCACCTACTTGGGGCATATAGTCGATCACACGGGCGTCTCGGCCGATCCGGCTAAGATTCAGGGGGTCCTCGACTGGCCCGTTCCTCAGTCGCAGCGGGAGCTACACGGCTTCCTAGGCCTCACCGGCTACTACCGGCGTTTCATTCAAGGCTTCTCCATCATTGCCGCCCCCTTGTTATCTCTCCTACGACGTCAGTGTTTCACGTGGGACGTCAATGCCTTGGAGGCGTTTCGAGCACTACAGCTGGCCTTAGTCTCGGCCCCAGTCCTCCAGCTACCAGATTTTGGGAAGGAGTTTCTGGTGGAATGTGATGCGTCGGAACATGGTTGCGGCGCGGTACTTCAACAGGGAAGCCACCTGATAGCCTATTTTAGCCGCAAAACGGCTCTCCACCACAAGAAGCTTCCCGCCTACGAGCAGGAGCTTATCGGCCTGGCAAAGGCCGTCCATCACTGGCGTCCCTATTTATAGGGTCGTACCTTCTTGGTCCGTACCGACCACTTCAGCCTCAAGTACTTGTTGGAGCAACGCTTGACGACCGTGCCACAGCAGCGCTGGGTGAGCCGTCTCTTAGGCTACGATTTCAGGGTGGAATACAAGGCCGACCACTTGAACCGTGCGGCCGACTCTCTTTCTCGCCGCAACTCACCCGAGGCCTCTCTTTATGCCATGTCCGAGCCGCCCTCCTTGTTTCTCCCCCGCCTCCTCCAGGAGATCGACGGCACACCGACACTCACCGAGCTACGACGCCGCATCCAGGAAGGGCGTCTGCCTCCATGTTGGGCAGTTCAAGACGGTCTCATTCACTACAAAGGTCATTTTTACTTACCGGCCACTTCTCCTTTGATTGTCGACATACTAGCAGTCGTTCACGACCGTACTCACGAAGGCGTCCACAAGAACCTTCAGCGCCTCCGCACCGAGTTCTTCTGGCCGGGACTCAAGCGCAGTGTTCAGTCTCACCTCGCGGCCTGCGTTATCTGCCAACACAGCAAGACCGAGTCTCTCTCGCCAGCCGGCCTACTACAGCCTCTTCCAGTACTGATACAGATATGGGCCGATATCTCCATGGATTTCATCGAGGGACTACCTTCCCGAGGATATTCTGTTATTTTTGTGGTGGTTGACCGCTTCTCCAAGGGGGCCCATTTCATTGCCATGAGCCGCCCCATTACTGGTCCCACCGTGGCCCGTGTTTTCTTTGATCGTGTGTTTCGCAATCACGGAGTACCGGAGAGCATCGTTTCTGACCGCGACAAGGTTTTCACATCTCAGTTTTGGCAGAAGTTGTTTGACCTCTGTGGCACCAAGCTAGCACTCTCTTCAGCCTACCACCCGCAGTCCGACGGGCAGACTGAAGTGGTCAACAGGACACTCTATATGTACTTGCGTTGCCTCACAAGGGACCGCCCGAAGGATTGGGCCCACTGGCTACCTTGGGTGGAGTACTGTTAAAACACGTCCTACCACACCGCCCTCCAGACCACTCCTTTCCACCTGATCTACGGTAGAGATCCACCCCGCCTCCTCACTTATGTTGTCGGCTCGGTCCGCTCCTCCGCCATCGACACCGAGCTCCGCACGCGGGATGAGATATTGCGCCTCGCTCGGGCTCGCCTACTTCAGGCCCAAACACGGATGGAGACCAACTACAACCGCCACCACCGCGAGTTATTCTTTGCTCCCGGGGATTGGGTTTGGCTCAAACGCCGGCCCTACCGTCAGACCACAGTCTCTAAGGACGCATATCAGAAGCTGGGGCCTAAGTTCTCTTGACCCTTCGAGATTCTCCACCGCATTGGGGACGTGGCCTACCGTCTCCGACTCGACGACGACGCACAGATCCACGACTCCTTTCATGTCTCGCAGCTTAAGCCGTTCGTGGGCGATCCTCCAACAACACCCTTGGTTCCATTGCCACCGCCACCACCACACAAGCTTGAGGACAAGCTTGATGTCGAGCAGGGAGATGTTACGGATCCTCGTTGGGGCAAGACGTGCGAGCGTCGCGGGCCTCACGTAACAACCGCCTAAACCGTCGCGGCGTATCTTCGTTATCTTATTTCCTACTAAGTATTTTGCTCATGTTTAATCCTTATGAGGGAGCATTTAATATTTGGGTTGAACCGGTATTATCCACTTTATAGATGGGGCTTGTGGTTTGGAATGGTAAGAAGAAAGTAAACCAAATTCTCCTCTCTCTCTCTCTCTTAATTCCTCTCTCTCTTACTTTTCCCTCACTCGCTCGGTCCCGAGTCCGCTTTCCCTAGCCGACGCACCGTCCGCAATCCCTCATCGTGTCGTGCCGTCGCCCGCCTCGCCGTGAGGAGCTTCTCCTCCCCGTCTTCACCATTGCGCCCAAGGGGTCGAGGAAAGGTTCTCCCTGATAACTTCTCAAAAAAAGTTATCTAGCCCAATTTTAGACTTTATATTCGTTATAAAATGCTTAAAATGACTTTAAATAAAATAGAAATAAAATTAAATTCATATTTATTTATTTTGTGGCTAATTCGGTCTTTTTCATGGTGTCATTGCGAGAAATGCCAAAGAAATTAGCTTGGAGAAAGAAATCTGCCAAAATATAATAATCAAGAAAGTATGTCACAACGCGCGGGAAAGCAGATTGCAACGTGCTCTGAACGAATTTCAGAATTTGAATTTCAAAGTTGGCTCCAATTTCAAATATGAAAAGGTGCTTCTTTCCAAAGGGGTGACTACGTTTCTAAGAGGCAAAATCTCCACCAAATCATTCATTCCAAGGCATTCTAAGAGAGAGGAAGAGAGAAAATCAAGAGTTCTTCATCTAGGGTTTGTCAAAATCCTCCATTGAAGAAGGCGGCTAGAACAAGGAAGGCGACGGATCCTCGGGCTGATCGAGTGAGCGACTTCGAAAGGGGAATCCTACAGCGTTTAATCATTAAATCCATCATGTATTATAAGATCTCTCCAAACATTTCGCGGTTTTCTTCCATCGCTATGAACTAATTCCTCAAATCTTATATTGTGAGAGTACTAAGTTGTGTGAGATGACTATTCTCTAGTTTTTATCTTTGTGAATGTTTGGTGAATGTTGTTTATTGAGTTTATGATCTTTTATTGTGGAACTTTTGGCCAAAGTTTCATCTTTTTACTACGCTTCATAAATCGAGAGAGTTGTGTGTGTGCATCATAGATTCAATATAGTATTTGAAGAGAAAGAAATTTCCTCTTGGTATTAGCAACTTTGGTTTTCATTCTTCATTCGGCTCCCTATTTAATCCAAAGGGAAATAGTGGGCTAGGGATTTCCGATATCGAGAGATATGGATCTCTATTTTAAAATCGTTGCAAGAAGTTTCACTACACGTTTTCACAAGGGCATATTTATATGTTCATCGCACTAGACTTAGGAAATCACGGTACAAGATTACTTCTCTTAACTGATAACACAAATATTTTCTCTTAGATCTATAGTTAATTTTGTTTAGTAGTTGTCTTTACAGTTTTTAATATCTCAAAATCACCATTTCGATTCACTTGGATTTAGAGAACAGGCGTAACGGGTACTTGCAAGCACTAAATCTAGTACCTCTCCGTGGGAACGATCTTTATTCACTCGTTATTACTTGAACCGGCACGTGCACTTGCGTGTAATACGCATACCTGTTTCGGGCGTATCAAGTTTTTGGCGCTGTTGTCGGGGAGGAGCGATGCATTTAGTGTTTCTTTCTTGCAATATTAGTGAATCCTTAGTATTTAGAGTTCAAGTTCTTATTCTTACTGTGTTTTTGGTTTGTTTTGTTTGCTTATTATCTATTGTCATTTACTATTTCGTCTAGTGCATGTCCCGTTATCGTTCACCTGAGCTATTGCCTTTGAACCTAGAGATCGAACGGACTTGTAGACAAAATAGAAGAGCGTTTCGATTAGAAAATAATAACCCTGCAACCATGAATCCTAACAATCAAAACGCCCCCAATGAAAACGATCAGGACGACCTAGGTCAGGAGGGTCAGGTAGAACATAATGGACAACCTGTCGAGGTTAGGAGAACCCGTCATGAGTACAATATGTCTTTTAGAGGGGGACTGCAATATAGCATCATCAAGCCCGCTATTGAAGCCAATAACTTCAAAATTGACTCCATAGCAATGAACCTAGTGCAACAGAGACAATTCAGTGGACTTAGTCATGAGGACCCAAACTCTCATTTACGGAATTTCATGGATGTGTGCGACACATTCAAGATCAATGACGCATCGGATGAAGTGATTAGACTCTGCCTATTTTCATTCTCTCTGTCGGGTAGAGCGAAGGAGTGGCTTGATTCCCAATACGGTCTCACCACTTGGATGCAAGTGGTCGACTTATTCTTAGCCAAGTACTTTCCACCCGCTAAAACTACAAAGCTGATGCGGGACATTAGTACGTTCATGCAAGGAAATGGGGAAATGTTGTACGATGCATGAGAGCGATTCAAATAACTCTTGAGGAAGTGTCCTCACCACGAGTTAGCGATGCATCAACAAGTATGGACTTTTTATAATGGCCTCCAGACAACTACGATGATCCAAGTAGATGGAGCTGCGGGAGGATCCCTCATGAGTAAGTATCCCGAGGATGCATATGCGATCCTCGAGGACCTATCTTCGAATAATTATCAATCGTTCGACCAACAGACCCCTTTTTCTTCTTTTATGGGAGGGGTACACCAAGTTGATCAACTCACATCTTTCGCCGCACAAATTACCGCACAATTCAACTCAATGAATAAGCGGTTAGATGTTTTAACCTTAATAGTATAGTTGCTCCTCCGATTAATATGAATCTTTCACTTACGGTGGAGCAACTTATTAGTAGTAACGAGGAGGTCAACTATATAGGTGGGCAACCGAGATACATGAATCATAATAATCATAATGCACTCCAACCTCATTACAATCCATATTTGCGTAATCACCTCTATTTTTCGTGGAAGAATAATTCGGGAATGGCACACCCACCCGGATTCAACTCAAACTCTCATCCACCCCAGAATATTAATTATAATCAACAAGGGTCATCTAGAAAACTATCAGATGAGTTACTTATAGAATCTATGCAGAAGAGGGATGCTCGCATTTCTAGTTTAGAGGGCTCATTGCGTGTAATTGAAACTCAGTTAGGACAAATCGTTAATGCTTTGAGTCTTAGACCCCAAAGTTTGCTCCCTACGGATACAACTACAAATCCGAAGGGAGATAATCCTCATTACAAAGGTGTCACCTTACGGAGTGATAAGGAATTAGTGGGTGGGACTGTAAATGAGAGTGAGAATCAAGTTGGCAAAGAAAAAGAGTTGGAGATTGTTGCATGTAATGCCGCGAACGACGAGTTAAAAAAAATTATAATAGAAATGAAGAAGTAAAAGAAGTATCTGGAGAGACTAAGAGAGAACATATCACTGAAGATAAAAAGAAGAATGATAATATAAAAGTCTATCCACCACCGCCGTTTCCACAACGATTAAAGAAGAATAAATTCGATCAACAATTTCAAAAATTTGCTGAAATATTTAAGAAACTGCAAGTCAATATCCCTTTTGCGAAAACATTGGAGCAAATGTCAAGCTACGTGAAATTTATGAAAGACATTTTATCTAAAAAAAAGGAAATTTTGAACACATGAGACGGTGGCACTCACTCAGGAGTGTAGCGCTATACTTCAGAAGAAACTCCCGCCCAAATTATAAGATCTGGGAAGTTTCACCATATCGTGCTCTATAGGTTACCAATTCGAGGGTAAGGCCTTATGTGATTTAGGCGCGAGCATCAACCTAATGCCATATTCTATCTATAGGAAGCTTGGTTTAGGAGAAATCTTCAAGACCTCCATCACCTTGCAACTAGCCGATAGAACCCTCGTGTTCCCAAAAGGGATAGTTGAAGATGTCCTAGTTAAGGTGGACAAGTTTATTTTTCCCGCGGACTTTGTTGTCTTAGATATGAAAAAGGATAGAGAGGTGTCCATTATAGTGGGGAGACCATTCCTAGCCACCGGTAGGACATTGATAGATGCACAGAAGGGGGAGTTGACCATGAGAGTTAACGACGAACAAATAACCTTTAATGTACTTAAAGCTATGAAATTCCCCCGGAGTCAAGAAGATAAAATGGAGGTGGTAAATCAAATTTCAATTCATGAATATAATCTGAATAGTAAATCCACAAGGAGAGATGACGTGTTGACCCGACTTCAAGTGCATAAGGAGATGTCGGATGATGAAGAGGGAATTCGAGATTACCTAGAAGCATTTGAGGCACAAGCTGCTTTCATTAGGAGACCGGAACCCTTTGAGATGTCGGACAAGGCGTTGGCGGACAAGCCCTCTATTGTTAGTCCGCCGACTCTTGAGTTGAAGCCTCTCCCAGACCATCTCATGTACGCATATTTAGGCGAAAATAACACATTGCTGGTTATCATCAATTCTAAATTATCAAATGATCAACTTCAAAAGCTTTTAGAATTGCTATCTCAATTTAAAACGGCCATAGGGTGGACCATAACGGATATCTGAAGGATTAGCCCCTCACTGTGTATGCATAAGATTCTTTTGGAAGAATCTTCTACGGGATCGATCGAACCCCAACGTCGTTTTACTCCACCCATGAAAGAAGTGGTGAAGAAGGAAATTATTAAATAGTTAGACGCAGGGATCATCTATCCTATCTCGGATAGTTTGTGGGTATCACCGGTGCAATGTGTGACAAAAAAGGAAGGGATGACGGTAGTACGAAACGAGAAGAATGAGCTAGTATCGACTAGGACGATTATCGGGTGGCGTATCTGTATGGATTACCGAAAGCTGAATAAGACCACACGAAAAGATCATTTCTCTTTGCCTTTCATTGATTAAGTGCTAGATAAGCTAACGGGAAACGATTTTTCTGTTTTCTTGATGGCTATTCAGGGTATAATCAGATTACGGTAGCCCCGGAGGATCAGGAGAAGACTACATTCACATGTCTATACGAAACGTTTGCATTTAGAAGAATGTCATTCGGTTTATGTAATGCACCCGTCACTTTTCAGCGATGCATGATTGCTATTTTCTCTGATATTATGGACCATGGCATTGAAATTTTTATAGATGACTTATCTATCTTCGGTAGTTTTTTTTATGCATGTTTAACTTGTTTAAAAAAATTGTTAACGCGTTGTGTTAAAACTAATCTCGTACTGAATTGGGAGAAATGTCACTGCATGGTGCGAGAGGGTATTGTGTTTGGTCATCATGTTTCAAGGGATGGTTTAGGGGTTGATAAAGCAAAACTAGATGTGATTGAGAAGCTGCCACCACCCAATAATATTTTAGGACAGGTACGAGAGAAAGTGTTTCACACGATAGCATGCGCTAGTAAGACCTTGATTGACGCTCAAATAAATTACACAACTACTGAAAAGGAATTACTAGCGGTAGTATTTGCCTTCAAGAAATTTAGATCGTATCTTTTATGCACAAAACAGCACAGTCCATACGGATCATACTGCGATCTGTTACCTCATGGATAAAATGGACGCAAAGCCTCGATTGATCAGATGGGTGCTTCTGTTGCAATAATTTGACGTAGAGATTAAGGATAGGAAAGGTACTGATAATCCGGTTGCGGAACACTTGTCCAGGCTAAAGTCTACACGAGCATCTTATAATCCGGAAATTGAAGAGAGGTTCCCAGATGAGAGGATTTTAGTTATTCATGCTAGTACTCCACCTTGGTATGCTGACCACGTAAATTACATAGTGAGTAATATTCTGCCGTCTGACTTATCTTATCAACAAAGGTAGCGATTTTTACACCAGGCACACTCCTATCTTTGGGACGAGCCTTATCTGTTTAAAATTGGAGTTGATGGAGTGGTGAGGCGATGCGTGCCGGAGGTTGAAACGAAATCGATATTAGAGAAGTGTCATAGTTCACCGTACGGAGGCACTTCATGGGAACAATGACGGCAATGAAGGTATTAGAGGCCGGATTCTTTTGGTCTAATTTATTTCGTGATGCTAATGAATTTGTAAAACAATGTGATAGATGTCAACGGTGTGAGAACTTAAGAAAGAACGAGGAAATGCCAATGAACATCATGCTAGAGGTCGAATTGTTCGATGTTTGGGGAATGGACTTTATGGGTCCGTTCGTCAATTCAAATGATAATTTATACATTTTGTTGACAATAGACTATGTTTCTAAATTGGTGAAGGCGATCGCAACACCAAAGAATGATGGCAAGATAGTCTTGATTTTTCTAAAAAACCATATATTCAATCGATTCGGTGTACCTAGAGCGATCATTAGCGACGAGGGAAGTCATTTCTGCAATCATCACTTCACTTCATTGCTGAATAAATACGGGGTCACCCATAAGGTCGCACTCGCTTATCATCCTCAGACAAATGGACTAGCGAAGGTGTCAAATAGGGAGATGGAATTTAGAAAAAACCGTGAGCATAAATCGGAAAGACTGATCGCAAAAGCTCACAGATGCATTATGGGCATACCGGACTGCGTTCAAAACTCCAATTGGATTAACCCCGTATAGATTGGTCTACGGAAAATCTTGTCATTTACCACTCGAGTTAGAACATCAGGCATTCTGGGCGATTAAGAAAATAAATTATGATTTTCGGGACACTGGTAAGAAGAGATTACCGCAACTAAATGAACTCGAGGAGATTCGGATAGAAGCTTACGAGAACTCGTGAATCTATAAGGAGCGCACAAAGAAGTGGTACGACCGACACATGAAGGAAAAGCACTTCGAGCCGGGTCAACTTGTCCTCCTATTCAATTCCCGTTTAAAATTGTTTCCCGGGAAACTCAAGTCGAGGTGGTCGGGTTCGTTTCAAGTTAAAATAGTGCATCTGTATCGTGCAGTGACCATCATTAATGAGATTGACGGGACCGAATTCAAAGTTAACGGCAAGAGACTCAAGTTATATCTGAAAAACGATGACGAACAGGTGGTGTCGTGTTTACGGCTACTGTAATTTAGTATCGTCCTGCCGGGACGGTAAATTAAGCGTTTGATGGGAGGCAACTCATTGTCTACTAATAAATATAAAAGAAACAAAATTATTAATAATAATAAATATAAATATAATAAAAAAAACTTAGTAATTATCCTAATAATAATAACCCTTTATTTTTGTGTCTTACAGCGTCGTTTGATCGAGGGAAAATCGTAGAACAATTGGAATTTTTAATATTAAATTATCTGTTGCAACCTGAAAATATCAGGTTGCGACTTTTCTTTTGCTGTTTAGATTTGAAGGAATGAGCTGAACCTTGGACCGATTCGGTTCAGTTGAACCGGCGTCACAGTTAGCCGAACTCTATAGGTTGCAACGTCGGTAGAAGGACGTCATGACTTTCTTTTTACAACCTTATTGCGTTTGACCGACTGAACCGGTTACCTCCTGTCGGTTTAGCGCGGGAATTTAAATAGCTCCTTATTCAGCCGGTTCTCCCCTCATTCGACTTTCGTCGATCTCATCATCCTATCCCCGACATCGCGCGGAAGTTGAAGGGACACGGCGTTCGGCCGGCGATATTGCTGGCGGAGTCGGCGACACGGTGGGCGACGACTGGAGACGCGGCGGGTGACTTCATCCTCCAGGCATATTTTCCTCAGCCTTACCTTTTTACCCTAAATGTGTCGCGGGAGACAAAGGTTCGCGAGTCCGCTGCGCTGGTGATCTGCATCACTCGGAGTAGGTGAGCAGTCGTTGGTTTCGAATAGAGGAAAGCTTGGGTTACGGCGATAGCACGACGTGGAGGTCTGAGTGTTGCGGCTTTCCTGCAGTTTTCGGCAACCGCCAGCAGCACAAATTCGACGTCAGAAGCCTCTGAAGGTATAGTCCTGAACCCTAAGTCCAGTAGAGTACTGTATTGCTTCATTTTTGCTTAGTTTTGGTTTCGGATTTGGTAGATTAGGTCATGGCGTCGAGAAAAAAGGGAAAGGGGAAGGAGATAGCTCGCAAACAAGCGAGATTTCTGAGTGAGGAGGCCACCCAAAGGTTCCATTCACTGCAGTCAGTGTCACCTATCTACGAACGAGGTTTCAAAATGGAAAAACGGGGTTGGAGTATAGCTTACGTTGGGCACATTAAGGCTATGGGTTGGGACACATTTTGTCATCCGAGAACGGAAGCAATTCTACCTTGGGTGTATGAATTTTACGCAAACGCACCCGTCGCTGAGGGTGGAAAGAATTTGTAAGAGGGAAGAAGATAGATTTCTCTGCTGCAGCGATCAACGCATTCTTCGATCTAGACAATGAATTTATCCCAAACCATGCCTCAGTCCTAAAAACTGTTCATAAGGAGGAGTTGACTGCAGTTATTTGTGGAGCGTTAGGTCCAGACTGGGTGAACACTAAGGAGAACGCTCTGAAATCAACTTGTCTATCAAGAGAAGCGAAGGTTTGGCTTCATTTCGTTAATGCGAGTCTTTTGCCCACGCGCCATTTAAACCACCTCCAGCTAGACAGAATTGCACTCATCTATTGGATCATAAAAGGAATGAGGATAAATGTGGGGAGGATCATCTCTAGTCTCATCTGCAAGATAGTGAATGATAAGAAAATGAAGCATATTTGGTTCCCCACCACTATCACCGAGCTATGTCGCTCGGCAGGAGTTGAGCAGGGCGAGGGTGACCTGATAACTCACGTGGATCGCCATATCACAGAAACAGTAGCGAACGTACACATCAAGGTGGCAGCTGGGCTTCCTCGGAAGCAGAGCAGGTTGAAGGCGGTGGGTGCTGACAAATCCGCAAAGGCCTCGGCAGTGGCCCCCAAGCGCATTGATATTTCGTCAGTTGACCACGGAGCGGATCCCGACGCAATGAGCGAGCAGCTTGAGTACATGAAGACATATCATCGTTGCCAATTTGTTTATTTCAATTCCAGGCTGCACTACATATGCGAGAATCAGGCCAAGGTAATGCGCAGGTCCCAGATTCCAGTGACAGTGCCCAAATATGATTTGAAGTCCCAGTTTGACAAGGTCGGGTACCTCCTGACTTCTGATTGATCGAGGGTTGACCCAACGTTGACAAAAGCAGCAGAAATGGCGGAGGATGACGAGGACGAGGACGAAGAGGAGGCTGCAGACGATTCAGAGGACGATGAGGAGGATGAAGACGCAGAAGAGGAGGATGCAAGTGACGAGGACGACGAGGCGGATGAAGGGGATGCATAGTTCTTTTTGTTTGGTTTCTAGTTTGCACCTGCATGTTAATTAGCGCTGTACGAGTACATATATTTGGGCCAAAAATATATATATATGTACTCGTACAGCGCTAATTAACCAACTGTACAAAATAGAGCCAAAAAGAATATATATATATCTATGCAGGTGCAAACTAGAAATCAAACAAAAAGAACTATGCATCCCCTTCATCCGCCTCGTCGTCCTCGTCACCTGCATCCTCCACTTCTGCGTCTTCATCCTCCTCATCGTCCTCTGAATCGTCTGCAGCCTCCTCTTTGTCCTCGTCGTCGTCATCCTCCGCCATTTTTGCAGCTTCTGTCAACGTTGGGTCAACCCTCGACCAATCGGAAGTCAGGAGGTACCCGACCTTGTCAAACTGGGACTTCAAATCATATTTGGGCACTGTCACTGGAATCTGGGACCTGCGCATTACCTTGGCCTGATTCTCGCATATGTAGTGCAGCCTGGAATTGAAATAAACAAATTGGCAACGATGATATGTCTTCATGTACTCAAGCTGCTCGCTCATTGCGTCGGGACCCGCTCCGTGGTCAACTGACGGAATATCAATGCGCTTGGGGGCCACTGCCGAGGCCTTTGCGGATTTGGCAGCACCCACCGCCTTCAACCTGCTCTGCTTCCGAGGAAGCCCAGCTGCCACCTTGATGTGTACGTTCTCTACTGTTTTTGTGATATGGCGATCCACGTGAGTTATCAGGTCACCCTCGCCCTGCTCAACTCCTGTCGAGCGACATAGCTCGGTGATAGTGGTGGGGAACCAAATATGCTTCATTTTCTTATCATTCACTATCTTTCAGATGAGACTAGAGATGATCCTCCCCACATTTATCCTCATTCCTTTTATGATGCAATAGATGAGTGCAATTTTGTCTAGCTGGATGTGGTTTAAATGGCGTGTGGGCAAAAGACTCGCATTAACGAAATGAAGTCAAACATTCGCTTCTCTTGATAGACGAGTTGATTTCAGAGCGTTCTCCTTAGTGTTCACCCAATCTGGACCTAACGCTCCATAAATAACTGCAGTCAACTCCTCCTTAGGTACAATTTTTAGGACTGAGGCATGGTCTGGTATAATGTAATTGTCTAGATCGAAGAATGCGTTGATCGCTGCAGCAGAGAAATCTATCTTCTTCCCTCTTACAAATACTTCCCCCCCCCCCCAGCGACGGGTGCGTTTGCGTAAAATTCATACACCCAAGGTAGAATTGCTTCCGTTCTCAGATGGCAAAATGTGTCTCAACCCATAGCCTTAATGTGCCCAACGTAAGCTATACTCCAGCCCCGTTTTTCCATTTTGAAACCTCGTTCGTAGATAGGTGGCACTGACTGCAGTAAATGGAACCTTTGGGTGGCCTCCTCACTCAGAAATCTCGCTTATTTGCGAGCTATCTCCTTCCCCTTTGCCTTTTTTCCCGACGTCATGACCTAATCTACCAAATCTGAAACCAAAACTAAGCAAAAATGAAACAATACACTACTCAACTGGACTTAGGGTTCAGGACTATACCTTCAGAGGCTTTTGACGTCGAATTTGTGCTGCTAGCGGTTGCCGAAAACTGCAGGAAAGCCGCAACACTCAGACCTCCACATCGTGCTATCGTCGGAACCCAAGCTTTCCTCTATTCGAAACCAACGGCTGCTCACCTACTCCGAGTGATGCAGATCACCAGCGCAGCGGACTCGCGAACCTTCGTCTCCCGCAACACACTTAGAGTAGAAAGGTAAGGCTGAGAAAAATATGCCTGGAGGATGAAGTCACCCGTCGCGTCTCCAGTCGTTGCCCACCGTGTCGCCGACTCCGCCAGCAATGTCGTCGGCCGAAAACCGCGTCCCTTCAACTTTCGCGCGATGCCTAGGGCAGGATGAGGAGATCGACGAAAGTCGAATAAGGGGAGAACCGGCTGAATAAGGAGCTATTTAAATTCCTGCGCTAAACCGGCAGGAGATAACCAACCCAAACCGGTTCAGTCGGTCAAACACAATAAGGCAGTAAAAAGAAAGTCATGACGTCCTTCTACCGGCGTTGCAACCTACAGAGTTCGGCTAACTGTGACGCCGGTTCAACTGAACCGAACCAGTCCAAGGTTCAGCTCATTCCTTCGAATCTAAACAGCAAAAGAAAAATCGCAACCTGGTATTTTCAGGTTGCAACAGGTAATTTAATATTAAAAATTCCAATTGTTCTGCGATTTTCCCCTGATCAAACGACGCTCTAAGACACAAAAATAAAGGGTTATTATTATTAAGATAATTACTAAGTTTTTTTTATTATATTTATATTAATTATTATTAATAAATTTTTTTTTCTTTTATATTTATTAGTAGAGAATGGGTTGCCTCCCATCAAGCGCCTAATTTACCGTCCCAGCAGGACGGTACTAAATTACAGCAGCCGTAAACACGACACCATCCGTTCGTCATCGTTTTTCAGATATAACTTGAGTCTCTCGCCGTTAACTTTGAATTCGGTCTCGTCAATCTCATTAATGATGGTCACTGCACCATACGGATGCACTATTTTAACTTGTAACGGCCCCGACCACCTCGACTTGAGTTTCCCGAGAAACAATTTTAAACGGGAATTGAATAGGAGGACAAGTTGGCCCGGCTTGAAGTGTTTTTCGTTCATGCGTCGGTCGTGCCACTTTTTTGTGCACTCCTTATAGATCCGCGAGTTCTCGTAAGCTTGCATCTGAATCTCCTCGAGTTCATTTAGTTACAGTAATCTCTTCTTACCGGCGTCTCGAAAATCATAATTTATTTTTTTAATCGCCCAGAATGCCCGGTGTTCTAACTCGAGTGGTAAATGACAAGATTTTTCGTACACCAATCTATACGGGGTTAATCCAATGGGAGTTTTGAACGCAGTCCGGTATGTCCATAATGAATATGTGAGCTTTTGCGACCAGTCTTTCCGATTTATGCTCACGGTTTTTTCTAAAATCATATTTATCTCCATATTTGACACCTCCGCTAGTCCATTTTTCTGAGGATGATAAGCTAGTGCGACCTTATGGGTGATCCCGTATTTATTCAGCAATGAGGTGAAGTGATGATTGCTGAAATGACCTCCCCTGTCGCTAATAATCGCTCTAGGTACCCCGAATCGATTGAATATATGGTTTCTTAGAAAATTCAGGACTACCTTGCCATCATTCTTAGGTGTTGCGATCGCCTCCACCCATTTAGAAACATAGTCTACTGCCAATAAAATGTATAAATTACCATTTGAATTGACGAACGGACCCATAAAGTTCATTCCCCAAACATCGAACAATTTGACCTCTAGCATGATGTTCAATGGCATTCCCTCGTTCTTTCTTAAGTTCTTATACCGTTGACATCTATCACATTGTTTAACAAATTCATTAGCATCACAAAATAAATTAGGTCAAAAGAATCCGGCCTCTAATACCTTCATTGTCATCCTTGTTCCCATGAAATGGCCTCCGTACGGTGAACTATGACACTTCTCTAATATCGATTTCGTTTCAACCTCCGGCACGCATCGCCTCACCACTCCATCAGCTCCAATTTTAAACAGATAAGGCTCATCCCAAATATAGGAGCGAGCCTGGTGTAAAAATCACTTCCTTTGTCGATAAGACAGGTCAGACGACAGAATATTACTCACTATGTAATTTACGTGGTCAGCATACCAAGGTAGAGTACTAGCATGAATAGCTAAAATCCTCTCATCTGGGAACCTCTCTTCAGTTTCTGGATAATAAGATGGTCGTGTGGACTCTAGCCTGGACAAGTGATCTGCAACCGGATTATCAGTATCTTTCATATCCTTAATCTCTATGTCGAATTCTTGCAACATAAGCACCTATCTGATCAATCGAGCCTCTGCGTCCTTTTTATCCATGAGGTAACGGATAGCAGCATGATCCGTATAGACTGTGCTCTTTGTGCATAAAAGATACTATCTAAATTTCTTGAAGGCAAAAACTACCGCTAGTAATTCCTTTTCAGTAGTTGTGTAATTTATTTGGGCGTCAATCAATGTCTTACTAGCGTAGGCTATCGTGTGAAACACTTTCTCTCGTATCTGTCCTAAAACAACTCCAACCGCATAATCACTTGCGTCACACATTAGGACAAACGGCTCCTCCCAATTAGGAGTTATAACGATAGATGTCGTGGTCAAACGATGTTTTAATGTGCTGAATACGTTTAAACACTCTTCGCTCAACTGAAATTTTGCATCTTTTTCTAGTACTCCACTCAATGGTTTTGCAATTTTAGCGAAGTCTTTAATGAATCTTCTATAGAAGTCTGCATGTCCTAAGAAACTTCGCAAAATTTTCACATTATTGGGTGGTGGCAGCTTCTCAATCACATCTAGTTTTGCTTTATCAACCCCTAAACCATCCATTGAAACATGATGACCAAGCACAATACCCTCCCGCACCATAAAGTGACATTTCTCTCAATTTAGTATGAGATTAGTTTCAACACAACGCGTTAGCACTTTTTCCAAACAAGTTAAACATGCATCAAAAGAACTACCGAAGATAGAGAAGTCATCCATAAAAATTTCAATGTCATGGTCCATAATATCAGAGAAAATAGCAATCATGCATCGCTGAAAAGTGGCGGGTGCATTACATAAACCGAATGACATTCTTCTAAATGCAAACGTTCAGTATAGACATGTGAATGTAGTCTTCTCCTGATCCTCCAGGACTACCGTAATCTGATTATATCCTGAATAGTCATCAAGAAAACAGAAAAAAATCGTTCATCGCTAGCTTATATAACACTTGATCAATGAAAGGCAAAGGGAAATGATCTTTTCGTGTGACCTTATTCAGCTTTCGGTAATCCATACAAATACGTCACCCGGTAATCGTCCTAGTCGATACTAGCTCATTCTTCTCGTTTCGTACTACCGTCATCCCTCCCTTTTTGGCACACATTGCACCGGTGATACCCACGAACTATCCGAGATAGGATAGATGATCCCTGCGTCTAACCATTTAATAATCTCCTTCTTCACCACTTCTTTCATAGGTGGAGTAAGACGACGCTGGGGTTCGATCGATCCCGTAGAAGATTCTTCCAAAAGAATTTTATGTATACATAGTGAGGGGCTAATCCCTCAGATATCTGATATGATTCACCCTATGGTCATTTTAAATTGAGATAGCAATTCTAAAAGCTTTTGAAGTTGATCAGTTGATAATTTAGAATTGATGATAACCAGCAATGTGTTATTTTCGCTTAAATATGCGTATATGAGATGATCTGGGAGAGGCTTCAACTCAAGAGTCGGCGGACTAACAATAGAGGGCTTGTCCGCCAACGCCTTGTCTAGCATCTCAAAGGGTTCCGGTCTCCTAATGAAAGCAGCTTGTGTCTCAAATGCTTCTAGGTAATCTCGAATTTCCTCTTCATCATCCGACATCTCCTCATGCACTAGAAGTCGGGTCAACACGTCATCTTGCCTTGTGGATTACTATTCAAAATATATTCATGAATTGAAATTTGATTTACCACCTCCATATGATCTTCTTGACTCCGGGGGAATTTCATAGCTTTAAGTACATTAAAGGTTATTTGTTCGTCGTTAACTCTCATGGTCAACTCCCCCTTCTGTACATTTATCAATGTCCTACCGGTGGCTAGGAATGGTCTCCCCACTACAATGGGCACCTCTCTATCCTCTTCCATATCTAAGACAACAAAGTCCGGGGAAAAATAAACTTGTCCACCTTAACTAGGACATCTTTTATCGGCTAGTTGCAAGGTGATGGAGGTCTTGGAGATTTCTCCTAAACCAAGTTTCCTATAGATAGAATATGGCATTAGGTTGATGCGCGCGCCTAAATCACATAAGGCCTTACCCTCGAATTGGTAACCTATAGAGCACGGTATGGTGAAATTTCCCGGATCTTTTAATTTGGGCGGGAGTTTCTTCGGAAGTATAGCGCTACACTCCTGAGTGAGTGTCACCGTCTCATGTGTTCCAAATTTCCTTTTTTTAGATAAAATGTCTTTCATAAACTTCACGTAGCTTGGCATTTGCTTCAATGCTTCCGCGAAAGGGAAATTGACTAGCAGTTTCTTAAATATTTTAACAAATTTTTTAAATTGTTGATCGAGTTTACTCTTCTTTAACCGTTGTGAAAACGGCGGTGGTGGATAGACTTTTATATTATCATTCTTCTTTTTATCTTCAGTGAAATATTCTCTCTTAATCTCTCCAGATATTTCTTCTACTTCTTCATTTCAATTACCATTTTCTTTTAACTCGCCGTTCGCAGCATTAGAGCAAACAATCTCCAGCTCTTTTTCTTTGCAACCTTGATTCTCACTCTCATTTACAGTCTCACCCACTAACTCCTTACCACTCCGTAAGGTGACAGCTTTGCAATGAGGATTATCTCCTTTCGGATTTGTAGTTGTATCCGTAGGGAGCGAACCTTGGGGTCTAAGACTCAAAGCATTAGCGATTTGTCCGAACTGAGTTTCAATTGCACGCAATGAGCCCTCTAGACTAGAAATGTGAGCATCCCTCTTCTGCATAGATTCTATAAGTAACTCATCTGATTGTTTTTTAGATGACCCTTGTTGATTATAATTAATATTCTGGGGTGGATGAAGGTTTGAGTTGAATCCGGGTGGGGTGTCATTCCCGAATTATTCTTCGACGAAAATAGAGGTGATTACGCAAATCTGGATTGTAATGAGTTGGGAGTGCATTATGATTATTATGATTCATGTATCTCGGTTGCCCACCTATATAGTTGACCTCCTCGTTACTACTAATGAGTTGTTACACCGTAAGTGAAGGATTCATATTAATTGGAGGAGCAACTATACTGTTAACTTGTTGGTTCAATTGGGCCTGATTTTGATTTAAGGTTAAAACATCTAACCGCTTATTCATTGAGTTGAATTGTGCGGTAATTTGTGTAGCGAAAGATGTGAGTTGATCAACTTGGTGTACCCCTCCCACAGAAGAAGAAAAAGGAGCATGTCGGTCGAACGATTGATAATTAATTATTCGAAGATAGGTCCTCGAGTATCGCATATACATCCTCGGGGTACTTACTCATGAGGGATCCTCCCGCAGCTCCATCTACTTGGATCATCGTAGATGTCTGGAGGCCATTATAAAATGTGCATACTTGTTGATGCATCGCTAACCCGTGGCGAGGACACTTCCTTAAGAGTTCTTTGAACCGCTCCCATACATCGTACAACATTTCCCAATTTCCTTGCATAAACGTACTAATGTCCCGCATCAGATTTGCAGTTTTAGCGGGTGGGAAGTACTTGGCTAAGAATAAGTCGACCACTTGCATCTAAGTAGTGAGACCGTATTGGGAATCAAGCCACTTCTTCGCTCTACCCGACAAAGAGAATGGAAATATGCGGAGTCTAATCGCTTCATCCGATGCGTCATTGATCTTGAATGTGTCGCACACATCCATGAAATTCCGTAAATGGGAGTTTGGGTCCTAAGGACTAAGTCCACTGAATTGTCTCTGTCGGCAAAAACTTGATACGCCCGAAACAGGTATGCGTATTACACGCAAGTGCACGTGCCGATTCAAGTAATAAAGAGTGAATAAAGATCGTTCCCACGGAGAGATACTAGATTTAATGCTTGCAAGTACCAGTTACGTTTGTTCTCTATATTCAAGTGAATCGAAATGGTGATTTTAAAATATTAAAAACTGTAAAGACAACTACTAATTAAAATTAACTACGGATCTAAGAGAAAATATTTGTGTAATCAGTTAAGAGAAGTAATCTTGTACCGTGATTTCGTAAGTCTAGTGCGATGAACATATAAATATGATCTTGTGAAAATGTGTAGTGAAACGTCTTGCAACGATTTTAAAATAGAGATCTGTATCTCTCGATATTGGAAATCCCTAGCCCACTATTTCCCCTTGGGTGAAATAGGGAGTCGAATGAAGAATGAAAACCAAAGTTGTTAATAACAAGAGGAAATTTCTCTCTCTTCAAATACTATATTAAATCTATGATGCACACACGCAACTCCTCTCTCGATTTATGAAGCGATGAAACCTTGGCCAAAAGTTACACAATAAAAGATCATAAACTCCATAAAGAATAGTCACCAAACATTCACAAAGATAAAAACTAGAGAATAGTCATCACACAACTTAATACTCTCACAATACAAGATTAGAGGAATTAGTTCATAGCGATGGAAAAAAACTGTGAAACGTTTAGAGAGATCTTACAATACATGATGAATTTAACGATTAAACGCTGCAGGATTCCCCTTCCGAAATTGCTCACTTGAACAGCCCGAGGATCCGTCGTCTTCCTTGTTCTAGCCGCCTTCTTCAATGGAGGATTTTCACAAACCCTAGATGAAGAACTATTGATTTCCTCTCTTCCTCTCTCATAGAATGCCTTGGAATAAATGATTTGGTGGAGATTTTGCCTCTTAAAAACGTAGCCACCCCTTTGGAAAGAAGCACTTTTCCATATTTGAAATTGGAGCCAACTTTGAAATTCAAATTCTGAAATTCGTCCAAATCACGTTGCAACCTGCTTTCCCGCGCATTGTGACCTACTTTCTTGGTTATTATATTTGGGCAGATTTCTTTCTCCAAGCTAATTTCTTTGGCATTTCTCGCAATGATATCATGAAAAAAGACCGAATTAGCCACAAAATAAATATGAATTTAATTTTATTTCTATTTTATTTAAAGTCATTTTAAGCATTTTATAACGAATATAAAGTCTAAAATTGGGCTAGATAACTTCTTTTTGAGAAGTTATCACTCCCTCCCTCCTCCGGGACTTCCCTCTCCACCGATCGTTCACGCGCTCGCAATCCCGGGAACGCAATAGACTGCTCCTCCAACTCTCCTCTCGTCCTCTCTCCTTGGACGAGTGTCTCTTCATCCCCCACCTCTTACTGTCATCAACTCGGCCTAATTTTCCAGCGACACGTCCGCCCCTACCTCCTGGGCGCGGACCTCCTCTTCCCCTGCTTCTTCCACCCCCTCCTTCTCATCTCCCAACACTGCTGACTCCCTTATCGCCTCCTCCTCAGCCACTGCAGCCTCGCTTTCCTGCCTCGCTTGTTCCTTCATCTCCTTCCCCACTTCCTTCGCCTATGTCATCCATGAGATGGTGTTGACGGCAGACACGTAGCACTGCCTCGCCACCTTGGGATCTCCTCTGATCCGAACCTGGACTCCTCCGCTGTTGAACTTGATACATTGATGGAACAACGAAGGAACACAACAGAAGGCGTTGATGAGGGGGCGCCCAAAAAATAGTATTATAGCTCCTCGGAGAGTCAACGATGACAAACCGACAGTTTCATAACACTCCCCCCAGCGTCACATGAAGCTCAACTCCTCCCTCGACTTCCTTCCTCTCTCCAGAAAATCCGAACAACGGTCTATCCGAGGTCAGCACCCTCCTTGCCTCCACCTTTATCGCATCGAAGGCCTTCTTGAAAATCACATTCATGGAGCTCCATTGTCGACCAGAATTCTGGAGACTGTGAAATTCTCGATTGCCGTCTGGATCACCAAGGCGTCGCAGAACGAATCTTCATAATCTGGCATATCCTTCGATGAAAAAGTAATCCTCTCTTCCGGGGGCGGATTTTGGGAGGTCGAGGAGACGCTCCTTCTGAACATGGTTTGGAAGCTTCCCTTACGGGTGACCTCAATCCCCACCCCCCGTGGATCACCCCAACCCCTCCTCTGACGCCTATGTCAGTCCGGTCCTCGCATTTATCCTCTTCCCCTTCTCCAGGCAGGACTTCCTTGATCCGCACAGGCGGCGGCTGCGGTGCCGGATCTCTCGCTCTTCTCATTTCCAGAAACTTCGAGCAGGTGGCCGTTGTGTGGCCTTCTTCCTGGTGGAAATCACAATAGATCAACGCCCCCTGCCCATCCTCTTCCTCCTCTTTCATTCTCCCTTCTTCTTCCCCTTCCTCAGGCAATCTCCATAGCCTGCTACTGTGGGGAGGGGAAGTCACGGGCCCTGTCTCCACCCCAGAGGGTTGAACCGCCCTTGCCCCTAGTGGAAATTCCCCACACCATGGACTCCTATTCCTTGACCTTTAACAAGGCCTACTTAGGGTCCCAGCCCAGCCGGTTGTTCGGCTCCTGGTACCCCCAACCTTGTTGCTGTCTCTAGAACCCCTGACCTCCGGGTTCATCTCTCTTTGCTTCTAACTATCTGCTTCCTCCCTGTACCTTCTCTTCTCCAGCACCTAATCTAGGCAGCTTCCTGGCGAACATTGGGTTTGCTGCCTCACCCTCGATCTCCCTTGTCGTCCACTTCATCAACTCTTCAAAAGACAAGGGGGGTCCCTCTTCAGCTCTACCCTAAAGAACCCCTCGCAGAGCCCAAGGGTGAAGGCTAACATCAGGGTATACCCCGACACCTCCTGGACCAAAAGGACCTCTTCCTGGAACCTGTCCACGTAATTCCTCAGCGTCTCCTCCGGGCCCTGCTTGATTGCAAACAGGAACTTCGCTCCCTTCTTCCTCTTCTTCGATGTTGAGCCTCAATAGGAACCCCCAACGCAGCTCCTCAAAGCAATAAATTGAATTCATGTAGAGCTGGTGGAACTAGTCCCTGACCTTCTCCTTTAGGGTAATGACAAAGAGTCAGCACTTGAAAGTGTCTGACATCTGCCTGATGGAAACAACATCCTCGAACCATTGGACGTGTTGCACTGGATCATCTCTTCCTGTGTAAAAAGACATCTCTGGCTCTCGGAACCTCTCTGGAATTGGGGTCGAGACGATCAACTCGTTGAAAGGGCTCCCTCCTCCCACAGGGCGAGTCGACCCATCTCGCACGGTCGGCTCACTGATCCTGTCAGCACTCGCCTAACTGGGGAACAGATCCCGCCTAGCTAGATCTTTCTCACTGCTTTCGACCGGCGCCTCCTTCCCGAGTTGCTGACCTGGGGCGTTCTCGCCTAGAAACGGGGCCGCGACCACCGAGACAGAAGATGTCGCCCACTCGCCTCTTGCAGCGAATGTGAAGTGAATGGTCTGTAGAACCTCCCTCTTGAAGTCTTCCAACATTCCAACCGTGACACCACTCTCCGGTAGCGGCGGGTTGCCAGAGCCGATTCCTTCTCCATCGCCTTCACCCACGAGGCTTTGCCTGGATTTTCTTGAGCAGGCTACAGTTCACGCTCAACGCACAAAATATTGAAAACGGTACCCGATCTCAAAGATAGTTCGGACCCAAAGGGGGTAGCCTGCACTTATCCTAAGCTGAACCCCGAATTATAAAGACTTTGAACTAAGGAACAGACTCTGAGCAGCAGCGCGGAGGTCCCACCATACACTCGGAAGATCTGAGAGAGTTTCTCCTCCCAAGTCAAAGCTGAACTAGGCACCTTGAAGGGCTCTAAAAACCAACCCAAGCAAAACAGAGGAAGAAAGCCAAAAACTTTTGCCCTCCAAAGCCGTCCTTAAGGGTCTATTTATAGTTTTTCTAACTTGTTCTGCCAATAGTGTAATTCCGCCTTTTGGAAATACTATGCGCAACCTAGATGGGTCTGCCAACAGCCAAACTCCGCTGTTTGGAGAGATTATTAGCAAACAAACGAGGGTATTCTGGTAAAAACACTATTAAGCAATTGGTTTGTTCTGCTTCCACTTGTCTGGGTCGGCGGATTCATTGGTGAGACTGGCACTCGCTGCCGATTCTGGTAAAAACACTATTAAGCAAGTGGTTTGTTTTGCTTCCACTTGCCTAGGATGGCGGATTCCTTGGTGAGACTGGCCCTCACTGCCGATTCGGGGGCTTGGGTGAGTACAAGGTGAGTTACAGCACTCGCCCCTCCATTGCTTTGATTCTGGATCTTACGATCTTACACAGGCGACCGATCCAGGTTCTACGTGGGATCGCCAGGACACTAAGATCGTTAAGATCGCAGTGTAAGATCGTAAATCGGTAGGATCGTCGTTCTTCGTCGTCGCCGCTCTTCGTCGTCGCCGCTCTTCGTCGTCGCCGCTCTTCGTCGTCGCCGCTCTTCGTCGTCGCCGCTCTTCGTCGTCGCCGCTCTTCGTCGTCGCCGCTCTTCGTCGTCGCCGCTCTTCGTCGTCGCCGCTCTTCGTCGTCGCCGCTCTTCGTCGTCGCCGCTCTTCGTCGTCGCCGCTCTTCGTCGTCGCCGCTCTTCGTCGTCGCCGCTCTTCGTCGTCGCCGCTCTTCGTCGTCGCCGCTCTTCGTCGTCGTCGCCGCTCTTCGTCGTCGTCGCCGCTCTTCGTCGCCGCCGCTCTTCGTCGCCGCCGCTCTTCGTCGCCGCCGCTCTTCGTCGCCGCCGCTCTTCGTCGCCGCCGCTCTTCGTTGCCGCCGCTCTTCGTCGCCGCCGCTCTTCGTCGCCGCCGCTCTTCGTCGCCGCCGCTCTTCGTCGCCGCCGCTCTTCGTCGCCGCCGCTCTTCGTCGCCGCCGCTCTTCGTCGCCGCCGCTCTTCGTCGCCGCCGCTCTTCGTCGCCGCCGCTCTTCGTCGCCGCCGCTCTTCGTCGCCGCCGCCGCTCTTCGTCGCCGCCGCTCTTCGTCGCCGCCGCTCTTCGTCGCCGCCGCTCTTCGTCGCCGCCGCTCTTCGTCGCCGCCGCTCTTCGTCGCCGCCGCTCTTCGTCGCCGCCGCTCTTCGTCGCCGCCGCTCTTCGTCGCCGCCGCTCTTCGTCGTCTTCGTCGTTCTCGCCGCCGCTCGTCGCCGCCGCTCGTCGTCTTCTCGCCCCGCTCTTCGTCGCGCCGCTCTTCGTCGCCGCCCTCTTCGTCGCCGCCCTCTTCGCCGTCGTCGTTCTTCGTCGCCGCCCTCTTCGTCGCCGCCCTTCTTCGTCGCCGCCCTTCTTCGCCGTCGTCGTTCTTCGCCGTCGTCGCTCTTCGCCGTCGTCGCTCTTCGTCGTCGTCGCTCTTCGCCGTCGTCGCTCTTCGTCCGTCGTCGCTCTTCGTCGTCGTCGTCGTTCGTCGTCGTCTTCGTTTGTCGTCGCTCTTCGTTCGCTCTTCGTCGCCGTCGCTCTTCGTCGCCGTCGTCGTCGCCGTCGCTCTTCGTCGCCGTCGCTCTCGTCGCCGTCGTCTTCGTCGCCGTCTTCGTCGTCGTCGTTCTTCGTCGTCGTTCTTCGTCGTCGTCGTTCTTCGTCGTCGTCGTTCTTCGTCGTCGTCGTTCTTCGTCGTCGTCGTTCTTCGTCGTCGTCGTTCTTCGTCGTCGTCGTTCTTCGTCGTTATCGACGTATTCTTCTTCTTCTTCTTTTTTGCAGGTGCTCCATTTTCTTCGATTTCCCCATCCTCCTAACCAATTTCTTCATCATTCGTTCTCATCAGCAGAATCCTACTCGAAAGTTTTTCTCCTGGGCTGGTATAATATCAGATCTCACCTAAACCGATTTTTCTCCTTATTGTTCTCTGTGCTTGGTAGATTTGTTTGCTTATAGATTATTCAGATTTGTTATTAAAGAAATCAAATTGTTTTTAGGTATAGAATTTCTTAAATTGTTAACACTAGCAATGAATCAATGAGTTCCTTTCTACTATTTTGTTATTAAAAGAAATCAAATTGTATAATTTTTTAATTTTTATTATAATACGATCTTGCGATCCGTGTCGATCCTACGTTTTACGATCTTAGGGATGCCTCCCGATCCTAAGTAAGATCTCGATCTTCATAACATTGTCTATAATACTATATAAAGGAATAAAAGAAAGCTACAACAATGCACGTCGACCAGTCACACAGCCCGCCTTTTTGTTTAAATATTGAAAATAGTGAATTCAATTAAAAACTAAAGACCGTTTTAATTTAAATTCAAACTAATACAATAACTTTCAACCCAACCGCTACACACTAAAACAATCAATTAAATTAACATATACGTATATAAAAGGTAATATCTACGGAGACGGCGGATGGGGATCCACATGCGGTCGCGACAGTGCCCTACCGCGGCAACGCTTCCGCGCTCGCAAACCCCCGAGCGCGGTATATATGTACGAGAATCTTCGAACGGGCTTCACCCATATCCAGGGGCTCCGCCTGCATGAAGCTCGTGCTAGCTGCTCTCGGGTGCGATCGTGCCCGGTCACGATAGTCGCCTAGCCCCACATCTCTACCGACAATCGCGGACCCCAGAGGACTGTATCATGGATGTCATTTCACTTAGTCATTGTGCTACGGGGTCCGTGGGTGGCGGTAATGACGCGGGATCGGGAGACTGTCGTGACTAGGCACGGTCACACCCGAGAGCAACAAGCAAGGGCTTCATGTGGGCAGAGCCCGCCTGGATGTAGGCGAAGCCCGCCCGAGAGCATCGAGCATAGGCGAAACTCATGCAAAGGTGCTCGTAATATCATAACGACTTTGTTAGATATATTTGTCTCATATCTTGTATTTGTATTTTGATTATATATTTATCTCCGCACAATATATATAGATGTTGGACCTCTATTGGAGGTACCAAGAATCATTCCAATACTTCTCACATGGTATCAGAGCGGATTTAGGGTTTTCTCTCGATTCCACCGCATCTTGCCACATCCAGCGATCCCGCTGGATCCCGCCGCATCTTGCAGCCGCATCTCGCCACATCCAGGGATCTCGCAGCCTGCCCGTCGCTCGACTTCGACCCCGCAGCCGGATCCCGTCGCTCGACTTCAACCTGCAACCAGTCTCACGCTCGACCTCGTGGGTGCTTCTCACAATCTGGACGGGGGCATGCATCTGTGATGATGTTGCCCCCGCTGTCCTAAGATCCTGCTGCCACCGTCGGCTTCCTGATGCTGTTGTTGTCTGTCGCCGGCTCCTGCTGATGCTACTGCTGCCTGTCGCCTACTTCCCTGATGCTGCTGCTGTCTGTCGTCGGCCTATTGATGACATTGTTACTGACCTAGCCGCAGCCAGGTTATTTCCTGTTGTCGTCTCCTTCCCGGGCTACCGCTTGCTTCTTCCCCTCCGATTGCTTTTGCTCCTGTAGTCAGCATCTCTTGCTACCTTGGTCATGGGTTCCTCTGTTACGAGTTCTCCTCAGAACAACCGTTCCCTCAGGGGATTCTACCTTCCCTCCTAACGCAAGGCTTGCTACCACCATTCTTACCTCCTCCAACTTCCAATTATGGAAAAAGGGGGTTACTATGTCCCTATCGGGCATCCGACATACGCACCACCTCACTCGTCTCCCAACTCATGTCGTGGGAAGTGCAGAATATGACGATTGGTATAGCGATGATTGTCCGCATCTTTGCTCTTCTACTGAGTTCCATGGACCCCTCCGTTCAGCAAATGTGCAAGAATTGTGACAGCACAAAGGAGTTATGGGATACTCTGCATATGATGTTCTCTCAGGCGAACAATCTCTCTCGTCTTGGCGAACTCTTTCCCAAGATGGTCGAGCTCCGACAAGGGGCGCGACCAGTCACCGAGTACTTCGCCGAATGGAAGGTTCTTGCTGATGAGATACCTGGACCTTTGGGAGATCCCCTCTACTAGGGAAGAACATCAGGCCCAACGTGAACATCTCGTCCTTCTTTGGCTTTTAAATAGGACTAGATCCAAAACTTCTCGACGACGAAGACTGAAATGCTAGCGAGTCCCTCTACTCTGCAAACCGCTAGTGTTTACCACCGTCTTGACCAAAGCTGGTTCTGTCTGTACACCTTTCTCTATCAGCTCTTCATATTTCCTCCGGAGAGTCAATGGCTCTTGCTTCTCGTGGTGGAAGGGGAACTAGTCGGGGCAGGCCGCACTGGCTGTGGTCCGTGATACTGACACGATACATTGTACTCATTGCGGACAACGAGGTCATACAAAGGATACAAGTTGGCTAGTTCATGGGAAGCCAGACTGGGCCTCCAAGCAAACTGGTCCTCCAAGCAAACTGGGCTTCTTCATCTCGCTCCGCACACTTGGCCGACTCCACATCCTCTACGTCCTCCGAGTCCGAGAACAGTTGAAATATCGGAGGATGAGTATCGTCGCTTGCAAGCCCTTTAGGTTATCTCTCCGCCACATAGTGCTGTTGTGGCTCAAACTATGCAGCCTGCTTGTACTTCACAGCATCCCGTCCAGTGCCTGGCAGATTCTGGCGCTTCTGATCACCTGACTAGTACCTCAGGTATCCTACACTCATACATACCACATAGTGGGGCTTCCATTACAGTTGCAGATGGATCAACCGTACCCATTGTTGGGTTTGGTAGCTGCAATGTGACACCTGACATGAATCTATCCTCCGTTGCTCATGTCCCTCAGTCTGCTTACAACTTATTGTCAATTAGTAAGCTTACTCGTGATTTAAATTGCATTTCAATCTTCACATCTTCTGGTTGCATTTTTCAGGAACAGCCGACGGGCCGTATTATTGGTAGAGGAAAGCTCTTTGGTGGCATCTATGTTCTGGACGAAGTTTCACATCTTGCTTGTTCTGCTTCTTCCACCAGACTCTTGGATCTTCATTATCGTCATGGTCATCCGTCTATGCAGGTCATGCGTCGTCTGTATCCTGAGTTTGGGAAAGTTTCCCATCTCAACTGTGAGTCTTGTTTGTTTGCTAAACTCCACAGAATTAGCTATGTTCCTCGTTTTGATGTACGTGCTCCGGCACCCTTTGATTTACTTCATTCTGATGTTTGGGGACCGTGTCATGTCCCTACGTTGCTAGGACACAAATATTATATTACTTTTATTGATGATTTCTCTCGAATGACTTGGGTATACTTAATGAAAAATCGCTCTGAGTTGCCTTCTATTTTTCAACACTTGTGGAATGAAATCTTTACTCAATTCTCTATTCGTATTAAATGCCTGCGTACAGATAATGGTCGCGAATACCTATCTCGGTTTATGTCTACCTTTCTCTCCGACAGAGGCATCCTCCATCAAACCAGTTGTCCTGATACCCCCCAACAAAACGGTGTTGCCGAAAGAAAAAATCGACACCTCCTCGAGCTTACCAGAGCCATTCTTCACCATAGGCACGTACCCAAGCACTTCTGGGGTGATGCAATCCTTACCGCTGCACACCTTATTAATCATCTTCCCAATCATATCCTTCAGGGGGAGACGCCCTATAAAACTCTTTATCCTACACGCCCTGGTCCCCTTCTACCTTTGCGGGTCTTTGGGTGTGTTTGCTATGTTCGGGATGCTCATCCCTCTGTCTCCAAACTTGATCCTCGCTCCTTGAAATGTCTCTTTCTCGGATATTCTCGGACGACTAAAGGATATCGGTGTTATTCTCCTGATCTCCACAGATACATTATCTCCTCGGATGTTGTCTTCCTGGAATTAGACTCTTACCCTTCTCCTGGATCACCATGTCCTGATCCCTATCTTGAAGCCATGCTGGTTCCTCGTCATGAACCTGCCATCCTCTCTCCCACTGACATATTGGATCCGCTTTGGGGGAAAGTTTATTCACGTCGCTCTTCTGATAATACAGTGGTGCCACCACCTCAGCCTACCTTCGCCACAAATGATACAACGACTGTTCCTACGGACGTACCTGATAGCGTTCCTGCTGCTCCCATGCCAGTTAGCCCAGATGTTCCTATTGCATTCCGGAAAGGAAGTCGGACTTGTCGGGAGAAACCACTCTATGTTAGCTCTTATCAGGGCTTGTCGGCTTCCCATACGGCCTTACACTCTACTTTGGATCAGTACCGCCTCCCCTCTACCGTTGCGGAGGCTAAAGCTCATCCAGGATGGGTAACTGCTATGCACGATGAATTGACAGCTCTTTAATTGAACAATGCATGGGATCTGGTCCCCTTACCTACTGGCAAGCGGGTGATTGGATGCAAATGGATCTATTCTATCAAAGTGAATGCAGATGGTTCCCTCGATCGCTTGAAAGCCCGCTTGGTTTCCAAGGGTTATGCCCAGACCTATGGCGTGGATTATGATGAAACCTTTGCCCCCGTTGCTAAGATGTCCTCTATTCGTCTCTTGCTCACTCTTGCAGCCTCTCACCAGTGGGGCCTCTATCAGTTGGACATCAAGAATGTGTTTTTTCATGGGTCATTGGATGAAGAGGTTTATATGGAACAACCACCTGGGTTCGTTGCTGAGGGGGAGCGTAACAAGGTGTGTCATCTCCGTAAGTCATTATATGGATTAAAGCAACCCCCTCGTGCATGGTTTGCTCATTTTCGATCTGTGGTCACTCAATTTGGGCTCACCAAGAGTACCAAAGACTCGTCTCTCTTCTATCAGAACTCCTCGGATGGTACTATTCTTCTACTGGTTTATGTTGATGATATTGTTATCACGGGCAGCAATTCTAAAGGGATAATAAATCTCAAAGCATTCTTACACTCTAACTTGCAAACAAAAGATCTGGGCTCATCGTGGTACTTCCTTGGGATTGAAGTTGCTACTTATGATGACACCCTCTTTATTTTCCAGCGCAAGTATGCTCTCGATCTTCTATCTGACCTTGGAATGTCTAACTGTGGCACTACAGATTCCCCACTTGAACCAGGGGAAAAAGGTCTTCATGTCGAAAGCAAACCTTTTGATTCACCAGAGAAGTATCGCAGAATAGTTGGAAAACTGAACTACCTTACCGTGACTCGCCCTGACATTGTCTGTGCTGTAAGTAAGGTCAGTCAGTTCATGGCTGCTCCAGCTATCTCTCAGTGGGAATCTGTTCTCTGAATCGTCTGATACATAAAGAAAGAACCTGGTCTTGGGATATCATATCTGAATAGAAGGTCATTCTAATATAGAGGCATACTGTGACTCGACTGGACAGGCTGCTTAGCCACTCGAAAGTCAACCACAGGATTTACTATCTTTGTAGGTGGAAATCTCGTCTCCTGGAAGAGCAAGAAACAGACCACGGTCTCCATATCTAGTGTTGAAGCGAAATATGAGGTTATGTCCCACACTGTTGCCGAGGTCATATGGGTTAGACAGATTCTGTGTGAAATCGGGTATCCTGTCCAAGATCTCACTCCTCTATGGTGTGATAATCAAGCTGCAATACAGATAGCTACTAATCATGTGTTTCATGAGCGTACAAAGCACATAGAAGTCGACTGCCACTTTGTAAGAGAAAAGTACGAAGGACTCATTTCTCTCAGTCATGTGAAGACCGGAGATCAGCTTGCATATATTCTTATTAAAGGTGTTACGAGGATTAGAATGAACTTTATATGTAACAAGTTAGGTCTGGGAAGTTCCCACGACCCAACTTGAGGGGGAGTGTTAGATATATTTGTCTCATATCTTGTATTTGTATTTTGATTATATATTTATCTCCGCACTATATATATAAATGTTGGACCTCTATTGGAGGTACCGAGAATCATTCCAATACTTCTCATAGACTTTATAGGTTTGGCAAGGATAGCTTAACCGCAACATATAATACTTGTTTTTTTGAAAAAAGTTTGCTTTTTGTATGTCAGCTAGCCGTGTACAAAAAGGCCAATCGGGTCGGGCCGGGCCGGGCCTGATCGGGCCCGATCTTTTTGGCAACCGGGCTCGGCCCGGGCTTTTTACCAACCAGGCCGGGCCGGGCTCGAGCTCCCGCTTGGCGGAATTTTAGCCAGCCCGGGTGTCGGGCACAGGCTAGCCTGGCACCCTGGCTTTGCCCGGCCCGGGCCAGGCACTGGGCCGGGCAACGGGTTAAATTGGGGGCCCAGTAAGGGCCCCAAGCCGGCCTTGGCCCGGGCCAGGCCTTTCCCGAGTCCGGGCCTAGCCGGGCTTTTGCCTGCCAGGGCCCGGGCTTTTTGTACACGACTAATGCCAACACTGAAAAAAAGTATGTAATATTTTGCTACATAATTCATAAAAATGAATGAGCAGACACTTTGTGCATTTATTATCAAAGGTTAGGTCTTTCTCCTCTGAGAGAAGCCACTTTGTGCATAGTGACAAAGGTTAGGTCTGTTTCCAATCTTCCCCCGCCCATACCCCCAATAATTGGGTACTATATGGGTTTTGTTGTTGTTGTTGTAATTCATAAAAATGAATAAAAAGTCTAACATGTTTAATTAAATAATTATTATTTTTCAAAGTTCTTAAAGTGAATATATTTGTACCCACATTTACTCCATCTCTTTTATTTAGCAATTCAATTACTGCAAAGGATCATTGATGATTATATATTATTAAAGCATATGCATTCAACCCAAAATCAACCAGTTATAAGTAGAGGGCACAAAATCTTCTTCTTCTTCTTCTGATTTCCCTTCTTCTTCTGATTTCCCTTCTTCTTCTGATTTCCCTTCTTCTTCTGATTCTTCTGATTTCCCTTCTTCTTCTGATTCCTCTGATTTCTCTTCTTCTTTTGATTCTTCTGATTTCTCTTCTTCTTCTGATTCTTCTGATTTCCCTTCTTCTGATTCTTCTGATTTCCCTTCTTCTTCTGATTCTTCTGATTTCCCTTCTTCTTCTGGTTCTTCTGATTTCCCTTCTTCTTCTGATTTCCCTTCTTCTTCTGATTTCCCTTCTTCTTCTTATTATTTCCCTTCTTATTATTATTATTTCCCTTCTTCTTATTATTATTTCCCTTCTTCTTCTTATTATTTCCCTTCTTCTTCTGATTTCCCTTCTTCTTCTTCTGATTTCCCCTTCTTCTTCTTCTTCTGATTTCCCCTTCTTCTTCTTCTTCTGATTTCCCTTCTTCTTCTTCTTCTGATTTCCCTTCTTCTTCTTCTTCTCCTGATTTCTCTTCTTCTCCTGATTTCCCTTCTTTTTCTCCTGATTTCGTCTTCTTCTTCTTCTCCTGATTTCCTCTTTCTCTTCTTCTTCTGCTAATTTCCTCTTCTTCTTCCTCTTCTTCTCCTCCTGATTTCCTCTTCTTCTCCTCCTGATTTCCTCTTCTTCTCCTGATTTCCTCTTCTTCTTCTTGCTAATTTCCTCTTCTTCTTCTTCTTGCTGATTTCTTAATTTGTATTTCTAAATAGTGACTGTGAATAGTTATGTTCTTAATTTGTATTTCTAAATAGTGACTGTGAATAGTTTTATTCTTAATTAGTTATGGATTTGTACTTCAATTGGTTATTTATGCTTCATGTTTTATCGTTTTGAGAATTTATAATTGTATTTGTGATATATGCATATATATTTATTAAATTTAATATAACGTACCCCGCCGTACTCGTATCCTTGTTTTTGAAATTCTGGCGTACCGCCGTACCGTCGTACCGGATACGTATCGTATCTGGTACCCGTACCCGTATCGGTGCTTCGTAGCCAAGATCTATATTAAGTGCATGGGGCTACACAAGTTTCACAATGAGAGATTACATTCTCAACATATATATACATATATATGTATATGTATATATATACATAAGTATAAGCATATATACATAAGTATAAGCATATATACATAAGTATAAGCATATATACATAAGTATAAGCATATATACATAAGTATAAGCATATATACATAAGTATAAGCATATATACATATGTATATGTATATATACATATGTATATGTGTATATATACATAAGTATATGTATATGTATATATATACATAAGTATATGCATATATACACATGTACATGTGTATATATACACATGTACATGTGTATATATACACATGTATATGTATACATATGTATATGTATATGTGTATATATACATATGTATATGTGTATATATACATATGTATATGTGTATATATACATATGTATGTGTGTATATACATATGTATGTGTGTATATACATATGTATATACATATGTATATGTGTATATATACATATGTATGTGTATATATACATATGTATATGTGTATATATACATATGTATGTGTATATATACATATGTATATGTGTGTATATACATATGTATATGTGTGTATATACATATGTATATGTGTACATATACATAAGTATATGTATATATATATGTATATATATAGTTTATTCTAGATGTTCCCAACCTTCATTCTCAAGAGTTTCACAAGATCAACTTATTCCAGAAGAGGTTGATGCATAGTGATTTGAACAAAAAAGATCAATGTTCAAATAGATCCTAAAAATTGATTCTACTAGGTATTATAGATTACGGGTGCAATCCATATAGAGAAGAATACTATATCTTATCAGACAATTCTTAAACAATACAACTCTTTTTGGCTTGGAGCATGCTTACATAAACTCATAAAGGGAGTTGACTGGTAATTGAAACTACTATTTTTTTTTTAAGAATAAGAAATATTTTTACCATGGAACATGATCTAATGTTCATGGTGATTCCAAACACCCCAAATGAAACACCCAATCAATTACAGGCATACTGCTAATGGGATTCTTAACTGACATGCTTCTGGGAGATTGAGTCATTTCTACAATAAATTCACCGCATCAACCAACATCAGTTATTATAGTAGAGAAGTAGATGATTAGAAATGTATCCAACTATATAAGGATCCATATACTGAAGTATAATAAATAATTTTATTCAACTATCATATTTTACTAGGGATAAAATTTATTTTATTCATTTGTCAAGTCATTTTCTTAGCTTCAAGTGATATTTTGCCTTTATAAATGAACTTTATATAAGTTTTAGAACAAATTTTATTATGAATCTATATGAATATTAACCTAAATATGAAGCTTTGATTTCCTTGGATTAATTCAAAGAACTAAAAGTACAAAGTTGAAGGGGCATCAATTGGGAAGGATCATTCAATATATATACACAACAAAATAAACACATTATCATGATTTAGTATGGTCCAACCGCCCAACTGAGCTTGCACGATTCATTTTGATTAGGGGGATAAGTGGTGGAAGAATATTAAATTTACTCGCAACTACCAAGGTCGCTTGAATATCAAAGAAAAAGTACGAGTATAATTAAAATTAAAGTTAATAACTAAATATACCTGAGGAAGGAGATTGAGAATTTGTTTCATTTCATTCTCAAAATTGGGATCCACTATTCGGTCAACTTCATCAATAATAAGGAACTGTTTAAGAAAGAAAATGGCATAAATATATTAACTTTGTTAAATAACAACAAAGGTCAATACACAAGACATAATCATATACCTAAATAATTGATCATCAAATACAAATATATCTAGACAGTAACATATGATGTAATTGTGTAGAATACTAGTATTTCAATCATAAGAAAATAAAGTATTCCGGTATGTTTTCACACTTCAATATGCACATGTATATCAATTGAAGAGTTTTTAATGTTTTACTGTTATTTTATTGTCAAAGAATGTTTGTAAAATGGATTGAGTAGAATTCCTTTAAACAATACCAACGTGGTAATTACAATCTAATATCCCTCATTTGGTATCATGGTATTGGGAAGCCTTTAACATTACTACCTTCAGATTTCTATAATTGAACCACTCAGTATGCAGAAGATGGTTGAGAAGCCTTCCAGGCGTAGCTACAAGTATGTTCACACCTTTTGCAAGGCGTTCAGCTTCCTTTCTTCGAGATACACCTCCCGTAACCATCCCTAGAGTCTGAGAATGGTGCTTCAAAAGATCCTTAGCAACGCCATGCGTCTACCAAAGGAAGAGAAAACAATCAATGAAACAAATTTCTTCTCTGAGCGAGATAGAAGCCATATCTATCCTACAGAGATCCTTAGGGGGGTAATGAGCAGAACCTGAATAGCAAGTTCTCTTGTCGGGCAAATTATGATAGCGCCGGCGCCGTTCCTAGGTTTGAATTTGATATGATAAAGCAATTCAACTACGGGTATTAAAAAAGCAAGAGTCTTTCCAGAGCCAGTCCTTGCAACCCCCATAACATTTCTCCCCATCAAAAGATGGGGTATAGATCTAGCTTGAATCTGTATATACGATGCAAAAACAAAATTGGAAAAAATGTCACACATGATTATAAAATTTCTAACATTAAGGCACAAAAGTGGGCTTTTTGGCACTTTGTACCCCCGAAAATATCATTTTTGGCACTTTGCACCCTAAATGTTTAAATATTGCATTTTACACCCCTCATTCTCATACTCTTAGCACTTTGCACCCTAGGCTTTTTAATTCAGCTATCAGAAATTACCCTTGTTATGGTGCAAAGTGTCAAGAATATGAGAATGGAGGGTGCATAGTGCAATATTTAAACATTGAGAGTGTAACGTGTCAAAAGTGATATTTTCGAGGGTGCAAAGTGTCAAAGAGCCCACAAAAGTGAGATAAAACTCCTACAAAACAAATATATTGTGAATTCAGTGGAAGTTAAAAAAAAGAGCGGTGTTATGGACACACCCTAAATGGCTATGGACACACCATAAATACAAAATAATACCACTTAAAATGCCTAATTTCTGATTTCTCTTCTAAGGCTATGGACAGCCCATCCCGTTATCTCCTGTTTCCTGCCACAATCTCCTTTATCTTCCATGTGGTCCCCTTCGCCACCTCCCAAACTCCGTCCACCATCTGCTTCGTCTTTTCCCCCACGCTCTGCACCGTCTCAACCCTCTCGGCTGCGCTACTAGGAGGCCGACACTTTCTCTTCGGCCTAGCTCAAATCACCTTCTCTCGGCGCAGAAGTCCGCAGTGATATACATAGAATCATTTGATCTTGTTCTATTTTCTCCATATAATTACAGATTTTGCCGATTTCTAATGGAGAATTTGAGAGAAAAAAATCATCAGTGCAGCATAAAGCTAAAGAGAAAGCGGGGATCATGTTCTTTTTTTGTTTCGTCGCTTGCAAATATTGAAATACAAATGTCTATTGAGCTCTAATCCAAGTATCCAACTATCTGCTATTATTTCAAAGTAATGGCACTGGATCCTCTTTGATTTTCCTGATAATAACTAATGCCTTTAAGGTGTTTGAGGAAATTTCTGAAAGAGAGGTGGTTGCCTGGGCAATGATAATCGTGGTGGGTGTGAAGAAGAGAGAGAGCGAATTTGGTTTAGTTTGTTCATGTGCAAACAATGATGGAAAGGAGAAGCCCAATTCTCGCATTCAAGAATAGAAGTAGAGCTATGATCTATTTTTGATTGTTTCATTTCTGTTTTTTTGTTGCTTTACTTCTATTATATTGCATTTTTTTAGTACTTGGCTTGAAGTAATTTTGTTTCTATCCATGAAATTATATTTTTGGTTGTTTTTCATATAGGATAAAATAAATTAGGAACATACGTTGTTGGTTTTGAGTGACTCAAATAAAGGCAATAACATAAATGTTGGGATGCATTTTATTACTGAGAGTGACATTTTGACTTCATATCATTTTTTTGGACTCAACTATTTTGTGTAAATAACTGTTTAATATATTTATTTTTAGCGCTAATGTTTTTAAAAATTGTTTGAAGGCTAAAATGACTTTACTAATACTTGGTTTGCAAATAGTAATTTGGTGTATACATAGTGTAAATGGGTTGTACATAGCGATATTGGGTTGTACATAGCCGTTGGCTGTCCATAGCCAAACATGGTGTGTCCATAACACCGCTCAAAAAAAATTGGCCTGCAACCCTAACATCCAGTAAAGAGGAGAAGATCAATCTTAACCTGAGTCATATTCTGGAAACCTATCTCACTAATAGCTGCGTGCGTAGGCTTGGAGATTTGGAGAGAGGAGAAGAGCTTATCGGTGACGATTCCCGGCCCTTCAATCTTCTCTGCCTTCTGTTTCTTTGATGGATGGGCTTCTTCGATTTCGCCTCCTCCAAGTCCTCCCTTCGGCTGTCCATCTCTATCTTCGTCGTTAACTCGGCCAAATGAATCGGAAAAAACTTCCTTATCGGCATTCTCACATTGATACTCCTCGGCAGTGTGCACGGTTTGAACGCTGAGCTCGGTCCCTTCCACGTTGTAGCACTGCCTGTTCTTCCTCTTGTTCATATTTTTCTTCAATTTGATCTAGGGTGGGGGAGACACACTTAGTACAGGAAAGGACTGACGGCGGCGATGGGGGGAGCCGAGAGCATAAATGGACAACACCCAATTAGGCTCACAGGAATTGACCCATGGGAATTGGCTTAATTTTGGCGAGCTTGGAGGAGACCGGCGAGGTTAGAGGAGACCGGATAGCTTCACGACCGGTGAGCTTCACCATTGGCGAGCTTGGAGGAGATCGGCTCTGCTTAGAGCTGTCACTTAAAACCGAAAACCGCAAATCGAACCGGAACCGAACCGGAATCGCAAAGAACTGGACCGAACCGTTCGCAAATTATTCGGGTTCCGGTTTGAATTTTGGAACCGTGAACAACATTGGTCCATGTGTGGTTCTTACATTTTATTATCCGGACCGGAACCAGAACCGGAACCGCAACATACAAGTCTCAAGCGGTTTCAAGATTTTTAGACCCGATCCGAATCAGACCAAAGTAGAACCGAACCGCAACCTGTTTATTATTATTATTAATATTATTATAATATTGTTATTATTTTATAATTTATCTATAATATTTATACTTACTATCACGAGTGAAGTTGATGTAGTTTGAACCCAAACTGTAATCATACTAAAGGGTGTCAATTTTGTACCGAACAAAACTTCACCGCATAAAAACCATGTGGTATGGTTTGACATTGGTGCGGTTTGGAGTAAATTTTTGCAGTGTATTTTTTATTTTTATACAATTATATAATGTATTTTAAATTTTACTTACATATTTTTTTGAAATATTTAATTTTAAAAATATAGAAGATATACAATTACTATTCATTAGTGATCATGAAAGTCAACTAATTGTAGCCGATTGTTACGGTTGAGCATATCGACGAGACGTGCGCAAGCCAACTAGACGTCGTGGCAAGTCTACACGCATATGAAGTCGATGGATACTATCCCATCGATCATGGAAATGCGCAACATAATTATTTCTATTTCGATGTTGTTTTGAGTTTTACTATTTACAACCCGCTTTTATTTCATTCCATCAAGTTTGATTTTGGTTTTAGTTGGAACCGATTGGAACCGGACCGAACCGCATGGAATCGGATCGAACCGTTAGTGGTCGGTTTGATTTTGGTTCTTGCTGAATCGGAACCGGAACCGTTGACACGATGGTTCCAAAAATTAAGCTGGAACCGGAACCGGAACCAGAACCGGTCAAACCAAATAAGGTTTTGGTTCTAATTTGAAGAACCGTTACCTTAGTGGTTCGGTTCATGATTTTAGTAGAACCGGCACCGAACCGGAACCGTGACAGCTCTAGCTCTGCTGCTTCAGGAGCGCAGGATGCGCAAGGGGCGAGAAGGACTCCCGTTCGGCGGGATGTGCGGAGGCGAGCTTGGCTTAAAATGAAAGCCTGAGGAAACATGAAGATTCACGGTAAAAAGACCTAATTTTAAGCATTCTTAGAGGCAAGTCGTTTATGGCTAAATGTAGGCCAATATTATAGAAAGAAATCGAGGCATTTATGGCTAAATGCAAGTCAAGATTATAGAAAGAAATCGGGTTTCACCTTTTCCACAATGATTGGGCATCTCCACGGCAATCGGCCTTCTCCACGACAATCTGGCCTCTTGTAGATGTTCGGCCTCCAATAGATGTTCGGCCTCCAATAGATGTTCAGCCTCCTATGATGTTCGGCCTCTACCCGCCGGCATCGCAGACCGCTTGCGCGCGGCTATTCTGTTGACTTCTGCAATGGAAAATAGTTGGAGCCCAACATTTTGCAAAAGCTATCATTGCTGCTGGAGCATTTAATCTGGCGATGGGCAGAGAATGTAATCATCTTATCACTCATTTTCATTCTATAACATACCAAATATCAACAATCAGTCGTTCTTTTTCTTTGTAGTCGATTGACTAAAGATGCTCTTTAGCAAATTAAATTTCAATTAACTTTTACCCAAATCAATCGTATACGTTGAAGAGTCCATTTAATGGGGATCGTCAACAATTTTAGTCGCATGATCAGATTTACATATGTAATAGCTGACTTAATAGTTTTATTGACGAAGTTTTCAAATAGCATGTTACTCGCAACAGTTTTAGCTGCATGATAGTTTTAGCCGCATGCTCTTTAAGAGTTCATTTAATGGGGATCAACTACAGTTTTAGCCACCTGTATTCTTTGTATGGATGCGCTATCATGAATCAATTGCTGACGAATGGAATTTACAATCCATTAGCCAAATAGTGGAAACAAAAGAGTTTGACAGTGAAATTATTTTTTTAGCGGATCATTGACATATACAATATGTTTTCAATTACCATAACTATATTAAAAAAAATATTTACAAAATTGAAATTTATTAACACAATTTCACTTTCTTGCAGGAGCGAACATGAAGAATGCAAGTTTAGAATATTATGATTTTAAATTTTGTAATAACTGACGTAATAGTTTTGTGGATGGTTTTAAATTTTGTAATAGCTGACTTAATAGTTTTGTGGATGATTTTAAATTTTGTAATAGTTAACTTAATAGTTTGGTGGATAGTTTTAAATAGCTGACTTAATAGTTTAAGCTTGGCCTTCGTATAAAACACTTGGCCTGCGTATAAAACACTTGGCCTGCAAGTGCATATTATTGGTCTGCATTTATAAGCAGCTGCATTTAGCCAAAAGTGGCCTGCATTTAACAATGCCCTTTTAATAAGGCTCTGCTACTTTCGACTAGGGGTGCAAGTTAAGTTGAGCCCGCTTGAAAAAGGTTCCGTTTTTGGTACGTATGCACACCTATTATAGGAGGTGCGCGAGTGAATCCGACCGTAGGATCTCGCCATCAACGGTCGAGATGCAATACTTCTTAAATACTCCTCAAATACTACCTTGCATACTCCCGCAATACGGTCGGATCTGCAATATGCATCATTGGATCTCGCGATCCTACGGCTGTAAGTGCACGCGCACCTCCGGGAGGTGCGCAGACGCACGAAAAAAATTTTGCTTGCAAAAATTTCGACTCGAGCTCGAGTCTGAGGAGCTCGAGCTCATCTAGTGTTGTTCATGAGCTCGTGAGCCAGCTCACGAGCTTTTTATTTATACATTTAAAAAAAAAAAAAAATAAAGCTCATGAGCTAAAAAGCTCGCGAGCAAATCGAGCTCGAGCTCGATAAGTTGGCATTGAGCTCGAGCTCGAGCTGGGATAAATGAGCTCGTCGAGCTGGAGCTCAAGCTCAAAATGAAAAGCTCGAGCTCGATCTCGAGCGTGGAAATTTAGCCAAGCTCGACTCGTTTGCAGCTTTCGACTGTTTTCTTCAAAGGTTTTTGTTTTGTTTCAAAATAAAAAAAAAATCATACTTTTTTATTTTTGGGAAAACAAAAACATATGTTCATTTACAAAATGATTTTCAGAATTGTTTTGGGGCAAAACGAAAATTTATGTTCTTTTACCCTAAAACGAAAATTGATGTTGCATTAATTTGGATGTAATAAAACAACCAAGTCTAACTAATGAGTAATGATCAACCCTATAGCTGCTCCTTGGAGGCACATCCAGTTGCGGACCCAGAACGATTCCCAGTGTGAGCATTCAATAAGATAATGATAAATTATTTTTTTGGCAAATATAAGAATAGTGAAATGTAAGAGTGCGATACCCGATTATTCGATTGACAACATATTTTGCAAGATTAATCTCAAATCATTCGAAATTGAGGCATGAGAATGCAACACAAGCTAGTGCAGTAGAATCAGCATCACTGAACAAAAAAAAGAGATGATTCATTAAACATTATCCATACACAAATTATTCTCTGTAATTAGCAGGCTCAAATGGGTTGCAAAGCAGAGCTTGACAATCCATGCAACTTCTAATTCTTTAAATCAACCATTGGTGTCCAAAATGGGTTCCAGTTGCAAAGCTTAATATGATTTGTCTTGTTAAAACCTCCTGTTTCTGAGCTGTGATGTGCACAAAACTGTCAGACTTCAATTGTGGAGCTTATGTGTACAACTTCTTAGGTTCTGTTTGGCTCAGCTGCAGCGACTGCAGAAGCAGTGGTGGGAAGCAGTGGTGGAATAATCAGCTGTTTTGCAGAGTGGTGCCAGAATCTGTAAATCTGTTTGGAAGAGCAGCGTTTGCAGTGCTGTTTATATACATTATATAACTTAATATATTTAATATAATAATATATAATAATAATATTAATAATATATATAACTTAATATATATAATAATAATAATTTAATATTTTAAAAAAAAACAGCAGCGCTGCTGCGTTTTTTGAGTCGCGGAAGGGATTCCGCGACTCAAAAAACACCGGCCACCGCTCAAAAGAGCGGTGGCTAATGCCACCGGACCCTTCTCTAAATTTGTTTGGCGCGGCGGTGGCAGAATCAGCGGTGTGCTGCTTCAAAAACGCCGCGCCAAACAGAGCCTTAACCTTTAGTTATCAAAGCTTTGGATGGATGATCATTTTCATTTTTAAGATTAGGGCCCCGTTTGGGAGGACTTATTTTCACCGGTCAAGCGGTTACGACCGCATGAATCGGTCCATAATTATGGTTCGATTCAAACGATCGTAACCGCTTGACCGGTGAAAATAAGTCCCCCCAAACGGAGCCTAGATCAAAGCTCTAAGCATTTAATCATTTGATATTTATAAAGTTCACTGAAATGCATTGTTTAAAGAAATTTTTTGCAAAAAGGTATGGAATCTATCAAAATTTAGAGGAAAAACAAAATAACTTTGTCATCTTTAGGAAGGATTATTTTTTAAGCAAAATTGAAAAGAATGCTAAGTAATCACGAGTCTTCTGTGTTTCATGTTTCAGCAAGATGTTTTAAATGTTAACAACTCCTTGATATCATTTTCAGAAAAGTTTAACAGTGTTTTTTAAATTAGATTCAGGGGGATTTGCAACGTTTTACAATTGTGACAAATACTACTTCAAAAAAATTTATTTCAGTGTGGGGGCGGCCGCCCACACTCGGCCTATGGTAGGTCCGCCCCTGGGCACATCATATGTAAATGTGGGTGGATCTATATTAGGCTCAGTGCGGGCGGCTGCTGTCACAACCCGCATTTTTCTCGTATTAAATAATACGTCAAAGTAGAGAAAATACGCATTGTGATGTCACGCTGTACAAAGGACAACTGCAGACGCTCAGCAAAATCTACTCCTATACCCTTTCATGAAAATCCATGAGCTATAGTTTTAAAACATGATTTAAATTAAGTTTTAATGACCGTGTCCCTCGGTTCAGTGGATCGACTCGTCCATACTAACAGTGTAAATAGAAATACGCAGCGGAAAATACTTGATTTTACTTACTTATCATCCTACATGATCATGATCTTCCAATGATAACACATGATATGCAGACATCTAGATTTTAGTATGAGTACGAAAGAGTTCTTATAAATCTTTAAAATAAAGTGTTATTCATTTTGGAAGATGCTATGAAATAACAGTAAAATGACCATTTTATACTTGAAAATATTTAGCATGCAATCCTAGCACAAATCTTCACAGAGTGCAAGTAAACTGCACAACATCAACAAGAAGGTAAACTAGTAACTAGCAAGGTGTCTAATATCAGCACAACATTGTGGGTGTCAACAACCTGATACAAACCCACAGAACACAAAGTTTGTCTGAACCAAGTAAAACGACACCACGACTAACTACCTCACGACGGTGAGGAGAAAAGAAATCTCGACTACGACGGCAACGCTGAAATCACCAGCTCCAGCTCCACGAACAGCTACTGCTCTGAGTCTGAGGCATTCAAAGAAAGAATGCCTCAGCGAGAGGGTACAAGTGGCGGCAGTAAACAAGAGTAAAGGTAAACAACAAGGTCAACAGGTGTACCAACCCAAGACCAATATACTAAAAGAAAGTGCAGTACGAATGATCAAATATATGATAAGAAAACTTACGTGAACTTTCACGTATTCCTGACTACACCAAGCGTGGTTGAAAATAAAAGCTTAAATGCACAACTATAATCTGAAGAAAATATAACTATATTGCAAATTTCTCAATAGTTTAACCAAAAAGAAAACAATTATTAACACCGGTAAGCATCCGGTAATTGTAGGGGGAATACCTCCGCCAGCACACCCATAAGAAGCAACTCCACAAGGGCCCGAGGGAAATGTGGTCTCATATTTCGACACACAAAAAAATGTAAAGTATCTAGTAACTACGGTGGGAGATACCTCCGCCAGCACACCAGTAGTAAAATCACACAACACCGGGAAAAATCCCGTAAAACATAAAAGTTCATAAAAACAATTCACCGAATATACTTGGCGAAATTGGAAATGTCACACGACAACAGACGGAACACGAGGCCTGACGTCCACTGAACAACATAGGAAAAATCAACCAGAAACCTTCGGATAATTCCGACGAAATGCCTAAAGAGTTCTGGTGAATTCGTCGTATATTTCTGACGAATTCATCAGAAACACTCAACGCTTCCACAGAAGACTCAACACTGCACTCGGCGCTTCACAGAAACACTCAACGCTCCACTCAGCGCTTCACGGAAACACTCAACGCTCCACTCAGCGCTTCACGGAAGCACTCAGCGCTTCACGGAAGCACTCAACGCTTCACTCAGCGCTTCACGGGATCACTCAACGCTTCACTCAGCGCTTCATGTGTTGGGGTTGTGGAACACTTCCGGTCCTCTTGTTTCTCACACCGGGTTCGCCCACGTGAGCTTAGAGGAATCGAAGTGTGATCCCCCCTCGACATCTCTGGGACCCACGACAGCGGGGGTCCGGGGGCGGCAGCCCCCGGCGGAGGTCCCGCTGACCGGACAGCGGGCAGGGGTCCAGGGGACAGCGTCCCCGGTGGGGGCTCGGGGGCAACGCCCCCGGACCATTTTTTTCTGAAGGGGATTCTTTGGATCGGCGATCGTCGAACGCTATGGTTCGACGATCGACGATCGTCGACCGATCTTTGGGTCGACGGTCGCGATCGTCGACCGGCCTTTTGGGTCGACGATCGGCGATCGTCGACCGGACTTGCTCGGTCGACGATCGGGGTTGCCGATCGTCGATCGGCCTTTTGGGTCGACGATCGGCGATCGTCGACCGGTCTTGCTCGGTCGACGATCGGGGTTGCCGGCAGATATATATATACGTTGTTTTTTCCCGATTTAGGGATACGGTTCATTGCAGTCTGCGGCGACGTATTCTTTTGGAGGCGATACGAGGTATCTCGTTGAGATCGATCCAGAAGGTATTTTCTTCTATGGTTTTCTTGTCCAGAAGAGAGGAGAAGAGGTAGGATCGGATTTGATCCTTGCAACCTTTGTAATCTGTTTCTTTTTGGTGAATACAAGAAGGAAGAAGAAGGGGAGAGAGGACGTAGCCCGGTTTTGGGTGAACCTCTGTAACATCTTGTGTTTGTGATTGCTCTGTTTTTGTTCTGTGTTTGTTATTCGATTTTCGGATTTCTGCTTCTCGGCACCCCGAATTTCCTACATCATGGGATCACTCAAACCTTCACTCAGCGCTTCACGAAATCACTCAACGCTTCACTCAGCGCTTCACGTGATCACTCAGCGTCACTCAGCGCTTCACGTAAGCACTCAGCGATTCACTCTCAGCGCTTCACGTAAGCACTCAGCGATTCACTCTCAGCACTTCACGTAAACACTCAGCGCTTCACTCTCAACGTTTCACTTAGCGCTTAACGTAAACACTCAGCGCTTCAAAGACAAACTGACCTAGAAACTCAATGCTTCTAAGACAAACTGAGCTAATCACTCAGCGCTCCTGGCCTAACTCAATGCTTTTAGTATACACTCAACGCTTCTAAGACATAATGACCTAGACACTCAACGCTTCTAAGATCTGATGGCAAACTAAAGGTCAATCAGTCATGAGAGAAACAAGTGAGAGGAATGGTACAAGGGGAAGAAGGAAACAAAACACCACTTGCCTCAAAATTCCAAAAAACGGCCTCCCTCGCGCTCTGCTTCCAGGATGGGCCGCAAGAACTCCTCTTCGACAATTTCTGAAACTTTTCGGGACAAAACACGAGTTAGGCTAAGACCGAATGACCCAAAACTTCATGGAATTTTAAATACATACAGTCCACTTGAAGATCTCGGTGAGAGCTTTCTAGATCTATGCTCCACTAGAGATTCCGTCCACCGAAGCTCCCGGGATCGCAGTCGGAAGGTTCACGAAAAAGAAGGGCGTCGTCAATCTTCTCTCACGGCGGATTCGGTCTTAGGAAAAGATGAATAGGGTTTCTTTTTTTGTTATGAGGAATTTCTTTTACATATACTATCATTGTTTTAATATTATTTTAATAATTAGAAATACTTAAAATATCGGGAGTGGTCGTACCACCACAGTTTGCGACGAAACTTGCACCTAAGCTAAATGCTGGTGCTCTGAATCCAACGACGAAGTTAAAATTTAAATCCAACAAGCCAAATTCGAGATAAAATTCCCGAAGTTAAAACCACTTTAATTATGCGCTTTAAATTTCCTAAAGCTTAACCTCCCGAATTCCGATGCGCCAAAATCCCAGCCAGCACGACCTAAAGGACGGAACCACCCACTAACGGTGACGTACTGCTAACCACGCATTAACGTAACGTCCTGACGTCATTAATGTCATTAAAGAATTAAAATAATTATAGAAAATTTAGGGGCGTTACAGTCACCCCCCTAAAAAGAAGTTTTGTCCTGAAACTCGGCACACAACTCAAAACAAAAATAACAGGAAAAACCAAAGGCTAACAAAAGGAAGACTTACTAGGAAAACTAGGAGAAAAGATGTGTGTGAGATTCCCTCATGGCTGACTCTAATTCCCAAGTCGTGCCCTCGATGTCTTGATTCCGCCAAAGAACCTTGACCATAGGAATTGTCTTTCTCCACAACACTCGATCCCGAGTCTCCAGAATACGAACAAGATCTTTGACGTACGAAAGATTAGGCTGCAGCTGGGGCACCGAGTCAAGGACATGGCGGGCACTAACAACGCACTTCCGCAACTGGCTCACATGAAACACATCATGGACGCCAGAGAAGGTAGCAGGCAAACCCAGCCTATAAGCTGACACTCTGATGCGCTCAATAATTCGGAAGGGTCCCACAAATTGGGGATCCAACTAATGGTTCCTTCCAAATCTTCTAACACCAGACATCAGAGAAACTTTCAGAAAAACCATGTCCCCAACTGCGAACTCCAGATTCACCCTTCACTGATTTGCATATTTCTCATAACGCTCTTGAGCTACCTGAAGCTTCTCCCGAATATGAGTTACAACAATACTCATCTCTTTTAGGGATTCCGGACCTAGCAACTGTCTCTCACCAACCTCTGCCCAAAATAAGGGAGTCCTACAACGCCTCTCATACAATGTCTCAAACGGAGTCATCTACAAACTTTCTTGATAACTGTTATTATATGCAAATTTCATAAGTCTGAGACGCTCGTCCCATGCTCCACCGTGGTTCAAGATATAACAACTTATCATATATTCCACAATCTTATTAACTCGCTCTGGTTGACAATTAGTCTGCAGATGATACGCGGTTGAAAACCTGAGGTCAGTTCCCAACGCTCCCCGTAAGCTCTTCCAAAAACGCGACATGAACCTAGAGTCTCAATCTGACACAATGCTCACCGGCACTCCATGCAAACGAATGACCTCATCCAAATACAACTCTGATATCTTCTTCATAGAATAACCAATCTTAAAAGGTACTAAGTGTGCACAGTTCGTCAGTCTATCAACTATAACCCAAACCGAGTCATGCCCTCGGGAGATCTTGACAAGCCAGTAATAAAGTTCATCGATATACTCTCCCACTTCCAACTTAGTATTTACAACAACGTCAGCTTGCCACCAGGCCTATGATGATCCGCCTTAACGCGCTTGCAAGTGAAGCACTCATACGCGAACTTAGCTATGTCATTCTTCATACCATACCACCACACAATTTGTTTCAGGTCTCTATACATCTTCGTAGAACTAGGGTGATAGGCAATACTGGAACCATGTGTTTCATCACAAATCTTAGTCCGAATATCACCCACCGCGGGTACACAAAATCTACCTCGGTACTTCAGGGTACCGTCTTCATCTATGGAGAAGCCAGGCAATTCTCCCTTCTATGCCCTCCCTCGGAGATGCTGAAGATCTAGGTCTTCTCTCTGATGTAACTTGGTGAGGGTAATCCATGACGACTCTTCTGCCTCTAAGCAAGACGGCCTGGCACTACTGCCGACTGAAATGTCCATCAGTAAGAACTCCTCAACAAAGGCAGACTCAACACTTCCATGGCAGACTAAATGCTTCACTCATCGCTTCACGGAAACACTCAACGCTCCACTCAGTGCTTCACGGAAACACTAAACGCTTCACTCAGCGCTTCACGGGATCACTCAACGCTTCACTCAGCGCTTCACGGAATCACTCAACACTTCACTCAGCGATTCAAGGGATCACTCAGCGCTTCACTCAGCGCTTCATGGAATCACTCAGCGCTTCACGGGATCACTCAGCGCTTCACTAAGCGCTTCACGGACTCACTCAGCGCTTCACGTAAACACTCAGCACTTCACTCTCAGTGTTTCACGTAAGCACTCATCGCTTCACTCTCAGTGCTTCACTTAGCGCTTAACGTAAACACTCAGTGCTTCTAAGACAAACTGACCTAGACACTCAATGCTTCTAAGACAAACTAACCTAATCACTCAGGGCTCCTGACCTCACTCAACGCTTCTAGTATACACTCTGCGCTTCTAAGACATAATGACCTAGACACTCAAAGCTTCTAAGATCTGATAGCAAACTAAAGGTCAATCAGTCATGAGAGAAATAAGTGAGAGGAATGGTACAAGGGGAAGAAGGAAACAAAACACCGCTTGCCTCATAATTCCAGAAAACGGCCTCCCTCACGCTCTGCTTCCAGGATGGGCCGCAAGAACTCTTCTACAATTTCTAAAACTTTTCGGGACAAAACACGAGTTAGGCTAAGACCGGATGACCCAAAACTTCATGGAATCCTAAATACATACCGTCCACTCGAAGATCTCGGTGAGAGCTTTTCAGATCTATGCTCCACTAGAGATTCCGTCCACTGAATCTCTCGGGATCGCAGTCGAAAGGTTCACGAAGAAGAAGGGTGTGGCCAATCTTCTCTCACGGCGGATTCGGGCTTTGGAAAAGATGAATATGGTTTCTTTTTTTGTTATGAGAGATTTCTTTTACATATACTATCATTTTTAATATTATTTTAAAAATTAGAAATACTTAAAATAACGGGTGTGGCCGTACCACAACAGTTTGCGACGAAACTCGCACCTAAGCTAAATGTCGGTGCTCTGAATCCAACGGCGAAGTCGAAATTTAAATCCGACAAGCCAACCTCGAGATAAAAATTCCCGAAGTTAAAATCACTTAATTTATGCGCTTTAAACTTCCTAAAGCTTAACATCCCCAATTCCAATGTGCCAAAATCCCAGCCAGCACGTCCTAAAGGACGAAACCACCCACTAACGACGACGTACTGCTAAATACATACGTATTGCACCTTAGTTTACGTACTGCTGAGAAGGAATCAGGCGCATGTCTATTGGTAAGGAAGCTGGATGTAAACATCCCTCATTACAATGCTCTAAGATGCAAAGCGCCCAAATAAATGTAAATTGAGGGTGCAAAGTGCCGTATTTAAACTTTTGGAATGTAAAATACCAAACAAGAGCAAATAGCAAGTGTAATGTACAAAAGAGCCAATAATTGTCAGACCCAAATATCTTCGGTAGTCAAATTTATGCTTTTGAAGGGTACAAAATGTCAAACCACTCTAATTTCATCTCCTAATTGACATTGTATTGAATTTCTAATTGGCATTGGATCGAATTTCTAATTGACATTGATCGAATTTCAACTCCTGTGTTCGGTTAATGAGAGTTTTGCTAGAATTGACGAGCTCAATTCTCATCTATTTTCATATAAATTCTACACATCTCTGCATGTTAGCCGCGTCTTTGAGTATGCTTATCATGATCGTGGCGGTTGTGAACGTGGTGGTAACAAACTGTTGTTTGTGAGCACTCAATCTGACCTAAGGAATTTCATCTATTTTTATATTTAAAATTGTTGCTGGTCACCCGGTTTTTTTCAGGTCCGGAAAATCGGACCACTTTAGCTCGGAACTGGATCGGGCGCGCAAACAGTCAAAGAAAAATAACAACAAATGACAAGTTTTTTTTGACGTGAAAAACACGAAAACGGTGAAAACTCACATGGTCGGATCTGTGTCGAGCTAAAATTCACTATTTCGTTGAAGTTTACAGGAGTTAGGATAATTTCTCGGAGGGTGACATACCACTTCTCCATTACATGTACAAAGTATGAAAACAGTGGAAAAGACAGTCCTTGGAGTCAGGGTGAAAGCGCTCTGGTGGTGAAAATCTAAGCCCTCAGAGCTTGGGTGGAAGCGCTCCGGTGGTGAAAATATTTAAGTCCTCGGAGCCTGAGTGGAAGTGCTTGGGATGGTGAAAATATCAAGTCCTTGAAGTCTGGATAGAAGCGCTCCGGTTGAGCCGGAGTCTTGATGAGTGCACTCCTTTGGAGAAAGAAACCCCACATTTATGGAGTCTCAAGACGTCTTCGTGCTAGAGAGGCAGCGGAGAGAATTCCGAGCGGAAGAACGATTTACGTCTCACGTTCTCGCTGAAAAACCACGGAGCTCTTTCTAGCATGTAGAGTTGCTTGTCTTCAAATGAGGGCTTGACGACCAACTTAAAGTTTTCTAGAGAGAAATGTTGATAATAGCGCTCGGGCGAAATTTGTGCTGATGAATGACGTCGCTTTGTTCCTGTCACCTGAATCACCAATTTTAGCGAAATGATGAAAGTGCCTCCCAGGCGGTCCGGGCAGCCCATACAGGGTGTCCGACGCGGCGACAACCAGCGGTAGTCAGAGGAGGTGGAAGTGGCAGGAGCTGCTGACGACGGCAGCATCCGGCGGCGACAGTGGTTGTCGGCGCTCGTGCGTGCGCGCAGGGGCACACACAAGGGAGTGAGCGCGCGCGGGTGCCATCCGAGGTGTGCGTGCGCCCGTGCTGTGCGTGCGCCTACCTGGGCGTGCAGCGTGCGTTGCGCTTGGCTTGGCTCCACTTTCAGGGTTGTACAACCCCATATTCGCTGGGTGGGACCCGGAGACTTCACTGAGGGATTGGGCTAGCCTCAGGCTAGCCTTGGGTTAACCCTAAGGCATACTTGTGGAGTTCTCGTCCTTAAAGGCTCCCGCCTGGCGGTGGGCGATATCGTTCGCGCCACGACAGGCTTCGGGTCCAAAGCCAGAGGAGCTTCCGCCCTGAAGGAGTTCCCGCCAAGGGCAGGCGAAAGCTGGGGAAACCAGAGCAGATTGTCGAGCTCCCGGCAGAAGAGATCGTCGACCGACCAGAGCAGAAAGTCGAGCTCCCAGCAGGAGAGATCGTCGACCGACCAGAGCAGAAAGTCGAGCTCCCGGCAGGAGAGATCGTCGACCGACCAGAGCAGAAAGTCGAGCTCCCGGCAGGAGAGAGCGTCGACCGACCAGAGCAGATAGTCGAGCTCCCGGCAGGAGAGATCGTCGACCGACCAGAGCAGATAGTCAAGCTCCCGGCAGGAGAGATCGTCGACCGACCGGAGCAGATGGCTTGACTACGGAAGCTCCCGCCTTAGGGAAAGCTCCCGCCCAGGGCAGGCGAGAAGGCCTTAGGTGAGCCTTCATTCGCAATAACATCATGACTACCTAGCGCGAGAACCTTCCTGGCAGGAGTTCTCGCCAAGGTGGGCCTAATGGGGACCCAGCGAGAGCCTTCTAGGCCGGGGGTCTCGCCAAGTGGGCCCACAGGGTGGGACCCGGAGTCCAGAGGAGATTATTTTATTATTATTATTATTTTTTATCCCCAGGTAAAATTACCCAAATGCCCTTGGGATGGTAGCGGGATTTGGCTATTGGCAGACCCCTCAGGGGTATTTCAGTATTTTCAGGTCAAAGGAAGACTATAAAAAGACTCATAGGGGCTCTTTGGAAAGGAGGCTTTCATTATTCTCTAACTCTAGCGCTTTCTGAGGAGCTCCCAGCCCAGCATTTGGCTTTGGAGGGGAAGCTCTCAGAGATCTTCCGGGTGTGTGGTGGGACCTCCCAGCTGAGGCTTTGGGTCTGTTTTAGGACCTTAGCAGCCAGTCAGGGGTCGAGATTTGAGAGAAGTAGGCGTCGGCTGCACTTTGGTTCGTGAACATTCGTTGAGGTCATTTTTGGCTTCAACAGTTCTGATGCGGTGAGCGTGGAAGCAGTCGGTGTAAGAAAATCTCGAGTTAAGTCCCATGGCGGGAGGCGAAGGTGAAGGATCAGGCGCAGGAGGATCCCCCACCCGGGTAGACGATGCGACGAAGAAGATGTTTGAGGACTTCAGGCGAGAAGTCATGCAAACGATCAACTTGGCCTTCTCGGCAAGGAATGAGTGGGAGACGCCGCAGGTTCCGGTGGAGGTGGTTCCGCTGTTAGGCGAGAACGCTCCAGGGCAGCGCCCCGGGAAGGAGGTCCCGGTGGAGGCAGGCGAGAGGGATGTGGCCGCGCGGGAACTCTTCCCAGGCCAGCGTCCCGGGAAGGAGGTACCGGTGGACCTGGGCGAGAGGGAGGCGACAGTGCGGGAGCTTTTCCCCGGGCACGGTCTCGCGGATCGGTCCAGTCAGCCGAGGTCGCGGGACATGCCTTCTCGCCAGGCAGGGGGCGAGACCCCCTTTAGTGAGCTCATTGTCTCGGCTCCAGTGCCGGAGGGGTTCCGGGAGCCGGACATGACCTACTACACCGGGAAGGACGACCCGGTTTAGCACGTGCAATGGTTCGAGGACGTGGTATCCATCAGGCAAATGTCGGATGCCTTCAAGTGTAGGCTGTTTGCCATCACTCTGAAAGAGAAGGCCAGGGACTGGTTCCACCAGTTGCCGGCAAGTTCCATCTACAGCTTTGAGGATCTGCGCAGGGGTTTTCTGTTGAGGTTCTCAACTTCGAAGAAAAGGAAGAAGGAGGCTGAGTGCCTGTTTGCAGTGAGGCAGAAGCCGGAGGAGACGCTGGGTCACTATGTGGACCGTTTCCAAGAGGAGATTCTCTTGGTCCAGGAGGTCCCAGGGTATGCGTTAATGCTTGCTTTCACCCTGGGGCTGAGACCAGGGTTTTTCAGCATGGAGTTGAAGAGGGTGCCTCCTCTCTCTTTTGAGGAGCTCATGGAGAGGGCGGTGAAGGAGATAGACTTTGAGAGGGCAAACCCTGCGTTTGCGAGGAAGCTGGCCAGGTTGGCCGAGGATGATGTGAAGGAGCCGGTAGTAGGAAGGCAGAGAGAGCAGAGGGAGCAGAGGGAGCAGAGGGAGCAGAGGGAAGATAGGAGAAGAGAAGAGCCCCGAGGGCAGGGACAACAACATGGGGGGGCCAGGGAGCCGAACAACCGACTGGGTTGGAGGCCTCAGGAGGGCCGCCCCCAAGGCCAAGGAGGACTTCAGGGAAGAGATAACTTCCGGGAGCAAAGAAGGCTGGAGCAGGGAGGATGGCGACAAGGACCAAGGGGTCATTTCCCACCGCCGCAGGAGGCTATGGAGGTGGGAAGGGGAAGAGGAAGAAGAATTCGGGGAGCTGGAAGAAGGGGAGGAGGAGAAGGAAGAGGGGGCAGGATGGCGTTGCCTTATTGTGACTTCCATCAGGAGGAGGGTCACGCAACGGCCACCTGCCCAGAGTTTCTGGAGATAAGAGGGGCCAGAGGGGTCGGAAGGCAAGATCCGCCTGTAAGGATCGTTGAAGTGCAGCGAGAAGAGGCTGAGGACAGGTGCGAAGACAGGGTTGACGTGGGGACCCGAGGAGGGATCAGAGTGATCCATGGGGGAGTGGAGATCGAGGCAACCCGCAAGGGGAGCCTTCAAACCATGTTCTGCCGAGGGGTCGCCTCAAAGGTCTCGGCCAGTAAAGGTCTCGGTTTGGAGTTCTCGGCCAGTAAAGGTCTCGGTTAAAGGGGGTCCTCGCAAAAGGAGGCTCCCGGCGGACCTGGGCAGGACGACTTAATCGACGACGCGAGGTTCCCGCCTAACTGATCTCTAAGGAAGATTACCCTAAAGAGACTAAGGGTCTCGGCGGAAGCTCGCGCGGAAGCCCTTCGGCAGAATAATATACTTTCAAGCACACACTGACAATGAAAGATGGAACATTACTCTACATAAAATTAATTACAAAAGTTGGAGCCTCTCGCTCATTACAAGAGAAACAAAAAGAAAAAAGAAGCTTAGGGGGACGCGCTGTAACTCCCGCTGGTTCTCTCGCTTGAATCATCGCCAGAGCTCGCTTCAGATGTCTCGCCAGCGGCGGTAGAAGACCTCGGGATGTCTGAGGGAGGCGAGTCCGGCGCGCCTGGAGGTTTGGGAACTGGATCGTAGAGCCAAGGGAGGAGTTGGCGAGCGTCGATGGTCGCGCCGTCCTCCCGAAGCAGCTTGACGTCTCGCAGCGTCTCGAGTGTCAGCTTGACGGTTGCCTGAGCGTTGGCTTGCAGCAGCTTGTCAATGTCGTACTCCGAGAGGTAATGAATCCTCAGCCTCGCATCTAGCTCCGGAGGCGGGACCTTCATCATCTCAGCGCGAAGCTGTTCCCTCAGGAGGACGCTCTCGCAGCGCGCGTCGGCCAGCTCTGCGCGAAGCTCCTTGACTTGGGCAGAATCCTGTGGAAAAGAGTTCAGTCTGGAAACATCGCACAGTCGTAACTTCGAGAAACGAGAGCAAGGGTTCAGGAGGGTCTCGCTTACCTCGGTCGCGGGGCGTAGAGACAGCGCCAGTCGAGCATCCGCAAGCTCCTGTTGAGCTCTCACGAGTTCTTCTCCCGCGGTGTGCGCTCGAGCCACCGTGTCCTCCCTTGCCTTGCACATATCGGTGAAATTCTTGCCGATGGTGAGGCTTCGACGCGCACACATATGCGTAAGCTCAAACCCGCGCAATAGAGCCCGGGTGGCATCAAAGGCTAGAAGGCGGGTGGACATCTGGTCAAACACGCTGGCATCCTCTCGGCTGTAAAGGCCATATCCAAGCGAGAAGGCCTCGCCAGTCACTTTTTCCCCCTCCGCCCAGCTGGGAAGGAGCGTCGAAACCCTGATTAAGTTTGACTCGGGGTCTCATTCCATCTGAGGCTTCCCCTCCGCGTCGGCGTACTTCACGCCGAAACCAAAGTTCCTGTGCCCTTTCGGCACCTCCTGGGGCGGAGCTCGGGCGGAGGTTTCGGCGGCGACCACTTCTCCCCCAGCCTCGCTTGCGGCCGGTGGGTTCCCGGTGGAAGCCTCGGCGCGGCTCTTGGCGGCGGCATCCATCTCGCTGGCCCTTTGGAGGATCGCTTCGAAGGAGCTGCCTGCGGGAAGGGGTTGGACAGGCGAGACGGCCGGGGCTTTCCCCTTCTCGAGAGCAGATGGTTTGGGCCTCTTCAGCGTTCGGAGAGGAGGAAGGGTGACCTTCCGCTTCTTGGCTGTTGTCGGCAAAGGAGGGGTTGGATCTTCTCGGCAGGCGCTGGCGCTAGCTTCCGTGAGCGCAAGGGAGCCTCTCGCGGCCAGACCCTCGACACCCCGGCCTTCAGCGAAGGGTTGGCGCAGAGGGACCTCCCGCTCTCCTGCAAAGTTAAAATACTTCAGCGCAAGAAGATCTTTGATAAAAGAGGGAATCTGAGGCGAGACCGTACCTTCGCCCGAGTGGACGAGTGGGAGGGAGTCGACGTCTCGCCTGAGGTAGGGAACATCGAACTCCTTGGTTCCAAAGAATTCCAGGATTGCGCTCTCGCGCGATCCCAGGGTAGGCGGTTTGTAGGCAGCGTCCTCGTACTGAACAGGCTGAAGCGGGACGTTGCCGAAATCCCCGGAGACGTAGACGAACTTCTCACCCCAGTGATGGTGCTTGTTGGCGAGACCGGTGACCTCGAGCAGTTGCCCGGAGAAGAAGACTACCCCCCCTTGGCGCGGAAGTTGAATAGCTTCCGGAAGATGGGCAAACTGAACTCGATCCTCTCGGATCGCATGTAGCATATGAATGCTATAAGGATCGCGACTGAGTTCAGGTTCAGTTGGGCGGGAACCACCCCATAGTAACGAAGAGCAAGCCGAACCTCCGGCCAAAGGGGAAGGCGGAAGCCCACCTCGAAGTGCTCGAGGGGGATGGCGAGCTCTCCCGCCTCCGGAGTATTCACCTTATCGTGATTACCTGGGTTCCGCGCCGAGAAGCCAGCGGGAATGTAGCGGTCAACGATCAGGTTATATTCGTCTAGGGTGAGCTTGCAGGAAGGGAAGAGGTGTTTTTGGAAAGCTTCCGCGCAGTGGGCGCGACCCTTGTTCTCGCCGGGCATGGTGGGTTTGCGAGTGAGAGCGAGAGCTGAAAAGAGGTCGAAGCGGAAGCAAGAACGCGAGAGCAAGGAAGGAAGGCTGAGGTTCCGGATCGAAGAAGTAAATGCGGTTGGTAGACTTCTCTATTTATAAGGGAATCGTGATCATCATGGCTCCGTCCGACGGAGAGAGAAAATGACGGCGGAGTACAGCTGTCAGAATCTGGGCTAACGACGCCTCGATTTTCCCCCTCGGGACGACAGCGGTCAACGGTCGTCCCTAGTTTCGACGCAATTATCTAGATCAGCACAAGCATCCCAGATTGGCGCAAGCATCCCAGATTGGCGCAAGCATCCCAGATTGGCGTAAGCGTCTTAATTTAAAAGCCTCGCAGAGCAATAAAAAGAAAAAGAAAAGAGAGACATGGGTGACAGCGAGATCCTCGCTAGCGCAAGCTGGATAAACTTAATTAACAGTAATGTTTATTACAGGTACATTGATAAAAGAGATTCAAAGCGAGAAGTCTAATAGGGCTTCCAATACCATCGTCCTCGTTCTCGCCGCCTAGTTCTTGGAGGCACCAGCGGATTGAAATAAGACGATAGGGTGGTACACCCAAGGTTGATCCGCCTGGCGTGATCTCGGATCTGCGAGATGCATCTCCCTGGCGAAGACTCGGCGGAAGGCCCTCCCGGACGATCAGCCTCGCCTAAGAAGAAATCCCGCTCCAGAGTCTCCAACCTTTGCTCCACAGATTCGCGGAACGCTTTTGCCGCGGCAGAGTGAGCACGATCTCGCCGGATGAGCCTGGCCAGGATAGCCGAGATCTTCTTCCTCCTCCCCTTCGCGCTCCCGGCGCTGTTCAATATTCCTTCTATCTCGCTAGACGAAGGGAGGGGAGAATCTTCCTTTTCTTCATCGTCATCATCTTCATCATCATCTTCTTCTTCCCGGCTGGCTTCCGACCGCAAGCCGGGATCACCTGCAAAGGGAACGCACGAGAATCCTGGTCAAGGCATGACAATCAACAGTCCAGAAAAGTTTCGCATACCTGCAGTTGGGCGAGAACCGTTAACCAAAGTTGGACGAGAAGGCCCGGCCCCTCCGTTGGTTCCATAAAGGAGGTGAAGAGGCTTGCCCAGCCTCGGGCGGAAGGGCTCGCGCACGATAGTCCCGACCTGGCCAGAAGCTCGGGGTGAGTTGTCTTCTCCCAAGAGATGATTGGAATCCTTGGGAGTAGCGGAGGGTTCAGAGGCCGTCCCTCCCGCCTGCAGGGTAGGATTGGTCACCAAGGGAGGCAATTCCACAGTTCTCGCTTCTACTTCCCGGGCGGTTAGGCCCGGGTCGGCGGGAACAGGCACTGCGAGAAGACAGTTCAGAAAAGAAAAGGCATGGTTGACATATCGACAGTAGCAAAACGTACCTGTCGTTTCGGTCTCGGCTGAAGGAATTGCGTCCGAGACCCGCGTTTGGTCCTTGGGGGAATGAGCGGGCAGGTTCGAAGAACTCGGCGGGATCTCGGGGCCATCGTTAGGAGCGGATTCCTGCGAAAGCTCACTTTAACCATCGGACCTAGTGCACAATCAGCTCGGTAGACACGCTTGAAAGGCTTACCTTCTGCGGGGAAGGATCCCCCGCAGGATTTGGAGTGGGGGAAGGAGGATCCCTGTTCTCGCGAGAAAGGTCCCGCCGGACCACCTTCGCCCTTTTCTTTTCCTTCTTCTTCGGCTCGGAAGGCCCGGCGGTTGAAGTCTTTCTCGCTAACCATGGAGCCACCGCCGCACAGTTAGCCAAGGCTCGCGCTTGGGCAGCGGCTAACCGGTCTTGGAGGTCTTGCGGAAGTGGTTTGGCAGCACGTTTGGGATGCATGGTAAGCTCGCGCAAAAATCCCTGAGGCGAGAGCTCAGTTGGAGAACCGTATTTCAAGGGCGGGGCATATGGACGCCTATCAGTGCATATTTATAGCCGCAGTAGGACCCACCAAAAGATTCCCTCGGTAGGCGGGCACGTGTCCAGCGAATATTTTGGGGGTTGGACTTGTCTTGTCGAGCGCAGGGCTAGCTCGAAAAGAGCAGGGATTGTGTACAACCCCATATTCGCTGGGTGGGACCCGGAGACTTCACTGAGGGATTGGGCTAGCCTTGGGTTAACCCTAAGGCATACTTGTGGAGTTCTCGTCCTTAAAGGCTCCCGCCTGGCGGTGGGCGATATCGTTCGCGCCACGACAGGCTTCGGGTCCAAAGCCAGAGGAGCTTCCGCCCTAAAGGAGCTCCCGCCAAGGGCAGGCGAAAGCTGGGGAAACCAGAGCAGATAGTTGAGCTCCCGACAGAAGAGATCGTCGACCGACCAGAGCAGAAAGTCGAGCTCCCGGCAGGAGAGATCGTCGACCGACCAGAGCAGAAAGTCGAGCTCCCGGCAGGAGAGATCGTCGACCGACCAGAGCAGAAAGTCGAGCTCCCGGCAGGAGAGAGCGTCGACCGACCAGAGCAGATAGTCGAGCTCCCGGCAGGAGAGATCGTCGACCGACCAGAGCAGATAGTCGAGCTCCCGGCAGGAGAGATCGTCGACCGACCGGAGCAGATGGCTTGACTACGGAAGCTCCCGCCTTAGGGAAAGCTCCCGCCCAGGGCAGGCGAGAAGGCCTTAGGTGAGCCTTCATTCGCAATAGCATCATGACTACCTAGCGCGAGAACCTTCCTGACAGGAGTTCTCGCCAAGGTGGGCCTAATGGGGACCCAGCGAGAGCCTTCTAGGCCGGGGGTCTCGCCAAGTGGGCCCACGGGGTGGGACCCGGAGTCCAGAGGAGATTATTTTATTATTATTATTATTTTTTATCCCCAGGTAAAATTACCCAAATGCCCTTGGGATGGTAGCGGGATTTGGCTATTGGCAGACCCCTCAGGGGTATTTCAGTATTTTCAGGTCAAAGGAAGACTATAAAAAGACTCATAGGGGCTCTTTGGAAAGGAGGCTTTCATTATTCTCTAACTCTAGCGCTTTTTGAGGAGCTCCCAGCCCAGCATTTGGCTTTGGAGGGGAAGCTCTCAGAGATCTTCCGGGTGTGTGGTGGGACCTCCCAGCTGAGGCTTTGGGTCTGTTTTAGGACCTTAGCAGCCAGTCAGGGGTCGAGATTTGAGAGAAGTAGGCGTCGGCTGCACTTTGGTTCGTGAACATTCGTTGAGGTCATTTTTGGCTTCAACAAGGGTGATTTCGACCTCTAAGTGAGCGCGGCTAGACTCGCGCTACTCGTTCGAACGAGCTGTCTTCCCTTCGTGACTTCGGTCGAAAACCTCCTGATTTGACTTAGAAAGTTCTGGGGAACCCCATCAAAAATTAATTTTTTGTCTTGATGGCAGTGATAACCGTGGTGATGTCAAACACATTCACGATGGTACCGTTTTTGTTCAAACTCATGGTATCAAAAAAATTGCGTTAATCGGACAGGAGTTTGTAATCACAGCGTTCATGATCGTCACCGCCATGCTAAGCAGCTCCTTCACCTTCTTTCTAGCTATCTTCGGGATCTTAGGCTGGACACTTGTTTCATCCTATCGACAAATCTCTACTTCTCAGTCTATGAGTCTACGATTCCTCATCGTATTTCTGATTTTTTTGGTCCTTGCTCCAATTAGAAATTAGGGTTCGGGATTCACGGATGTATGGTGAGTGGTGTTGAGTTATGTATATATATTTTTTCTTCTGAGTCGTTTCTTCTTCCCCCTCTACGCCATTTATTCTTCTCTCGGAAGTATTTGATGGCGAGAACATGCAACAGTGATAAAGGGCGCAATCCTGAAGAGACCTTTTGGTACCCCAACTCCCAAGCAAGTATACATCGAGACGCGCGGAAAATTCTAGTAACAATCAAAATAAAGAGTAGACACTCAATATGTTGATCTTGTTGGGATATAATACTGAAACTATCCCCTAGGCGTAACCAAATAAATACAAAGTATACAAGAACGCATAAATCTGAACAAAACTCTGCATATATAAATAATATAACTGCAGAAATAATTACCCAAACCTCCCCTGTAAACTAGCATAATTAGTGAGAGCACCCCTCTTATTTTTGAAATTACAAAAAACTCCCCTAAAGTTTTCATTTCATTACTAAAACCTCCCCTGATCTTTTCATTTAATTGCATCCATGAAGAAAAATACCCCCTGGACACTGTTCACCGAGGGGGGTATTTTTGTGCATGGATGTTATAAAATTAAAACTTCAGGGGAGGTTTTTGTAATGAAATGAAAACTTTAGGGGAAGTTTTTGTAATTTCGAAAATAAGAGGGGTGCTGTCAGTAATTTAGCAAAGTTAGAGGGGAGGTCCCGGTAAATGGCCCTATAATAATAAAGCATGAAGAAATGTACTGACGTTCGTTACAGAATATTCTGCGGAGGAGTCGGGCTCGTTCGATCTGTAGGAGAGAGAATAATCTGGACTGCAATCCGCTAGCACAATGGACGCACAAGGTTCACCGAAAACCTTTCACATCGAAGGATGACCAAACTAATTGCCACCATCGAAACACCGTCGATGTCAACTGTACTCACGCACGCCATCGACATCAAGCCGCACCACCGGAGAAAAATGCCACCAAGACCACTGCACTCTCGCATGTTTTCATCGCCACACCCACACTACATCAACTCCAACTCCGACTACGAAAAAAAGAAAGCCAATTTACCGGATCTGACTCTCTGAACTCCCCAACCGGAGGTCTCGTAACCATGAATCCGTTATAAATCCCACCACATCATCTCCACCATGACCGGTAGAAATCCTCTCCTCCAAGATCGACAACTATTTTCTCCAAGGCTGGTGAATACGTCGAGAGTTTCATACGAGAGAAGAAAGAGGGAATCAACACCACGGATTCAACTCCGCCGCACGGTGTTGCACCACCGGCAATCACCGACGAAACCAGTATAGGGGTATCATGTTGAAATTATTGAAATTGAAGTGGCGGTCTGACCGGGCAGACCGCGTGGCTTGATGGTGGCGGACTGTGCGAACAGTCTGTGCGGACTGTGGTAGCAACTGACTAGTTCAGCTAGTATTTCTGCAGTCAGCATGTTCCTAGGAAGTAACCACGCGGATAGATTGTGTATCCGCAGGTTGTGCGGACTTGTCTAGAGTTCGCGGAGTCCAGCCTGATGCGGATTGGTCTTGGAGCTCGGGAGATTGACATGGTGTTTTGCCTTGGTCTCAGTTCTCTGGTGATGCAGTTAAGTGGTAACCGTGAATTTGTCGGTTAGTGCGGACTGACATTGGAGTCCGCCGACTTTGGTGGTCGCACTATAGGCTCTTGGTTGATGGACTTGGTCTCAGTTTTGTACCAAGTCTAGATGGTCCCTGATTGCAATGTCCGCTTGAACGCGTGGATAGGTTGATCTATCCGGCAGTCCGCATGTGTTCGGGCTGATGACTTTTCATTTAGAGTTGCTCTTCAGGTTGTGCGGACTGACTATTTATCCAGAATCCTGACTAAGCGAAATCATGTCTTAGTTGCGGGTTATGGTGCTGCAGACTGGTGCAGTTCTCCGCAGGGTATTGCGGACTGAAGGCGGAGATCCTTGTTGATATTGTTCAAGGCGGGTATATTCTCTATCCGGCCTTGTCGGGACGACAAGGTCGGTCTTGCTTGGTGTCCGCACTATGCAAATAAGTTGTGTGCTAGCCGCGGATAGGGTGATGATTCTATCAGTTAGGGGGGTGACCACACTCCTCTCCGCACCTATAAATAGGATCCCTCCTATCACATCAGAACTATCAGAGTGCACAGTAAGTGAGCTCGCGATTGAGTGTTGCGGTTAAGATTTTCTATCCGCGCAATTAAGGAGTTAATATGTTTGTTGTTTGCAGATTTTGCGGCTAGGATTGAGAAGCCGAGGACTTGGTTATGACTGCGGTCAAGGATCAGTGGAGCTTGTAGATACAATTAACGGTTTACAACAGGTCGCGGTTTGGTGGTCAAGTAGTTTTCTCCTTGACAATCTTTCCCAGTTCAATAAAGTTGTCTGCCAATTGGCGGTTTGTTCATTCTGTACGGCAACACTGTTCGCGAGTTCTGGCAGCTAGGCGACCTCTGCGGTCAGGCGGCTTGCAAATTACGGGCAGGTTTCTTCATCTTGGAATTACGGGTTGTCTGCACTGTTAAGTTGCGATTTGACGGCTTGACGGATTAAGTGGACTCCCTAGTTCAATTCAGCAGAGTTGGCAGTTGCTAGTTGCAGTTCACCTGGCTTGTTTTTTGTTGTATTTTTCTTGCATCCATAGGATACATTAGCGATTTATGTCTCGTCATGTATACTTCACATTGTAGAGAAGATTGATAATATAAGATTTACTTTCTCTTCTGCTTGCAAATGATTTATTTGACTTGATTGTGGCTGAGTGTTCCTGCGCCTGGTTCCCATTTTCCGCTTATCAAAAATTTTAACATGGTATTAGAGGGAACAGAGGCTTGTGCAGTGATTAACCGTCAGTGTTCATTGTTTGCCTCTGGAAGCTAAGTAAATCAGTGACAGTGCAATGCAAGGTGGTTTAGCAAGAGATCTTAGTATTGAACTTTTGACGCCGATTAACTTCAAGAAGTGGAGGTCGTGCGCGGAAAGTTATCTTCTTGACGATGACCTTTGGGATGTCGTCTGCGGAGACGACATGCAAAAAGTTACTACCGCAATTGGAAATACTGAAGCAAGGAGGGCTTGGAGGAAGACAAACGCTAATGTGGAGTGTACTCTCAAGCAAACCACCTCACTAGAGCTCTTTTACCACATCATTGGATGTCGATCAACTGCTGAGATTTGAACTTCCCATTAATAGGTTGTTCAATAATAAGAATGTAGCACGACTACAATTCTTGGAGAATGAGTTGGCGAGAGCCACTCAAGGTGAATTGTCCATCTCAACGTTCTTCCTGAAGATGAAGAATGAGTTAGGCAAAGGAGCTGGTTCCAGTCTTGAGAAAGAAGGATGGGGGAACGCTTTCATGGCGGGCACGTATCCATGCTTTGTCCTCCATCAACTACCAAGATGACTGGATCGTGGACACGGGGTGTGGTCACCACCTCACTAGAGACGAGTCAAAATTCTCTTCTCTGCAAGCATACTCAGGTAATGTTGCAATTATTACTGCTGATGATACTGTGTATGAGTCGAGAAGGAGAGTGTCATTTCTTTAGGCAGTGATAAAGGTCCAGTCACTTTAAAGAGTGTTTATCACGTGTTAGGCATAAAGAAGAACCTCTTCTCAATGACCAATGTGGTAGACGTGGTTTATTACGTTCTGTTCGGCCCGACATAAATGAAGTTTCTCCACAACATGTCAGCGGTGAAGACTGGCGTTGCTCATATTGGAAGGAGGGTAACGGACTTGTTTGTGCTATTAATAAGCTCCTATGTTGTTCGGATGAGAGCTAACAATAGCGTTGCTATCTAGCATGAAAGATTGGGACATGTCGGGATGGACAAGTTAAAAGCTATGGCGGTAAGGAGCCTTATGAAAGGCTTGCCTAGATTGTTATCCTTCGGTGATGGTCATATTTGCGTGGGGTGTCAGTATGGTAAGGCACACCACCTTCAATTTGACAAGTCGCAAACTAGGTGTAAAGCACCTGGAATGCATCCATGGTGATATGATGGGACTCACTATTACCGCAAGTCTTGGAGGAAGCAGGTACATGCTTGTTCTGATTGATGACTATACGAAGTACACATACGTGTACTTCATGATGGAAAAGTCGGACGCAATTCAATTGATCGTGGAGTTCAATGAGCTGGTGGAGGGCCGGCTTGGCCTGCGAATAAAGAAGTTGAAAATGGATAATGGAGGTGAGTTCATTTCAAATGAGTTCTTTAACTTCTGCAGGAAGCATAGAATCTTGAGGGAGCTCACTTGTGCATATACTTCACAACAAAATGAAGTAGCAAAGGGGAAGACCATCATCTAATGGAGACCTGCAAGTGTTGGCTTCATGACAAAGGCATTCCTAGGTCTTTCTAGGCGGAGGGGATAGCATGTGCCACATATATCATCAACCGATGCCTCTGAATCCGATCAACATAAAGTCTCCTTATGAGCTGATGTTTAAGGAGAAGCCCGACGTCGAATACTTTGGGGCGTTTGGATCTACCTGCTACGTACACATTCTCGATGCTCTCAGGACAAAGCTGGATGCGAAGGCAAGAAAGCTTGTCTCCGCGGGCTATGATAAGAGAAAATAGGGATGGAAGTGTATGGATCCCGTATGAAGAAGTTCGTCGTTTTCAGAGACGTTGTATTTGACCAACTGACGTCATACAGAGGTAGCTCATCTGTAGAGCTACAGGAGAGCAAGTCAGATGACGGATAGGAGGAAGCTACAAAGGATCTTTTGGTGGAGCTGTCTGTATCACCAGAAGCTCCAGGTGTTTCTAGCTCCGGGACTGAGGCTTCTGGTTTAAGAAGCAGGGGGAGCGATGCTCCAAGCGCGCCCGCGATCGGAGCTAGTTCAGAAGAAGCAGTAGAGGTGGTTAGCTATGGTCAGGTCCTTCGGAGGTCGAAGAGGACCATCAAACCACCGACTCATTACAACGAAGGGAACATGGTGAGTTTCATCTCATGTTTCTTCACAGGCCCTCTGGACGAGCGAGATCCTTCATGCTTTGAAGACACCACTGGAGTCAAGGAGTGGGATGACGCTATGGATGAGGAGATGACAGGCCTCAGAAGGAATAAGACTTGGGACTTTATGCCCAAGGTCGATGGCATCACTCCTGTGACGTGCGAGTGTGTGCACAAGCTGAAGAAGAAGGCTGATGGAAGCATTGAGCGGTACAAGGCTCGCCTTGTAGCTCGAGGGTTATCCCAACAATATAGTGAATACTACTTCTGATATGGGTCTCCTTTATGGGAGAGACACGAGCTTCAACCTGCACGGTTACATAGATATTGATTATGGGGGAGACTTAGACGATAGGAGGTCGACGTCTGGTTATGTTTTCATATGCGGATCATCGGGTATCTCGTGGTGCAGCAAGAAGCAGGATTATGTGTCTGTCTCTCCTATGAAAGCGGAGTACAAGGCTTCGACATTGGCAGCTCGGGAATTCATCTAGCTTAGGAGGCTAGTAAAGGACGTCCATGAAGAAGTGCGAGGTCTCACTCTGTTTCGCAGTGATAATGAGAGTGATATCAAACTGATGAACAATCCAGTTTGTCACGCAATGATCAAACACATAGAGATCGAGCACCACTTCATTCGGCAGAAGGTATTGGAGGAGTCTCTTATGGTTGGGCATGTTTAGAGCGAGGAAAATATCACATATATCTTCACAAAGCCGTTGTCAAATGGGCCATTTGTTCGATTATGGGGACTGCTAGGGCTGGTGACCACTTCCCACTTCAATGAGGAGTGTTGAAATTATTGAAGTGGAAGTGATGGTCTGACCGGGCAGACCGCGCGACTTGATAGTGGCATCCTATGTGGACAGTACGTGCGGATTTTGATGGCAATTAGCTAGTTCGGCTAGTATTTCTGCAGTTAGCCTGTTCCCAAGAATTAACCATGCGGATAGATTGTGTATCCGCGGGTGGTGCGGACTTGTCTGGAGTTCGTAGAGTCCAGCTTGATGCGTACTGGTCTTGGAGCTCGGGAGATCGACATGGTGTTTTGCCTTGGTCTCGGTTCTCTGGTGATGCAGTTAGGTGGTAAGCGTGTGTTTGCCGGTTAGTGCGGGCTGGCATTGGAGTCCGCCGATTTTTGTGTTCGCACCAGAAGCTCTTGGTTGATAGACTTAGTCTCATTTTTGTACCAAGTCCAGATGGTCCCTGATTGCAGTGTCCGCTTGATCGCGCAGATAGGTTGATCTATCCGGCAGTCCATATGTGCTCGAGCTGATGGCTTTTTGTATGGAGTTACTCTTCAGGTTGTGCAGACTGACTGTTTATCTGGAAGCCCGACTAAGCGAAATCATGTCTTAGTTGCAGTCTGTGGTGCTACGGACTGGTGCAGTTGTCCGCAGGGTATCGCAGACTGAAGACAGTTAGCCTTATCGATATTGTTAAAGGCGGGTAGATTCTCTATCCGGTCTTGTCGGGGTGACAAGAGCAGTCTGGCTTGGTGTCCGCACTATGCAGACAGGTTGTATGCTAGCTGCGGATAGGGCGGTGATTCTATCAGTTAGGGCGGTGATCACACTCTCCTCTGCACCTATAAATTGGACCCCCCTGTCACATCAGAAATGTCAGAGTGAACAATAAGTGAGCTCGCGATTGATTGCTGCAGTTAGGATTTTCTATCTGCGCGATTAAGGAGTTAATTGGTTTGTTGTTTGCAGATTGTGCGGCTAGCACTGAGAAGCCAGTGACTTGGTTCTGACTGTGGTCAGGGATCAGTGGAGCTTGTATATACAATCAGTGGTTTACAACAGGTCGTGGTTTGGTGACCAAGTAGTTTTCTCCTTGGCAATCTTTCTCAGTTCAATAAAGTTGTTTGCCAATTGGTGGTCTGTTTATTCTGTTCGGCAGCACTGTTCGCGAGTTCTGGCAGCTAAATGACTTTTGCGGTTAGGCGGCTTGCAGATTGCGGACAGGTTTCTTCAGCTTGGAATAATGGGTTGTCCGCACGATTAAGTTGCGGTTTGGCGGATTAAGGGGACTCCCTAGTTCAGTTCGACAGAGTTGGCGGTTACTGGTTGCAGTCCGCCCGACTTATTTTTTATTGTATTTTTCTTGCTTCCAACGGATACATTGACGAATCATGTCTCTTCATGTATACTTCGCATTGTAGAGAAGATTGATAATACAAGATTTGCATGCTCTTCTACTTGCATCTGATTTATTTGACTTGGTTGTGTTTGAGTGTTTCTGCGCTTGATTCCCGTTTTCCGCTTATCAAAAATTTTAAAATCTCCCACCTCTTGTGGCACCCGGGGGGCGAGAGCCACAATGACACTCTCCCATGGCGGCTCCTCAACGCCATATAGGCAGCTGTTTCACCTCCAATAACTCTTATGTGGCAATATTCTCACTCCCTTAGCAAAAAATATAAATATATATATATGATGGTGGTTTAATTTCACCCACGAGAGAGAGGTCTCTCTCTCTCAAAAGGAAACCAATAAATGACCTTTATTTCTTTTATTTTCCACGATTCCCATTCACTCTCAAAAATACCATGCAAGATGTTCCTCAAAAAAGGGAAAATCGAATCTAGATCGAGTTTGGATCAATCCGGATCTAAACCAAATAAAACAATCATCACCTTGTTTTGGGATCTGATCCACCATCTGCACGAAGTACTCCCCTGCACAAAGCAACAATTGCACCAAACAACTTTGCACGTAGCACTGTCTCAGTCCGAGGCATCAGTCAACTTGCTCCAGTCAGCTCATCTCTACTTTGGCTCAACTCGTGAACGTTGTCGCAACCTGATCGTATAGAAACTGACTCGCATAACCCGAGTCCCAGAAGGATGATCTTTTGCACTACCACGATAATCCACCATGTCGGCCTAAGAAATCATGGGTACACTACCACACATCGTGGTCTACATCAGCCAATATAAACTACTGCACTGCACAGCTCTCCTTAGCATGATATGCCCTCACAACACCATCAGGACTTCACCTCGGGGCACTTAACTGTAGCCACCTGAATCCAATCCGCTCAAAACATCTAACTGTTAGAGTCGCACAGACTCTTAGTAATGGTGAGGACCTCATCACTCTGCACCGTGACCTAACTGTCACCATGTCCGCACCTTAGTCTTGAGACCCTTTTGCATGCTGTGAACTCGCTCTCTTATGTGACTGCATTGTCTGCAATGGTAAAATATCATACCCTCTTTTGACCTAGATCGAGATCGTGCTCCACTCAATTCATTGTCAAACTGCCTCACCTTACCCATCCGCTGTTGAAATTGTGAAGTGAAAGTGGGGGTTGATCAGATAGACCGCGCAGCCTGGGCGGACAGTCTTGCGGACTGATGGTGCGGTCTTGACGGTCTGATGCTGCGGCCTGGTTGTGTGTCCTTGGAGAGCCATACAGATATATGGTTTATCCGCGGTCTGTGCGAACAGAGGTGGCGACCATGCAGGCCGACTTATGCTCAGCAGGAAGGTTGTTCCTAGGAGGTAATCAGGTAGATATATTCTCTATCCGCAGAGTCCGACAAGGTGCAGACTATTCTTGGAGATCGTCTTTGGCTTGTGCCCTTGATCTCCTCTGGTGGTGCGGTTAGGAGGTAACCACAGAGTTCGTGGTTAGGCGAGCTGTGTTGGAGTTGGCGGATGTACAACTGTGTATCCGGCGAGTGGGTCAGCAGGAGCCAGACCGGTCAAATCGACAGTCTGAGTCTCTGGGCGAGCTCGGCAGGAGGAAGAGCTCGGAGGTCTCCGACCCGCCCAGATGCGGTTTCAACATTTTGAGAGGCGAGATCGTGCTCACGAAACCCCCGTTCGCCTAGCCCTATTCATCGAGCTCTAGGCTGTTCGTCGAGCTCTAAGCCTTTCGTCGAGCTCTAGGCCTTTCGTCGAGCTCTAGACTGTTCGTCGAGCTCTATGACTTTCGTTGAGCTCTGGGCTGTTCGTCGAGCTCTGGGCTGTTCGTCGAGCTCTGGGCTATTCGTTGAGCTCTAGGCCTTTCGTCAAGCTCTGGGTTATTCGTCGAGCTCTAGGCCGTTCGTCGAACCCTGGGCCGCTCGCTGAGTTCTGACCGTTCAATGGACTCGCATCGTGCGAGCCGGGCAGGTCGGGCCCGTACTCGCCCAAAGCCAAAGATAGGTGGCGAGTGCCACCTCCATCGAGCACTCGCTGCCCTTGCCCAGCAGAGGTTGTTAAGGGCTGCTCGCCCAAGTGATCTGTGAGGTATTTTTACCATTTTGCCCCCGCTGGCCTGCCCATAGCCAGTTAGAACAGCGGAGTTACGTTGTTGGCAGACCTAGTTGGACTGCACATAGCTGTTTAGAATAGCGGAGGTTGGCTATTTGCAGACCATTTTCAGAAATCTATAAATAGGACCCAAGGGGTACCTCAGAGGGCATGCTCACTTGTCTCCCAGCCTTCTAGCGCTTTCTGAGGTACCTTAGCCCAACATTTGGCTAAGGAGTGGAAGCACTCAGAGATCTTCTGGGTGTGTGGTGGGTCCTCCGTGCCGAGCCCTTGGGTCAATTCCCTGTTCTTTTTTCCTTTGTCATTTTTCTTGCAGGAGAGAAGTAGGTGAGCGATCACCCCTTCCCCAAGGGCAAACTCCATTGAGACCGAATTCCCGGTTTCAACATTTTGGTGCGGTGAGCATGGAGTGTGGTCAGCACAGAAAATCTTCAGCAAGCTCGATGACGGGAGGAGAAGGACGAGGTTCAGACAGGTCCGACTCGCCGCCCCCACCTCTTCCCATAGTGGGGATGTTCGAAGATTTCAAGCAGGAGGTGATTGGCCTCGTCAGGTTCGCACTCAACGCACGTGTCGAGTGCTCGACTCCAGCAGCGCCAGTGCTCGCGGTCCCGACCCTTGGCGAGGACACTCTCGGTAGGCGAGCTGGGAAGGAGGTTATCGAGGAGGGGAGAGGTGGCGAGCTCACCGGGCGAGTACTCTTCCCGTACTCGGTGAGCAGCGACAGGTTCGGCGAGATGGGGGTACGAGACCCCCCAGCTCGCTCAGTAGGGGGAGACAGCTCCTTCAGTGAGCTGGTTTCTTCTGCCCCGGTTCTAGAGGGGTTCAGGGAGCCCGAGATGTCCTACTACACCGGGAAGGGAGACCCGGTCAACCAGCACGTCTAGTGGTTCGAGGACGTGGTCTCGATCCGACAGATGTCGGATGAGGTTCAAGTGTAGACTCTTTGTCATCACTCTCAAGGAGAAGGCGAGAAGAGTGGTTCCACCAGCTACCGGCCAGCTCCATTTACTGTTTTGAGGGCCTGCGCAGGGGGTTCATATTGAGGTTCATCACCTCCAAGAGGAGGAAGAAGGAGTCGGAGTCCCTGTTACTCATCAAGCAGGGAGTGAACGAGTCCCTGAGGAGCTACGTGGACCGCTTCCAAGAGGAGGTCACCCAGGTCCAAGAGATGTCGGGGCACACCCTGATGATGGCCTTCACCCTGGGGTTGCAACAGGGTTTCTTCAGGATGGAACTAAAGAGGGCCCCACCCCTCTCCTACGAGGAGCTGATGGAGAGGGCGATAACGGAAGTCGACGGGGAAGCGTCGAATCCGTAGTTTGCCCGGAAGCTGGACAGGTGGGCCACAGAGGAAGAGGGGCCCAGAGGGGGTAGAGGTCAAGAGGAGAGGAGAGCTGAACCTCGGTAGAGGGAACAACAGCAGCAGCAGCAGTAGCCCAGGTGGGGGCGTCAGGAGTCGAACCATCGGCTAGGTTGGAGGCCGGAGTGGCAAGACCAAGGGCTGTAGAGAGGTTTCCATGGAGGAGACAACCGTCAAGGAGACCAGGGCCAGTTTTACCCTCCAGGTGGGAGGCAAGGCCAAAGACCACCCCTCCCCGACCAGGACCAGGCTATGGCTATAGCCATGGGGGAGAGGAGGAGAGCAGCGCAAAGAAGGAGAAGGGCGGTTAGGGTGGAGCTGCCCTACTGTGATTTCCAATAAGAGGAGGGGCATGCTACCGCCACGTGCCCGGAGTTTCTCGAGATGAGAGGAAATAAGGAGCAGCAATAACATCAGGATCTCCAGGGAGTGAGGATCGAGGAGGTCCTGTCTCGGGCAGAGGAGGACAGATGTGAGGACCGGGCTGATGTCGGGGCCCGAGGAGGGATCAGGGGTGATCCATGGGAGAGGGAGGGGGTTGAGGCTTCTCGCAAGGCAAGTCTCCACACCATGTATCGCCGGAGCGCTGGCTCCACGTCCCAGACCCCACCCCTGGAGGAGAAGATCACCTTCTCAAGGAAGGATATGCCAGACCATGAGGACCCCTTCTGCGACGCACTGGTCATCCAGACAGCGGTCGAGAACTTCACCGTCTCCCGGATTCTCATCGACAACGGGAGCTCGGTCAACGTCATCTTCAAGAAGGCGTTTGACGCGATGAAGGTAGAGGCCAAGAGGTTGCTGGCCTCGGATGGACCTCTGTTTGGGTTCTCGAGGGAGAGGAAGGAGGTCGAAGGAGGAGTGAGACTCCACATCAACTTGGGGGGGGGGGCAGTCCCGCACATGCAGGTTTGTCATCGTGGACGCCCCCAGCAGCTACAATGCCATCTTTGGGCGACCCCTCATCAGTGCCTTCCGTTGCGTCCCCTCATCCTTCCACCAGTGCCTGAAGTTCAATGCCGAGAGGATCCAAGTCCAGGTCTGGGGGGACCCCAATATATCAAGGGAGTGCTACGTCACGGCGGTGAACTCCATCTCTTGGTAGGAGGGAGCCGAGGAGATGGAGCGGAGGATGGAGGAGGCGGAGCAGGAGGTGGTAGTGATGGCAGAGAGCCGCACCCAGACGGGGGTGGCGGAGGAAGTTCAGGAGCCGGCTGAAGTCATGGTCGTAGAGGAGGCTGAGGAGGAAGTTCCTGCCCTGGGAGATGAGGACGTTGGAGAATGGGGGGAGCAGTCTAGACTGGAGGCTGCAGAGGAGGTAGTGGAGATGACATCTTCGCCTGGAGCACTGTAGAGATGTCAGGGATCGATGCAGACGTCGCCTGCTATCGCCTCAACCTGGACCCGGGAGCTCACCCCATCCAGCAAAAGAAGAGGTCCATCGCAGGACAAACTGGTTGAGCCTATCAGGGAGGAGGTGGTCCAAGCTACCTCAAGGCTTGGCTTTGTATCCGAAAACAATACCCCGTCTGGGTCTCCAATGTAGTAATGGTTAAAAAAGGAGATGGTCGGTGGCGTATGTGTGTTGATTTTTCTTTACTTAATAAATCATGCCCCAAGGACTGTTATCCTTTGCCTCGGATCGACATGCTAGTTGACTCAGCCGTTGGTTTTCCTGTAATGAGTTTTCTGGATGCATTTTCAGGTTATCACCAGATCAGGATGCACCCCCCTGATGTCAAAGATGTCTCCTTCATCATGGGGGATGAGTGCTACTGCTACAAAATGATGCCCTTTGGGCTGAAGAATGCAGGGGTGACCTACTAGAAGATGATGGATAGGGTCTTCCGAGAGTAGAGGTGGAAGAACCTGGAGGTGTATGTAGACGATCTCATGATCAAAAGCCGAGACGTGGACTCCAACCTCCGGAACCTGGAGGAGACCTTCGCCACCCTGCGCGAGTACAAGATGAGGCTGAACCCCTTGAAGTGTGTCTTCGGGGACAGCAGGGGCGAGTTCCTGGGCCACCTTCTCACCCCCGCGGGGGTAGAGCCAAATCCTGATAAGGTCCGAGCAATCATGGAGCTGGGATCGCCTCGGAATGCTAAAGAGGTACAGCGGTTGATAGAGGAAGCTGGCAGAGTTGAGCAGGTTCCTTTATCGGGCTAGGGAGAAGTGCTCTTCCTTCTTCAAAGCAATTAGGGGAAGCCAAAAATTCAAGTGGACCAAGGAGTGTGAGGAGGCATTCCAAGCCCTGAAAAAGCAGTTGACTCCAGGCTCCGCTGCTCCAAGGGCCGAAGGAGGGGGAGGATCTATACTTGTATCTCAAGATCAGAGCAGAGGCCTTGAGCTCCGTTCCTGATTCTGGAAGAGCGAAAAGAAGCAACTCCCCATATACTATGTAAGCCGCGTGTTGAGGAAGGCCAAGCTCCGTTATCCCATCTTGGAAAAGCTGGCCTTCGCTCTAGTCATCTCGTCCCGGAGGCTCCGGCCTTACTTCCAGGCACACTAGATCCGGGTGGTGACTGACCACCCCCTCTGCAACATCTTCGAGGGGGTGGAGCAATCAGGGCAGGTTGGCTAAGATGTCGGTGGAGCTGAGCGAGTTCAACATCACCTTCGTCCCCCGTCTCTCGATCAAGGCCCAAGCGATGACCGACTTTCTGGCTGACTATGTGGTCGAGGTAGCAAAGGAAAAACTCACTCACCCAGTTCCGTGGAGGGTGATGGTAGATGGCGCTTTGGGAAGGCATTACCTGGGAGTGGGGGTGATCTTGGAAAGCCCATAGGGAACGAGAATTGAACAAACGGTGGTGGTGCACTTCCCCATCACCAACAACCAGGCTGAGTATGAGGCAGTGATTGCAGGGCTCCGCCTGGCCAGGGAGTTGGGAGTGCATGATGTGGAGGTCCTCACTGACTCCATGGTGGTGGACCTCCCAGATCAATGAGGAGTTTGAGGTAAGGGAGCCTACCCTTCAGTTGTACTTGGCGAAGGTGAAGGGAGTAATCAACACGCATTCCAGACCTTCTCCGTCCGACATGTGCCCATGGAGGAGAACGAGCAGGTAGACCAATTGGAAAAGCATGGTCCCTGGGTGGGGGGTACCATCACCAATCTGTTCCACCCTTCCATCAAAGAGGGAGAGCTAATGGAGGTGGATCAACACCCCACGTGGATGGACCTATTCACGACCTTCCTTTCCACAGGGGAATATCTAGAAGGAATGGACAAGAAGAAGTTCAAGTATAAGTCGACATAACTATCCTCATGCGCGATGGGCAGCTGTACCGAAAGACCCTCTCTGCGATGTTAGCACGTTGCGTGGCCGAGAGGGAGGTCCAGAGGATCTTGGAAGAGGTCCACTCCGGGGAGTGTGGGAGTCACTCTGGGAGTCGGATCCTGGAAGGGAGGATTGTCAGGCAAGGGTATTTCTGGCCTATCCCTGGGATACGACGCAGCCGAATTCACAAAAAGGTGTCAAAAGTGCCAGTTATATGCCCCCTCCAATTGCAATCGGCCCAACATCTCAGAAGTATTACGACCCCCCTGGCCCTTCGCCATCTGGGGAATGAACTTGGTGGGGCCTTTCCCCCAAGCTAGCGGGCAGAGGAGATTCTTACTCGTCATGATAGATTATTTTTCTAAGTGGCTGGAGATAAAGGCGCTGACTAAGGTGACCTCCCAGGTTATCAGGAATTTTGTTTGGGGGATGATCATCTGCCGACATGGGTTGCCGTAGGCCATCATCACGGACAACGGACCTCAGTTTGCCAACGTCAAGTTCATCAGCTTCTGCTGACAGCTTGGGATTGATCTCAGATTTGTCTCAGTCCATCACCCTTAGAGCAACGGGCAGATGGAGGCGGCAAACAAAATCATAGTGAACCTCCTGAAGGAAAAAGTTGAGCACTTGAGGGGCATCTCCCTTCGGTTCTCTGTGGCTCCTTAGAACCATCCCTAACACCGGCACAGGAGAGACCCCCTTCAAGCTTTCCCATGGATGCGAGGGAGTACTTCCAATCGAATTAGAGGTCCGAACGCCTCGGGTTGTCGAGGCAGAGGCAGGCAGGGAAGGATGACAAGTGGAAAATGAAGAAGAGCTGCGGCTCTCCCTTGACATGGTAGAGGAGGTACACGACCTCTCTACCATCCGCCAAGGAGGAAGTGAAAAGAAGAATTGACTAAGTATTTCGACAAGAATGTCAGGGTCAAACAGTTCGCGGAAGGGGACTTGGTCCTGAAAAAGCTGGATGTCGCGAAAAGTTCAGCCGCTGTGGGGAAGCTTAACCCCAACTGGGAGGGTCCGTACATTGTAAAAGAAACATTAAAGTCAGGAGGGTATCGCCTCCAGAATGTGGAGGGTGAGACCCTAAGTCTCACCTAGGAGCGGTGATGACTTGAAACATTTTTTCCTTGAAGCCATATAAGTAACATTCCTTTTTCTCACGAAACTCGAAGTGCCAGTGCTCTCGTCGTAATTTATGTGAATGGTTGAAGTGTTCATTTGATAGACCCCGAGCAGATTCCGTTGTTAGGCTCTCACCTAGTTGGCAGGGTTGGATATCACTCGAGAGAGTCTACCCCAGACCCCTAGCAGATCCCGCTTGTCAGACTCTCATCCTAGCTAGGCAGGGGTGGATGTCACTCGAGAGAGTTTACCACAGACCCCGAGCAGATCCCGCTGTCAGGCTCTCACCTAGCTGACAGGGCTGGATGTCACTCGAGAGAGTCTAACCCAGACCCCGAGCAGATCCCGCTGTCAGGCTCTCACCTAGCTGGCAGGGCTGGATGTCACTCGAGAAAGTCTACCCCAGACCTCGAGTAGATCCCGCTGTCCGGCTCTCACCTCGCTGGCATGGCTGGATGTCACTCGAGAGAGTCTATCCCAGACCCCGAGCAGATCCCGCTGTCAGGCTTTCACCTAGCTCGCAGGGTTAGATGTCACTCGAGAGAGTCTACCCCAAACCCCGAGCAGATCTCGCTATCAGGCTTTCACCTAGTTAGGCAGGACTGGATGTCACTCGAGAGAGTCTACCCCAGACCCCGAGCAGATCCCGCTGTCAGGCTCACCTAGCTGGCAGGGCTGGATGTCACTCGAGGGAGTCCTGCCCTCTCCAGATGTTACTTAAAAGGATTGGGCTTTTCAAAGAGTAGGGAAGGAAAGTCCTCACAAGTGAGTCTGAGCTCGCAGACTCAGCTCGGTAGAATGGTGGCGAGTCGAGCCCTTTGCATCCGTTGAAGAAGGCGATCTCCTACAATGTACTCCACCCCCTTCCAGTTTTACTTATGAATTTTTTTAACAACTTTGGCATAACACCGACGGCAAAGGAGGTAGCTCGCGAGCGAGCTGGGTGACACCGAGCCCTAACGTGCGGCGAGTGGTCCCTCGGGTTGCCTAGAGGTGGCGAGCTCTCATTCACGGGTCCGAGTTCTAACATGCATTCTAACGTCAAGTTCTGTCCTAACGAAGCTTCTCAAGGAGGAGAGCTCGCGGACGAATATATTACAGGGAGACGATTTAAGAAAAAGAAGATAGAAAAATTCATTTTTCATTAAGTATAAAGCTTGTTACAAAAGGGAGAACTCGCCTAGGCGAGGTTACAAAAGGGAGGGGAGGGAGAGAATTACAAGAAAGAAAAAAGGGAGGGTCAGCTCTCGCCTCCTCTCCCAGATTGGCGATCTCCGCCCGCCCCGTCGGAGGGATCGTCCTTGAAGTCATTCCTGAAGAACAGGTCGAGGATTGTCTTCCTTCTCACTAGGGCGGCGTGGAGGAGAACAGACTTGGCATGAGGTCTCGGGCCATGACCTCCTCGCAGCCCTCCACCAACACCCGCATATCCTTCATAATCTGCAGGGTGCATTCGGCAGATTCGATTGAGTTGACCGCAGCCTTTCCACGACCTCAGCCTCGCCGAAGATCCTCGGGCTCTTGTATGGGAAGAGGGCTCGCTGCCACCTGGAGGGAGGAAGGCTTACGCTTGACGGATGATCTCGCCATGGAGCCCCTCGTTTTCCTCGCTCAGCTTCACATTCTCCCCTTCCATCTTGGCAGTGCGAGCCTCCAGCACGGCGGAGTGGGCGCGGAGCTAGTTTTTTTCTTCCTCCAGCCTGACGGCACGAGTCCGCAGCTCCCTAGCAGCCTCGGCATCCTGAGAGGCAAAAATGGGTAAGTAAATCTAAAGGGGGAAAATTCCAAATAAAAAGAGAAAGGGGTGATCAGTGCTTACCAGCCCGCCAGCGCCTTTGGCGAGTAGATCCTCGGCAATGCCGAGCCTCTTCTCCAGGTCGATGACCTTGTCCTGGGCGAGGTCGCGCTTCTGCTCAGCCTTCTGCAGGTGGTGGCTGAGGTTGAAGCCGCGACAAACCACCATGTGGTGCAGCTCTAGTGCCCGCATATGGGCTTGCAACTGCTCATGGCCGAGCTGGTGCAGAGTCATGCGCTTGTAGGCCGCGACATCCTCGCGCCCGTAGAGGCCAAAGTCGAGCGCGTAGGCATGACCGAAGGAGGGCTCGCAGTCTGCCCAGGAGGGCTGGAGGGTGGAGACGGAGATCCGGTAGGCCGACTCGTCCCATTGAACCACGGGCTCGCCGACTGAATCTTTCCACCTCCCCCCGAGGCTGAAGAGGGGGTGGCTCTTCTGACAAACTTGGCTCGCGGGCCGCAGTCTTCTTAGCAGCAGGAGGAACGGAGGGCTCGCCTCTCTCCTGCCCTTTGTCCGCCGTCTCCTTCAGCGAGCTCTCCGGCGATCCATCCGAGGAGGGCTTTGGCGAGCTCATGTACTTAAGTTTTTGATGTTGTTGTTGTTGTCTCGCCTTCAGCTTCTTTTGCGACGGGTGATGGCGAGGCGACTTGGAACTCACGGGGTCAGTCCGTTTCTTGCCAGATGGAGGCTTGGACGATGTCGGCTCATCTCGGCAGGAAGCCACAGCCACTCTCTCGCGAGCAAGGGGGGTCAGGGAGTAGTCTCGAGTCCGCGAAGGGCGGGTTCTCGGGGATCAGTCACTCCCCTGCACAAGAAACATGGTCAGAAAAATTCTACTGTTTCAGCCAGCTCGGAAAGAGGAAAAGATGCGAGGTATACCTTCGCCGGGATGGATGAGAAGGAGCGAGTCGAGGCCCCTTCGGAGGAAGGCGACCTCGAAGTCCTTGTGCAGAAAGAACTTGTGGAGCTCGGCATCGTTGTCGGAGACGGTGGGGGGGGGGGGTCGGTATACCTCCCCGCCCTTCTGCTGTTGGCGAGTAGGGGACATTGTCGAGGTCGCCATTGATGAAGACGATCTTTGACATCCAATTGTGGTGCTTGTTCGCGATCTCGTGAACTCTGATGAAGGAGCCCCCGAAGTAGGCGACGTCGTCGGGAGTTGTCTTGTAAGTGAAGAGTTTCCTGAACACGGCCAGGTTGAATTCTATTCTGTAACACCTCCCCTGTAAAGACCATATAATATGGGTCCGGCCGGGGCCCCACAACATACGGACACCACAGCTTTAGTATTAAAAGATGATATGAAACTACCCAGACTCAAAACTCCAGACATACACAGCGGAAACATAAAACTAAAAGACAGAAGTTATCCACTAACAGTAGAGTATCAAAATGGCCTTAAGGCCTTACACAATATAAGTCCAAACATATAAAAGTGCCAAGCACCCCTAAGCTACCTCGGCATACAAGCCGGACATGATCAAACAAAATCAACAAAACAAGGAAAAGAAACTAGCCAAGCACAACAACACTTCATGAGGCTTAGGGCTTTTCGCCCGGCGCGCTAGCTCCTGCATGCGATCCTTGCCCTGAAAGGATTTGAAGTAACGTGGGTCAGCAAAGGCTGACCTCTACTGTGTAACAAACACATCTCCTCCCGGCCGTCCCTAACGGACCCCGGGGTACCACTCCACCTGCAAGTTAACACTTCGTACCAAAAGAGCATATATATTAAAGCGGTAAAACAGGCTTGGATGTCTCAAACAGCATACACGTTCTCTATGTTTTGAACAAAGTAAAAGGGGCCTACTATGCAACATGAATGCAACCCGGGTTTCACCCAAGGCACCCTAGCTCGTATGCATCTAGCACAACATCAAACATTGGGTACTTCCGTTTCCCCATTGGCTTAAAGCCGCAAACAAAAGGGAGACACCATGTCCCCAACGGCACACAGGCCGTCACACGGAACCTTGCAATGGCCCCACCCGCACATGGGTCTTAAACCCCAGGCTTGCCCGCACAATCTGACGTCGCACGTCAGGGTTCCGTCTTACACTGACCGATTCTAAGAAACCTCGCTGGACCCCACCCGCTCATGGCCACATTGCCCGGGCTTGCCCTCTGCTCGGCATTCTCGTCAGTCCTACACAAGGGCTAGTCTCGCCGGGACACTTTCCCCACATGACTTGCGCGTCACGGGATAGCCAGCCGACCACGGAGACATAGCCGCGCCTTAGCACAACACAAACAAAGGTTTCCCCACCCCAATTGCCACTCGCACCGCGTCTTTCCCGTGCTCCAAGGAAACCATCTACCGCACAAAGCGGAGCTAACCTCGTCCGGTTCCGACTACGAGTACTCACTCAAATACAATGGGGAAAACGCATACACACAACGGCGTATTGCCGCAACGGATTTTCTACCGAAGTTCGCTATGCAACATCACCGGGTCGGACTATCGGTCGCGACCACGGCTTCACCCACAATGCCTAATCCGCTAACGGAGCGGATCTCTAATGCAAAGCATGCCGGGATGAGCATACTCAACCCGGAGGTCCTCTTGAACCTAGGCTGCACGGATCCCTCTCATTTGAGAGATCCGGTGCTCAAAATACGAAAGGAAGGGGATGCTATTCATGCATCCTAAATCCTAAAAACCGAGAGGAGAAGTGTCGTTACCTTCCGTCCCCTCTTCCTAGCCATGGAGAAGATTTGCTCGGATGAACACCACCGCAACGCTCCCACCTTCGCGGATCTAAACTCCGCTCGCGAAACGGACCTCCGAAGCTTCGCCGGCGGCCGGAACTTGGCCTCCTTGCTCTCCCTTCTCTCTAGAACTTAGAGAGATAAAAGAAAGTGGGGAATGAGGGTTTGGAACCCTATTCCCGGCCTTAAAGCACCCAGTGAGGCTCCCCACCGTTGGATCTTCCAAAGAAAAGAACGAACGGCCACGATCGGAACTCACATTAGAAAATCTGGGCCGAACACGGGTTGCAACACGGCCGTGTGCATGGCCGTGTTAGCCATTCGCCGTCTCGATCGATTCGAAAACCAGCACACGGCCCCTGACACGGCCTTCGACACGGCCTTCGACACGGCCTTCGACACGGCCGTGTCTCGCTCCACACGGCCGTGTCGTGACCCGTGTCACGGCCCCCGTTTTCAACATTTTCAGTCAGAGAAGTACACGGCCTCTGACACGGCCTTCGACACGCCCGTGTCACCTGGGACACGGCCGTGTCCGGACCCGTGTCATACCCCGTGTGCCAAACCTCAGAAAAATTCGAAACGACCCAGGCTACACGGCCTGGGACACGGCCGTGTGCCTGGCCGTGTTCCATACTCAACGATCGTCGACCTTAACATGGTCAACCACACGGCCAGCTTGACACGGCCGACACGGCCTCTGACACGGCCGTGTCAGGACCCGTGTCACCTGCTAAAAAAGTAAAAAAAAACTCTTTTGGCCAAAAGCGATCCCCGTCGCTCCTACAACATTTTTGGGGCGTTACAATTCTCCCCCCCTTAAAAGAATTTCATCCCGAAATTTAAAACATGGAAAGAACACAAATTCTGAACGATACCTGAGGAGAAAAGCTCGGGGTACTCCTCCAGCATGGCCTGCTCTCGCTCCCATGAGAGCTCCTCGCAGCCACAGTTGTCCCAACGGACCTTTACGAGTCGGACCTCCTTGTTCCGCAGTTGCCGAACCTCCGAATCTTTTATCCCGACGGGACGTACTCGCGTCCTCAAGTCTTCCTCTACCGGTACCGCCGCCGGTTCAATCACCACGCTGGCCTCTAACAAGGCTTTCCTCAGGACAGAGACGTGAAAAACGTCATGCAATCCACTTAGCTCCGTGGACAACGCCAACCGGTACGCTGCCTCTTCCACTCGCTCGATGACCTTGAATGGTCCCAAAAATCTCGGACTCAGCTTCTTGAGTCGGCGAATTCGTGAAACGCCTTTGAACGGCTTGATCTTAAGATACACCCAGTCGCCCACCGCGAATTCCACATGTCTGTGGCGAGCATTGAAATACTTCGACTGCCGATCTTGAGCCACCTTCATGCGCTCTTGGATGGTCCGCACTAGCTCACTAGCATCGGCTACCACTTCTTTCCCCAAAAGCTTTGTGTCTCCCGCCTCTGTCCAAGACATCGGTGTTCGACACCGCCTCCCATAAAGAGCTTCATATGGCGCCATCTTGATACTAGCTTGGTAGCTATTGTTATACGCAAACTCCACCATGAAGAGGTGATCCTCCCACTTCTTGCCGAAGTCGAGAGTACACATCCTTAGCATGTCTTCCAAAGTACGGTTCGTTCTCTCAGTTTGCCCATCGGTTTGAGGATGAAAAGTCATACTGAACTTGAGTTTTGTGCCCAAGCTCTTCTGCACCAACCGCCAATCCTTAGACGTGAAACGTCCATCCCGGTCGCTGACTATACTCTTCGGAATCCCATGGAGTCGTACAATATTGCGGACGTACAACTCCACCAACTTTTCCACACCGTCCTCCTTCCGGTTTGGGATGAAGTGTGCCACCTTGGTCAAGCGGTCCACAATCACCCAAATGGCATCATTACCCTGCTGCGATCTAGGCAACCCATGCACAAAATCCATGGAGATGTCATCAAATTTCCATTCGGGGATTGGAAGAGGCTTCAAGAACCCGCCCGACTTCTGACACTCGGCCTTCACCAAGGCACAAATTTGGCACCGACTCACACACAAAGCTACGTCCCACTTCATCCCAGGCCACCAATAGGACTTCTTCAAGTCCAAGTACATCTTTGTACTACCCGGGTGAATGGAGTACTTGGTGAAGTGGGCCTCAAACATCAACTCCTCGCGGAGCTTGCCGAACTGCGGTACACAAATCCTTCCGCCCTTCCTCAGAACCCCATCAACCATTTCCCAGGCGCTACCCTCGCCCTTAAGAGCTTCCTCCACGAAGGGTTGGAACTCCTCATCCACACGGGTCGCTTCCCGAATACGATCGCATAAGTCATTCTGCATCTCAATCCAGTTTAGCCGAGCCACGCTAGACTCGCCTTTTGCCACACATTCCAAACCAAGGGTCTCCCAGTCCCGCCTTAACCGCTCATCGTGAGCTTCAATCCAACTTCCTTGCCCTGAGTATTTCCTACTCAAAGCATCCGCCACCACATTGGCTTTTCCTGGCGTGTATTGAATCGCCACCTCGTAGTCCCCAAGAAACTCGACCCACCTGCGCTGCCGCATATTTAGGTCCTTCTGATCCAGGAGATACTTCAGGCTCTTGTGGTCCGTGAAGATCTCCACCTTCGCCCCATAAACGTAGTGCCTCCACAACTTCAAAGCAAAAATTACCGCCGCCAATTCCAGATCATGGACGGGGTAATTTCTCTCATGAGGCTTCAGCTGCCTCGACCCAAAAGCTATCACACTGCCATGCTGCACCAACACGCACCCTAAACCGCATCCGGATGCGTCGCTGAAAATCTGAAATCCTTCGGTCCCCTTTGGTAGACTTAGGATCGGTGCCATCATCAGCCTCTCCTTCAGGGTTTCAAACGCCTGACTGCACTCTTGAGTCCACACGAACTTCTGATCCTTGCGAGTTAGCGAAGTGAGGGGTAGAGCTATCCGCGAAAAGTTTTCCACAAACCTTCGGTAGTACCCGGCTAGTCCAAGAAAGCTCCGGACTTCCGCCAAAGTCCTCAAAACAGGCCAATCTCTGATGGCTTCCACTTTCGTTGGATCTACCGCCACCCCATCCCCACTAATCACGTGGCCTAAAAACGCCACCTTCTCCAACCAAAAGTCGCACTTGGAGAACTTCGCATAGAGCTGGTTCTCTCTCAATACTCGCAACACTGTCCTCAAATGCACCTCGTGCTCCGCTTCCGACTTGGAATACACCAAAATGTCATCAATAAAAACGACGACGAACCTGTCCAAGTATTCGCGAAACACTCGGTTCATCAAGTCCATGAACACGGACGGCGCGTTCGTCAACCCGAACGGCATCACCGAGAACTCAAAATGACCATACCTCGTACCAAACGCTGTCTTGGGTATGTCTTCGTCACGAATCCGCAACTGATAATATCCGGACTTCAGGTCCAACTTGGAGTACACCACCGACCCCACCAACTGGTCGAAGAGATCGTCTATCCGGGGAATCGGATACTTATTCTTGATTGTCAATTTGTTCAACTCTCGGTAGTCTATGCACAAACGCATACTACCATCCTTTTTCTTTACGAATAACACCGGCGCACTCCACGGTGAAGAGCTAGGTCTGATATACCCTTGCTCCAAAAGCTCCTGCTACTGAACCTTGAGCTCGACCAACTCCTTTGGTGCCATCCTAAATGGTGGACGCGACACCGGTCTAGCCTCGGGCACTAACTCGATGGAGAAATCAATCTCCCGCCGAGGAGGTGCTCCCGGTAGCTCCTCGGGAAAAACATCTCCAAACTCCGCCACCACGGGCACTTCCCCAAGAGACAGCCTGGAAAGGCTAACCTCCAACAACGCTACTAGAGCTACACCTCCCTGGTTAACAGCTCGCACTAGTTGAAGTGCCGAAACTAGGGAACATGCCACTCCAAGCAGGCCCTCAAACTTGACTTCTGCTTGCCCCACACTCCTCAGGGTTACCACCTTGGACAAACAGTCAATACTGGCACGCTGCTCCGCTAGCCAGTCCATCCCCAAGATCACGTCGAACTCGGACAATGGCAAGATCGCCGCTATTAACACGAAGTCGACCCCCTCAAGACTCCAACAAATCCGGCCTCTAGCCCTGGTAGTCATAGACGACCCATTGGGCATGCACACCTTCAACTCTGGGTCAGTTGAGAAGGACTCAACTCCAATCCTCCGGATGAAACTTTCCGCAAGGAAGGAGTGCGACGCTCCCGTATCGAAAAGTACCCTAGCGGGGTACCCTGATACCACTACAAAGCCTACACACATGCAACAAACATAAAAAGGCTTGAAAGGAAGAAATCTAAGGTGCAGGTTGAATTCTCGTACCTGTCACCACATCGGGTTGACGGATTGCTTCCTGCTGCCCCAGGTTGTAGGCCCTTGGCTGCACCGGTTGAAACCGGGAAGCACTCGACTTCGCCATCTTCCCTTTCTCTGCGGCACTGGGGCCGGAGCGCACAGTCTGCTCCTGCCTTGGCTCTTGCTCAGCGCCCCCTTGGGTACAAAATCTTGCTATGTGGCCTGGCTTGCCACAACTGTAACACGTCTGCGGTCCCTTAGAGCGTGACCCTCCGGACGTCCAATTACTTTTCTCGCCTGACTTAAACGGGGAAGGCTTCTTCTTCCATCGGCTCCCTTCCGCCTTTCCATGGGATTGAGCCGACTTCTTCTCCTCCCCCTGCTTGGGCGTGAAACCCTTTCGGCGCTGGGATCGCACCATATCGCTCTCCAAAATTCGGGCCGCCTCCACCAATTCGTTGAAGCCCGCACGCTTCATCGATATGAGGGGTTGTCTTAGATTCTCCCTCAATCCATGGTAGAAGAGATTGTCCCTCTCTTCATCGTCCGCCATGGTCGTCCCCGCATAACGACCCAATCGAGTAAATTCCTGAACATACTCATCCACTGTCTTGTCTCGCTGCACAAGATGTAGAAATTGCCTCTGGAGGGCTAACCTTGTTGATGCGGGAATGTACTTCTTCAGAAAGGCATTCCCAAACTCCTCGATGGATGGTGTGCGTCCTGGAAATTGCCGGCCACTATGGCTCACCCACCATAACTTGGCATCTCCTTCTAGCATGAAGGCTGCGAACTCCGCCTTTTTCTCATCTGGCACCTCCGCCGCCCTCAGAAGCTCCTGACTTCTAGCCCACCAATCCTCTGCATCGGTGGGTGTGCCGGTTCCCTTGAAGGTTGGAGGGTGGAAACTCATAAAGTACTTCATTTGCCGGTCCCCATGCCCGACAACCACTCTCTCGGCCTGCGGCTCTGCCCGCCTGGCTTCCTCAACCTGCACGGTCGCTGCCGTATCCGGGGTAGCAGGAGTTGCCACCTGTGCTGTCGCTGCAGCTTGAGCCGCCACCATCGCTTCTGCAAGCATACGACAAAAGTCGGCCGGGGTGACACCCATTCCTAGCGGACCGTGCGCAGTTGCACTACTTGCCGAGAGCTCTTCTCTTGGCCTCGAGGTCCCAGCCTCGTTGCTTGCACTCTAAACACAAGCAAGAAAACACAAATCAGCCTCTAATCGCAAGACTAGAACACCAGGACACTCATGGTCCTGCGATACTCCTATGTGGATAACTTCTAATACGCGACTCGACTTATAATTTCGACCGCGAAACTTCTCCTTGGAACGCGAACCTCCCTCTGATACCAAATTGTAACACCTCCCCTGTAAAGACCATATAATATGGGTCCGGCCGGGGCCCCACAACATACGGACACCACAGCTTTAGTATTAAAAGATGATATGAAACTATCCAGACTCAAAACTCCAGACATACACAGCGGAAACATAAAACTAAAAGACAGAAGTTATCCACTAACAGTAGAGTATCAAAATGGCCTTAAGGCCTTACACAATATAAGTCCAAACATATAAAAGTGCCAAGCACCCCTAAGCTACCTCGGCATGCAAGCCGGACATGATCAAACAAAATCAACAAAACAAGGAAAAGAAACTAGCCAAGCACATCAACACTTCATGAGGCTTAGGGCTTTTCGCCCGGCGCGCTAGCTCCTGCATGGGATCCTTGCCCTGAAAGGATTTGAAGTAACGTGGGTCAGCAAAGGCTGACCTCTACTGTGTAACAAACACATCTCCTCCCGGCCGTCCCTAACGGACCCCGGGGTACCACTCCACCTGCAAGTTAACACTTCGTACCAAAAGAGCATATATATTAAAGCGGTAAAACAGGCTTGGATGTCTCAAACAGCATACACGTTCTCTATGTTTTGAACAAAGTAAAAGGGGCCTACTATGCAACATGAATGCAACCCGGGTTTCACCCAAGGCACCCTAGCTCGTATGCATCTAGCACAACATCAAATATTGGGTACTTCCGTTTCCCCATTGGCTTAAAGCCGCAAACAAAAGGGAGACACCATGTCCCCAACGACACACAGGCCGTCACACGGAACCTTGCAATGGCCCCACCCGCACATGGGTCTTAAACCCCAGGCTTGCCCGCACAATCTGACGTCGCACGTCAGGGTTCCGTCTCACACTGACCGATTCTAAGAAACCTCGCTGGACCCCACCCGCTCATGGCCACATTGCCCGGGCTTGCCCTCTGCTCGGCATTCTCGTCAGTCCTACACAAGGGCTAGTCTCGCCGGAACACTTTCCCCACATGACTTGCGCGTCACGGGATAGCCAGCCGACCACGGAGACATAGCCGCGTCTTAGCACAACACAAACAAAGGTTTCCCCACCCCAATTGCCACTCGCACCGCGTCTTTCCCGTGCTCCAAGGAAACCATCTACCGCACAAAGCGGAGCTAACCTCGTCCGGTTCCGACTACGAGTACTCACTCAAATACAATGGGGAAAACGCATACACACAACGGCGTATTGCCGCAACGGATTTTCTACCGAAGTTCGCTATGCAACATCACCGGGTCGGACTATCGGTCGCGACCACGGCTTCACCCACAATGCCTAATCCGCTAACGGAGCGGATCTCTAATGCAAAGCATGCCGGGATGAGCATACTCAACCCGGAGGTCCTCTTGAACCTAGGCTGCACGGATCCCTCTCATTTGAGAGATTCGGTGCTCAAAATACGAAAGGAAGGGGATGCTATTCATGCATCCTAAATCCTAAAAACCGAGAGGAGAAGTGTCGTTACCTTCCGTCCCCTCTTCCTAGCCATGGAGAAGATTTGCTCGGATGAACACCACCGCAACGCTCCCACCTTCGCGGATCTGAACTCCGCTCGCGAAACGGACCTCCGAAGCTTCGCCGGCGGCCGGAACTTGGCCTCCTTGCTCTCCCTTCTCTCTAGAACTTAGAGAGATAAAAGGAAGTGGGGAATGAGGGTTTGGAACCCTATTCCCAGCCTTAAACCACCCAGGGAGGCTCCCCACCGTTGGATCTTCCAAAGAAAAGAACGAACGGCCACGATCGGAACTCACATTAGAAAATCTGGGCCGAACACGGGTTGCAACACGGCCGTGTGCATGGCCGTGTTAGCCATTCGCCGTCTCGATCGATTCGAAAACCAGCACACGGCCCCTGACACGGCCTTCGACACAGCCTTCGACACGGCCGTGTCTCGCTCCACACGGCCGTGTCGTGACCCGTGTCACGGCACCCGTTTTCAACATTTTCAGTCAGAGAAGTACACGGCCTCTGACACGGCCTTCGACACGCCCGTGTCACCTGGGACACGGCCGTGTCCGGACCCGTGTCATACCCCGTGTGCCAAACCTCAGAAAAATTCGAAACGACCCATGCTACACGGCCTGGGACACGGCCGTGTGCCTGGCCGTGTTCCATACTCAACGATCGTCGACCTTAACATGGTCGACCACACGGCCAGCTTGACACGGCCGACACGGCCTCTGACACGGCCGTGTCAGGACCCGTGTCACCTGCTAAAAAAGTAAAAAAAAAACTCTTTTGGCCAAAAGCGATCCCCGTCGCTCCTACAACATTTTTGGGGCGTTACATATTCGCTCCCTGCGGAGGAAGCATGTTAACGCCACCATCATGGCGATGGCGTTCGAGTTAAGTTGCGCGGGCACCGCGCCGTAGTATTTTAAGATCTGGTAGATCTCCGTCCAGAGCGGTAGGGGCAACCCCATCTCAAAATGAGATGGGGAAGGCGAGTTCATCGGGGTAGAAGGTGTTGATGGCCTCACCTTCCCTGGGCCGGCGTGCCTCAAAGCTGGGAGGCACGAAGTCGGGAATGAACTCCGCTAATTCACCCTCGGAGGTGCTTCCCTCGAAAAAGCAGTAGTCGGTAAAATGCTGCGCGCATTTGGAGCGGCCATCGGAATCGGGATTGGTCTTACCCATGCTTGCGAAAGGTTTAAGGGGCGAGTACAGGTAGGAGGAAGGCGAGAAGGGAAGGAAGGTACGGAAGCAGTAAAAGCAGTAAGACGGGGTAGGTGAGGGGGGCCTATTTATAGGAGAAAGAATCAAGGGACAAGCCGACCGATCAGTTCAGCTCGCCTAACCCAGCTCGCCGACCCCAGCTCGCCGACTTCCCAAATCTGTCCTATCACATGCCGATCTGAAGGATATTATATTCGAACAGTAAGCAATGAAGTCTAAAAATATTCTAAGTTATTATAGACTCAGGAAGGATATTGTTCAGAGAAATCAAATACGAAAAAAGAAAGTAGCAGGTTCGATACATGCGCGAGCTGAGAGGACAGGAGGCGAGTACCGGTAGGCCCGACAGGGGGGCCGTTCTCTACCTACCCCGGCCTCGCGCTTCCTTCCCCGCAGGTCGGCGCGAATCGCGGAACTCGCGGATCCGTCTCAAGCACCCCCGGGCGGGGTGAAAGGGACATCGCCTCGCCTACCAGGCCCTCCCTCGCCTCACTTACTAACCACGCGCATTCCCGCTGCAACACCTCGTTATCCTCCCGCAATCGGTGAAGCTCGCATACCAGCTTCTTGAGGATCTCAATTCCTCGCCTCGTCAGCTCGGGGCCCTCCAGCTCGGAGTCTGGGTAGGATTCTAAAGTTTTCGGGGAAGGAAGGGGCGAGTAGCAAGCCCGCTCTAGGGATTCGTCAGCCTCAGATTGACTGGGGAAGGCTGCAAAGGTAGTTGAACATTAGTATGAAAGGCGAGCACGCCAGGACAACTATGGGATGAGAACCAATGAAGGACAACTTGCCTGACGAGCTCGGCGCCTCGAAGGAGAGGCGGGGTGGAGGCATCTTCGGATTTTAACCACGGCCTAGAGGGTGTATTCTAGGCGGAAGAAGGCTAAAACCCGGCACGGGGATAATTCCAGCGTCTTCCTTCGAAGTTTCAGCGAGCTGAAAGAGGGGAATGCGGGCTGGCGAGCTCGGCCTTTGCGAGTCCAACCCCAAAGTCCCAAAGGGCGGGGATGGGTCGCGTCAACTCACCTCTGGGGTTTTAAGCCGCGGGTCGGCTGAAGGACATCGGCTCGCGGTGAGGCGACCTCGCCGTCCCCCCCGGCAGTTCGGGTCAGTGCAGAGGTCAATAAAATGCCCCTCCTTCTCAGGGGCAGGCAGGGTAGAGGAACCAGCCTCAGGTTCCAGGGTCGTTTTTAAGTCTTGGAAGATGCGCTCGGACGCTTCTGCACTTGGCTTCGCCCTCTTGGCCGAATTAGACTCGGTCGGGATGCTCCGCGGGATGATGAAGGGAGCGACGGTCAAACTGGCGATTCGGGCAGAGGAGAACTCGCGAGCCTACACATGCCTCTCTTGGAAGTCCTTGGGGAAAGGCATCTCGACAAATTTAGAGCGATGACAAAGGTCACCCAGGTGCGCAGGTGCATATTTATAGCCGTTGGTGGACCCCCACCAAAAGATTCTCTGGCTCCTGCCACACTCGCCGAATCCCGTGGGGTTGAATGTTTCTTTCCGAGCTTGTGCCAACCTCGCAAAGAGCGGGGATTGTGTATAACCCCCTATTCGGCGAGTGGGTCAGCAGGAGCCAGACCGGTCAAATCGACAGTCTGAGTCTCTGGGCGAGCTCGGCAAGAGGAAGAGCTTGGCGGTCTCCGGCCCGCCCAAACGCGGTTTCAACATTTTGAGAGGCAAGCTCGTGCTCGCGAAACCCCCGTTCGCCTAGCCCTGTTCGTCGAGCTCTGGGCTGTTCGTCAAGCTCTAGGCCTTTCGTCGAGCTCTGGGATGTTCGTCAAGCTCTAAGCCTTTCGTCGAGCTCTGGGCTGTTCGTCGAGTTCTAGGCTATTCGTCGAGCTTTGGGCTGTTCGTCGAGCTCAAGGCCTTTCACCGAGCTCTAGGTCTTTCGCCAAACTCTGGGCTGTTCATTGAGCTCTAGGCCTTTCGTCGAGCTCTGGGCTGTTTGTCGAGCTCTAGGCCGTTCGTTGAGCCCTGGGGCGCTCGCCGAGTTTTTACCGTTCAATGGACTCGCATCGTGCGAGTAGGGCAGGTCGGGCCCATACTCGCCCAAAGCAAAAGATAGGCGTCGAGTGCCAGCTCCATCGAGCACCCGCTGCCCTTGCCGAGCAGAGGTTGTTGAGGGCTGCTCGCCCAAGTGATCTATGAGGTATTTTTACCAGTTCGCCCCTGTTGGCCGGCCCATAGCCAGTTAGAACATCGGATTTACGCTGTTGGCAGACCCAGTTGGGCTGCACATAGCTGTTTAGAACAGCGAAGGTTGGCTATTTGCAGGCTGTTTTCAGAATTCTATAAATAGGACCCAAGGGGTACCTCAGAGGGCATGCTCACTTGTCTCCCAGCCTTCTAACGCTTTATGAGGTACCTTAGCCCGACATTTGCCTAAGGAGGGGAAGCGCTCAGAGATCTTCCGGGTGTGTGGTGGGTCCTCCACGCCGGGCCCTTAGGTCAGTCTCCTGTTCTTTTTCCTTTGTCATTTTTCTTGCAGGAGAGAAGTAAGTGCGCGATCACCCCTTTCCCAAGGGCGAACTCTATCGAGACCGAATTCCCGGTTTCAACAGGCAGCATTGTTCGCGGTCTAACTGGCGGCTAGGCAACCTCAGTGGTCAGGCGGCTTGCAGTTTGCGGATAACTCTTCTTTAACTTGAATAACGGGTAGTCCGCGCGACTTCGCGGTCTCGGCGGACTTCGCTGCTCAGTTCGGCAAGGGCGGCGGTCTCAACGGTCTCAGCTTCTGTCCGCCCGGCTTCTTGTTTTTTGTTGTTTCTTGCTTCCTTGTTTTACTTGGTGAAATTATGTATCGTCATGTATACCTCCTGCTGTAATGAAGATTGTTAATACTTGACCTATTGGTTGCTTTCCTTGCATCTGGTTTATTGAGCTCGGTTTATGGTTGGAGTGCTCCTGCGCCTAGTTCCTGCTTTCCGCTTTATCAAGGTGTCATCTTGGTAGCTCTAAAAGTTTTATTTGGTATCAGAGTTATCTACTAATTATCTTGAGAAATTTTAACATCCGCTGCTGCCAAGATGTGACCGTCCTCTGGAGTAGGGCCCACATATATCTGCTTGGATAGCATTGTGATCGTGACCTCCACTAGCTCCATTGTATCCTTCTTATATAAGAACATCATCATTAAGGTCGGGTAAAAATATATGAGCGAAGTAAGAAGTGAAACCAGGTCATCACATCTTCCTCCGTCTCTGCACCAAATGCCTCTAACTGACACAAAACCTGTTTGAACATGTCTTGTATTTCCACAGATAATCATCTCTTTATAGCATATCAACAATTATCATGATCATCTCATTCAGTACCATCTGTCATAGGTCAAACCCACCACTATCGCAGTTCTTCAAAAGATACTGTTCAGATTCACGTTCTTCCCTATCATGGTTGTCCTACGGCATAATCGGGAGACTTGGTTAATTCAAAAGTCAATTCAAAAAAATTGGGAGCGGACCTAGTCGTCGTTACCCATCATAGTCAAACCATTCCTCGAATGTCCAATCTGTCACCGACAAAATCTAGCTCTGATACCACTTGTTGGGATATAATGCGAAAATTATCCTTCATGCACAACCAAATAAATACAAAGTATACAGGAATGCATAAATCTGAACAAAACTCTGCATATATAAATAATATAACTGCAATAATAAAACATGAAGAAATGTATCGACGTCTGTTACAGAATACTCCACGGAGGAGCCGGACTCGCTCGATCCGCGGGAGAGAGAATAATCTGGACTGCAATCCGCTAACACAGCGGACGTATAAGGTTCACCGGGAACCTTCTTCATCGGATGACGACCAAACCACTTGCCACCACCGGAGAAGCACCGTCGGGCCAACTGCACTCGCGCATGCCATCGACACCAAGCCGCACCACCAGAAAGAAACACCATCAAAGACATTGCACTCTCGCATGTCTTCGCTGCCACGCCCGCACCGCATCAACTCCAACGCCGACTACGCCAAACAAAGCCAAGCCCGAATCAAGCTCTTTAAACTCCCAAACGGAGGTCGCAACCACAACCATGAATCCGACGTAAACCCCACCACATCATCTCCTCCAAGACGGATAGAAATCCTCTCTTCCAAGACCGGCGACTATTTTCTCCAATGCCGGTGGATACGTTGAAAGTTCCACACAAGAGAAATAAGAGGGAAATGACACTAACGGCTTTCGCTCCGCCTCACAGCGTTGCACCACCGGTGGAACCACAACACGGGTCTCCCACACCTTTTGGCACCTGGAGCAAGACGACGGCGGCTGCTCCTTCACGCCATATAGGCGGCTGTTTCACCTCCAATATCACCCATGCGGCAATATTCCTACCCCCCTCAAGAGAGAATATAAATCTATATGTATATGTGGTGGTGGTTTAATTTCATGCAGGAGAGAGAGGTCTCTCTCTCAAAAGGAAACAAATAAGACCTCTCTCTCAAAAGGAAACTAATAAATACCTTCCCAAAAATACCTTCCCAAAAAAGGGAAAATCAGATCCGGATCCGGTTTGGATCAATCCAGATCTGATCCAAATACAACAGATCTAAGATGTTACTGAAATGAGAGTAGAGCAATCAAATAAACAAAAAATCAAAACATAGAAGACATAGATTTATGTGATTCACACCAAGATATATTATGCCCACCGACAACAACGATCTGTTTTTCACTAGATCAAGAGTAGGGACGGTTACAAAAAGTGGATGAATTTTATATTTACGAGTAATCCAAACCCTAGAACGACAATGAGTCATATAACATTCCATACATTTACAAAATATCTATAACATCGTCTTTGGGTTACGATTCGAGGCATATAATTAACATAAGATATCATCCCACCAAACTCCTGCACAACTTTAATAGCTTTAAATTTGAAGCTAATATCTATAACACTATCATAGTTATACATAAAACATTTGCAAACTCAAATGATCAGAACATATATGCAAGAATCATAGAGATATCTCCAGGCTCAGTCCTTCGAACCTGTAGACTTTGAGCTCGTTACTTGACTTGAAGTAAATGTGCTCTGCGTCTGATAGCTCCTATCAATGGAGGAATCAGAGAAGAAAACAATTCCTTCCTGTCGCCCCGAATATAGCTGTAGAGATTTGGGGACAGGAGGCATGTTAATCTCCATCATTCCCTCGAGCATCTGCACCACATGTCCCATAGAGGGCCTGCTCATCTCTTCATCCTGAATACACCAGCAGGCAACTTTACAAGCCCTATCCACCTCCACAATCTCAGCATCACCTTCCAATCTTGGATCCAGCAAACTAAGAACATCATCCCCATTCATAAGCTTTTTAACTGCGGTAGCAGGAAAGAAGCCTGATTTATTATCTTCCAAATGGTCTGCGTTTCTACTCCCTGATATAATCTCAAAGAGCATCATTCCGTAGCTATAAACATCGGCCTTCGCTGTGATGGCAACGCCGGAGATCCATTCGGGCGCAAGGTATCCTCTTGTTCCTCTCATGGTGGTTAGAACACGACTCAAATCTCGCCCCATGAGTTTCGCCAGGCCAAAATCTGCGACTTTGGGAACGAACGAAGCATCCAAGAGGATGTTTTCCGGCTTGATATCGCAATGTATGATGCAGTCCCTGCATTTGTCGTGGAGATAATCAAGGCCCCGGGCGGTTCCGACAGCAATCTGATATCTTGTGCCCCAATCCAAAACCATTTTGCTTCCGCGAAAGAGATGAGCATCGAGCGAGCTGTTTGGCATGAATTCGTAGACCAGACACCTGCCGTTTCGATCTGCGCAGAAACCGTGGAGGCGGATAAGGTTGATGTGTTGTATGGTGCCGATGGTGCTCACCTCCGCCCGGAATTGCTTCTCCCCTTGGCTGAAATCAATAAGCTTTTTCACAGCTATGAAATTGGAGTCTGGTAAGACCCCTTTATACACTGATCCAAACCCTCCGCTGCCTAATTTCTCTGAAAAATTCTTAGTTACACGCCGTAGATCGCTGTATCTGAAAGCCACCAAAGTTCCATCTGCTGCAGCATTTGATGCGCTTATCATTCTCCTCCTACGGCGTCTCCAAATCATCAGCCAAATAATGGCTGACAGAGCCAATAAGCCCAAGGAAGCTCCGACGGCTGCACCGATGACGCCTCCTTTCTTGCTGGAGGAATTCGGCAGCTCGGAGGCCGCTAGGCGGAGAAACAAAGTTCCAGCTTGATCAGCACCAGCATACTGTTCTTGGATGTTGATCAAATTTTCAAACCATAAAGAACATTCAGAACTATAAGAATAAGCACTGCATGAACAGTTGCTCAAGCAAGCAGATTCACACTCAGAACTACCCGCAGCATTTACACTCTGAGGATGCGCCGGCAACCTGACACCGTCCATCTGAAAAAACTTATCCTTCTCCATTCCCGCCGAGCTGTTTCCTCCACACAGCAATGGCGTATTTCTAACGCAGCCCCCGCTCTGATCACCTAAGTCCCAATCCTTAGGGGATCTCTTGCTGAAACCCTTGACGCAATCACAAAACGGCAGCTTATTCTCATTGCAGCTGCCGAATGACCTGCAGAGGGAATACACCTCGCATTGGGCTCTCGGTTGGGACCAGAACAATATCCAGTTTTGAGAAGCCGGCACCCAAGTCAACTGCTTGATCTGCCCAGAGTAATCCATGATGAACCTTGATACGATATCGCCGGTGTTGACGGTGTAGGCGAAGTAATTGGCAGAGGCATTGTTTACATACTGAAAATCATATACAAAATTAGCAGTCATTTCAGGAACACCGGAAAAGATTTTGGTTTTCTCATTCCAGGGGCCACTGAACCAGTAGGGCTCGGTGCCATTCCACAAGATGAGATACTGACTGCTTCCTTTCGGATCAATTTCGAGATAGAAGGGTCCAGGAGATGGATCTTCGGCGCTCCTCCAAGATACTAAGTGCTGGTTCTCGCCGGTGAGCTTGTTCAACCCAACTTTGCCGCCGGGAAGCCAAGTGTTGGCGGGGTGGTCAAAGCTCTGCCATAGGACACGGGAGCTGTCGGAGCCATCTCGAAGAACCAAGTTGCCGGAGTCGAGGAGGACGGCTATGGTGCTGTTGGAGGTTATATTGGTGTTGGTTGACCAAATTAGGGATTTTGACGTGTTGAGGAGGATAAAGTTGCCATCTTTGGAGAGCTTGAGGACGGAGGAGGAGGGGTCAAGGACTGGGGCGGCTCTGTTAGCTACCCAGACAGGGGTGAGTATGGAGATCTTGTTGGTGTTGTACCAGATGCCTATGTAGTATCTTTTAGGGGAGTTTCCTAAGGGGAAGAAGCCGAGAACAAAATTACCTCCGTTGGATGTAAGCGTTTGGTTTCCAGAGAGGGACTGGTCGCCGGAGATTGAATCGGCGGCGGAGGAGAAGAGGTGGGGATGAAGGGGCAGCGATGAAAGGAGGAGGAGCGCGAGGAGGGGATGTGCCATGTGATTACCAAAAAGAAGCAAAGATGGAAGTTTTAGTTTTACAGTCTAGCAGAACTGCAGAAGAGACAGGTATTGAGATTTTATTGTTATTTGACTCCATTGCTAATTGTTTTTTTGCGATTTAAAATGATAGTAAACGGCAAAACGCGGAGTTTTTTTTTCCTTTGATGCCATTTTTTTAATTGACTTTGACGTCACCAATATTCTTCACACGACTCATTCAATAATAATAATTATTATTTTCACCTTTTCTTTTATTAAAAAGTGAAACTAAATATTCTCAAAATATCAGAGCTAAATTAGAGTAGAATATGAGCTAGGAGGCAGCTTTGGAGAGAGACCCCGCCTGAGTGCTCCTTTGATGTCTTTTCTTGCTTTTGTGGGTGCAGTCTTGTCAGCCCTAAGAGTTGGGCTTGGGCTTTGGGCGCTGAGCATTGGACGTTGGGCGTTGGATGTTGGGCGTTGATCGTTAAGCGGCTTAAAAAGGGAGCACAACAAATCCCAAGCAAAGGAATGATTTGAATCTCACGTCCTCGCCGAAACCCCATCACAGTTGTTCGTAAAGCCGAAGCCCCGTACCAATCACTCGTCTTTTCATTCTCTAAAACAATGGGGTCCAGGTCTAAACTTTTGCATACTATCTTACTTTATTTGTAGGCCACCTCCAGCCAACCCACAAGGCACCTACTCCCAACGCGGTCCCTCCTTGCCGTCAGTCCTTTGTATTGGTCGTATGGTTAACATTTTCTTAGAATCTCTGGCACATTCGTTTTTGGCTTCATTTGACACGGTGATGGCGGTCATGAACATGAGGATTAAATTGTAATTCATTAACGTCCATCTAAATAACTTGTTCCACTTTTATGTTCAAACAGATGTTGTTTGTGTTTAGGTATATTGAATAGATGTGACAGATGCTTAACGAGTTAGGTTTAGGATCTGGATGACATCATATAATCCGTCGTTGGGAATTTATGATTACACCTATAAATATGCCTGCTGGGGGCAACGTGGAGGTTCGTTCCAAACTTGATGGTCATACGGGACGCTTCGAGCGCAATAAAATTCTCGAAGGTTTTTCGTTTCTGCGCCCTAGCCCCCAAAATTTCCCGTAGCCGTCTTTCCCGTTCTCAGTAGTTTTGCGATTTTTCTGCGTTGCCGCCACTTGATCGCTGTCGTCGATCGGGATCGGATCGTGAAGAAGATCGAAGAAGAAGGTCCTTGCCGCCGCTCGAGATTTTCTGAGTCCTTGCTAGTCTCGGCCGCCGATCGCAAGGAGGCATGATTTTGCCGCTCTCGTATTCTTCTGTGCGCCGCTGCTTCCGAGAATGATCGGAAAACTGCTGCCTATTTCGTCGATCGTGAATCTCTCCGCCGCTTTCGATCGGTTGGAGGAGGGGAAATCTGCCGTCGTTCGGGATTTGTCGAAGGAGGAGCTCCACCCTAAATTGTGGTAGAAGAACTCCTCCAGATCTATGTGTTGATCGATGCGGGCTCATTATTTCCCGGTGCCTTTTCTTGGTCTCGGCATCGCCACTGGAGGAACCTGCAACAAATCTAGGTCTCCAGTTCTTTGCTCTCGTTACGAAGAAGGAGACAAATCATGTTGGGGATTTTCCTTGTGCCGCTGCTGTACTTAAGATCTAGCACCGCTCAGGATTCTCCTAGATCTGTTGCCACCAGAGTAAAAGAGATCCTTGACAGATTTTAAATCCAATTGGTTGATAGAGGTGTGCTTCTGTGGAGTCTGTGCAGTTTGGTTCTTGTCTGGTTGCATGTCCATGGTGGATCAAACCTTTTCTTGGATTAGATCCGAAGAAAAGGTCGTCTACAAGCTCAGGTGATCTCTTTCTTATTTTACTGCTCACGTTTTAGGTTGCTAGGGGAGCTCTAGGTTTCTTGGAAGGAACCCACAATATTGAAGGGAAGCAACCTCTCATCTCATGTGCCGATGATCAAGTTGGAGAAATTTTCTAACTCAGAGCTCAGTGCCATGAAGCGAAACACGCAGTTCAGTATGAAGTACTTGAATATCTTTTACATTGTGCAGTCAGATTTTGAGTCTTTTAAAGGAGGAGAGGATGAGTATCACTGGATTAACGACGAAGATTTCTATCGTAATTACCTCCTCAATTATCTCTCCAACAGACTGGTCGATACGTCCAACAAGATGAAAACTATGAAGGAGATCTAGGTCGCACTGGAGGAGTAGTTCAGAGAAGAAGAGAACATGTCCAAGACACACCTGGTAGACAAGTTCATGGCCTTCAACTTCACTGAAGACAGGGAGATACTTCCTCAGGTTGCAGATTTTGAGATTCTTTTCGACAAGCTGGACATTGAGAACATCCCTCTGCCAGATGGGTTTGTTGCAAGAGCCATAATTTTCAAGCTGTCATCGTCATGATACTCCTTCAAAATGGAGATGTATCGGAAGAAAACACAGGTCAGTATGAAAGACCTCAAGCGCTTCATTTGTATTGAGGATGAGAATCGTATTAGGCATGCTATGGAGATCGTTAGTAAGCAGAACTCTGCTGCTAACATGATCACGCACCCTAAGCGTAAGTCTAATCCTGTGTAGACTAGACGATCCACCAGTGCCCCAGGAGTTGCTGACACTAGCAGGAAGACTAAAAAATTTAAAGACAAGCGCTACAACTGCAATAAGTAGGGTCACTGTGCTTCCGAGTGCAAGCAACCCAAAAGGGGTGAATCCAGTACACCAAAGTTTGATAATAAAGCGAATATGGTTTAGCATACTGTGTCTGCCGACTTTGTTGCGATGGTTGGCAAGGGGAAGGCCAATACAGAGTGGTGGCTCAATTCAGGTGCCACCTGTCACGTTTGCAACGATTTGGCGCTTCTAGAGGATGTCACTACAGTAAAAGAGTCTATCACTGTTGCAAATGGTGGAGTAGCTGACGTACTGAAGATGGAAAATGCAACTCTGCTACCTTCCTCAGGTACGCGTTTAATTTTGAAAAATGTTAAATTTTTACCTACATTAGTTGCTAATTTAATTTCAATTATTCTGTTATGTGATGTTGGTTTGTCGTTTAACATTAATGGTGGTAGAGTAATCTTAATGGTTCACTCACATTATTTTGGTTGTGCTTATGTCGTTAATGAAATATATAGATTGAGTCTAGCAAACGAAGTAGTAAACCAAGTTAGTTCAAATCTGATAAATCCTATGACTTGACATGCAAGACTATGACACGTAAACTATATAAAACTACTACTGCTAGCTAAAACTCATAATATTCCCCTAGATACAACAATCAAATTTGACAAATATGAAATTTATGCTCAGACAAAGATAACTAGAACACCTTTTAGTCAGATTTCTAGGTGTAACACCCCTATCCGTCGCATAACATATAATAGTAGGACCGGTTGGGGACCAACGTCATACACTACAGACAGACCAAGGAGTTACTAATTGAAACCATCATCCATACAATGTATCCTAACACATAGTACATTCTAGCAGAAGTAATTTAGAGGTTACAGAATAGACTCATCATCATGAATTTTCACTAGTCATAAAAATAGGAATGATCAACCAATACATAATTATATAACTCTTGGCCTTAAGGCCTTACATGGTTTGCTCAAATGTTATTGTTTTCCAAATATTGACATGCAGGCCAACCACACATGAATTTAAAGTAAACACTGCTATTCGCTTTTGCCTTCGAGGGCCGGCATAGCTATCCTGTGCTCTAACCCACTATTTATCACTTGGCTCTGCGGCACCTGCAAGCAACATCCCACCGCAATGGTGGCAAACAAAAGTAACAGTCAGCATTAGCTGACCAAATTATAATGACCCCACCCCTCACTCGGGGTGACGATGCTCCTTCCCTGTAGGTAATAGTATACATATATATTGGCAACCACAACATGCAACTTAAGTACCATTCGCCACAGATATTGACACTACGGCTGAATGCCCCGTGCACTCAGGGCATATTCTTGGTGTATAAGAGCTCAAGGGTCACACCACCGTCCTTTGATGGTCATCAATGTTTGAGCTTTTAGTCTCACAAGGGCCTAAGAAGGAGACAACACCCTATTGTTGGAGCATGCGTTCCACGCTTCCTGGATTGCTAATAACTAATCCTGTTTGTATTTGATCTTTGGGTGTTTATGATGTGCAGATCTTACAGGTCTAGTTATAATGGATTTTGGGTGGTGTTTCGGGTCAGAATAGGTGAGCTTAGGAGATATCGCCAGACGATATTGAGTATCGTCGAGTGGTGTTTCAGGTCAGAACATGTGAGCTTAGGAGATATCGCCAGGCGATATTGAGTATCACCGACAGGAGACAGCGACGATTGACGAACCTGCGATCGACGATCGACGAATCACGTTTGACGAATCTGCAATGCGAAAATCATGAGTTCGTGGGCCACGTGACATTCGTTATCGACATCACCAGGTGGTGATACCTACTGTCTTCAGGCGACAGTACACGTTCGACAACCGACAGATCTGCGATGCGAAAATGAGGAGTTCGTGGGACACGTGGCAGCCGTTATTGGTATCGCCAGGTGGCGATACCCAGTGTCGCCAGGCGATATCGCCAAAGTATAAAAGCCATTCAATTTCTTAAGGAGATCACAAATTTCATAACCTGGAGGGTACCTTCCTGTTTAGACGATTAAGAGAGCTTCAGATTCTATATTTACTGCATACTCTCAAGAAGGCCAAAGCGCAAAAGATTGAAGGCACATTCGCAGCATTCAAAGCAACCCTGGCAAGGATTCGTCGGCATCTTCAGCGCATTGTTTGAAGGGAGTTTCAAGTCTAAAGTTTACAATTCAGTTTGTTCTTATTTCTATTGCTTTCTTATTTGTAATCGAGAGGGGAAATCGCCGCCTTGTGCGTGGCGTCTAAGTCCTTGTGTGGCATAGGGGAAAATCGATGCCTTTGAGTGGCGTCCAAGTCCGTGTGCGGCTTAGGGAGAAATCGTTGCCTTATGTGCAACATCTAGATTGTGGTAGATCTAGGAGAGGCTAGAATCAAGGTCTAGGAAGAGATACGTTTTAGCCTGTCGGTTCTTGGTAGAAGGACCGACGAAAACATAAGTAAATTATTTGTTTCATAAGCTTTTGTCTCTAGCTCTATAAAGATACTTTGTATTCAGATTTATCATGTTTCAAATATATCATTATTGTTTTTGTTGGTATATATTTCAGAGTAGTTAAGTTTGCTTATGAAAAACTAGTCTTCATTTTTTAATTGCATTGTTTTATTCGTCAAGTAAAGTTTGTCTGGTTTAAGAAAAATTAACGAACCCTTATTCACCCTCCATCTAAGGGAGCCGCACGATCCAACACCCAAGCCTCTGGCAAAGTCATAATGATATGCAGATCCATAGTATGACTCACTCCAAGAAGGATGACAAGGGTTGGGTACAGATCAGCCTTTTTCCGTGCTTAATTCGTTAGGGACATCAACCACGACGCGGGTCGGCATCACCTTTCCCGTTTCCGTAATATTCATAGCCATATTATGATCTTAGGATAGTACTCATGGCTACAAAGGTAGAGCAAAATAAGCCCACGCCCAACACATTGGCCCATCAAGTCTTCGAGAGACAGGACTCACTAGCTGAGCAAATTAAGCCCACGCTCATCTAAATTATAGCTGAGCAAATTAAGCCACGCTCATCCAAATCATAGCCCACGGGTCTCCCAGAGATTGGCATCGCAATTAAACATAGCTTACTGGGAGCTACCACCGGCGGTAGCACTACCACCACGCCGTAGGGGTAAGACTATCGTTTCTTCCCTTTTCGGGTGTTTTCCTAGGGAATTTCCCCAGTACTCTCACTGCAGCCACTTGTACACCCCGCGACTCCGAAATCTACGCAATTAACACAGAGTCTTCTCCGACATACAAAGCATATAAACATCACCAATCCAGACCAACCCATCTGGACGAGCTTCACACAACATGTCTATTACGTACTTTGACTCCGGATCTAAACGCAAAACTACGGGGATATACAGATCTACTCGTCGGGAGAACCACTTCCACGCACTCGTGGAGCATCTAACCAAAATGCAAAAATGAAGGACTTCACATGTCCAAGGAAGATGATCGTTACCCTTGATGTACGCTTTGGCGCCATGGGAGAAATCCAGACGGTTGAACACAACCGCTCCGACTTTGCCTCTGCAAATTCGAACTCGCCTTGCGAATTTGAGTCCCAAAACACAAATGGCGACGAGATCTCTCTTCTTCCGGCGCTGCTACTCTTCATCCAGAAAATCAGGTCAAAATCTCCAATTCCAGAATAATGAAGAGAAAACGGCCGAACCAGATATATAAATCGAGCTGCCGCCGTACGGTAACTAGCTACCGCAGCGCGGTACCGCATCGTTTTGCGTGTAACCGCCCAGGCCCTCAAATCCCAGGCCGACACGTGGCCATATCATTACGGTTTCACTATCGTCACGTGATAGGGTGTTAACGCCGCGCGATAACCGTTGTTGATTACGATACGACACATGCTGCTATCGCCACGCGCAAGCTGCTACCGCTGCGCGGTAGCATTCCGAGATTCTCGTCAATTAAATTGACCTAGTTATCGCCAGTGGTTTCACTATCATCGGGAGATAGCTTCCCGAGAGCTCTGCCAGTTTAATACCCCAGCTAACGCCGCGCGTTAATAACTTTCCGCCACGAGGTAAGTCCAACGTTGAGTTGACTCAATGCTCTCAACAATGTCGACGCTAACCCTGGAGCTATCGTCGCGTGGTAACTAGCTACTGTCGGGCAATAACCTCCAGAGAACCATTTCCTACCTTAAGAAATTTGGGGCGTTACACTAGAAGCATACAATTACTAGAGTTAATATATTCTGACATATGTGACTACAAAAGCTTTATCACAAGAGGAGGTCTGAAATATTTGATAACCTTTATCGACGATTACTCTACATTTAACCACATTTATCTCCTTAAATCCAAAGATGAAGTTTTTGAAAAATTTCGTATATTCAAAAATAGGGTTGAAAATCAACTTGACCTGAAAATAAAAAAAGCTAAAAAGTGATAGAGGATATGAATATGTCTCGGGAGAGTTCAGAGATTTTCTTGCCAGCTATGACATAATTCCTGAAACCATTACTCCGTGTTCACCACAATCCAATGGTATCACTGAAAGGAAAAAATAGGACTTTAATAGAAATGATCAATTTCATGTTGTTAACTGCTGGCATGTCTGCAGCCTATTGGGGTGAAGTCGTCCTCATGTCAAATCACATTCTTAATAAAGTTCCTCATGTTAAGTTGAAGCAAATACCTTATGAGCTTGGGTTTAAGAGACCTCCTAAATTTGATAATCTTAAGACCTGAGGCTGTATCACTTATGCTAGGATACCTGACTCTAGAAGAGCTAAGATTGGACCTAGGACAAATGCATGCGTTTATCTAGGATGTGTAGAGGATAGTGCTGCAGACATGTTTGTAGATCTCTCAACTAATATTATAGTAGAATCTAGAGATGCAGTTTTCTTTGAGAATAAGTTCCTTAAAGATTAAAACTTGACGATTCTAGGTCTCCAACATCTAGTACTATGACTATCGTTGAGCTAGAACTAAGAATCTCTGACTCTGAGCCTATAGACACTAGTGATTTAGCATCTAAAATGTTATTTAATTGAGACCGAGTGCCTAAAAGCTTCGGTACGGACTTTGTGAGTTACCAAGTTGAAGCTAATCCATCTACCTATAAGGAAGTGATGCGATATAGGGATTCTCTATTATGGAAAGAAGCCATATATGATGAGATGAACTCTCTCCTACAAAACCACACTTGGACCTTGGTTGACTTGCCCAAAGGGAATTGAACCATTGAAAGTAAGTGGGTACTGAAAAAGAAGCTTAATCCTGATGAGACTATCACTAAATACAAAACACGTCTAGTTGCAAAAGGCTTCACTCAAGTGAGTGGTATAAACTACTTTGATATATACTCACGTGTTTGTCACATTGCGATAATTAGGATTCTTCTCGCTTTAACATCTATTGAATATTTTGTCATTCATCAGATGGATGTTAAGACTATATTCCTTAATGGAGATCTGGATGAGAAGATCTATATGCACCAACCTGAAGGATTTGCCGTAGAAGGTCTAGAAAATAAAGTCTGAAAGTTGATTAAGTCACTCTACGGATTGAAGCAAGCACCTAAATTATGGCACGAGAATTTTTACACTTGTGTTAAAGGCATGAGTTTTAAATCTAGCCTATCAGATAAATGTTTGTACGTAAGAATAAGTTCAGATAAAGTTGCAATTATATGCTTGTATGTTAATGACATGTTAATTCTCGGTACTGATCAGTCTGAGGTGGAAGACGTGAAAGTTGCCTTGACGACATAATTTAACATGATAGACTTAGGTGTGGTGAAAACCATCCTAGGAATGGAAGTGAACTTTACTGAAAAGGGTATTACCCTAAGTTAGAGTCACTATGTTAGAAATCTACTTGAGAAATATGGTTACGATAATAACAAAAAGATTGAAACTCCATACGACTACAATAATAGACTGAAACTGGATGAAGGTTCACCTATTATATAGTTGGATTACTCCAAACTCATAGGAAATCTCATGTATACTACAACCCGTACTATACTTGACATAACCTTTATGGTCGGTATGTTAAGTAGATTTACAAGTAACCCTGGGAAGGACCACTGATATGCCTTGAAAAGGCTAATGCGATACTTTAAAGTACACTAAGAAGTATGTTTTATGTTACAGTGGACATCCTCCTGTGCTTGAGGGGTATTCAGATGCCTCATGGTGCTCAGAAATTACTGATAGTAGATTCACTAGTGGTTTGTGTTTACACTTGGAGGAGCAACAGTAGCTTCAAAGTCAAAGAGGTAGACGTGCATTGCACTATCCTCTATGGAATCAGAACTCTATGCTCTCGCTTCAGCTAGAGAAGAAGCAGAGTGGATAAGAGATCTGATAATAGACATTTCAATGACGAGTCTGAAAATACACTCTATTTTGATATATTGTGACAATCAAGCCACAAAGACTATTGTTAAAAATACGTTGTTCAATGGAAAGCGAAGACAGCTTAGGATGAAACATGTTTGATTGACCTATCTCCCTAGTTAGGGGATAATCTCCCTTTTGGACGTGAAATCAAAAGATAATATAGCAGATGTCCTTACCAAGGGCTTATATAAGGTTGTAACAACTAAAACATCGGGGGAGATGAGATTAAAGTCCATTTAATATGACTTAATGCATTCCTTATGATTTAAATTTTAGAATCGTAGTCTGCTTATATTAAAGCATCTAAAGTTGAGTATGCTGAAGTATTTCAGATGTTATCTGATGAAAGATAGAGATGAATAGTTGTCAGTCATTCCAAACTTGATGAATTACATAATTATTTTATTCAAAGGCTGATTTGGGTATCATTCCAAAAAAGAATACTGAAATTGCTGATATGTGCCATGATATTATGATTATTAGTTATATCATTCCAAACTTGATAATATCATTCCAAGCTTGTTGTATCATTATAAACTTGATGATATATCATAATTGTGAAACAGTTAATAATAATCTTAATAATTGAAGAAACATGGTTGATTCTATGAAATCAATTTTCTAATTTTTTGTAAATTAGATAGAGATGCTGATTTGTGATTATTTCTTCCTAGTTAGAGTTTTACGTTCTTTTACTGTTATAACTAATCACTTTACTTTTGATAACAAATGTTTGAATTCATTGAGATTTGTCTCGTGACATTTTTGTTGTAATTATTTGCAGATCAAATGGAGATTGAAGAAGAGAGTTGATTTCGGCCCGAATGAAGATGATCTGTTGTTTGTATAGATCAATTATCAGTTTGAGTTTTTTCCATTTCTACTTATTTTCATGTTTGGGACCTTAGTTTGAGTTTAGTTTTTATTAGTTATCTAAAACTCATATTTATGTTTTCTGAAAAAACTCATGTTTGATCGTTATTACTTTTTTGTTTTAACATATTTTGTGTTAATATCTGCATACAATATAGGAAGAGATTGTTGAAGTATATTGAATAGATGTGACAGGTGCTTAACGGGTTAAGTTTAGGATCCGGATGACATCCAATAACCTGTCGTCAGGGATTTAGGGTTATGCCTATAAATACCCCTGTTGGGGGCAACGTGGAGGTTCGTTCCAAACTTGACAAGCCACACGGGATGCTTCAAGCACACTAATAGTTTGTTAGGTGATTCTTAACGAATGATGGGTTAACCCATGCGTTCATGACCGTCACCACCGTGCCAAACTGAGCCTTCTTTTTTACATTATAATCCACCTATTTTAAGATATTATTTTTTAAAGAGAATTTCTACCAATTCTTTAGATTTTTCATCTCCTCCCCTAAATAACAACCCATGATTCTAAAACCAATGAAAATCTTAAAAAATATGCCCAAAATAACTTGCTGTGTGTTTGTTTGGGAAACGCAATGCTATAAATTATAATGGACTAGAATATTTATGATGGGTTCCCCTAAAAAATCCGAGCTAAATCGAAAGAACTCAGATCAAGGACGCAGGGAAAAAGCCTATCTGACCGGACAAAATGTGCACCGCGCTCCCTTAAGGCCCGGAAGAAATTGAGCGACAAGATAAACCCGCGCGCACGTGCAGACAGCGCCCCCGCGCGTGGGCAAACAACCCTCGGGAGCACGCAAGGCCTATGCGCGGCGAGGCCTGCGTGTGCGCGGCACGACCTGCACGTGTGCCCCGTGCGGCGCGACTACCACGCGCGGTGTAATCGCTGCAACCGTCGTATGCACCCCACAACCATTGCACGCCCTCTGCAACCGTCGTGCGCGCCCCGCACGCGCCTCACCCACCGCGCGTGCCACCAGCAGCCTCGTTGCCTCTAACCGCCACCGCCGCCTTTAACCGTCACTGGCCGCTGCCTCCATCGAGCACCCTTCCCAGGCCTCCCAAACCGCCCGGGGAGCACTTTCATCATTTTGCCAAAATTGGTGATCCAGGTGACCAAAATGAAACGTCGTCATTCGACAGCACAAATTCTGTCCCGATGCAATTATTGATGTAACCCTCCAGAAAACTATAAATATGCCATCAAACCTTCATTTAAAGACATACAACTCCAGAGGCCTGAAAGAACTCTGAGGTTTTCTAGCGAGATCGTGGACTTAGGCCGATACTCTGCTCAGGAATTCGCTCCGCTCCTCTTCTAGAGCAAAGGCGGCTCTAGTAGACTTCAAGGTTCCGTGGACTTATCCAAATTTCAAGGACGGAACGTTTCTATCGAGATTTTGTGGACATAGCCAAATTTCTAGGCCAGAACGCTTCTATTGAGGTTCCATGGGCTTAGCCAAAATTTTAGGTCAGAATGCTTCCATCGAGGTTCCGTGTTAGCCAAATTTCCAGGCTGGTACGCTTCCATCGAGATTCCATGAAATTAGCAAAATTTTCAGGCTGGAACGCTTCCATCGAGACTCCAAGAACTCGGTTTATTTCCATCATTCTTGCATTTTACGCTTGTATGTGTAACACCGTGCAGTCCGGTTTTGTGTCTTTTAAAGGAAGGGAGGATGAGGAACACTGAATTTATGACGAAGATTTTTGTCATGATTACCTCCTCAATTATCTCTTAAACAGACTGGCAGAGACACACAGTAAAATGAAAACTGCAATGGAGATCGGACGCTCTAGAGGAGCAGTTCAGAGAGGAAGAGAACATGTCCAAGACGCACCTAGTGGACAAGTTTATGGCTTTCACCTTCACTAAAGACATGGAGATACTTCCTCAGGTTGCAGAATTTGAGTCTCTTATTAATAAGCTGAATAGTGAAAACATCCCTCTACCATATAAGTTTGTTGCAGGAGCTATCGTTTTTAAGCTCCCATCGACATGGTACTTTTTTAAGACAAAGATATATCAGAATAAAACGCAGGTCAGTCTAAAAGATCTCAAGCGTTTCATCTGTATTGAGGATGAGAACAGGACTAGACACACTATAAAGACGGTTAGCAAGCAGAACTCTGCTGCTAACATGGTCACGCATCCTAAGCGTAAGCATAAGCCTAGGAAGACTAGACCGCCAACCAGTGCACTTGTAGTTGTTGACACTAGTAAGAAAATTAAGAAATTTAAAGGCAAGTTCTACAGCTGCAATAAGTAGGAACACTGTGCTTCTGAGTGCAAGCAATCCAAAATGAGTGAATCTAGCACACCGAAGACTGATAACAAAGCAAATATAGTTTATCAGACTGCGCCTGCCAACTTTATTGCCATGGTTGGAAAAGAGAAGGGCAATACTGAGTGGTGGTTAGATTATGGTGCTACTTGTCACATCTGCAATAATTTTGCGCTTCTAGAGGATGTCACTATAGTAAAAGAGACCGTTACTATTGCTAATATTGGAGTAGCTGACGTGTTGAAGGTGAGAAATGCAATATTATTTCTCTCCTCAAGTAAAACTCTAATTTTGAAAAATGTTAAATTTATACCTTCATTAGCTGCTAATTTAGTTTTAATTAGCCAATTATGCAATGTTGGTATGTTGTTTAACATTAGTGGTGGTAGAATAACTTTAATGGTTCACTCACATTATTTTGGTTGTGCTTATGTCATTAATGAGATGTATAGATTGAGTTTGGAAAATGAAGTAGTAAACTAAGTTAGTTCAAATTTGATTGATCCTAAGACTTTACATGCAAGACTAGGACACGTGAACTATAGAAAATAACTATTGCTAGCTAAAACTCACAATATTTTCTTAGACACAATAAATAAGTTTGATAAATGTAAGATTTGTGCTCAGATCAAGATAACTAGAACACCTTTTAGTCAGGTTTTTAGGAGCAAATAATTTCTAGAGTTAATATATTCTGACATATGTGACTACAAAAGTTTTGTCACAAGAGGATGTCGGTAGTATCTGATAATATTTATCGACGATTATTCTAGATTCAATCACATTTATCTCCTAAATCCAAAGATGAAGCTTTTGAAAAATTTTGTATATTCAAAAATAGGATTGAAATTAACTTGATATGAAAATAAAAACACTAAGGAGTGATAGAGGAGGAGAATATGTTTCGAGAGAATTTAGAGATTTTCTTGCCAACAATAGCATAATCCCAGAAATCACTGCCAAATACTCACCACAATCCAGTGGCATTACAGATATGAAAAATAGAACTTTAACAGAAATGTTGAATTCTATGGTGTTGACTACTAGCATGCCTACGACCTATTGGAGTGAAGCTGTTCTCACGACAAATCACATTCTTAATAAGGTTCCTCATGCAAAGTTGAAACAAACACCCTATGAGCTTTATTTTAAGAGACATCCTAGATTTGATAATCTTAAGATATGGGGCTATATTGCTTATGTTAGGATACTTGACTCTTGGAGAGCTAAGATGGACCTAGGATAAACACACGCGTCTATCTAGGATGTGCAGAGGATAGTGCTATAGACAGATTTCTAGATCTCTCAACTAATATTGTATTAAACTGTAGAGATGTAGTTTTCTTTGAGAATAAGTTTCTTAAAGATAAAAACCTGATGCTTCCAGGTCTATCGGCAAATAGTACTAAGACTACTGTCGAGCCAGAACTAAAAATCTCTGACACTGAGCCCATAGACACAAATGGTTTAGCATCTAAAAAGTTATCTAATAGAGAGCAAGTGCCTAAAAGTTTCGGTATAGACTTTGTGACTTACCAAGTTGAAGTTGATCCATCTACCTATAAGAAAGCAATGCGATTTAGGGATTCTTTTTTATAGAAAGAAGTCATAGATGATGAGATGAATTCTCTCCTACAAAACCATACTTGGACCTTAGTTGACTTGCCCAAATAGGCTAGAACTATTGGTAGTAAGTGGGTCTTGAAAAAAAAACTAAATCCCGATGGGATTATTGTCAAATACAAAATACGTCTAGTTACAAAAGACTTCATTCAAGTGAGTGGTATAGACTACTTTGATATATACTCACCTATTTGTCACATTGCAACAATTATGATTCTTCTCGCATTATCATCTATTGAACATTTAACCATACATCAGATGGATGTCAAAACTGCGTTTTTTTAATGGAGATCTGACTGAGGAGATCTATATGCACAAACCTGAAAGGTTTATCGTAAAAGGTCTGTAAGTTGATTAAGTCACTCTACAAATTGAAGCAAACACCGAAATTATGGCACGAGAAATTTGACACTTGTGTTAAAGCCATGATTTTCAAATCCAGCTTATCAGATAAATGTATGTACGTAAGAACATGTTTAAATAAAGTTGCAACTATATGTTTGTACGTTGATGACATGCTAATTCTGGGTACCGATCAGTCTAAGGTGGAAGAAGTGAAAGTTACATTGACGAGACAATTTATCATGACAGACTTAGGTGTAGTGAAAATCATCCTAGGAATGGCAGTGAAATTCACTAAAAAAGGTATCACCCTGAGTCAGAGTCGCTATATAATAAATCTACTAGAGAAGTGGAGTTACGATAATAACAAAAAGATTGAGACTTCATACGACTACAACAATAGACTAAAACCGAATGAAGGTTCACCTATTAGACAATTGGATTACTGCAAACTCATGGAATGTATCATGTATGCTATAACCTGCACTAGACCTGACATAACATTTACGGTCGACATGTTAAGTAGGTTTATGAGTAACCCTGGGAAGGATAACTGGGATGTCTTAGAAAGGCTAATGCAATAATTAAAGCACACTGAGAAGTATGCTTTATATTACAATGGACATCCTCCTATGCTTGAGGGGTATTCAGACGCCTCCTGGTGCTCAAAATTTGTTGATAGTAGATCTATTAATGGTTTTGTGTTTATAAAAGGAGGAGCAGCAGTAGCTTGGAAGTCAAATTAAGAGGTAGACATGCATTGCACTATCCTCTATAGAATTAGAACTTTATGCTCTCTCTTCAGCAGGAAAAGAAGCAGAGTAGATAAGAGATCTGATAATAGACATTCCAATGATGAGTCTGAAATGCACTATATTTCAATCTTTTAAGACAATCAAGCCACAAAGACCATTGCAACAAATACGTTGTTCAATGGAAAGCGAATGCAACTAAGGATGAAACATGTTTGGTTGACCTACCTCACTAGTCAAGGGATAATCTCCTTATTGGATGCGAGATCAAAAGATAATTTAGCAAATGTCCTTACCAAGGGTTTATGTAAGGTTCTAACAACTAAAACATTAGATGGGATGTGATTAAAGTTCATTTAGTAAGACTTATTACTTTGCTTATGGTTTAACTTTTAAAATCATAGTCTACTTACATTCAAGCATCTAGAGTGAGTACACTGATGTATTTCAGATACTATTTGATGAAAGCCAGAGATGAATAGTTGTCAATCATTTCAAACTTGATGACTTACGCAATTATTTTTATTCAAATGCTGATTTGGGTATAATTCTAAAAAGGAATACTGAAGTTGCTGATTTTATATTCTGATATTATGATTATTAGTTATATCATTCCAAACTTGATGATATAATGATCACAACTTGTTGTATCATTCCAAACTTAATAATATAGTACAATTGTGAAATGACTAATAATAATCTTAATAATCGAAGAAATGCAAGTCAAAGTAAACATTATAAGCATTTGAGATTGAAAATAAAGAAATGCAAGTCTGTCAAATAGTGTTATTGCGGGTCGCCCGGTCTTTCCTCAGTCCAGAGAAATCGGACCGCCTTAGCTCGGAATCGGACTGCCTTAGCTCGGAATCAGACCGGGCACACAAACAGTCAAAGTGAACCGCAACAAATGACAAAAGACATTTTTATGTGGAAAACTCATAAAGGGTGAAAAATCACGTGGTTGGAACTATGCCGAGATAAAATCCACGTGCTTCTTGGAGTTTTACAGGAATTGATTTGATCTCGGAGGGCGATGGGCCGCTACTCCGTTATAGGAGCAGAAAATGAGGAAAAATGGCTAAGTTATTGGAGCCTCGATGGAAACGTTCCGGTGTTGAGATGATGTTGAACTCATGGAACCTTGGTGGAAGCATTCTGACTAGAAAATTCTCTAAGTACATAGAGCTTCTAGATGGAGTGCTCTCGTTGATGCGGAGCATGGATGGGAGGGCTCTTGCGGAGGCGGTTGACGTCACTTGAGGCATGAGGAAACCTTAGCGCATGGAGAAGAGCAGAGAGAATTCTTGAGCGGAAAATCGGCCTAAGTCCACGATCTCGCCGAAAAATCTCAGTGCTCTCTCTTACCTCTTTAGTTGCTTGGCCTATTTATAGTTTTATGGAGGGTCATGGTGGTAATTGCGCCGAAGAGTGATTTGTGTTGACGAATGACGTCATTCCATTTTGATCACGAGAATTGCAAATTTTGTCAAAATGACAGAGATCCCCCCGAGCAACCCGGGCGGCTCGGGCAAGGTGCCCGGAGACGGAGGTGACCGGAGATGGCAGTTTCCAGAGACGGCCGGAAGTATGGTGGTCGCGGGCGCGCGGGGTGCAGCCTAGCAGCCGTGTAGGCTGGTTGTGTGCGACCGCGTGGGGGGCGGCCATGCGCGCAGGCCGCACGAGCGTTGGCCACTCGGGTCGCGATCGTGCGCGGGCCTTGTGTGCTCTTCTGGTCTTCTTGGGTGCTCACGGTTCTCTGTGTGCCACTGGTTCGGTGGGCTCCCTTGTACTTGGATCGACTTGGCTAGAAAATTTCATGGGGACCCTATCAAATGTACCCAAATTTTTGCGAGTCATGGTCCGCGAAGCAATGAGCGCGAAAATTTCTAAGCTTAGATATTTTGTTTCGAGTTCGTTGTCTCAAGATCATCTCAGCATGCGCGAGCCACTAGTTTTTTTGGTTGGCGGTGTGAAACATGCCCTCGGTTAGGCCTAGATGTGAGTGCTTACGCCTTGGAGCCACTTGTGGGCCTCAGAGTATCTGTCATTCTTACATCCCTCGTGCGTCGTTGCAGGTGATTGTCACAGAGCGTCGGTGATGAGATCTTGTTGCTTGTTCCCGACGGGGGAGGACTTCTGTCTCCGTTGCCTAGATGGTGTAAATGGACTTGGAGGTCCATTTGTATAGGGAGGCAGTGATGGACTTTGACCTGTGCGCACTTTGAGATCCCTTGGTGAAGGAACCTTGCCCGTTTTCATTTGAGTAAGATTAGAGCCTGCCCGTAGGGTGATGGTAATGAACCTTCGTTCAACCTTGTTTCGGGAGAACCAGGGTTCGTCCAGGTGAATGTTGCAAAGAATCTTTGTTCGTTTGTGCATGCTTTGAGAGTGCCTGGGATTTGGCAAAGAGATTTTGCTCAGTTTTGCTTAGGTCAATAGCGGTGAAGAACATTTGTTCGATCGCTCTTTTAGGAGGACCTGAGTCCGTCCGGATGGAGGTGGAGCAGCTAATGAAATAGAAGGCTCAAGTGGCGGTGGAGTTGGAGGATGCCTCGGATGACGATGTTGACATCGATGTTGAGGGACAATCCCATTGTTCCCCTTCTTGTTTGTTTGCTTTGTGTTTGCTTTGTTTTGTGAGTGCGTCTTTGCACTGTCACATGATGATGAAACCCGTGGGGCCGCTTTGGTTAGAACAGGGACCCTCTTTTTCAGTTTTCCTGTGTTTTGGTTGTGTTTTGGTGCGTGCATTCTTTTTGGCAGGGCAATGCTTAGCTTGAGCTGTAACACCCATATCCGTCATATAACATATAGCAATAGGTCCGGCCGGGGCCCGACGCCATATACTACGGACAGACCGGTTGGTTACTTATTGAGACCATTCAACTAAACAAAATGTCCTACACAGAGCATCTAGCGGAAGTAAATTATTAAGTTACAAGATAAAAGAACCCAACCAAGCATGAATGTCCACTATAATAATCCCATATGAATGTATAATACACCAAAATAATGGCCTTAAGGCCTTACAAGAGTTTGCTTAATAAGAGTGTCTTCCGAACCTCAGCACGCAGGCCAGTCATACATGAGTACATACGAAAAACACTCAAAGATTGGCCTTCGAGGGTCGGCACAGCAACTTGGGCTTTAACTCGCTATTTGCCACTCGGCTCCGCAGCACCTGCAATCAACAATCCACCGCACGGTGGTAAACAAAAGCAACGGCCAGCTATGCTGACCAAATTATAACAACCCCGCCCCCAACTCGGGGCGGCGATGCTCTTCCCTGCATTTTGTTAGCATAAAAAAGTGGTATAGTGTAAACACACACTTCAACAAAGGCGCAGGCACGCACGGCCACACACCCCGTGCACTCAGGGCACATTCACGGCGAGCCGGCCAACGTCATGTCAATGTAAGCCATAGACGTTCCCGTCTCACCACCGCCCTTTGGACGGCCAACCTTATGTGCAATTTTGTCTTCCTGGCATTGGTCACGTCAATTTAAGCCATAGACCGCCGAAGACCCTCATCTATGCCAACGGTTCCGCCGAATGACATAGATCGGGTATAGTTCCGCCTGACCCGTGCTCATACCGCAACGACAGTTTAAGCCATATGCGCAGGTCAAGACTCCCCGAGTCTCGTTTCCAACACACAATTCACATAACCCGGTTATGTTCAAGTTGGCTCCCCGGCCACCATGTTGGCAACATCCCGCATTTGCCCAATTTTTCGGGTGCCCCTTGGAGTTAGACTCCAAGGTTCCTTGATGCAATCTACCTCATAGAAAACCCGAAAACAACCATTCACACGGAGTCTTCTCCGGTTATTATGCAATGCAACATCACCGATCCAGACCAACTTGTCCAAATAGGCTTCACACATCATGCCTATGTCCGTTCTCGCATACGGACTCTACACAAGGGGGACTTTACATATCTACCCCAAGGAACGCCTCAACTCATCGCACACTCGCGTGAGAGGGCTTCCTATGCAAAGGAAAAAAGGACTTCACATGTCCTAGGATGAGAATCATTACCCTAGCATTTCTCCTCGGCGCCATGGAAATCTACGCGGATGAAAAGCACCGCAATCTCCTTGCCTCCGTAGATCCAAAGTCGGCTCGCGATTTGGAGCTCCGAATCTCCTCCGGCGACCGGATCTATCCCTTCTTCCTCCTCCTTGCTCTCTCCTCTCTCTAGCTTTAGAAAGAGAACCACTCAAGAGAAATGAGGGTTTCTAAACCCTATTCCTGGGTATATCCCTGGGGAAACAACCCCCAGCCGTCGGATCTCAAAGTAAAGAAACGAACGGCCACGATCGGGGCCTGAAATACAAAATCTGGGCCGAACACGGCTTGCGACACGCCCGTGTCCAAGACCGTGTAACTCATTCGCCGTCACTCGGGAAATCACGACCAGGACACGACTTGTGACACGACACCTGACACGCCCGTGTTGCATCTGACACGCCCATGTCAGTTCCCGTGTCATGCCCCGTGTGACCGAAACAACACAGCCCTAAAACGTCCCTAGAAGGACACAACCTATGACACGGCCCCCGACACGCTCGTGTCGGACTCGAACATGCCTGCGGGTCAGGTCGTGCCTCCTCACTTAACGATCGTTGAGCGCAACGCTTTGAGTGGTTGTCACGCCTTGGGACACGCCCGTGTCCCAGGCCGTGTCACCCGACACTCAACGCTTTTCTTTGCATTCTGCCTTGACTCGACACCCAGAGCCTGACATGCCCTGGGACACTCCCGTGTCCCAGGCCGTGTCACCCCTACCAATTCCCAGACTTGGCTCAAAACGCCACCCGTCACTCTTTTGAGTTTCAGGGCGTTACAACTCTCTCCCTCTTAAAAGAATTTCGTCCACGAAATTATAAAAGGAAAAGAAAGCAGAAAACCAAAAGCAGTACCTGGGCGGAATAACTCTGGGTACTCCTCCAGCATGGTTTTCTCCTATTCCCAAGAGAGCTCCTCCCGACCGCAATTGTCCCAACGGACCTTAACCATCCGGATCTCCTTGTTACGGAGTCGCTTGACCTCAAAGTCTTCAATACGAACGGGCTTGACCTTAGTCGTCAACCCTTCGTCCACCGGCACTAGATCAACTGCAATCACCTGCGAAGGCTCTTGCACCGCCTTCCGCAAAATAGAAATGTGGAATACATCGTGTAGTCCACTCAACTCCACCGATAGCCTCAAACGATAAGCCGCTTCGCCGACCTGCTCCAGAATCTCAAAAGGTCCAAGGTATCTTGGGCTCAACTTCTTAAGGCGTCTCACCCGCGAAACACCCTTGAACGGCTTTATTTTCAAGTACACCCAATCGCCGACCGCGAACTCCACGTTCCGGTGCTTGGCATTGTAGTACTTAGCTTGCCTGTCCTGAGCGATCAGCAAACACTCCCGAATGATCTGCATCAAAGATGTAGCATTCTCCACTTCCTGCTTCTTGTACAACCTTGTCTCACCCGTTTCTAGCCACGATAACGGCGTGCGACACTTCCTACCATAAAGGGCCTTGAAGGGCGCCATTTGAATACTCGTCTGGTAGCTATTGTTGTACGCAAACTCCACCAAATATAGGTGGTATTTCCAATGCTTCCCGAAGTCTAGAACACACGTGCGGAGCATGTCTTCCATAGTTCTGTTGACCCTCTCGGTCTGCCCATCCGTCTACGGATGGAAGGCTGTGCTGAACTTCAATTTAGTCCCAAGCATCTGCTGCACCAACCTCCAATCGTTGGACGTAAACCGCCCATCCCGATCACTCACGATGTTGCGGGGCATACCGTGTAATCTGACTATATTATCCACATATAGTTTCGTCAGTCTCTCCACTGAATCATCCTTCCTATGCGGAATAAAGTGTGACACCTTTATTAACCGGTCTACGATCACCCAGATGACGTTGTTCCCCTTCTACGACCTTGGCAAGCCATGCACAAAGTCCATCGATATGTCGTCGAACTTCCACTCTGGGATAGGCAAGGATTTCAAGAATCCTCCAGGCTTTTGGCACTCCGCCTTTACCAAGGCACAGGTTTGGCACTTAGCCACAAACAATGCCACATCCTTCTTGAGCCCTAGCCACCAAAACAGCTTCTTTAGGTCCCGGTACATCTTCGTGCTCCCTAGGTGGATTGAGTACTTGGTATTATGAGCCTCATACATCAACTCCGCCCGTAGATTTCCCCCGCTTGGGACGCACAAACGATGGTCCTTCCTTAGGAGCCCATCCTCAACCAAAAATTGGGAATTTGACCCATCCAATGCTACATCCATATGCTCCTTCATACTAACATCCAACTCCAATGCCTGCCGAATGCGATCAGCCAGGTCATACTTAACTTCCGTCCAGTTCAACAATGCTTTGGCGCTAGTCTTCCTGTCCACAAAACAGATCTCCAACGCCTCCAACTCCCGAATAAGCCTCTCATCATGAACCGACAACCAGTTGGCTTGGGCGGGAGCCCTGCGACTCAACGCATCCGCAACTGTATTGCCCTTCCCGGGTACATAATAAATCTTGAACGTGTAGTCCCCCAGGAACTCCATCCATCTCCGCTGCCTAATGTTGAGATCCTTCTGATCCAATAGGTACTTCAGGCTCTTGTGGTCGGTATAAATATCGACCTTTACGCCGTACAAGTAGTGTCTCCACAGCTTAAGCGCAAATATCACGGCCGCCAACTCCAAGTCGTGGACCGGATAATTCCTTTTGTGTACTTTTAGCTGACGCGATCCATACTCTATAACACTTCCATGCTGCAGTAGCACGCAACCCAAACCACTACCTGAGGCATCACTATAGATCTCAAAGCCCTCGGTCCCACTAGGCAAACTTAGCACTGGCGCTGTGGTCAACCGACCCTTCAATTCCTCAAATGCTTGCATGCACTCCCGCGTCCACAAGAACTTTTGATCCTTCCTTATCAACTTTGTGAGAGGTAACGCTATCCGCGAGGAGTTCTCTACGAAGTGCCTGTAATAGCCGGCAAGCCCAAGAAAACTCTGGACTTCCGCTACTAAAGATAACACAGGCCACTCCCTTATCTCAACAATCTTCGCCGGATCCACCGCTATACCTTCCCCACTGACAATATGACCAAGGAACGCTACTGAGGGTAGCCAGAACTCGCATTTGGAGAATTTTGCATAGAGTTCATTCCTCGTTAGCGTCTCAAGGACCAGATGCAGATGCTTGAAGTGATCTTCTTTGCACTGCGAGTACACCAATATATCGTCAATAAAGACGATCACAAAATGGTCTAGGTACTCTCAGAACGGCCTGTTCATCAAATCCATAAACACTGATGGCACATTCGTCAACCCAAACGGCATGACCATGAACTCGAAATGCCCATACCTCGTGCTGAATGTCGTCTTCAGGATATCACACTCCCTTATCCTCAGCTGATAATATCCAAACTTCAGATCCAACTTGGAATATACCTACGATCCGACTAACTGATCGAAAAGATCATCAATCCTTGGGATCGGGTATTTAATCTTCTCCGTTAGCTTGTTAAACTCCCTGTAGTTGATACACAGCCGCAAACTCCCGTCCTTCTTCTTAACAAAGAGGACCGGTGTGCTCCAAGGCGACGAGCTTGGACGCACATATCCTTGCTCCATCAACTCTTCTAGTTGAACCTTCAACTCCTCCATCTCCTTAGGCGCCAACCTATAAGGAGAACGTGACACAGGTTTGGCACCTGACACTAGCTCGATCGTGAAGTCGATCTCTCGCTGCGGTGGGGCTCTGGGAAGATTATCCGGGAACACACCGGGGTAGTCGCAAACCACGGGGATACTACCCAAAGTGGACTTTGGCTCTACAGCCTCCAATAATGTGAAGAATAGCTCTGCGCCAACACGAACTGCCTTTACCATCTGAAGAGCAGACATCAGCGTCTTGCCCGACCCCTTAAGTCTCGTAAACGCTGTCTTCTGCCCAACACCCAGCTTGATCCCTTTACGGTTGCAGTCAATACAAGCCTTCTGCTCCGAAAGCCAATCCATACCGAAGATAACGTCGAACTCTACTAGCGGCAGCAACGACGCTAGCAAGTCGAACTCTTGACTTCCAATATGAACCTTTACGGTGCATACTCTGTCTGCACGCATCGAACACCCATTCGGCAGCAGTACATCCAATTTGTCCTTCGCCATCGAAGAAGGGACCCGATGCACGATATGAAACTTTCGGACAAAAAGGAGTGTGAGGCTCCCGTATCGAATAGTGCTCGTGCCGGACTATCGCCAATAAGAATAAAGCCTATACAAACAGTATTAAGCTAACAAGCACTAGGTAACAGTATTTAAAGCTAACTTGCTATAAATTAAACCGTACCTGTCACCACGTCGTCTTGTTTAATGGCCTCCTGTTGGCCCAAGTTATAGACTCTCAGTTGAGTCGGAGCATAGTGGGACGCGGTTGAATCCACCGCCTTGCCCTTTTCTTCATAAGTTGCTCCTTGCTTCCTCTCGGACTTTTCACGTCCACTCCAACAGTCACAGGCAAAATGCACCGTTTTTCCACAAGTAAAACAAGCGCCCGGGGTTCGATTTGTAGTTTCCCCCGAGAAACCTGAAGAAGGGGCTAGACCCGACGTCCTAGCCTTCTTGTAGAACCCGCGATAACCAGACTTTGAAGTAGTCGGCACTTTGAACTCCGATTTCTTGCCACCGGATTCCTTCTTCGCTTGGACATTCTTCATGTCCTTTTCCAAGGACCGGGCCGTGTGTACCAAGGTTAGGAAACCCTGCCCCATAGGCCCCGAAAGTAATAACCTCAAATCATCTCTTAACCCTTCATAGAAGCGGTTCGTCTTGCGCTCCTCATCGGCAAAGGTAGCGCTTGCGTATCGTCCCAAACGAGTGAACTCGTGGAGATACTCGTCCACGGTGCTATCTCCTTGCACCAACTTTTGAAACTCGTTCTCCAATGCGATCCTCTTGGCCGAGGGGAGGTATTGAGCCATGAACAACCTCAAAAATTCCTCCATAGAGACATCGGCCAACTGCTTTCCCCTCAGGTGGTGTAGCTCCAGGACTTCCCACCATAACCTCGCGTCCCCGTCCAACAAGAACGTTGCAATCGTGGTCTTCTGCCACTCTTAAGTCTCAGTAGTTGTCAACACTCTCTTGACTCTAGAGAGCCAATCCTCTGCTTGGGTTGGGGTTCCCGTCCCCGAGAACACTGGCGGATGGAAACCCATCACATGCTTAAGTTGTTTCTCAGTTTCTCTCTGAGGCAACTCCGGCTCCACAATCACCTATTCCACCCTCCTAGGCTCTGCCGCTCGGAGCGGTACTTGCTCCATAGCAGGAGCAGGCTGCTGCACCTGCCTCGCAGGCTGCGCATTGATCATTGCAAAGACAGCTTCTGCCACAATTCTAATGGTCTCGGCTGACGGAGGTGTTGCAGGCGCATCATTAGGTGCGCTGCTTGCCTCAGAACCTGGCCGTTCCGACGGTCCAACACCACTTCTGGTCACCTATAATCGTGCAAAACACCGATAAGCGACCCAACAATATTGCAAACAACAATTATAGGAACACGCAGGTTCCTCAAACATGTGTATTTTCATTTCTAATTGGACATTCATGGGTTTTTTTTCATGTTATAATGATGACGCACACACATGTGCTCACCATCCCTTAAAGTAAATCTGTCCACGAATTCATTTAAGCTTGACCGAAACCGGTAGTCTGATACCAAATTGTAACACCCCTATCCGTCACATAGCATATAACAGTAGGTCCGGCCGGCGCCCGACGCCATATACTACGAATAGACCGGTTGGTTACTTATTGAGACCATTCAACCAAACACAACGTCCTACACAGAGCATCTAGCGGAAGTAAATTATTAAGTTGCAAGATAAAAGAACCCAACCAAGCATGAATGTCCACTATAATAAACCCATAGGAATGTATAATACACCAAAACAATGGCCTTAAGGCCTTACAAGAGTTTGCTTAATAAGAGTGTCTTCCAAACCTCGGCACGCGGGCCGGTCATACATGAGTACATAAGAAAAACACTCAAAGATTGGCCTTCGAGGGCCGGCACAGCAACTTGAGCTTTAGCCCGCTATTTGCCACTCGGCTCCGCAGCACCTGCAAGCAATAATCCACCGCACAGTGGTAAACAAAAGCAACGGTCAGCTATGGTGACCAAATTATAACGACCCCGCTCCCAACTCGGGGCGGTGATGCTCTTCCCTGCATTTTGTTAGCATAAATAAGCGGTATAATGTAAACACACACTTCAATACAGGTGCAGGCACACACGGCCACACACCCCGTGCACTCAAGGCATATTCACGGCGAGCCGGCCAACGTCACATCAATTTAAGCCATAGACGTTCCCGTCTCACCACCACTCTTTGGACGGCCAACCTTATGAGCAATTTGTCTTCCTGGCATTGGTCACGTCAATTTAAGCCATAGACCGCTGAAGACCCTCATCCATGCCAACGGTTCCGCCGAACGACATAGATCGGGTACAGTTCCACCTGACCCATGCTCATACCGCAATGACAGTTTAAGCCATATGCGCAGGTCAAGACTCCCCGAGTCCCATTTCCAACACACAATTCACATAACCCGGTTATGTTCACGTTGGCTCCCCGGCCACCATGTTGGCAACATCTCACATTTGCCCAGTTTTTCGGGTGCCCCTTGGAGTTAGTCTCCAAGATTCCCTGATGCAATTTACCTCGTAGAAAACCCGAAAACAACTATTCACACGGAGACTTCTCCGGTTATTATGCAATGCAACATCACCGATCCAGACTAACTTATCCGGATAGGATTCACACATCATGCCTATGTTCGTTCTCGCATACGGACTCTACACAAGGGGGACTTTACATATCTACCTCAAGGAACGCCTCAACTCATCGCACACTTGCGTGAGAGGGCTTCCTATGCAAAGTAAAAGAGGACTTCACATGTCCAAGGATGAGAATCGTTACCCTAGTGTTTCTCCTCGGCGCCATGGAAATCTACGTGGATGAAAAACACCGTAATCACCTTGCCTCCGTAGATCCGAAGTCGGCTCGCGATTTGGAGCTCCGAATCTCCTCCAGCGACCGGATCTATCCCTTCTTCCTCCTCCTTGCTCTCTCCCCTCTCTAGCTTTAGAAAGAGAACCACTCAAGAGAAATGAGGGTTTTTAAACCCTATTCCCAGGTATATCCCTGGGGAAACAACCCACAGCCGTCGGATCTCAAAGTAAAGAAACGAACGACCACGATCGGGGCCTGAAATACAAAATCTGGGCCGAACACGGCTTGCGACACGCCCGTGTCCAAGGACGTGTAACTCATTCGCCGTCACTCGGGAAATCGCGACCAGGACACGGCCTGTGACACAGCACTTGACACGCCCGTGTCGCATCTGACACGCTCGTGTCAGTGCTCGTGTCACTCCCCGTGTGACCGAAACAACACAGCCCCAAAACGTCCCGAGAAGAACACGGCCTGTGACACGGCCCCCGACACGCCCGTGTCGGACTCGAACACGCCTGCGGGTCAGGACGTGCCTCCTCACTCAACGATCGTTGAGTGCAAGGCTTTGAGTGGCTGACACGCCCAGGGACACGCCTGTGTCCCAGGCCATATCACCCGACACTCAATGCTTTTCTTTGCATTCTGCCTTGACTCGACACCCGGAGCCTGACACGCCCTGGGACATGCCCGTGTCCCAGGCCGTGTCACCCCTACCAATTCCCAGACTTGGCTCAAAACGCCACCCGTCACTCTTTTGAGTTTCGGGGCGTTACACGAGCATTGACATTTCGAGCAAGTCGCTCGTGGGAGGTGTTTGTCTGCTGGGGCTTTGGGAGGACAGGAGTCAGCTTAGGAGTTTGTGGTGAGGAATCCCTGTTCACTCATGCTTTGGGATAACCGGGGTTTGCACAAGAGGAGGTGGTGAAGAACCTTTGTTCGATCGCGCTTTGAGGAGAACCGGGGTTCGTCTGAGTGAAGGCGACAAAGAACCTTTGTTTGGTCATGCTTTGGGAGAACTGGGGTTCCTCCGAGTGAAGTCGGCAAAGAACCTTTATTCGATCGCGCTTTGGGAGAACCAGGGTTGTCCAGGTGGTGATGGCGAAGAACCTTTGCTCGTTTGTGCCTTCGGAGAACCAGGGTTCTCCTGAGTGGAAATGATGAAGAACATTTGTTCGTTCACTCCTCAAGAGAACCGGGATCCATCCAGGTGGAGGTGGCAAAGAACCATTGTTTGTTCGCGCCTTAGGAGGATCGAGGTCCGTCCAGGCAGAGGTGACGAAGAACCTTTGTTCGTTCGCGCCTTAGGAGAACCAGGGTTCATCCAAGTAGAGGTGACAGAGAACCTTTATTTGTTCGCGCCTTGGAAGAACCAGGGTTCATCCAAGTGATGGTGGCGGAGAACCTTTGTTCATCCACGACTCAGGAGGACCGTGGTCCGTAAAGGTGGAGGTGACAAAGAACCTTTGATCGTTTGCCCCTCAGGAGAACCGGGGTTCGTCCACGTGGTGGTGGTAGAGAACCTTTGTTCGTTTGCGTCTCAGGAGAACCGGGGTTCATCCATGTAGAAGTGGCAGAGAATCTTTGTTCGTTTGTGGATCAGGAGAACCACGGTTCGTCCGTGTGGAGGTGGTAAAGAACCTTCGTTCGTCCACACCTCAGGAGGACCGGGGTCCGTCCGAGTGGTGGCGGAGAAGAACCTTTGTTCATTCGTACCTTAGGAGAACCAGGGTTCATCCACGTGGAGGTGGCAGAGAACCTTTGTTCGTTTCGCCTCAAGAGAACTGGGGTTCGTCCAAGTTACGGTGGTAGAGAACCTTTGTTCATCTGTGCCTCAGGTCCCGTAGACTTAAAGGACCTGCCTTAGATTGGTGGAAATAACTTCAACGCATGAGAGATAAGTTGTGGTTGTCTCCAATCACTACTTGGGATGAGTACAAATTAGAGTTGCACAAACACTATATCTCTCCCGATTACCTCCAAATCTTATATCGTATATTTCAAAATTTACAACTAAGAGGTTTGTCGGTCGATGAGTACACTAATAAATTTATAATCCTTCAATCGAGACTAGATATTCAGGAGAGTGATGAGATGATTGTATCTCGTTACCTGCACGGGTACTCCATTAAGGTTAAACTAGAGCTGCGCAGTTATCGTAATTTAGAAGTCTAGTATGACGCGTAGAGTGGAGTCTGAGTTTAGGTCTACTGCTAGACCTCTCATTAGTTGTGTCGATGCCCCAACTTGTAAGGACATAGATTCTCCTAGTGTTACCACCCCCATGAGTTCATTATCCCAATTTAGCCCCACAGTAGAAATCCCTCCAGTCGAGGAGACTCTTCTTGAGCCCCAGCTCCAGAAAGAAGAGATTCTTCCTCCTATTTATGTCATCCCAATTGAAGTAAAGACTCCACGTGCACCCACTGAATCTCCAACTGTAGTCACTGAATTTTTTCCTGAGCCTCTGCTCCAGGAAGAATAACGTGATAGCGATGAGACACTCATCTTGGATGACACGGTCTCGATCACAATTCTCCCAAAGATAGAATTGGCTAGTGAAGAGCCCTGTACTTTAGGTGGCATAGACTCGAACTACGTATGTCCTAAGTCTCCGAGACCACTACACTCACCAACACTTGAGCCTAATTAACAACATTATGTTTATTGGTCACCCACCCATAGCTCTAGTGTCACCACCATATATTGATTTTGTATTTGGAGAAGATCATTTCATATCATTACATTATCCTATAACTGTGTGTGAAAAAAATTATTTTCAAATTATAAATATATTTAAGACAACTCGTGTTATAAGGATAGCGAGGACTCCAAAAATTTTCACTCCTAATAAGGATATCCGTTTTAAAAGATTTCTTTGAAAAATTTTAAAAGATAAAATTGGAACCAACTTTAAAATTTGTAATAGTAGGCTAGACGTGAACAGATTTGTGAAACTGCAATAACATTATATTAAAATTTTAATATCAAATTTTTGGAACATATTCCGGGGTCACGAGGACACTACACTCGAGTTTAGTTGCATTTATCACTCTCTAACCGATGAACTAATTGAAATAGTTAATAAGAGTTTGAAGAATCTTCTTAGGCGTTTTATCGGGAAGAATCAAAGAATTTGTACCTCTACAAGCAAATTTCACTTGTAATAATTCTAAAATTCACTCGCTTCATATATCTCCTTTCGAGATTTTTTATGTATTGCCCCGCCCACCTGACCGTCACCACCTCTCGTTCCATGAACATATTTCTTTTGATGCGCAAACTCATATTAATTATTTAAAATAATTGTATAAAATTACTGCAAATATTTTGTGAACAACCTTTGAACATTACAAACTCACGGTCGGTTGTTATCGCCACGAGTTGTACTTTTCAAAGGGAGGTCAGGTGATTGTTTACTGCAGGAGGTCTGGTCTAATTCATGATCAGCAACGCATTGGGCCACCAATTGAGTCACACGTCAAGGCCCCAGATATTCCACTCGATATAGCACCAGGCACCAGCGACAACGTCAAATCTCTCCATTGCCAGTTTTTGCGAAGTCTCATCGGGGTCGAGCTCTTTCAACCCTGGGAGAATTGATGCATCCTTCATCGCATCATAGTTCTTTCCTATATATTTATTTTTGTATTTCATTTCATACACCCATTTTTAGTTTTTGTAGTCGTTCTAATTTCATGTACTCATTTTGGCTCGTCAGTTTGATCGGCCGATGAGACCTTGAATAAATAGATCCGGTAATTTGGGTAGTCAGGACGAAAAAGGCAAGCACAAAGTATATATCTATGGATGCATAAAGCTGAATACTGAAAATCTAATTCAAAAAAATAATTATTTGTAAAAAAAAAAGTGCCAAAAAATTATTTATTAGGAACCAAATAAGATCAATATTATTTGGGCAAAATATCATGGACCTTATAAGGAAATAATTATTTGGAAAAGTTTATCAATCTCATCTATTTAGGCTCCGTTTGGGGGACTTATTATCACCGGTCAAACGGTTATGACCGCATGAACCGGGACTTAATTATGGTCCGGTTCATGCGGTCATAACCGCTTAACCGGTGAAAATAAGTCCCCCCAAACGGGACCTTAATCAGAAGCAAATAAGCACTGTCTTGGAGAAAAAGAAAAGGATCGGACAGGCGGAGAAACGAAGTCTCGTTTCTCAGCCATTGCCGGTTACCACTCCTTAGTCCTCGCCGCCTCAGTAGTATCCTGATCAGCCCGCTGTCGGATTAAGAAAATTCTCCATACATCTACCAAGGCATCGCCGCTCCAGTCGCCACCTCCAGCCAGCCCTGTCTCCGCCGGTCTGTCAAGCCGCCGACTCCAGGAAGCCATCCGCCGACCTGCAGTGTTCGACTATTCGCGTTTCTGTCACCGCATCCATGTCCTCCTCCCACCGGGTGTAGGATTTCCAGATCTTCGTCGACCTCAACACCCCCTCCGTCGATCTGGAGCTTGTTGTCATCGACCAATCGACCCCTCCCAAAGCTATTCTTCTGTTGATTTTGAAGTTAGGATCGTCGTCGACCTCGACACCAATTTTACGACGATCTGAAAACCAAGCCGTTGACCTCGCCGTTGTTGCGGGTCCAATCCAATTTCAATCAGACCCGTATGGCTGTGCTCCGTGAATTTGGGCTGGGATGGCCTTCTCTACGGAAATCTCTAATCTCATGCTTGATTTATTGGCTTTATTCTATGTTTTCACTTAGATAATTTGAGCTTGTCTTTGACGTTCTCTCTACTTTATTTACCGTTAATTTAATAAATTGTTACGTGTGTGATTATGCTTGTGGATGTATGTAACTCGCGACAATTCAACTCAAAAAATGCTCAAAGAGTTCCTCTCAAATAATTATTCGCGATCTCACGAAAATCCAACGTTGGGTAGTGACTTTGCACGAAAGCTCAAGTTGGCCGCTCGGCCCTTCTTTTAAAAATTAGAAAACCCCCTTTTGAAATTAAAATTCAAACCATTTTCAAAAACCATATTTTATTTTATATTATAAAGAAAAATATCAATTGCTTAAGTAAATATTTTGAAACCCTAACCCTAGGTTACATCAGGATGTGTGCATGTGCATATAAATTTATGTGTTTTTGTGTGTGTATTGTTTTATGTGCATATAAATTTATGTGGACAACAATTTTTACTGTTTTAGCAATACTTGACAATTTTAGGCAATAATTTTTAAATGTTGCTAAAGGCAGAAAATGTTGTAGTGAAGCTTAGAACTTTTAGTGCTCGTTGCTTTGCGCGGTTAACGACCCACAAAAATTTGGGGTCATTGGATGAGGTTTCCCCTGAATTTTCTAAGTTAAATCGGGAAGATGTTGACCAAAGACACGCAGGGTAGCCAACCCGACCAAACGAGATGTGCTTGCCTGCTTGAAGGGTCTGAGATCGCCCCGAAAGGAGAGCGGTACCAAGCAAGCCCGCATGCGAGTACCACGTGCAAGCACGCTCGCAAGAGCCGTGCATGCCTCGCACACATGCAAGCCCTGCATGCACGTGCAAGTAGTAGCTTGCGCGAGTGCTGTGCGTGGCATCACAGGTGTACAACCCCGTATTCGATGAGTGGGTCCCCTCCAGGATCAGCGATTTGAGTGATCTTCAAACGCTGAGCGAGACCCCTCCAGTACTCGCCGAGTGGGACCCCTTCCGCCAGGCATTGAGTGAAGCCTGTTCTGTCAACGCCTTCCGCCAGGCGTTGAGTGAAGCCTGTTCTGTCAACGCCTTCCGCCAGGCGTTGAGTGAAGCCTGTTCTGTCAACGCCTTCCGCCAGGCGTTGAGTGAAGCCTGTTCTGTCAACGCCTTCCGCCAGGCGTTGTGTGAAGCCTGTTCTGTCAACGCCTTCCGCCAGGCGTTGAGTGAAGCCTGTTCTGTCAACGCCTTCCGCCAGGCGTTGAGTGAAGCCTGTTCTGTCAACGCCTTCCGCCAGGCGTTGAGTGAAGCCTGTTCTGTCAACGCCTTCCGTTCCTAGGCGTCGAGTGAAGCCTGTTCTGTCAACGCCTTCCGCGAGGCATTGAGTGATGCATGTTCTGTCAACGCCTTCCGCCATGCGTTGAGTGAAGCATGTTCTGTCAACGTCTTCCGTTCCCAGGCGTCGAGTGAAGCTTGTTCTGTCAGCGCCTTCCGTTCCCAGGCGTCCACTAAAGCTTTTTCTGTCAACGCCTTCAGTTCCTGGGCGTTGATTGAGGCAAGTGCTGTCGACGCCTTCTGATTTTGGCTCAGGGAGGCAAGAAAGACCCTTCCCGAATAGCTTTTGGCCAGGGGGCAGAAGGGTTCTCGCACGAGGTAGGCGGGGAGGTTCTTGCCCGTAGAAGACATAAGGGGTCTCGCCCATGACAGGCGAGTGGTCTTCGATCTCGCATTTACCCATAATGGGGTACCGCGGAAGCGAGTGCCTGACTTACCCAGCACTGGCCTCTTTAGGCGAGAGGTGCCCTTAGGGGCCACTCGCCCCGTGGGGTTCAGAGGTAAAATTACCTGGATGCCTGCGCCGGAGTTGCATATAACCCCTCAGAACAGCGGAGTTATGTTGTTGGCGGACCAACTTGGGCTGCACATAGCTGTTTAGAACAATGGAGGTTGGTTGTTGTCAGACCATTTTCAGAAAATTATAAATAGACCCAAGGGGGTACCTCAGAAGGCATGCTTATTTGTGCCCTGGTCTTCTTGCGCTTTCTGGGGTATCCTTAGATTAGCACTTGGCTAAGGAGAAGAAACGCTCTAAGATCTTCCGGGTGTGTGGTTGGACTTCCGTGATGGAGCCTTGGGTCCTTTTCTTGTTCTAAATCTCTAGCTGTTTGAGTTTGCGAGGGAGAAGTAAATGTGAGATCACCTCTTTCCCATGGGTTCGAACTCCACAGAAGCCGATTTGTCGGTTTCAACAACGGGCGACATCACGCGCTTGACATGGTTATCGTCGAGCACCCTGCCAGGGCTTCCTGGACCGCCCGGGGGGGGGGGGCGCTTTCGTCATTTCGCTAAAATTGGTAATCCACGTGACCGAAATGGAACGACACCATTCGCCACTCTAAATTTCGCCCCGGCGCAATGACCACCAAGTCTCTCTAGAAAACTTTAAAAGGGCCCCAAAGCTCTCATTTGAAGAAAGGCAACTCGAGCTAGAGAGAGCTCTGAGATTTTTCGACGAGGTGGTGGGACTTAGATCGTTCCTCCGCTTGAAATTTACTCCGCTCTCTCTCTAGTGCGAAGACATCATCTCAAGGCTTCGAAGACGCGATATCCTTCTCCACAGGAGCGAGCGCTCCCATCAAGGCTTTGGTTCGGCAGGAGCGCTTCCATCGAAGCTCCGTGGACTTAATGATTTTCCCCACTGGAGCACTCCCACCCAGGCTCCAAGGACTTTGTTCATTTTCTACTGTTTTCATATTCGGAAATTGTAACGGAGTAGTGATCTGTCCCCCTCCGAGGAAATCTCTCGACTCTTGTAAAATCAAATAATATAGTGGATTTTGACTCGACCCAGATCCGACCACGTGATTTTTTACCCTTTTCGGGTTTTCCACGTCAAAAAATACCTTTTTTCATTTGCTACCTTTTTCATTGACTTTTTGCGCGCCCAGTCCAATTATGAGCTAAGGCTGTCCGATTCTCCGTACCGGAGAAAAACCGGGTGACCCGCAACAACCATTATCCAAAATAAAAATAATGATATAATTAAAAAAAGTTTTAAATGATTACTGAATGTAAGTTTTAAAGATAATACAATCACAGACCCCAATCAATTAGTTAATAAAAAGTCTATCCCAAATTTATTAGCCCATGCCCAAATAAACACAGAGTTAGGCTCCGTTTGGCAGGACTTATTTAAGGTCCGATACATGCGATCGTAACCGCTTGACATCAAGGTCCGATACATGCGATCGTAACCGCTTGACCGGTGAAAATAAATGCCCCTCAAACAGAGCCTTAATCTTCTTCACATAGGAAGAAAGAAAATCACACCCAGCATTCGTACGTTTGCCCATGGCTTATTATTCTTATTACATAAACTTTTGTAGCATGGTAACAGACTACAGTAATCCAAAAGTGGCTCTTTGGTAAATAAACTACTATATGATCTTATTATGATGAGGAGTTGCAACTACGTACAAAGGATTCTTCCTAGTCAAGGCCAACCCCATGGTTTCCTCCATATCCAAATCCTCCGCTCTCATCCCTCCAGGGAGCTCCCAGTCAAAGTGGTAGAGAAGGTTCACGAGGATGATCTCAATGCTCGCCATGCCGAAATTTATCCCCGGGCAAATTCGCCGACCTCCGCCGTAGGGCAGGTACTGAAAGCGGGACGCATTGAAGTCCTGTTCGGCAGTTTTAACCCTCTCCGGGTTAAAGGTCTCGGAATCTTTCCAATAAGTTGGGTCCCTCATGATTGCCCATGCGTTGATCAAAACTCGGGTTCCCGCCGGTATTGTGTAGCCGCCGAATTCTATTGTCTCGCTGACGTGTCTGGGAACTAGGAATGGAGCGGGCGACCGAAGTCTAAGGCTCTCTTTGACCACCATGTTTAAGTAGGGAAGATCGGTGACGTCCTCCTCATGTATCTCCGTCTTCCCCCTGAAAGCATTTCGCACTTCTGACTGAGCCTTACGCATCACCTCCGGGTGCCTGATGAGCTCCGACATTGTCCATTCTAGAATAGCCGACGTGGTCTCAGTCCCACCTAAAATCAAATCCTGCAATAAAATATAATTTATATTATATTAAAAGAGAAAAACATCATTTGATGAAATATTCAATTTCTGATTTTACTGCTCTTTATTAAATGTGCTTTAATACATATCATTAAGCTACAATCTTTTTGGGTACGCTGTTTGCATAGAAGCAAGGATGTCATCATTTTTGGTACATAAAAGTTATATGAAATGTAAAAATACACAAATACTGAAGAGGAGGGCGTAAAAAATTTATACATGCCAATATATATATATATATATATATATATATATATATATATATATATATATATATATATATATATATATATATATATATATATATATATATATATATATATATATATATATATATACACACACACACACATGAGTGACAGGCACACTGGCACAGGCTTATGGCCCGATGCGTCACAGTACCCGGCCGGTGATGGCGGGCTTCGCCCGCCCCGGCGGCGAATTTAACGGAAATGTCTCTGTGGCGTAACGGTTAAGGCTCCGTTTTTATAAATATAATTTATTTTTAACCTAATGTATTTTATATTTTTAAATAATAAAACAATAAAAAAAGTAAAAATAACAAATATTATAGTTAATTAAAAAATAAATGTATATTGCATTTTATTGCAGACGGGTGAATAGTGGCGTGATCACTGTTCATCAACTTACTTTTTGCTAAAAACTATAAATAATATATATTTTAATTATTAAAAAAAACACCGTCCTCTTTTAAAAAAAAGCACCGTCGGGTATAGTCCCACACTGTCAGTAAAGTTGATTTTTTTGGATTTATATTGCCTACACCGTAATCAGTGTCTGAAATCGATCAGCTGGGATGGGTTGCTGCGCTTAAATTGTGTTTGAAATTTGCTGGTTTGGCGGGTTGCGCGGGCTTTTAGCGAGTGGTGTTGCTAAACCCTACGAAAAAGTGGAGAGAGGGGTACGTTTAATCAGACGGTGTAAGAATTCTGTCTCGAAATCTGACGGTTCAGATGATTCCTATGTCCATTTAAATCATTGTTCTGATATTTCCTTATATTGGCAGAGCATGGGGAACTCGTGTTGTTGCGACAGTATCCCGATCACAATGCTATCGCGGCACGACAATACTTCCTCCCCTCACACCCTTGGAGTGTATTAAACGATTGATCGATAGCCGGAGTACTTAACTCTGGGTGCGATGGAAGCCACTTTGCAATATCGGCGTGTATTATAAAATTGTATTAATTATAACTTAAAATTTTAATATCTTTAATTTCATTAAACAAGTACTTTGAAGATGTAGAATTACTCTTATCTATCCAATATATGCCTAAGTTTTAGGCTTCGTTTGTTTCGGCGTTTTGGCCGGGCGTTTGGAGAAAACGCCGCCGGACGGCGGGTAAACAAACGGGGCTCCGGCGGCGTTTGCTCCGTTTGCACCCGCCGCAAGAAGAAAAAGCCCCTCAAACGCCGCTTTTCCAACCCCGCATCCCCCCCTCCGGTTCCAACTTGTTAGGATCGTGACACCTCACACGCGCACGGATCGTCCGGATCGCGCCATGTCACCAATCCGTGGGAGTTTTTCATTCCTAGTTTAGGATTATCTCAATATAGGAATATCATTTAGATGAGAATTTATTTTGGGACTCCTCATTCCTAATCCGGGCAAATCATTTTTGGGCAATCCTAATTTATTTGGGAAGTTATTTGATGGCCGGTTATTCTTCATTCCTATATTAGATTATCTCCTAATTGAGAGGGGTTTTTTGTTGCTATTTATAGGGGAGCTGTCATGACTGATGATGAGAGAAAAAAATCCGTGAGATCCAATTTGTGAACAGAGAGCTTCAGGCGGCGCAATTCCGGCGGCTTCGACTTCGTCTCAGGCAGCGGCGGCGGGTTTTGGGCCCGGTGGCAGAGCAGCAACGAGACAGGCATCAGGCGCGGCGGCGAAGGAGCACGGTGGTCTGGAGGGAGTTCCGGCCGAGCTTGGCGCGCGCACTTTGATTGCTCAGGAGGAGCAACGTTCCGGGCGATAGCGCTGTCGGAAATCCGACAGCTCCAGTTTCAGTTTTCTTTGTGTTGTTTTTGTTTCCTTCTCTGTTCGACCCATTGAGGTCTATTGTAATCGGTAACTTTCTGACTTTAGTGGATCTTTCTGGCGCGCTCTCCCCGTGGACGTAGGAGCCCATCTCCGAACCACGTAATCTTTTGTGTCGTCTGTGTATGCTAGAATCTCGTTCCGTATTTTATTTTGCGCGATATTGGTTCTTGCTCATTCGTGAAATTCCGTTGCGCTACCGCGGCTTAACTCGATCCGATTTCACAACAATTGGTATCAGAGGCAGGCTCCGCGGGGGTGATCGTCTGGACGTTCCGGTTTTCTGATTTGGGTCAACGGTGGGTGACGACATTGGTCCGCTCCCTATCTTCCCAGATCGGTTCCGCGAATATCATCTTGATCGCCCAGTAGCTCTGCGAGCAAGACAATGTCGGCAAAATTCGAGATTTCTAGGTACGACGGCAAGATTGATTTTGGCCTTTGGCAGAAGCGCATAAAGGCCGTTCTCGTCCAGCAAGGTCTTCACAAGGCTCTCCTCGGCAAGGAGAAGTCCGGGAAGAAGGACGACGAATGGGAGGAGCTCGATATGAAGGCCATCAGCACGATTCAGCTGTGTTTGGCCGATGAGGTGATGTACAACGTGGTGGATGCTGAGACGACGACGGACTTGTGGAAGAAGCTCGAGGAGCTATATATGTCCAAGTCGCTGACGAATAAGCTGTATGTGAAGAAGCAGCTATACAGCCTGAGAATGTCGGAGGGCTCGCAACTGCTAGATCACATGAACGTGTTCAACAAGCTCGTCTCACAGTTGCGGAGTATGGACGTTAAGGTCGAGGAGGAAGACCAGGCTCTTCTCCTGTTGTCTTCATTGCCGAGGTCCTTCGATCATCTGGTCACCACTATCCTCTACGGGAAGGATATCCTGAAGATGGAAGAAGTGATGACGACGCTGCTCTCGAACGAAACAAGGAGCAAGTCGGGCCCTAGGGCCGACGAAGGCTTATTCGTGAAGAGCAAAGACACATTGAGTGGTAGATCGAGAGGGAAAGGAAAGCGGGAAAACCGACCTAGGGAAAAGTCCGTAGGCAGGAACAAGTGTCACTACTGTAAAGAGGAAGGGCACTGGAAGGACAAGTGTCCAAAGCTGAAGATCAAGGAGCAGGCGCATGAGCCAGATTTGGCTGCGGTGGCATCTGAGGATGAGAGCGATGCCGACGCTCTTCATGCTGCACCCAGCATTGAGACCACAGGCTCCTGGATCTTGGATACAGGATGCACGTTCCATATGTGCCCGAACAGAGAGTGGTTCTCCAGCTTTAGGCAATATGAGGGTGGTCGAGTTCGGATGGGGAACGTTTCAGAGTGCGAGATATTGGGAGTCGGTAACATCAGGATCAGGATGTTTGACGGAGTGGTTAGGACCCTCACCAACGTTCGGTATGTGCCTGATTTGAGGAAGAGTTTGATTTCGTTAGGCACTCTGGAGGCCGCCGGGTATTCTTTTACCGGTAACGGCGGATATTTGGAGGTCAGAAGAGGCGCGCAGACAGTCTTGAGAGGAGAGCGTTTCGGGTCGCTCTATAGACTGATTGACACCACGACTGCCAGGGGAGATGCGAGGAGAGAGTTCAAACCGTCTCTCGAGCTACAGGGCACAGTAGCATATGCATTTCATGCGATCTCCCCAGATCGCGGTTCCTTCGATAGAGCTATAGAGAGCAGGATCCGCTCTCAGCAGAAAGCTAGGAAGGACCAGCGGAGGAGCAGGGCAGGTTTCGTGGCGAGGGCGTGTGCGCAGAGAGAGGACCTTGATGGAGGTAAATTTTTCGCATCCGTGGGCGGAGAGTCATCTCAGGAGAGCCCAGACGCCGCAAAGGGAGCCATCCGGTTCAAGGGTGCTACCAGGGAACTCATGATCACTCAGGAGAAGGTGGAGTCGCACAGTGAGAGGTTGAGTGCGAGTCGTCTTGCAAAAGACTCGGTCTATAGGGCAAGGGCGAAGCACGTCGGGGTGCGCCACCGGGAGTTGAGGGAGTTCGGTAGAGGTAGAGGCAGGAAGTTGCGGGAGATATCCTGGAGGGATATTAGTACGGACTTGCGAGGAAGTCCAGTGACTGGAGTCAAGTTCAAGAGCGGTCTTGACTTGACTCATTCTGATGCGCGTTGATCGCGGTTAGGCCCCAGGGAGAGGGGGCTCGTAGTCGCCAGTAGTGGAGATTTAAGCTGAAGGTTGAGTTACGTTCGTCAAGGTGGAGTTTCGTTTGCGTGAGGCGTCAAGGTGGAGATTGTTAGGATCGTGACACCTCACACGCGCACGGATCGTCCGGATCGCGCCATGTCACCAATCCGTGGGAGTTTTTCATTCCTAGTTTAGGATTATCTCAATATAGGAATATCATTTAGATGAGAATTTATTTTGGGACTCCTCATTCCTAATCCGGGCAAATCATTTTTGGGCAATCCTAATTTATTTGGGAAGTTATTTGATGGCCGGTTATTCTTCATTCCTATATTAGATTATCTCCTAATTGAGAGGGGTTTTTTGTTGCTATTTATAGGGGAGCTGTCATGACCGATGATGAGAGAAAAAAATCCGTGAGATCCAATTTGTGAACAGAGAGCTTCAGGCGGCGCAATTCCGGCGGCTTCGACTTCGTCTCAGGCAGCGGCGGCGGGTTTTGGGCCCGGTGGCAGAGCAGCAACGAGACAGGCATCAGGCGCGGCGGCGAAGGAGCACGGTGGTCTGGAGGGAGTTCCGGCCGAGCTTGGCACGCGCACTTTGGTTGCTCAGGAGGAGCAACGTTCCGGGCGATAGCGCTGTCGGAAATCCGACAGCTCCAGTTTCAGTTTTCTTTGTGTTGTTTTTGTTTCCTTCTCTGTTCGACCCATTGAGGTCTATTGTAATCGGTAACTTTCTGACTTTAGTGGATCTTTCTGGCGCGCTCTCCCCGTGGACGTAGGAGCCCATCTCCGAACCACGTAATCTTTTGTGTCGTCTGTGTATGCTAGAATCTCGTTCCGTATTTTATTTTGCGCGATATTGGTTCTTGCTCATTCGTGAAATTCCGTTGCGCTACCGCGGCTTAACTCGATCCGATTTCACAACACCAACTCTCCATTTCGACCCGCCAGGAGTAAACACCACCGCCGTACCAAATAAAGCCTGAATCTCATCCTTGCAACGAAGAGAGAGAAAGAAAGAAAGAAGAGAAAGAGAGAGAGAGAGAGGGCCATTGTTGATCATATCCTACGGCCCATATTTGTAACTCGTTTAGATTAGAACATGAGGTTCTCGACGCTCGCCGGCCAATCTGCTCTACAGCTGTCGAGCAGCAATTTGTATTATTAATTATTATACCTATAAACAAGAAACCTTAATAATTAATTAATAATACTTACAACAACAACACCCTTGATGTTCTCCATTTTCACAGATGCATCCAGCTCTCCACTTCTATTCAGCCTCAGCAGAACATCAACCAAATCCTCGTCCGCCACAGCTTCATCAGATCTCCTCGAGTTGTATTTGTCTTCGTGTTCCTCGAATATTTCATTCAAGGTGGAGTCCAGAACATGGTGAACTTTTTCCAGGTGACGCCTCAGGCCGGTAATCTCACCCAAAAACTTATTAAACGACGGATATAAATCCACCAGGTCCAATCCAGACGTATATTTGAATGTTTCCTTGACCGCCTTAAAGATTTTGTCCTGATGAGCGCACTCCATTCCAAAAGAAGTTCGAGAAATGGTGTTGTTCGCCATGGATAGAAGCAGATCGGTCAGGTTCACCGCCGACGATCCGCCGGCCGCGCGAATCTTATCGACGAGAATATCGCCCTCTTTCTGCATGAACGACCTGAAGTGCTTCACTCGCTTGGCGGTGAACAGCTCGACGGTCAGGATCTTGCGCAGCTGGCCCCACAGTTTGCCGAAAGGGGCGAAGACTATGTCGCCGCCGTCGCACATGATGATCCGGGTGGCCATGAACTGAGGCCGGGAAGCGAAGGCCGTGTCGTGGGCTTTCATGGATTCCGCGGCCAGCTCCGGCGATGCGATCACCACCAGATCAACCTCTCCGAGCTTGAGGTGGAAGAGAGGGCCGTACTTCTCCGCGAGGCTTCTGAACCGGCGGTGAGGAAGGTCGCCGGCAAGGTGGTGGAGGCTTCCGATGATGGGGAGCTTCCATGGGCCTGGAGGGAGGTTAAGGCCTCTTGTGTTTCTGTGGAACCAGAGCTTGTCGATGAGAATTAGGAGGATGGAGGTGATGAGAGGGAGCAGAATAATGGATAATTGCAGGCCTTCCATTTTTGTACTTGCTAGTTTAGGGTGTGTGTGGAGATGCATTTATATTGTGGTATTTATAGACGTGCATGACATGCAGTACTCATATGGACAAGAGTTTTCCATGCGCTTTTGACTTTGGATGTATTTAATATTGGCTGGTCAAGAAAATAATAAATGTAGGTGATTTTTTTTGAAAAAAAGGAAAATCAGAAAATTATAAATATTAGGGACAAGTCTTCTTAGTTTTTTGAAAATGATAGATCACATTATCATTATAAAGTTTTTAAAAAGCATCTCTATTAATAAAATTAGCTAAACAATCATTCAACATTTGATTAACAAACAGAAGCATTTGATTCAAGGACTAAGGCTCACGCTCTGGCCTAATTCCTAAATGTCTGATATATTTTGTGAGAATTGTGCAGGGTGAGTAGATGGGCCGCGGGTCATGGGTTTGAAATTAATTTAAAGGGTGAAATTGGTTGAGTTTGATCTACGAATCGTCAAATGTGATATGTGAATAGGCAGAATAGCCAAATATGTTTTGTGAATAGCGAACCCAATTCTATGTATAAGCAGACCACAGGTGATACTGCATGCCTTGAAGGGTATTGTTGGGGAATCACGCGGCGCACTTGGTAGTCTGGACATACTCTATCGTCTTAGTCCGTGAGCGGACGAGCGTCCCAACAGTCAAAAATTAACTACATGCTGAGACAAAAACTTGATGACGTGGAAAACCCGCAATCGGGGTGAAAAACAACGCGGTCAGTACGGTGCCGACCTAACTTCCACTATATGACCATTTTTATAGAGCTTCTGGGAGGAAAGCAAGGGCGACAGGCCGCGCCCCGTTACAGTTTGTGAGAGGGGAGGGGAATGAACGACGGGTGCCACCGGCCGTCGTGCTGCTTAGGCGGTCTTCTGATGCTTGTTCACCGAAGATGCAGACGCTTTCTTCCTTCGGAGTTGTCTTGACGTAACGGCGGGGGCGGTTGCGCACGTCTCCTTCTTCACTTGCGTTCTGGTGAACCTTGTCATGACTTTGTGTTGAAAATGATGAAGTGAAAGTGGCGGAATGGGCGACCTGTCCGCGTGGTCTTTGTGGACAGGACTGGGGGTTAGCCAGGTCGGCAGGGTTGCATAAGTCAACTTGTCCTGTGGCGGAATGAGCGACCTGTCCGTGCGGTTTATGCGGACAGGACTGGCTGATAACTAGGTCGGCAGAGCTGCTTCAGTCGGCTTATTCCTTGGCAGCCTGGGCGGTCTGTTCGCGCGGTCTATGCAGACAAAGGTGACGGCCAGCCAGGCCTGTTTATGCTCAGCCAGCAGTTTGGTCCCAGAAGGTAATCAGGAGGATAACATCTCTATCCGCGGAGTCCGACAAGAAACAGACTGGTCAGGAGCTCGGGAGACCGGCATGGCATACGCCTTAGTCTAGCTCTTATGGCACGACAAGTGGAAGCCGTGGAGTTTGCCAGTTAGAGTAGACATGTGCTGGAGTTCGCCGGGATTGGCGGACTGGTGTCGGTGAATGCCAGTAAGCTCGGATTAGCGGACTGGTGTCTTGAACATAGATCCTGCAGAGAAAAGGGGGGAAAGAGAGAGGAGTGAAACAGAGTGAACCGGAAAAAAGACCCTTTTGAAATAGAACTGGGCCTATTTATAGATTTTAACGAGGGCGGTCAGATAATTTTGCCTAATAACTACCGGTCCAGCCAATAGGATCGCTTGGAAATGATCACGCGGATCTCCATTTTTGGGAAATGATAATCTTGTCCTCGCATCGAGAGAAGGTCTGCCCGTGAAGAATGACAACCCGACAATGTCGGCGCGTGCGGTCGGCAGCCGCCCGTCCACACAGAGGGCGCCCAGGAGGGGAGGCCGACCGTAAAGAGGCTTCCAGGGGGCGGGCGGCCATCACAGGGGCCGGCCGGGGCGAGGCCGGCAGGATCCTGGCGGTCTTGGCCGACCAATGCGAGGGTCGGCCACGGGGAGGCCTCCCGGGATCTGGCGCCCTTGGCCGGCCCTCACAGGGGCTGGCCGCGGCGAGGCTGCCCGTATCCGGGCAGCCTTGGCCAGCCCTTGTGTGGGATGGCCGTGGAGACGCTGGTCGAGATTGGGCGGCCTTAGCCGGCCCTTCGCGTGGCCAGCCACGACAAGGCAGCCCAGGATCAGGAGGCCTTGGCGGCCCCTTGTGGGGCCGGCTGTGACAAGTGTTGGATCGTGCGACGCCCTTAGAGGGGGGGGTGAATAAGGATTTGCTAATTTTTTTTAACCAGACAATCTTTACTTGATGAACCAAACAACACAAGTAAGAAATGAAGACTAGTTTTTCATAAGCAAACTTAACTACTCAGAAATATATATCAACAAAAACAATAATGATATATTTCAAATGAGATAAATCTTAATACAAAGTATCTCTATAGAGTTAGAGGCAAAGGCTTATGAAATAAACAAGTTACTTATGTTTTCGCCGGTCCTTCTTCCAAGAACCGGCAGGCTAAATTGTATCTATTCCTAGACCTTGTTTCTAGCCTCCCCTAGATCTACCACAATCTAGACGTTGCACACAAGACAACGATTTCTCCCTAAGCCGCACAAGGACTTGGACGCCACTAACAAGGCGGCGATTTTCTCCTAAGCAACACAAGGACTTAGACGTCACGCACAATGCGGCAATTTTTCCTCTCGATTACAATAAGAAAATAATAGAAACAAGAATAAAACAAATTGAAACTTTAGACTTGAAACTCCCTTCAAACAATGCGCTGAAGATGCTGACGAATCCTTGCCAGGGTGGCTTTGAATGTTACGAACGTGTCGTCAATCTTTCGCGCTTTGGCCTTCTTGAGAGTAAGGAGTAAATCTAAAATCAGGAGCTCTCTGAATCGTCTGAACAGGAAGGTACACTCCAGGTAATGAAATTCGTATCCCCCACAGAAAGTGAACAGACTTTTATACTTTGTTGAAATCGCCTGATGACACTGGGTATCTCCATATGGTGATATCGGTAACTACTGCCACGTGTCCCACGAACTCCTCATTTTTGCATCGCAGCTCCGTTGATCGTCGAACGTGCACTGTCGCCCGGCGACACTGGGCATTGCCACTTGGCGATAGCGATAACTGATGTCACGTGACCCACGAACTCCTGATTGTCACATTGTAGATTAGTCAAATGTGATTCGTCGAGCTTCGAACGCAAATTCGTTGAGCTTCGCTGTCGCCTGTCGGCGATACTCAATATCACGTGGCGATATCATTCGTCTAACACCATTCATCTAGCGCGATTCATCGATCATCGAACGCAAAGTCGGCGAGAGCAATTCGTCGAATGACACTATCGCTTGGCAGCGATACTCAATATCGCCTGGCGATATCATTCCTCGAATGCTTTTTGTCGAGCGTGAGTCGTTGTTCATCAAATGCAGAGTCATCGAGTGCGATTCTCTGAAAGTCACTATCTCCTTCCAGCGATACTCAATATCGTCTGGCGATATCTCCTAAGCTCAGTTCTGACTCGATTCATCACCAAAAATACATTAGAGCTAGACCTGTGATATCTGCATATCAAAAACACCCAAAGATCAAATACAAACAAGATTTGTTATTAGCAAGTCAGGAAGCGTGGAACGCATGCTCCAACAATCTCCCCCTTTTGATAATAATAAATCCACTAAGAATGAAATCATGAATGTTATATGATGTGTTGGAAACTATGAGTATCAAGACTAAGCATTTGTACGTGCACAAATTTCTCTTGGATGAAACAGTACCCCTACAGGTGTACTTCCCCTAAATCTAAGAATATTACTCCCCCTAAATCTAAGCATATTGACAGCTTGTACGTTGAGTTATGCTTTTGCTTTGCTGTGAAACGTGAAGGATTTTCTTTGAAAAATCTCCCCCTTTGATATTGTCAAAAGAGGGATTAGAGAGGTGCGGAAGCTAAAGTAAAGGAAAAACACAAAGATATAGCAATGTACATGACAACAATGTATAGTAAAGAAAGAAAGGAGTAAACACTAACAGTGGCAATGTTCATCCAGTTATATCACAGATACATACACAAGTGAAGAAAATATTGGAAAAAGTTTCAGTCCAATTCTCATAAGAAGAATTTTTAGAGAAGATAATGGTGTGTACATGTGATATGTTGATGGAAAACACATATGCGACCCTTACAAATATAGGAACACGGGGAATGTAAAAAAAATAACATAACATAGAGTTGTACATGATGAGCGGTGCTAGTACCTAAGAATGCAGAGCACAATAAAAAACTATCCAGATATAAACTTTAACAAGACACTTTACATTTCTTTCCAAGGTGCTCAATCTCACAATGCTTATTAAGACTTATCAGGAGAGTAAGTATTGCTTGGTGAATGTTCCTGGTCATCCCTTGTTTTTTTTATTTGTATTTTGAACATGTGGTAAATTTTTTTTTTCTATTTTTGGCTTGACAAAGGACTCCGAATTCACTTTTGAGAGTATACAAGATAATCATATATGAGCGGTGCATCCAGGATAAAGCAATTGTAAAAACATGTAATTTTAGTGGTTATGGTAGAACATTCATAATTCCTATATGCAGTCAGGTGAACCCATATGAAGAGTTTCACAACTGTGGGTGAAAGAACCATTATCAGAACTAAAAGATTTCTCATACTTAGAGGCATGCAAAAATAATTTCACGAATTTAAAAGCACTAGCACGTTAGTATGTAAAAAGGATATATGAAAGGTGAACCATTGAAATATGTTATTGTGAATCCAAAAGTAAACAATGCATATTAAACCATGTCTAATCCTGAGAAATGAAGGAAAATTGGTGTAAAATAGATTTTTCACTGTCGCATGGCGATACTAGATATCGCCGATCGGCGACAGTGCGAAAATATAAAAAGGTGTGCATTAGGTCAAAAGCATCAATTCCAGCAGATTTTCCTGAAGACTGGTCGTGGAAGTCGAAGTAGACGACGGTGACAACCTTGGATCAAGGTAAGGATCTTGGATTTTTGTTTTGATTCCTTAGAATTTTGGGATCTAAATGTTTGTAGAGTTTGTCAATGAACTCTTGCAATGTATGAAGGTATAGACTACAGATTTAAGTGAGTAGGAAAATGTTTTCTTATATTTAGGTATTTGGAAATCCCAAATTTAGATCTAATATGGATGAAGTATGGTTTCATGGTTGGAGGAAGACGATGAATAGTGTTGTTAGGAACATGTTTTTAAGTAACCATAAGAGAATTTTGTTTAAAAAATGTGAAAGTGGCAGATCTGGTATCTGAAGGAAGATAAAACCCAGATCTGAAGTTGGAAATTGATCTAGGTCAATTTCTGCTATCGCACGGCGACAGTGGATGTCGCCGAATGGCGATGCCTAAAAGTTGGTTTCCTTTTCTTTAAACAAAATTTCTTTTAACTGCAGTAATGGCTTCCGGTTCGAAAGCCCGTCGAAGCACAGACAGTTACTCATATTCGTCCTATCAAACGTTTCCTGGGATCGAAAATGCTAACATAGGGATTGGACGGGTTATCGAATTCGATCCTGCCCATCATGCACACATCCATGACTTGTTGGCAATGGCTGGAGTAATGTTATTATCATCCCGGATGCATTTTCATTTGTATTAATTAGAGAGTTCTATAATTATCTTAAAGATCTGCGGTTCACAGAACTAAATGGTGGAGTACGATCAAGGATACAATGACAGACAGTAGAGATAACCCACTACGATCTTAGAGATTAATTTGGGTTAATAGAACATGAAAATAAAATATATGTAGTAGAAAATTATAGGAAGGATAGAGATTGGACACTCTTGAATTCGGTTTTAAACGGAAATTCCATGAAAACGCTGATTCAATCTACCGCCACTCTCACGGAGGATGCACGACTGGTGCAAGATATATCGAGGCACACCATTTTGCTCAAGTCCGGTGATACACGGAAGATAACGACTCAATTAAGCTATGTCATATACATGATTTTGGAGCGGGAGCCGTTTTGCATGACGGACTTTATCCTATTAATAATACGCTATGCATTTAGGCTAAAAAGTCCTACTTGGAAGAAATTAAACACACTTCTACTTGGAGTTGTCATCCAACGCATTTTATATAAGAAATACACTTTGATTGACCCGGACTTGTACTTCAACGACTGTATGCCCTCTATATTTTCTACGAGTGGAACACCTTCCATCGGCTGATCAACACGAGGAGGGTCAGCAATGAGTAGCGAACCTGTGTCCACTATCCGTAATGCGCCAATTCTAAGAGGTGGATCGTTGCGAGAAGTGTTGGATGATTTGAGAGAGTCGTTCGAAGAACATAAGAGGGAGGTGAAGAAGAGATTTCTTGGAGTTCAGAAATTCTTTAAATTTTTGACCAAAAGCCTCAAATTGAAGCCCACTCCAGCAGAAATAGCAGAATGGGAGAATCTAGTCATGGAGCCTCCCCGAACATCTACTCGCCGACCACGCTAGACGAGGAGCGGTGAGCATAGTTCAACTGATGATCAAGGGGACACAAGTGCAGGTGACAGTAGGAATTTCTGAAGTTTTTCGGAGTAATTAGAAAAGTTTACGCTATCGCCTGACGACAGTCACTATCATCGGCGATAGTGAAGTTTTTAAATTTTCACATTATTGTCGAAAAATTGTGTGCTGTAAGATTATGGGACTCATAACCGTTATAGTTATTTAATTTTATTATTTTACTTATCATGTTCTAGTAACTTTAAGTTTTATTCTTGTTTTGCTTATTATGTCGATTCATTAGCTTGAAATGTCAAGAATTCATTGTTCTAATCTTAATAATGAAATACGGGAATCTGGAAGTGGTTTTGTGAAAATATCGGCAAGCTGTGAATCGGTGCTTATAAAACTGACTTTAATCGTATTTTTCTTAATGTGGTCTCTAATGAAGTGATGATGTACGTCAATATGTTTGGACCTAGAATGATGAACTGGATTATATGTTAAGTCAATTGCACTCTTATTATCACATTTTAATTCAATTGTATCATGAAAAAATCCAAAGTCTTCTAAAGTTTGCTTCATTCAAAGAGCTTGTGCACAACAACTACCTAGTGCAATATACTCGGCCTCGTTGGTGGATAGGGCAACAAAATTCTATTTCCTACTCGACCACGAGATTAATGAAGGGTCTAGTAAGTGACAAGTGCCACTCGTGCTTTTACGATCTAACAAATAACCAGCATAATCAGAATCAGAAAAGCTAGGTAAAATAAAGATATCATTGTGAGGATACCACAGACCTAACTTAGATGTGCCAATAAGATATCTAAAAATGTGTTTAACCGCTTTTAAATGAGATTCTTTGGAATTAGCTTGAAATCTAGCACATAAACATACAACAAACATAATATCTGATCTGGATGCCGTCAAATATAGCAGTGATCCTATCATTCCTCTATATAATGTTTGATCTATAGAAATATCACTTTTATTCTTTCCTAATTTCAATGAGACACTCATGGGGGTATTTGCTTATTTTAGATTTTTAAATCCAAATCTTTTTAACACATCATGAATATATTTAGTTTGACATATAAATATTCTATCAAGCTTTTGAGTAATTTGAAAACCAAGAAAATAAGTGAGTTCGTCAACTATGCTCATTTCAAATTCATTTTTCATAATTTCTATAACATTATCACACAACTTTTCATTAGTGGATCCAAAAATAATATCATCAATGTATATTTGCAAAACTATAATGTCATCATGAACATGTTTAATAAATAAAGTACAATCAACACTACTCATTTTGTAATCATTCTTTAATAAATAAACAATCAATCTATCATACCATGCTCGAGGTGCTTGTTTCAAATCATAAAGGATTTTTTCTAATTTAAAAATATGATCAGGAAATTTAACATCAACAAAGCTTGGAGGTTATTCTACACAAACTTCTTCATTAATATACTCGTTAAGAAATACAGTTTTAACATACATTTGAAAAAGTTTAAACCTTTTAAAGCTAGCAAAGACAAGAAATATTCTAACTGCTTTTAAACGTACTACGGGTGCAAAGGTTTCATCAAAATCTATTCCTTCAATTTGTGAATAACCTTTTGCTACAAGTCTAGCTTTGTTCCTAGTGACCCTAGATTCACTATCTAGTTTATTCTTAAAGATCCACTTAACACATACAACATGATGATTTGTTGGTCTTTCTACTAATTTCCAAACTTTATTACGTTCAAATTGATTAAGCTCAGCATTCAGCTAAAAACCAAGATTCATCATTTAGAACGGTTTCAACACTTTTAGGTTCTATATCAGAAATAAATCACATATTCGAGAATAAATCATGTACCGATGAACGAGTACTTACCCCTATTGACGGTTCTCCAATAACCAAATCTTGTGGATGATCTTTTGAGAATCTTAGTTCACTCGGAGGCACATATTCTTGCACTTCTTCTTGTTGTTGTTCTTCTCTTTTCTCTTCTTCTTTGTCTCCAAGGATTTCATCATCATCCGACCTCTATAGAGGGAAGGGCTCTTCATCTTGACTTGTATTATTAGCTTCTACACAAGGGAAAAATTCATCAAATTTAACATGAATAGATTTTTCAATCATTTTTGTCCTTTTGTTATAAACTCTATAAGCCTTACTTGTTAAACAATAGCCAATAAAAATACATTCATCACATTTTTTATCAAATTTGCCCAAATTATCCTTAGTGTTCAAAATAAAACATTTACAATCAAAAACTTTAAAATAAGACACATTGGGTTTCTTTTGAAAAAATAACTCAAAAGGTGTTAATTTCAAGATGGGTAGAAGCATAACACGATTAATAACATAACAAGCAGTACTAACGGCTTCGGCCCAAAATGATCTAGGTAATTTGTATTCAGATAACATAGTGCGAGCTAGTTTTTGTAAAATTCTATTTTTTCTCTCTACCACACCATTTTGTTGTAGTATGCGAGTAGCTGAAAATTCGTGTTTAATACCTAACTCATTGAAAAAAGATATAATTTTTTTCATTCCCAAACTCACCTCCATGATCTGAATGAATGCATTTTATTTTTAACTCTAGTTCATTTTGAACACGTATACATATTTTGAAAAATTCTAAAAATGCATCAGATTTAGACGTTAAGAAAATTGTCCAACATAAATGAGAATAATCATCAATCAAAATAAAAGTGTATTTTCTACCACCTAGACTTAGTGTATTAATAGGACCAAACAAATTCATATGAATCAACTGTAAAGGCCTAGTGGTGAAAACAACATTTTTGCTCTTAAATGAAGATTTTGAAATATTTTTTTTTGACATGGTGAACATAAAGATGATAGATTTCCATACAAAATAGGTAAACCTTTAACTAGTTTATTTTGAGACAATTTTACAAATAGCTTAGAACTAGAATGTCCAAGTCGCTTATACCACAAATGTAATTCATCATTTTTAGAAATAAAATATTTTAGAGAATAATGTGACAAATCATTAAATATGATCATGTAAATATTTTGAAATCTAGGAGCAGTAAGAATAGTATCATTTGTTTTGGGATCTATAATTTTACATAAATTTGAAGACGAATCAAATAAGACATTTAAGCTAACATCACACAATTGACTTATAGAGATTAGATTATGCTTCAAACCTTTAACATACAAAACATCTGAGATAGTAAATGATTTGTTACCTACTACTCCAACGTCGATGATCTTTCCTTTTCCATTGTCACCAAATATAACTACTTCTCCTTTCTTCATCTTTAGGCTAAAGAACTTTGATTTGTTGTCCGTCATGTGCTTGGAACACCCTGAGTCCAAGTATCACATGTCTTCTTTGTCCTTAGCCTGCCAACACACCGAGAAAGAGGATGAGAGTAAAGATCCGGTTACCCAAGTGATTCCTCCCATAGTATAGATGGAAACCTTAGGTACCCAGATTTGTTTAACAGAGCAATGTCCCGTCTTCTTACAAGTGTGTGTTGTGTGACCAAACTTATTACATTTGGCACACTTAATGAAAGAAGTCGACGAGTTTTTCAAAATAAATTTTTAACTTTTGCTGGGAGCTTTGGTGACAGTAGATTTATTATTTTTAATTTGAAAAAAATGAGTTTTCTGGTTTTTTCATTATCGCCGACGATAGTGGATGTCGTCGGGCGATAGTGTTTTGGTGAGTACCCAAGTCCGAATTTTGCAAAACCATAGTACCAGTTTGCCAAAATCATATTTAGTGATTTTTGGCCCATTCCAAACTTGTTAGTGGCCATTTCTAAATCATGGACTCTTCCTCTCAATGCAGTGTTTTCAGCTGTTGGGTATTGCATCCACAATAACCCAGATTTGCTTGAAGTCGCCCTTGAACTAAGATGAATTAAGTTGTATTTGATATCCATGTTCTAATTGTGTGTTTGCAGATTCTCAGTGCTAAGTGTAGACCAATGTCAGTCTACAGTGGGTCAGGAACACAGGACTATACAGTGTAATCCCTCACTGTGTGATCCAAGGTGTTGACTCATGTGTAGCCTCTCAATTGGGATACACTTTATGTTCAAACACTTGGAGCATGGGATGAAGACAGGACTAGAAGAAATTTTCTCTAAGATCAGTAAATTCTCTAAGTCCACTTCTCGAGAAGTGCCTCTTAGTTCTCGAGAAGTAGAGTTAGATGTTCTCGAAAAGCATTCTATAGTTCTTGATAAGCAGAAGTGTAGTTCTCGAGAAGTCCTTATAATTCTCGAGAAGCTTAACTTCAAAGTTCTCGAGAAGTCCCAGCTTTTAGTTCTTAAGAAGTCCAAACAGCTTCAAGAATTTTTCTAAGTCTGAACGCTTGAGAAGTCCAGTGTAGTTCTCGAGAAGTTCTTTTAGTTCTCGAGAAGTCCAGAGTAGTTCTCGAGAAGTCCTTATAGTTCTCGAGAAGCTTAGCTTCATAGTTCTCGAGAAGTCAGCTTATGGTTCTCGAGAAGTCCAGATTGGTCTCGAGAAGTATTAGCCCTGAAGTCTCGAAAACTAACTTTAGTTCAAGACAGTATAGCTCTCGAGAAATCAAACTAGTTCTCGAGAACTGCAGGTCAAATTTTTCAGAAAATTATTTAAGTCCAGATCGGCCGGATTTTCAAATGACTTGACGTGATTGGTCCACGTGTCGTCATTAATGTCTTTTCTAACCGTTAGGGGTAATCCTATATAAAGTCTTTTCATTAAGACCAAACCCTAACAATTTTATTTTTACAAGAAGCGGTAGTCCGAACCTTTGAAAATCTTCTGGATCGGCCGTCTCTGAAAGACAGTTCTCTGAAGCCGTCGCCGCCACCGCTCACGAGTAGATCGATTTTTCTGTTTTCGATCAAGAAAGACTTATTGTTCAAGGGATCCTCATCCTCTCCTTGATCGAGTAGGTCAAAGCTTTCTCAGGTCAGATCTACACGTCTTCTTCAACCATTTTTGAAAGAGCCGTAAAATTCAAGAAGAAGACCTAGATACTTATTTTTCCAGATCTGAGAAATTACTGTGTTTGTATTTCCAAATCTCTTTGTTATTATTATAGGAGATTTTCTCCGAGTGTAGGAGCGTTGCTCTCCGAGTTGTAGGAAGTTTTTATCTTCCGAGTGTAGATCCATTTGGATCGAGTTTATAGGAACTTGGTTCTGAGGCATAGGATTGTTTTCAATCCGAGATAGTGGAGTAGCCGAGTCTAGTGATTTGCTAGATCGGTGAGGTAAAGTGGACGTACCCAAGATTGGGGAACCACTATAAATCTTCTTGTCTTCTGTGATTGCTTGACTTCTTGTGTTAGATCGTTAAAATTTTTATTCCGCAAATAGACACACGAATCACCTATTCACCCCCCTCTAGGTAATTTAGGTTGACAACTTTACACTTTCATCAGCAATAATGGTGCCACATCTGTTTGCGAAGGACTTTCTGCTGCCTTCTAATTTAGATTGAGAAAATTTTAGAGATCTCTCTAAGACCTCTTTCTCTCTTATAAGAGATTCAACCCGAGCCTGAGTCTTAGAGAGATCTTTCTCAATCTCTAGTATCCTTGTCAAAGAGGTACAATCCTCTTGACAAGTTGCTTTCTCCTTCCTAAGCATTTTTACTTCATTTTTTAACCTTTTATTTTCTTTTACTAAAAGTTTATTTTCAGATTTGATTAACTGAATTTCATCTAGTTTTTTATCTAAAAATTTGCACGCTCTTAAAAATTCACAATATAAATCATCATAAGTTTCAGGAGTTACCTCAGTGTCGCTCTGGACACTGCTCTCGTCATCATGTGATGAAATGCTCTTTCCCATCAAGCACATGTTGGCCTCCTCTTCAGTTTCTGAACCTGAACTGCTTGATTCCTCAGAAGTGGCGTCATCCCACATTTCCGCCTTCAGAACTTTCTTCTTTTCTTTCTTTCTGTGTAGCTTCTCCTTCAGCTCTTTCAGATACTTTGGGCACTTGCTCTTTATGTGGCCAATTTTCCTGCAGTGATAGCACTCAGAAGGTGATCTCTCTTCGTGACCCTCTCCATCAGCTTGGGCTTTTCCTTTCCTATACCTAGATTCTTGTTTCTTGAAAAATTTTCTGAAAGAATTTCTTCTTTCAGGATTTTTCATGAACTTCCTGAATTTCTTCACAAACAGGCTCTCTTCGTATCCATCGTCACTCTCATCGGACTCACTTTGCTTTTCCTTCTTGGACTTCAACGCCAAAGCTTTCTTTCTTGGCTCCAAGCTATACTCTTGTTGTTGAATCCCCAACTCTACTTCGTGGGTTTTCAGATTGCCAATCAAATTCTCAATTTGGAGAGTCTTTAGATCATGCGACTCCGAGATGATAGTCACCTTTGGATTAAACTTCGGGGGAAGCGATCTAAGTATTTTTCTCACCAAATCTTCATTTGAGAAACTCTTTCCTAGAATCCTTGAGTCATTCACAATCTTGCTGAACCTTGTGAACATGGAGTATCTTTATCAACCTCCATCTTGAACTTCTCAAACTCTGATTCTAACTGGAAAAGCTTCGAGTCTTTCACCTGCGATGTACCTTCATGAGTAACTTCAAGGAGATTTCATATATCATATGCAGTGTCACATGCACAAACACGATTAAATTCAGTCATGTCTAACGCACAGAATAATGCATTCATTGCCTTAGCGTTATTTTTACAGCGATGCTTATCAGCTTCATCCCATTTATCCTTGGGTTTTTCCATTGTGACACTTCCTACTGTAGTTATGAGAGAAGTATAACATGTTTCTGTCATGCCCAAACGTCGATATCTAGTGCAATTAGAAAGCATCGCATTCGAGCTTTCGAATAGTTGTAGTCAATGCTCTTAAATAAGGGAGGTCTACTAATACCTTGCCCCTCAGAAAACACGTGAGTGTTTTGCGTCATTACTCCCGGTGTTGAAACCAATTTCAGAGTAACCTCCTCTGATACCAATTGTTGGATCGTGCGGAGTCCTTAGAGGTGGGGGGTGAATAAGGGTTTGCTAATTTTTTTAACCAGACAAACTTTACTTGATTAACAAAACAACACAAGTAAGAAATGAAGACTAGTTTTTCATAAGCAAACTTAACTACTCAGAAATGTATTTCAACAAAAACAATAATGATATATTTCAAATGAGATAAATCTAAATACAAAGTATCTCTATAGAGCTAGGGACAAAGACTTATGAAATAAACAAGTTACTTATGTTTTCGCCAGTCCTTCTACCAAGAACCGGCAGGCTAAAGCGTATCTCTTCTTAGACCTTGCTTCTAGCCTCCCCTAGATCTACTACAATCTAGGTGTTGCACACAAGGCAATGATTTCTCCCTAAGCCGCATAAGGACTTGGACGCCACTCGCAAGGCGGCGATTTTCCCCCAAGTCACACAAGGACTTAGACGCTACGCACAAGGCGACAATTTTTCCTCTCGATTACAATAAAAAAATAATAGAAATAAGAACAAAACAAATTGAAACTTTAGACTTGAAAGTCCCTTCAAACAATGTGCTGAAGATGCCGACAAATCCTTGCCAGGGTGGCATTGAATGCTGCGAACGTGTCGTCAATCTTTCGCGCTTTGACCTTCTTGAGAGTAAGGAGTAAATCTGAAATTAGGAGCTCTCTAAATCGTCTGAACTAGAAGGTACACTCCAGGTAATGAAATTTGTATCCCCCACAGAAAATGAACAGACTTTTATACTTTGTCGATATCGCTTGGCGACACTGGGTATCGCCACATGGCGATATCGGTAACTACTGCCACGTGTCCCACAAACTCCTCATTTTCGCATCGCAGCTCCGTTGATCGTCGAACGTGCACTGTTGCCCGGCTACACTGGGTATCACCACTTGACAATAGCGATAACTAATGCCACGTGGCCCACGAACTCCTGATTGTCGCATTGCAGATTAGTCGAATGTGATTCGTCGTGCGTCGAACACAAATTCGTCGAGCTTTGTTGTCGCATGTCGACGATACTCAATATCGCGTGGCGATATCATTCGTCGAACACCATTCGTCGAACGCAGAGTCGGCGAGAGAAATTTGTCGAATGACACTATTGCTTGGCAACGATACTCAATATCGCTTGGCGATATCATTCGTTGAACCTTTCATCGAGCGTGAGTCGTCGTTCGTCCAACGCAGAGTCGTAGAGTGCGATTCGCTGAAAGTCACTATCGCCTTCCAGCGATACTCAATATCGCCTGACGATATCTCCTAAGCTTAGTTCTGACTCGATTCATCACCAAAAAGACATTAGAGCTAGACCTGTGATATCTGTACGTCAACAACACCCAAAAATCAAATACAAACAAGATTTGTTATTAGAAAATCAAGAAGCGTGGAACGCATGCTCCAACAGCGAGGCCACCCGGGATCGGGCGGCCATGGTCGTCCCTTGCGAGGGCCAGCCGCGACAAGGCCTCCCGCATCTGGGCGGCCTTGGCCGGCCCTTGCGAGGGTTGACCACAGCGAGGCTGCCCGGGATTGGGCGACCGTGGCCGGCCCTTGAGAGGGCCGACCGCGGTGATACCGCTCGAATTTGGGTGGCTTAGGCTGGCCCTTGCGAGGGGCCGACCAAGACGAGGCCGCCCAATATCGGGCGGCCTTGGTCGGCCCCTTGCGAGGGCCGGCCGCAGCGAGTCCGCCCGAGGATGGGCGGCCTTGGTCGGCCTTCGCGGAGGCAACCCGTGCCGGGACCGTCTATCCCCGGGCGGTTAGTGGGAGCGGCCGGCCCCAGGCCGGAGCCGACCAACACCGCCGGGTGGCGGTGGTTGGGTCGGGCGCGCAATCCGGCGTGCAGTAATTACTACGTAGATCGGGCGCGCGGATCCCGCGCTCGACGATTACCTACGTAACTCTCATGACTTTAGTGAGGTAGAGGGCGGTTCGGTTATGTACAATCTGATTTTCCTATAAATTAGAGTTGACCACATCAGATATATATTAAGTGGGTGGGGGGGGGGGTCAAGACTAACAATATATATTTGAGATATGATTACTTATATATCTCCCACATAGTCTGTGTAGCAGGCTCGAACCTGAGGCTATAAGGGGCAGGGTATTTGCCTGATAAACGTTCTCTACATTATATGATGGTGTCAACATTGCGGGACAGGATTACACCCATATGTATAAGCTATAGTTAGATGAGAACTCCAAGAGAAGAGCATGATGACCTTTGGGAAAAGGTATGTATGAAACAAAAATTTTCAAGAAATATGCTCTTTGAACGAAGAATGTAACGCTCCAGCTGTATATGCAATATAATGCGGGTCCGTTTTGGATCCCACAACATACACTTTTACAAGCTAAAATTGGAGGATGATACAGAATTAAAACAAGTACTACTACAACAAAGTCAACTAGCTAGCGGAGCAACATAATATCATAATCTTCATGTTGAAAATTGTGAAGTGAAAGTGGAGGTTGATCAAGTAGTCCGGGCGGCCTGGGCGGACTGTCCATACGGACAGGTGGAGCAGCTTGGCGGTCTGGTGTCGGCGGCCTGCTGTGGCTTTCTGAAGGTAGCCGTGCGGATAGGTTTGGAGTCCTCCCGCTTCTGCGACCTGGTTTATCGCAAGTTTGGTTTGCAGGTTGGAGCTTATCCGCGGACTGTGTGCACTGGGTGCGAGTCCGACAGTTGGCTTCTGGTTTGGCTGTTGAGCAGTTTGGAGCCTTGTTTGGCAGGCTGGTTTGGAAGCTGATAGACTGGGCTTTGTCCGCCGAGCTTGCACCATATGTTGGCGGTTTGCTGGACTTGGTCACACATCGTGACAAGTCCAGGGTGTTTGCTAGTCCGCAGTTTCCGAAGTGTCCGTTATTGACCGGGCAGTCTGTCTGTTGGTCATGGACACGTTGCGAGCTGGAGTGGTATCCGCAGAGTCCGCCTGTTGACCGGGCGATCTGTGCCTGTTGGTCGTGGGCTTGTGTGTACGGGCTGGTTACGTGTCCACGTATAGCGTGCGGACTGTTGCAGTGAGTGGGGTGTTACTGTTTCTGCTTGCTGTGCAACTTGCGGACTGGTGTGGTGTCCGCCAGGTTGCGGGCTGGCTTATTGCCTTGGTGCTTGGTTTGGCTGGCGCCTGGCTATGTCCTTGCGGATTGGACGGACTGGCTATGCTAGCTGCGATCAAGGGGCGGTTAACCTATCTCATAGGGCGGTGATCACACTCCAACCCGCTCCTATAAATAGGACCCCTTGGTATCTCATTGGAAACTGAGTGAACAGTAAGTTGAATGCGGATTTAAAACTGATGCATCAGTTTTATCAGTCCGCGCGGTTTGAGAAGTTTAATCGGTTGCTGCTGTTGCAGGTTGTGCGGCTAACTCAGAGAAGTTAGGTCTTTGGTGTTGATTTCGGTCAGTATTCTGCTTAGCTTGCGGTTTTCAATCAGCGATTTCAGCAAGTCGCATCTACGGCTAATCGGTCTTCTCCAACTTCTGTTCAATAATGGTGTCTGCCGGTCTCGGCGGCCTGTTCGTCGGTTCAGTTCTTCTTCAGCGAACAACGGTGCATCTGCGCGACCTTGCGGCCTCGGCGGACTCCGTAGTTCAGCTTAGCAGCAATTCGGGCAGTCTCGGCAACTTCGACGGACTGGGCGGTCTCGGCGGTCTCCGATTCTGTCTGCTCGGATTGATACTTGTAATTTTTCTATTTTTCATTGTGTACTGGCGAAATCATGTCTCGCTATGTATATCTCGCCCTGTAACGAAGATAATAAAAATTTGATCTGCTTGCCTCTTCTGGTTGCATCCGGTGTTTGGGCTTGCTTTCCCAATTTCCGCTTGATCAAGGTGTGATCTTGATAGCTCTGAGAATATCAATTTAGCGTCAGACCATCTCGTTGATCATCTTGAGAAAATTTAACATGGTATCAGAGAGAGGTTCAGTTGCTTGAACAGTGATCAACTTGTGTTATGCTTTGTGCTTCTGAAAGCTTAGACTAGGTTTGCTGCAATGGAAGGGGGTTATGCAAGAGGTCTGGGTATTGAACTCTTAATGCTGACTAACTTTAAGAAGTGAAAGTCGTGCATGAAGAGTTATCTTCTGGGCGAGGAGCTATGGGAGGTCGTCGGCGGTGACGATAGGCAGGAAGTTACAACTGCTTTTGGAACTGCGGAGCAGGTGAGAGTTTGGAGGAAAACAAACGCAAAAGTTGAGTTTACTCTCAAGTAGGTTGTCTCACCTAAGCTGTTTGATCACATCATTGGATGTGAGTATGCTGCTAAAATTTGGTCTTCTCTTGATGGGTTATTCAACAGGAAGAATATAGCTAGGCTACAATTCCTAGAGAATGAGTTGGCAAGGACAACTCAAGGAGATCTTACCATCTCTAAATATTTTCTGAAGATGAAGAGCCTGTGTGCTGAACTATCAACACTTGATCCTGATGAGCCTATCTCTGAGGCTAAGTTAAAAAGGCACATAATCCGCATCTTACGGAAGAAGTATGTGGCCTTTGTAACTTCTGTTCAAGGCTGGGCAACTCAGCCATCTCTGTTGGAACTTGAGAACCTGCTTGCTTCGCAGTAAAGTTTGGCCAGACAGATGGCTGGAGTTACTATCTCTGAAGGAGGTAGTGAAGTGCTCTTCACGGGCAAGAAGAAGAAGAGATGGGAAGGGAAGAAGAAGAAGACCGCTGTTGAAGATGAGCCTTCAACTTCTTATCAGCCACAGAGGAGTGCTGCTCCTAAAAAGGATTGGAAGAAGAATTTGAAGTGCTACAGGTGCCATCAGCCGGGTCACTTCAAGCTTGACTGCAAGATCAAGCTGTAGTTTGGGCATATTGCATGCAAGGAGGAAGCTTGCTTTAGTACTGAGGAAGCTAGATGGGGTGGAGCTTTCATGATGGACACTTGTGTCCGTGCCTTGTCCGCCATCGACTTTGAAGACGACTGGATCATGAAATCAGGATTTGGTCATCACCTCACCGGAGACAAGTCGAAATTCTCCTTGCTGCAAGCTTACTCAGAAAACGAAGCTATTATTACTGATGATAATACTATTCATGCAGTAGAGAAGGAGGGGATTGTGACCTTGGATAGTGATAAGGGGCAACTCATGTTAAGAAGTGTGTATCATGTACCGGGCATGAAGAAAAACCTCTTCTCTGTGACCAATGTGATAGACGCAGGTTGTCACGTTCTGTTTGGGCCAACAGAAGTGAAGTTTCTTCGCAACGTATCAGCAGTAAAGGTTGATGTTGCTCACATTGGGAGGAGAGTAAAGGACTTGTTTGTTCTTGCAACAAGTTCCTATGTTGATCGGATGAGGACCAATGATAGCGCTGTTATTTGGCATGAGAGGTTGGGGCATGTAGGTATGGATATGATGAAAGCTATGGCAAACAGGAGCCTTGTGAAAGGCTTGCCTAAGCTATCATACTTTGGCGATGGTCACGTTTGCGCAGGGTGTCAGTACGGTAAGGCTCATCGCCTTCCATTTGATAAGCCACAAACGAGGAGCAAGAAACCATTGGAGTGTATCCATGGTGACTTGATGGGGCCAACTGCAACTGCTAGTCTTGGAGGGAATAGATACATGCTTGTTTTGATTGATGATAACTCAAGATACACTTGGGTATATTTTTTGAAGGAGAAGTCAGCAACTTTCTAGTTGTTTGTGGAGTTCAAGGAGCTGGTAGAGGGCCAGTTTGGCCTGCAGATCAAAACGTTTAGATTGGACAACGGTGGTGAGTTTATCTCTTCCGAGTTCTCTAACTTCTGCAGGAAGCAAGGCATCCAGAGGGAGCTTACTTGTGCTCATACTTTACAACAAATGGAGTAGCAGAGAGTAAGATCTATCACTTTACGGAAACTTACAAATGTTGGCTTCATGCAAAGGGCATTCCCAGGTCCTTTTGGGAAGAAGGAATGACTTGTGCAACCTATGTCATCAATCAGATGACTCTGAGTCTGATAAACATGAAGTCTCCTCATGAAATGGTGTTCAAGGAGAAGCCAAGTGTGGAACACCTTCGGGTGTTTGGATCAACTTGCTATGGGCATGTCCCGGATGCTTTAAGGACGAAGCTTGATGCAAAGGCAAGGAAACTTGTCTTTATAGGCTATGATGAGCGGAAGAAGGGATGGAAGTGCATGGATCCTGCGACAAAGAAGTCTGTGTTTTCAAGAGACGTAGTCTTTGATGAGCTGATGTCGTATGGAGGAAGCTCGGTTGAGTTACCAGAGAGCAAGGTTAATGAGGAGCGGGAGGTGGCTGTTGAAGTTATTCAAGAGGAGTTTAATGTTTCACCAGCAGCTCCTATTGCTTTAAGCTCTGGGGCAGAGGATTCTGGTTCAGGAAGCACGAGGAGCATTGCTCATAGTTTGCCCGGAGATGGAGCTGAGCATGAAGAAGTAACGGAGGTGGTGAGCAAGGAGCAGCCTCTTCGGAGATCAAAGAGGGTCATCAAGCCTCCAGCTCGATATTGCGAAGGGAATACAGTGAGTTTTGTCTCCTGTTTCTTTGCAGGCCCTCTTGATGAGCGAGAGCCTTCAAGCTTCAATGAATCCACTGGAGTCAAGGTGTGGGAAGCTGCCACGGAAGAGGAGATGGCTTTTCTTAAGAAGAATGAAATCTGGGACCTTGTGCCTAGGGTTGATGGCATTACTCCAGTGACTTGTAAGTGGGTGTACAAGTTGAAGAAGAAGGCTGATGGGAGCATTGAAAAATACAAGGCTTGCCTTGTTTCTCGAGGATTCTTACAATAGTATGGAGAAGACTATGAGGAGACGTTTAGTCTAGTTACAAAGATGACTTCAGTTCGGGTGGTGATCGCCTTGGCTGCTTGCCAATGATGGAGGATGTGGTAGTTTGATGTAAAGAATGATTTTCTTTATGGGGAGATTGATAAGGACATCTTCATAGATAAGCCACTTGGATTTGTCTCTGAAGTTCATCCGGACTACATCTACAAACTCAGGAAGGCTCTTTACGGGTTGAAGTAAGCTCCAAGAGCTTGGTATGGGAAGATAGCGGAATACCTCCAATTATGCGGATATCTTGCTTCCAACTTAGATTCAAGATTTTTCATCAAGAAGAAGGGAGAGCTTCAGGTCTTGGTCCTACTGTATGTTGATGACATGATCATCACAGGAAATTCTGAGGAGGAGGTTGCTAGACTCATGGCTGAGCTAGCTATTTGCTTTGAGATGAAAGACTTGGGAGAGCTTCATCACTTTCTTAGTCTCTAAGTGGAGAGGAAGGAGAGCGGGATTCTCATTTTCCAGAAAGGATATGCAGATCGCATTGTGAACCGATTTAGCATGGCTGAAGTAAAGGTTTGCTCTACTCCTCTAGATCAAGGGCTGAAGCTTCGACGAGATGAAGGAAGGATTTTTCCAGATCCTTTGGTGTTCAGAGCTCTAGTAGGGAGCTTGATCTACCTGATGATTACAAGACCAGACATTGCTTACGCGGTTGGTCGAGCAAGTTGGTTTATGGAAGAGCCAAGGAAGTCTCATCTGGTGGCGGCAAAGAATATCTTGAAGTATGTCAAAGCCACTTCTGATATGGGACTCCTTTATAGGAGGGACACAAGCTTCTCTTTGCTAGGATACTTGGATGCTGATTATGGTGGTGACTCTGATGATTGAAGACCAACTTCAGGTTATATCTTCACTTGTGTATCAGCTTGCATCTCGTGGTGTAGCAAGAAGCAGGACTCGATGTCCGTCTCTACTATAGAAGCAGAGTACAAGGCTTCAGGCTTGGCTGCTAGAGAAGCCATCTGGCTAAGGGGGCTAGTAGAGGACATCCATGAGGAAGTGCAAGGTCCTACTTTACTCTGAGGAGACAATGAGAGTGCTCTCAAACTGGTGAATAATCCAGTGTGTCACGCAAGGACCAAGCATATAGAGATCGAGCACCACTTCATAAGGGAGGTGTTGGAGGGATCTCTTATGGTCGTGCATGTTCGGAGTGAAGATAACCTTGCTGACATCTTCACAAAACCTCGGTCAAAGGGGCCATTTCAGCGGCTACGGGGTCTTCTGGGCTTGATCACCACTTCTCACTTCAAGTGGGAGTGTTGAAAATTGTGAAGTGAAAGTGGAGGTTGATTAAGCAGTCCGGGCGGCCTGGGCGGACTGTCCATACGGACAGGTGGAGCAGCTTGGCGGTCTGGTGTTGGCGGCCTGCTGTGGCTTTCTTGAGGTAGCCGTGCGGATAGGTTTGGAGTTTGCCTGCTTCTGCGACCTGGTTTATCGCCAGTTTGGTTTGCGGGTTGGAGCTTATCCGCGGAATGCGCAGACTGGGTGTGAGTCCGTTAGTTTGCTTCTAGCTTGGTTGTTGAGCGGTTTGGAGCCTTGTTTGGCGGGCTGGTTTGGAAGCTGGAAGACTGGGCTTTGTCCGCCGAGCTTGCGCCATATGTTGGCGGTTTGCTGGACTTGGTCACACATAGTGACAAATCTAGGGTGTTTGCTAGTCCGCAGTTTTCGCAATGTTCGTTGTTGACCGTGCAGTCTGCCTGTTGGTCATGGACACGTTGCGAGCGGGAGTGGTATCCGCAGAGTCCGCTTGTTGACCGGGCGATCTGTTCCTGTTGGTCGTGGACTTGTGTGTGCAGGCTAGTTGCGTGTCCGCATATAGCGTGCGAACTGTTATAGTGAGTGGGGTGTTGCTGTGTCCGCTTGCTGTGCAACTTGCAGACTGGTGCGGTGTAATGCCACGAAACTCAAAAGAGGAACAGATGGCATTTTCATGCCAAGTTAGGTTCTGAATAGGCTGACACGGACTGTGACACGGGCGTGTCACAGGGCGTGTCGTGCTTGAGGTCGATGATTTTTCGAGAAGTCGACAAATTTCAGTCGACGAGCGTTGAGAAATGGCACACGACCTGATACATGGGGGTGTCATAGGCCGAGTCCTGCTCGGGCAGTTTGGCGAGTTGTGCTGAGGATATTATACGGCCTGGTACACGGGCGTGTCTAGCACACGTCATGTGATATGGGCGTGTCACATGGCCATGTCCTGTTCGGGACGTTTCGGTCCTGTGTCGTTTGAGGCACACGACCCATGACACGGGCGTGTCACTTGAGACATGTGCGTGTCTCAAGCCATGTAACAGGTCGTGTCTTGTTCTGGAATTTCGGGTTTGACAGCGAGTGAGGGAACACGGCCTTGGACACGGGCATGTCACAAGCCGTGTTCAGCCCAGGAAATTCTTTTTCTGGGCGAATCGTGGTCGTTCATTTCCTTCAATTAGGATCTGATTGCTCAGGCTCTCCCTGCTGGTATTTGGCAGGGATTAGGGTTTTTAACCCCTCATTTGCACTTAGAGCTTTCTCTTTCCAAGGTTTAGAGAGAGGGGAGAGCAAGGAAGAGGGAGGAGGTCAACTCCAGCCGTCGGATAAGCTTCGGAGCCCCGTTTCTTGAGCGGAGTCCAGATCCGCGAAGGCAATATTGTTGCGGTGTTGTTCATCTGACCAAGTTTCTCCATGGCTAGGAAGAGAGGTCGTAAAGTAACGATACTTCTCCTCTTGGTTTTTAGGATGCACGCTTAGCATCTCTTCTTTGCAGTTTTTGGGCTCCAGATCTCTCAAATGAGAGGGGTTTGGGTTGTCATGGTTCAAGAGGAACCTCCGGGTCGATTGTGTTCGTCCCCGGCATGATTTTGCATTAGATATCTGCTTCGTTAGTGGATTAGGCATTGTTGGTGAAGCCATAGTCACGACCGTTAGTCCGACTCGGTGATGTTGCATAACGAGCCTTAAGGATTCGGTAGGAATCTGTTGTGACAAGATGTCGTTGTGATGTATGTGTTTTACCCCTTTTTCTTGAGTGAGTAGTTATAGCCGGAACCGGACAAAGTTAGCTCTGCATTTGGCAGTAGATGGTTTCCTTGGTGCGCGAGAACGTTGTAGTACAAATGGTGGATTAGGGTGGGGAAAGGGAAAGGATATGTTTTGTGATGTGCTAAGGAGTGGTTTTATCTCCGTGGTCGGCTGGCTATCCCATGACGTGCAAGTCATGTGGGGAGAGTGTCCCGGCGAGACTAGTCCCCTTCTGTGAGACTGACGAGAACGCCAAGCGTAAGGCAAGCCCAGGCAATGAGGCCATGAGCGGGTGGGGTCCAGCAAGGGTTCTTAGAATCGGTTGTGTGTGAGATGGAATCCTGACGCGAGAAGTTAGAGTTTGCAGGCAAGCCCGGGTTTAAGACCCATGTGCGGGTAGGGCCTTGGCAAGATTTCCGTGTAGCGGCTTTTGGGCCGTTAAGGACATTGTAGTCCCCTTTTGTTTGCGGCTTTACGCCAATGGGGAAATGGAAGTACGCAGTTGTGATGATGTGCTAGATGCTTACGCGATAGGGTGTCTTGGGTGAAGCTCGGGTTTGCATACATGCTGCATAGTAGGCCCCTTTTATTCTATGCTCAACATAGAAAACATGATTGTTGTATGAGACATCCAAACCTGTTTTAAAGCTTTACAAGTTTATGTATATGGTATACGAAGTGCTCACTTGCAGGTTAGAGGGGTACCCCGGGGTCCGTTAGGGGTGGACGAGAGGAGATGAGTTGGTTACACAGTAGAGGTCAGCTTTTGCTGACCCACGTTACCATAAATTTTTACAGGGCAAGGATCGCAAGCGGGAGCAAATGCGCCGGCTTAAAAGCCCTAAGCCTCATGAAGTGTTTGCTGTGCTTTCTAGCTTGTTTCCTTTTGATTGTGTGCTTCATGTTTTGGGTATATTCTGACTTGCATGTCGAGGTAGCCTAGGAGTGTTGTTGTATGCTGATGTTTGATCTTGTGGTCTTTCCGTTTTGGACTCATTTGATGTAAGGCCATAAGGCCATGGTGATACTCCTATTTTTGTTAGTGGATAACTTCTAGTTGTTTGGTATATTTTCGCTGTATTTTATTCTGAGTTTTGAGATTGGGTAGTTAATATCATCTTTTAATACCAAAGTTTTGGCATCTGTATGTTGTGGGGCCCCGGCCGGACCCATATTATACAGACATTACAGGGGAGGTGTTACATGCGGTGTCCGCCAGGTTGCGGACTTGCTTATTGCCTTGGTGCTTGGTTTTGCTGGCGTCCGGCCATATCCTTGCGGATTGGGCGGACTGGCTATGCTAGCTGCGATCAAGGGGCGGTTAACCTATCTCATAGGGCGGTGATCACACTCCAACCCCCTCTTATAAATAGGACCCCCCTGGCATCTCATTGTCAACTGAGTGAACAGTAAGTTGAGCGCGGATTAAAAACTGCGGCCTCAGTTTTGTCAGTCCGCGCGGTCTGAGAAGTTTAATCGGTTATTGTTGTTGCAGGTTGTGTGGCTAACTCAAAGAAGCCAGGTCTTTAGTGTTGAATTCGGTCAGGATTCTGCTTAGCTTGCGGTTTTCAATCAGTGGTCTTAGCAAGTCACATCTGCGGCTAATCAGTCTTCTCCAACTTCTATTCAATAACGGTGTCCGCCGGTCTCAGCAGCCTGTTCGTCGGTTCAGCTCTTCTTCAGCGAATAACGGTGCGTCCGCGCGACCTTGCGGTCTCGACGAACTCCGTAGTTCAGCTTAGCAGCAGTTTGGGCGGTCTCGGCGACTTCAGCGGACTGGGCGCTCTCGGCGGTCTTCGATTCTGTCCGTTCGGATTGATACTTGTAATTTTTTTGTTTTCCATTGTGTACTGGTGAAATCATGTCTCACAATGTATACCTTGCTCTGTAACGAAGATAATAAAAATTTGATATGTTTGTCTCTTCTGGTTGCATCTGGTGTTTGGGCTTGCTTTCCCAATTTCCGTTTGATCAAGGTGTGATCTTGATAGCTCTGAGAATATCAATTTGGCGTCAGACTATCTCGTTGATCATCTTGAGAAAATTTAACACTCCAAATAGAATGTCCACAATAAAGTCCAATCAAGATGAAGCAGTACATGCATGACCTTATGACCTTCCATCATATAACACATACAAGAGTACAACCATACAGTCAAATTTACTGAAACGCAGTTCGAAATTAGAAGAGGCAAAAATAGTAAATTGAACTTTGTTGCAATCCTTTCTTTTTGCTCATGTAAAACAAGCTAAATAAAAGACAAATTTTATTCCTCTAAAAAGATAAATAATACAAAGGTATGACCCCTTATTTATAAAAAAAGCGGAGGAACGAATAAAATATAACAGGCGACGCGGGACTAAATACAAGTCGTGCGGCCTATGCAGTTTGTCTGAGACAAATCGCAACACAGTACAAGGAGGAACGACTGAGGAAGACCACCCGGGGGTTATAGAGAAAAGCAGGAAGACCGCCATCGTAGGTCTCCAGAAAGCAACAGCGGGTTGCCACCAAACCACTGCTACGGACTGCCACCAGACCGCAACCGTGGGTTGCCACCAGACCGCAACTGCGGGTTGCCACCAGACCGCAACCGCGGGTTGCCACCAAACCGCAGTTGCGGGTTCCCATCAAACCGCTGCTGCGAATAGTCATTAGGTCGCTACTGCGGATAGTCATCAGGCTGCGGCTGCGGGCTCTTCCAAAACCGCTAGGACTACTACCAGAGAGACCGTTGGTCTAAACTGCCAGACCGCTGGACAGATAGACCACTGCGATAATAATACAGACCGTCCGGTCTCCACAGGTTTCAATACTCCTACTCAAGCTGTAGCATATATGCCAAGCATGCCCAGCTTGATACAAACTTCTGAGAATGGATGGCTCGGTGAAGAAATCAGCTAGCTCTTTATTAGTGGTAGAAAACAGAGTACAGATTTGATCATTCAATATCTCTTCTCTGATAAAATGACAATTCACTTCAATATGCTTCACTCTCTCATGAAAGACTAGATTTATCGAAATATATATGGTTACCTTATTGTCACAGAACATCGGTAGGGGATGCTCATAAATCTCTCCCTGATCAAGCAAGAGTGTCAGTAACCACTTCAGCTCGCAAGAAGTCAAAGTCATGCTTCTATATTCAGCTTTCGCACTTGAATTAGAAACTACAGTCTGTTTCTTGCTCTTCCAGCTGACTAGATTACCTCCAATGAAGATACAAAAACTAGACGTAGACTTCCTATCTTTTTTATCATCTGCATAGCTAGCATTAGAATAAGCCTTAACCTTCAAATGTCCCCTTTTCATAAACAAAAGCAATTTTCCTAGTGCACCTTTTACATACTCTAGGATCTTTAGATCTAACTACATATGACATTCCCTATGGGCTTGCATAAACTGGCTCACTCTTCATACTTCATAACACATCCGGTCTTGTGATTGTCAGATAAATGAGTTTACCCAAAAATCGTCTGTATCTGGTGACATCTTCAAGAAGAGGAGAATTCACACTCCAGTATTTGTCAGCTCCAACAACTGTAGGAGATCAAGCAGGTTTAGCTCCAAGAAGACCTATTTATTTCAAGAGATCTAAGACATACTTTCGCGGTAAAAGAACAATAGAACCCGGTTTCCGGGATATCTCAATCCCTAGAAAGTATTTAGGAGACCTCATATCCTTGGTAATAAAATGCTGAAGCAGGTGCTTCTTTATCATATCAATACCCTTTCTATCATCCATTGTAAGAAGAATATCATCCATATAGATTGCAAGAATAATAAGTGAAAGTCTTTGAATATAAGGATAACTGCTCACTTAGAGAGGGTGAGTAGGTTATTAAGGTCTTTTTGAATCTCTTTAAGTTCTTTTAGCCTTTTAACTGATTTTGGCCCTGTTGTGATTGATTAGTTCAGCTTTCAAGATATTCACACACAGCACACCAGATATTTATTGTGGTTCTCCAGTATATGGATACATCCACTGTCCCTCCCGTCTTTCTAACTTGGCTCCTAGAAGATTACAGCGCGATCAGACAGGATCACTCAGTCTCTACTGAGACTTATAACACAAACACTCAGCCCCCCACTCAGTAATCATCTAATCTCCTACCACAGGCACAAATGCCCAACAACACAGGCTAAGAAAATAGCTCTGCCACACATAGATCCAAGACTGGATCCTATCACTCAGATCTATACCAAATTCTATATTCAGCCTTCATAACTTAGACTTGCAATACAGATCTAACTCTCAGCCTTTATAAACTAGGCTTACAACACAAATCTTGAACAGATCCCACAGAATATGAATAGAAATATTGATTTGACTCAATAGAAATCAATCTGTGAGTCAACTGCTTCCTGAGTTGAGTGAATCTCAGTCATATCTTCTTCACAGCAATAAGGTTGATATTCTTCAAGAATCTGCTGCTTGTGCTAGAAGTAATCTCAGAACATCGATTCTGATTCTGCTGATAAAAGAGAGAGAAGACAGATTTTTTATCAGCAAACCTATTTTATAGATCACAAAACTCTTCTTCACAGATCCAGAGATTGATCTTCAATTTTGGCTCAGCTTGGATCTTGAAGCAACTTCAGCTAAGGCTGGCCTTGGCTGATTCTTCTTCCCTAGAGAAATCCTCTGATCTTGTTGTTGCATATGTTGATTGCAGCAGCTAACTCCGAGACCCTTCAGAATTGTTGAATTGAAGCTTTTGTCTCTGCAACAATGGTCGGAGAAGAAGACGGAGTTCTGCTCCTCTTTCTCGAAAGTAATTGATTGCTCAGAAATTTGTTTTGATCCAGATCTCATCTTCTTTTTATAATCCCGTCATCCAACGAGATGATTGACACGTGTCATTGCTTTAACTGTTGATTATATCTTTAGTTTTACAGCATGAGACTGATGGCGACATTAATGATGAGTTGCAGCTCTTCCTTAACCATTTTGAATTTTGTTGACTTTTGTTGACTTTGCTAACGTCAGCCATTCTGGACTTAGAAAATTTCAGACAACTACTCAGGCGTTGAGTGAACAAGCTTTACTCAACGAATCTGGATATAGAAAATTTCCTGCTCTGCTAGGCGTTGAGTGAGTAAGTTTCACTTAACGCTTTTTAACTTAGTCAACATTCTGAATCCTTCTGCACTCTAGGTGTTGAGAGTGTTGAGTGAACTGGCTTCACTCAACGATTATGGACTTAGAATAATTTTCAATTCTTTTTGCAACTATGGCGTTGAGAGCGTTGAGTGTAAATGCTTCACTCAATGCTTTTATACTTATCCAAATCTTCTTCTGTCTGAAGGCGTTGATTGAGCTGCCTCACTCAACACTTTCTGCCTTTGTCTCTAAAATCTGGCGTTGAGTGAATAAGCAATACTCAACGATTCTGGACTTAGAATAATTCTGTTCTGCTGATGGCGTTGAGTGTGTTGACTTCACTCAACGCTTTTTTCCTTCAGCCTCAACACTTGACTAGGCATTGAGTGAACTAGCTTTACTCTGGACTTAGTCAAATTCTTGTTTCTCCTTATGCGTTGACAACAACAACATGACTCAACGCTATCTGTCATCTGGCGTTGAGTGAACTGGCTTCACTCAACGCTTTTGTACTTGGACAGAATTTCTTGTCTTTCTTTCACAGCTTTGACTGAATCTGCATGATGTTGAGTGATCAAGCTTCACTCAATGCTTCTAGACTTAACCAGTTTTCTTCTTTGTCAACACTCAAAGCTTTGACAACCATCCTTCTCTCAGTATTATTAGTTGTATGACGTTGAGTGAACTGGCTTCACTCAACACCTGTGGACTTAGTCAATTTTCTTCACTATCACTGGCTTTTGGTTCATCTGGCATTGAGTGAGCTTGCTTCACTCAATGCTTGTGGACTTAGGCAATTTCCTATCTTTCCGATCAGCTTCTTTGATTCCACCTATCAATGTCATGTGAACCACCTTTCCAATTAATATGACATAGACTAACCTGCATGCATGAACTGAAACATACATCAAATAAAACTATGTGTATACCATTGACTTGTTTGACTTCTTATAAATCTGGGTCATTGGGATCAATGGACCCAATAATAAGACCAACCAAGGTTTTGCGAATGAATAAAGAGTGGTCTGCATCGCTCCGAACAAACCCAACAACAGAAATAAATACATTGAACTTTTCGAACTAGGCCCTCGGGCTTTGCTTAAGACCATAGATAGCCTTCCACAACTTACACATTTGAGACTCCCCCTGAGCAACATACCCAGGAGGTTGCTCCATATAGACTGTCTCATGCAAATCATCATAAAGAAAAGCATTTTTTCTATCCAACTGAGACATCTCCCAATCTCTATTGACTGCCACAGAAAAAAGAACACAGATTATAGTAATCTGAACAACAGGAGAGAATATGTCAAAGAAATCCACACCATACGTTTGTGTAAACCCTTTGGCAACAAGAGAAGATTTGTAACGATCAATAGTACCATTAGGGGGAAATTTGATCACAAAGACCCAACAAAAACCAATCGCATCAACTCCTGGAGGAGTAGGAATAAGAGTCCAAGTACCCCGTTCAGTGAGAGTTTTCATCTCTTCATCCATAACATCTTTCCAATGAGGAATAACAATAGCGTCTTGATAGGAGGCTGGAAGAATATTTGTCGATAGAGCAAGAGCAAAGCTCTTAGACGTAGTCGATAGCTGTGCATAAGAGACCACATCCCGAAGAGGATGTTGAGTGCATGATCGAACACCTTTCCGAAGAGCAATAAGAAGATCAAGGTCTGTTCTGTTTACTGTATCAGTTCCATCCGAAGGAGAGACTACTGGCCCAGGAGTTATTGACAGCAGCTCAGTAGAAGAATCAGAGATGGGAGGGGAAGAAAGAAGTGCAGGCTCTGAAAGAGGTGCCAACACAATAGGGAAAGAAGAATAATCATCAGAAGAAGGAAGAATAGAGGGAGAAGAAAAGAATGAAACATCCTCAAAGAAAGTGACATCTGCAGAAACATATTATTTCCGAAGAAAGGGATCATAACATTGATACCCTTTCTGTGTCGGAAATTAGCCAATAAAGATACACTTTATAGATTGAGGAGAGAGTTTGTTATGATCCGAATAAGGAGAGTGGACAAACGTTGTGCATCCAAAGACACAAGGAGGTAAAGGAAATGGTATCGCTTTAGGATATGGGACATAAAATGGGGTCTTGCCATTGAGAACCGAAGATGAAATTCAATTAATGAGAAAATAAGAAAGAAGAATGACATGACCCCAGTAAGAGCAAGGAACACTCATATGAGTGAGAAGACTACGAGCCACATCCAAAAGATGATGATTCTTACATTCAGCAACACCATTCTATTGAGAAGAGTAAGGACAAGTAGTTTGATGGACAATGTCATGATGCAAACAAAATAATATGAACTGATGACTAAGATACTTCTTAGCATTATCAGTGCGAAGAATTTTAATAGGTGTATCAAATTGTGTATAAATCTCATTATAGAATATAGTAAAAACAGAAAAAAAATTCAGAGCGGTCTTGCAGCAAATACAACTACGTACATCGAGAAAAATCATCAATAAAAGTAACAAAAGATAAGCTCCCCCTACAAATAGTCTGAAGGGAAGCAAAACCCCAAACATCCGAATGAACAAGGTCAAAAGGATGAGAAGAACTGCCTCCATGCTTAGCGGGAAAAGTAGATCGATGATGTTTTCCAAATTGACAAGCCTCGCAATTAAGAGAAGAATCTCCCCGAGGTAAATCCGGCAGAAGCTGATAAAGAATCCGAGGAGGAGGATGCCCAAGTAGAAGATGCCACTGAAGTAAAGAAGAGGAGGTAGAAAAAACAGAAGCATGATCAAGGTAGAATAATCCGCTGCTTTCAGTCCCAGTAGCAATCGTCTTCTTAAAGTAAGGAATCTGAAAAGCACAAGTGAAAATAACTTCACAATTCAACTGTTTGCAAAGAGTAGTGACAGAAAGAAGGTTGCACGAAAAATTCGGGATATAAAGAGTGTCCTGAAGCTGAAGAGAATGAGTAATATGTACCGTGCCAGACCCACAAACCGGAGACGGAAAACTGACCGCAATAAGGACTGGAGGTAACTTGTTAGTCTTGTTAAAATAAGAGAAAAGACAAGAATTTCCTGTCATATGATTAGTAGCACTAAAATCAATGAGCTACTTACCCGTAGTAGCCAACTTAGCAGCACCAGAAGTAGAAAGAGAAGAAGTAGACTTTTTGGAGGAATTAACCGAAGTAGGACGAAGGTGGGGATGTTTGGCCCAACAACGATCAACCAAGTGACTAACTTTGCCACAATGACAGCAAAGAAACTTAGAGTAACCACGACCACCAGTACAGCCACCCCGACTACCAGAGGTGTCATGACGAGTTGGATGAGCAACAATATCAGGAGATGGAGAGGGAAACAAAGGACGTTGAAGAAGAATAGTAACAGCGGAAATGCGAGCAGCAGTAGCATCCAAAGTCTGAGTATCCGCCTCTCTAAGAATTTGTTATCGAATCATATCATAAGAGTCGGGTAGGTGAAGTAAGTTGCAAATAACAAGAAGCTTCTGAAAGTATTTATGTTGCTCGGCGAGATCAACAGAAAAAGATCTATGCTGAAGAAGTTCAACACCAAGAGTTTGAACCTCCTAATAAGCAGCAGCAGGAGTCATGACCCGTCGAGCAAAAAGATCAGCATATAAAATATAAATGCGCGAACTTTGTGTTCCCATAGAGTACAAAACAACAAGATGATTCCAGACAGCCTTGAAGGAGGGGGATCATCAGTCAAATGATGACGCTTATGCTGAGAGCGCAATAGAAAAATAAAGGACACACTCTAGTCAGGGTAATTTGGACCGTAAGCTTGGAAGCAGTATCCAAATTACCAGAAGCAAAAGTAGAAGAAGAGGAAAGAGAGAAAGGAGCGGAAAAAGTGGAAGAAGAAAGAGATGGAGTGTCCATAGGAAACAACAACAAACGACACGGTTTAACAGAACAACCCGCGCGAACAAAAAGGGCAAGGAATAAGGGCCTAAGAAAAGAAGACCGGCAAAGAACAAGCCGCAGAAGAGGAAGATATCGCACGAGAACATAAAGCAACTCGCACGAACACAACATCACGCAAGAGGAGAAAGAAGAAGTCGCAAGTGACGTGACTAGCCAAGGGAGGGCGGGAGAGGAAATGCACGCGGTTAGAAAAAGAGGCTGCGATGAAACCGGAGCAAATGACCGATTAGCTCTGATATCATGTAAAAAGAGCTAAATAAAAGCCAAATTGTATTGCTCCAAAAAGATAAATAATACAAATGTATGCCCTTATTTATAGAAAAGCGGGGAAAGAATAAAATACAACATGCGATGTGAGACTAAATACAAGCCACGCGGCCTATGTGGTTTGTCTGAGACAAACCGCAACATAGTACAAGGAGGAACGACTGAGGAAGACCACCTGGCTGTTACAGAGAAAAGCAGGAAGACCGCCACCGTAGGTCGCCAGAAAGCAACAGCGGGTTGCCACCAGACAGCTGCTGCGGACTGCCACCAGACTGCAACTGCGGGTTGCCACCAGACCGTAACTGCGGGTTGTCACCAGACCGCAACTGTGGGTTGCCACCAGACCGCAGTTGCGGGTTCCCATCAAACTGTTGCTACGGATAGTCACCAGGCCGCTACTGCGGATATCCATCAGACCGCTGCTGCGGGCTCTTCCCAAACCGCTAGAACTGTTACCAGACAGACCGCTAGTCTAAACCTCCAGGCCGCTGGACAGATAGACCGCTGCGACAATAATATAGACCGCCCGGTCTCCACAGGTTTCAACAACACAATTTGGACTTAGGCCACTATGCACCACTATGCCCCTACGCCACTAGCCTGCACCCAAATACAAGTCCGAGAAATCGATGACCATCAGCTATGAGCTGATCACAATGCGCAATGGTCTCATACCCCGGCCATCTTAGGGGATTCCGCGACTATCGACCGAACACTGCAAGTATGTAACCCAGAGCAAGCAATATGTATCCAAAGCATAAGAGCTTGTTACACAAGTGAAGGCTCGGGTATAACGCAATTTCCTAAGTTGAGCAATAAAATAAGAGCATATATATGATATAACCATGATTGAGTTCACCACAATCCCCTATCACATCATCGTATGATTCTAGAATGAAACACTAGACCAGCGCGTTGCACATCCAGGTGGAAGTTTCGTGTTTGATCCGGCGAAGCCCATGCCCACCCAAAACTACCCAGGGATAGGCAAAACTCGCTTGAATGCGTGCGTAGTCCGCAAGAGAGCATCAATCACAGGCATAGCCTCTGCAAAAATGTTAGCATATATCATAAAGTGGATAAATAAACTTGGAAAAATGTTCACCTGCAAACTTTTTTTGTTAATAGCAGATAGATGAGAAGAGTCACGTCTTCCATGTGTCCTACTTAATAAACTCGATCCCAGTTATGATTATTAGGGTTCTCTTATATCACTTCATAACTATTGGGCTTGTTGGCTTTGCAAATAATGGTGTTGAGAAGGTTTTAAGGTTTGACATGTTGAATTGTGAATAATTTGGACTAGTCGTGTCAAGAAAAATCGGGCCCTTCGGGCAGGCTCGAGCCCGGCCCTCAAAAAGTCTGGCTAGGTCCGGCCTGGGAAAGCCGACCCGGGTCAAAGCCGGGCTTGGGGCCCTTACAGGCAGTGGCGGACCCAGGATTTTTGGTCGACCCTGGCACCAAGCAAAAGATTCATGATTTTGATACTTTTTAACATAAATATTATCGCAATGATAATACATTATCAATCATCATAAGCAAACAAGAAACAATGTCATATCCTCTTAAATTAAATAAAAAGACTAGTACGAAGATTACCTCTCCTTAGAATGTGAGATTTCAGATTCTGGAACAAATTTCAGAAGACTGCCACCGGCTTCTTCAGTTCTTCCTTAATTATGACAGATTTCAGAAGTCAGATTTTGGAACAAATTTAAGAAGGCAAAAATCCGGGCTCAGGAGATGAGGAGCGAAAATGAAGAAACCAAAATGTCTACCACTTTACCTTAGGGCAGATCGGCGGCTTTTTCAGACTGAAGTTCTTCCCTGCAACTTTCGGTTTATATACTTGCGACTTATATAATAAACTGCGGTTTATATATAAACCGCAGTCTATTCTACCTGAATCCTAGAATAGACTGCGGTTTATATATAAACCGCAGTCTATTTTACCTGAACCCTAGTATAGACTGCGGTTTATATATAAACCGAAGTCTATTCTAGGGAAATACAACCCGCTTGTAGCAAACCGCGATTATTTGGACCCGAGCACGTGCCCCGGTGTGCCCATACATGGGTCCGCCCCTGCTTACAGGCCCCATATGAATGCTTTGCCCGACTCGATGCCTGACCCGAATTGGGCCGGACAAAGCCTTATTTTTTGGGTCAACCCTAGCCCGGGTCCTGACAAAGCTCGGCCCAGACAAGAGCCTGATGACTCTTAGAGTGGTTGGATTAACGTCTCTAATTAGAGTCGTTGACGAATGACTCTAAGAGCCGTTGGTTGTCAATGTCATGGCAGCTTCGGATGACATTTGAGTTACTATAGGAGGGTTATGAACAATGGTGAATAACTATAGGAAGATTATGACAATTTATTCTTTATATATATAATGCAGTGAAGACTTATCCATTTGGTTCGGCGGTGTCGGGTCAATCCAGCGGGTGGAAACGGAGTGTTCGAACCGGAGGGGGGAGGTGGCTGCTCCAAACGGAGCTTTTTGGGGCTTTTCTCAAGGCAGGCGGGTGGAAACGGAGCAAACGCCGCCGAAGGTTCATTTGTTTACCCTCCTTCCGACGGCATTTGCCCAAAACGGAGCAGCGAAACGCCCAAGCAAATAAAGTCTTATTTTATGATTTTTTATATGATGCAACATGCAACCAAGGCTTATTTTATTCAAGCCACATTTAGGGACTTTTCTTCCTTAACTAATTAATACCTACTCAAAAACATATATTATTAATTATTCGGCTAGCGGATTCATATCATTTAATTTAGGGGATTCTTCATATTTGTCTATTCATAAATCAAAAAAGAAAAAAAGTTCATATTTCCCTCTACTCTTTAAATTTATCTATTTGCAAACCAACCTCACATCTCCCACTCGTCCTCATTCCCGGGAGCCATCATTGCCGCGAGATTGGAATCAATAGATAGGAAGTGTTGTAGGAGCTCTCAATGAGTGCAAAAAGGTCCTCCCCACACCCCAAAGCTTCACCTGACGCTAGGAGCATTCATGCGGATTCACAAAACTGTTGGGGGACGCCCTTGCCTTTGCCGCTTTTTACTGCCAGCGTTTTCAAGCATCTTTCGTTCATGTGCAGGATTGCGCTGAGCGCTTGTGCGAAGCCACAAGGCGATCAATTCATTGTTTGGCTCTCAAATCCCTCCATTGTTTGAATGTTTGTGTGATGAATGGTGTTCTTGACATGTACGGAAATGCGAAGAAGTGATCAATTCATGTAGCGGCATCGAAGAGATGGGCGACAGGGACAAAGTCTCCTGGAATGCTTTAATCACTGCTCTCAAGCTGAAGGAACAAAAGTCTGGAATTGGAATGACAATCCATGACAAGATAGGTAGAGTTACTTTCTCCTCAGAGTGAGGAGGGTGAAGAGAATGACTAAAGTTTTTTTTTTATGTACTAATCTGTGGATAACAAAAGTGTTTACGAATAACAAATTTGACGTTCTTTAGAGCTGCGAAGAAAAAAAAAAGGGCAAATAGTCCACTTAATTTGTGACTAACAACATCTTAATTATAATATAGTAATCTTATCATATACAAGAATTTAGTCAATGTGAGGTCATCTTTGTAATTTCATAACGTGAAGATTGGTGCAGATTTGAATGTTTCTAATTCTGCTGGATTTTTTTTTTTTTGAAATATAGACGAAGGGCCTATTTTGAGTTGTTTGGTGTACAAACTTTTGAATGAGTCCAATGTGTTGACAAGCCTAACTCAACCATTTTAATATATTTTATTTATAACTATATTATAAAGAACAATTTTGGACTCCTAAAACAAGTTCCGCAATTTGCAATTGTATTCAAATCGTCAGAATATTCACACTTGTTGTTGGTTGCCCGGCTTTTTTCCCGGTCCGGAGAATCGGACCGTCTTAGCTCGGAGTCGAACTGGGCGCGCAAAATGTTAAAGAAAATCGCAACAAATGACAAGAAGATTTTTTGACGTGGAAAACCCGGAAATGGTGAAAAACCACGCGGTTGAATCTGTGTCGAGCCAAATTCCACTAGATCTCGTGTGTTTACAATGGTTGGAGTTTGATCTCAGAGGGCGACAGACCGCTACTCCATTACAAGTGTAGACAATGAATTGCGATGAGGAGGAAACGACTAAATCCTCGAAGCCTCGATGGAAGCGCTCCGGCCTTAAGATGACGTTGAACTCACGGAACCTTAGTGGAAGCGTTCCGGCTAAAAAACTTCTAAGTCCACGAAGCTTCTGGAGGGAGCGCTCTCGTTGATGCAGAGCCTAGATAGGAGCTCTCTCGCGGAGGCGGTTGTCGTCACGTAAGGCGTGAGGAAACCGTGGCGCAAGGAGAAGAGCAGAGTGAACTCCTGAGAATGAATTGCGATGAGGAGGAAACGACTAAGTCTTTGGAGTCTCGATGGAAGCACTCCAGCCTTGAGATGATGTTGAACTCACGGAACCTTGGTGAAAGCGTTCCGGCTGAAAAATCTTCTAAGTCCATGAAACTTCTGGAGTGAGGTCTCTCGTTGTTGAGGAGCTTTAGATGGAAGCGGTCTCGTGGAGGCGGTTGATGTCACTTGAGGCGTGAGGAAACCATGGCGCAAGGAGGAGAGCAGAGTGATCAATTCCTGAGCGGAGAATCAACGCAAGGAGGAGAGTTGCGACGATGGTCTCCGGTGGCAGCAGGGGCGGCCGACAGCGACGGCGGGGACGGCCGGTGGCGGAAGGGGCGGCCGGCGGCTGGCGATCTTGTACGTGCGCGCCCAGGCCGCGCGCTCGCGTTGTTCGTGCGGGGCGTGGCCATGCGCGCTCTGGCGCGGTCCTTATGCGTTCTCCTAGTCTTCTCGAGTGCTTGCGGTTCTCTACGTGCTACTGATTAGGTTGGGCTTCCTTGCGCTTGGACCGGCTCGACTCGAAAATTTCATGAGGATCCTACCAGCACTCATTCCATATTAATCTCTGTTCATACAAATTAACACTCCGTTTGGCATGGTGGCGACGATCATGATCATGGGGGTTCAATTGTCAATCGTTAACGAAAGACATTTTAATCCATACATTTACGACCACCACTATGCCAAACGATGTTAAATTTGTTGAAGTGAGAATGTATAGTGAGTTGTCTGATTGGACAGACTGCACTATCCGCAGAGTCCGATGTGGACAGACAGTTAGGTTTTGGCGGGTTGCTGATTTTCTGCAGACTGTCAGCTCATGTTGTAACCGGGCATATACGGGAGTCTATCCGCAGTTTTTGCGGACTCGTCTAGAGTTCGCCCAAGTCCAGCATGTTGCGGACTCGTCTGGAGTTCGCCAAGTCTGACGTGATGCAGACTCTTTTGGAGCTCGTGTTGTTCGGCACGGTGATGCCTTGGTCGTTTCAGGGAGTACGGTTTGTTGGAAATCATAGAGTTCGCCAGGTGTGCGAACTGGATGTTGAGTTTGCCAGTGTCCGCTGGAGGTGTGGACTTGGTCACGGTTTGTGCCAAGTCCAGTTTCTGTTTGCCGAGTCCGCATGTTATGTGCGGACTGGATACGGTGTCCGCGGCAACTACTTGTTGGCTCTTGCGGTCTGGTTTTGTGTCCGCCACTTATGCGACCTGGTGCGGGTAGTTGAACGGTGATGAGCGGTCACTACAAGAAAAACATCTATTAGCAACAAAATTTAGAAAGAAAAATAATTTGATGATAATTAGCAATAAAATCAGCAACAAATATTAAAAATAAATTTTCGAACAAAATTAGAATCAAAAATATTTGTTGCTAAACTAGAAATTAAAAAAATTATTGCTAAAAATTTCTTGCAAAAATAAAAAGGAAAAAATTTATTGCTAAAAAATTGATAACATCCCAATGATGATTGCTCATTTGTTAGAGGTTTTCAACAAAGAGCCTGCTCAGCAAGAGCATCAAAGTTTTTAGTATATAGAAGAAAGTGATAGTGTTGGTGATCAGTGGAGAGGGCTGTTCACTGTTGCTGAGATTTCTTTTTTCAGCCCCACTGTAGAACTAGCACTATAGACAAAAGAAATGACTACAATTATCGAAACTGAAGAAGAAATCAGGATGAGGAAGAGGAAATATAGAGAAGAAATTGAGAAAAGACATGATTTTGAACAATGGAGCCCAGAGTTCGGATCTATCATTCTGCTTGCTTGGAATCAGGTCAAAAATAAGAGGTCAGACAGAGGAAACTGGTACAGAAAAATGGAATGGGACAAGATGGAGAAGAGGGACACAGAAAGAAGAAATTACTGGAGGAACAAAAATGCAAACCTTCTAGCTCCTGATGCTGTTGAACCATCCAAATACTTCTCCAAGCCATTCAGCGATTTTCAAAGACAGAAAGACAAAGCTGAAGCTGAAAAGGAAAAGCAACTAAAACAAAGGAAGCTGATAAAGCAGAAAAGAAGGGAAAGAAGATAGCTGGACCAGAAGACAAACCTGCAAAGAAATCCAAGGGCAGTGGGATTGTGATAAGGGAACCTGAAACTTGAAAAGTTTCAGGTTCTGCTTATAGGGCTAAGGGATGTGACATTTTGTTTCATGCACAAATATTATAATTACTTATATGCTAAATGAAATATCAGTTGACCTGAAATCCTCCTCACAGCTATAAATAGGAGTCCTCAACTCATCATATATTAACATGAACAGTAAGCTTGAAGCTTGGGTTAAAACTGGCGATTAGGATTTCTTATCCGCGCGGCTTGAAGAGTAACAAGGTTTTTTGATGTATTGCATACTGTGCGGCTACCACTGATCAACCAGGGACTTGATTCTGACTTGTCAGGATTTGGTGCGGATTGCGGATAACAGTTAGCGGGTTGCAGCAGGTCGCGGCATGCGACCGGACGGTTTCTCTTTGGCAAAGTTTTCCCAGTTCAATAAGTCAGTTCGCCTCTGGCGGTTTGACTCTGTTCAATTCGGCAGCGGCTTGTTCGCGGTTCTTGCTGCTAGGCGACCTCGCGGTCAGCACTACAATAAATATGGACATCAGCCGCGTTTTTTTAACGACGTTTGTTTAAACGTTGCCATTATTTTTAGTTTTTACAACGTTTTTCATACAAAAACGTGTCTAATAATTTTCCCTCCAATTTTATTAATTATGAGCGACAAAACTTGGCGCTAAGCATTAGATAGTGTCATGAATAAGAAAAATGTGAATTTATTAGTGTACTTAAATTGGCTAGTATTTAATGAATATAAATTTTGTGAAACAAGTTGTACATGCTAAATGGGAGTTATTATTAAAACTCTGTTCATACAAGCTGAAGCTAATTGATTATAGGTGGAAAGGTCGAGATATATATTAAGTGCACCATGCTAAGTGATTTCCTTAATGTGGGGATATATCACCAGCCTCATTTATGCAAACAGTAGAGGTAGTTTTACAAAGATAAGCTATTTAACCTTTGTTTTATGATGTATGTAGATATACATAAAAAAGGATTGTTGTTACTGTCCAATTTATTTGATACAATATTTGTAATGATTAAATTATTTTATTGCATGATATATCTAAGAATTGAAATATGGATTATATGGTCATGATCGCAAGTCACAACAAGACTTTTGGGAGGTGGAATCCACATTTTGGTGCTCGTGATGGTCATGGTTATGCTGCACAAGCTTATGTGTACTCTTTTTGGGAACATAAATCTTCTTGTTAAAATTTTGTAATTCATGGACTAATTTTGTTTTTGTATTGTAAACTGAAACAAGGTTATTATGGAATGTATATTTTCATGTTGATGTCTATTTTATGTTTGCATTGCTTAATCTGTTCAACTGTATTATGATATTAAAATTTAATTTTTTTTTATATTAAATAATATTTACGGCGTTTTTTTAATTATAAACATTGCCAAACCAATTTTACAGGTTGCAATGTTTTTATAGGAAAACGTGGCTAAGCTTGCCACGTTTACATTCCAAAACGTGGCCAAATACCGCCACGTTTATAACTATAAACATCGCTAATGTCATTACTGTATTGGTGACGCGAGAACTGCAAACGTCGCTAATACTTTTGGCGACGCTTGTATTCACGACGCTTATGCGACGTTTCGAAAAACGTCGCGAAAACTTTAGCGACGTTTGAAAAATGTCGCCAAAGACTCTTAAAAACGTGGTCGATGTCCATATTTATTGTAGTCAGGCGGCTTGCAGTTGCAGACAGGTTCTTCAACATTCAATAACGGTGAGTCCGCGCGGTTAAGTTGCGGGTTTGCAACTTAGCGGCTTCAGCGGACACCGTTCTGCGGTTAGGCGGCTACTGTTACAAGTCCGTCCAGTTTACTCTTGCTTGTTGTTTTTTGTCTCCATTGGGTGCATTGACGAATCATGTCTCGCAATTTATACCTCGTGTTGTAAAGAAGATTGATTATTCCAGTTCTCTTTCTTTCCGTTGTACTGATTTTACTTGAACTTGATTTGATTAAGTGTTTCTGAGACTTTTTTCCCGCTTCTGTGAATTTTTACAAACAGAGCCTAAAACACACTGGAGCTAACATAAGAAATACAAATACAACAGCTCTTAAGAAGGTTCTCTCATGGGCAGTGTGCAATGGTAATAATATTTGATGATTTATGCTCATTGTCCTGCAGGCGGGTATCGTGAATGCAGTCTAAAGAGTGTGTTGTGTTCTTGTTGTTGGATTCATATCGTGAGATTGATGCTTCTTTTGGATGGACGCGCTCTCTGCATGTATTTTGGTCCAATTTGGCAGCGTATAAAGGCAAGATCGAGAGCCTTCAGTTATAGTTATTAGAGTTCTCTTATATCACTTTATAAAAACCTGATATGTTGTTTGAAGAATCTCAATTGGTGGTCAAAGTGAAACTACCTTTCCGTTGTCCCTAGCTTGAATATACCTCAACATGATCGAGATTGTTGGTGTTGTATATCGTGCTATCAGAGTGGCACAGCGGAAGCGTGGTGGGCCCATAACCCACAGGTCCCAGGATCGAAATCTGGCCCTGATACCAAATTTCACATCATTCCAGACTACAACAAAGTCGTTATATGGTGGCGTTTTGTTTATAACTTTTGTGACGATTTTAAAGCGTCACGATAGTTTTCGTGACGTTTATAAAAACGTCACTATACCGTCACGATTGCGGCCGTCACCGTAGCTCATTTTGACGCTTTGAAAAAAAAACGTCGTGATTAGAATGTACTATATCGTGACGTTTTTTTTCAAAAAAACGTCATGCTTGACAATTGCTCTATAGTGACATTTTTCCAAAAAAACGTCATAATTGACAGTTGTTCTATCGCGACATTTTTTCAAAAAATTGTCATGATTGATTGCTCTATCGTTACACTTTCAAAACACGTCAAAAAATAATAATTCTATCACGATTTGTTTTTTACAAAACATCGACGCAATTAAAAATCTATTATATCATTTAAAAAGAACATAACATTGCATTTTAAGGAAAGAAATTTTAAAAAATAAAAATTTATGATAATTTAAACTCTAAAAATTAATTTAGCATCTAAAATCTTAATTAAAATTATAAATATTATTTTTCATATTTTAAATATTTTTGAGAGTAATACTATGATATATTGAAAGAGATTTGCAACATGTTGTCCAAATAATGGGAGCTTGAGTTCTACAAAACAAAATAATTAAAATACATACATATTACATCATTAAGATTGAATTGTATAAACATTCAAAGATCATATTAATGATAAAAAAACTTGTTCCAAGTAGCATAACTTATAAAAAAACATAATCATTCAATATATACATTGTTTTCAATACAAAAAAACAACTGAAACAAAACAAGCACTATGAGCCTTCAAAATTTTCTTCTTTAATCATTAGCTTCATTGACATTGAAACAAGCTTGATGAGCATTCAACTTCATTTGTACACCATCTCCCACATCATTTTTTCAAAGTTTAAGCATAACAAATAAAAACAAACAAAATTGAAACACAAGATTAAATATTTATTTTAATTGCATGTAAGGTTAACATAAATAACTTGAAAAAATAGTATAATAATGTGAAGAAGAAAATATAAAAAGTCCACAATATGTATCCATAAAATGCTGGCAGCAGTTTTAACCAAATTGGTGGCAACAGCGCCAGAAAACTGTTGGCAGTAGTTTGTTCCAAACTGGTCACAAACTGCTGCCAGCAGTTTGTGCCAAACTGGGCACAAACTGTTGCCAGCAGTTTGTGCTAACTGCTGCCAGCAGTTTGTGCCAAACTGCTAGTCCAGTAGTTTGTGCCAAACTGGGCACAAACTGCTGCCAGCAGTTTGCACAAACTGCTGCCATCAGTTTGTGCTAGCAAGCCAAATTGCTCCACTTCAATGTGAAGTTGGACTTGAAATTGTGATTGCTAGCAAGCTACTAAGATTAGTTTTGGGTTGTTTGAATATCTATTATCAGGCAAGATCTTTTCTAAGTTTGTATGAATTCTTGATGATTTCACTCACCATGGTCATGTGGCTCAGTGAATGAATTTAGTGAGGTTGCAAGTTCTTGTGGCATTGCTAAGCACATCAAGTTGTATCAATGTTTGTGAGTTAGAAAGTAGAAACTTGATTTATACTAAAATTTTGTGCCGGACTCGTTATGAATGAATATATATCTTGAAATGTTTAATAAAATTGCAACCTTATTGTTAAGCTTCATCAAATGCTAAGTTTATGTTCACTGGAAACTGGAATTCGAATTATTCTAAAAGATGCTAGGAATTTACTTAATAATCTTCTGAAAATTTACCAACTTTATGGGGATTGGTTTTGACCATTGTCTTTTACAACAAAGATGTCTTTATATTATGGTTAGTCCAATTTAGTTGTATCAGCACATGTACTGCATATTTATCTTCAAACTTATGACACTTGTGTGGGTGGTTCCTTAACTTATTGCTTTAAATATTCTCACTTCTACTGTAGTTGAATTTTCCTTAATTTAGAAGGCAATATCTAAACAGATTGAAGGAAATCATATGAAAGGTACTTTTGGGATACGATATAGCCAAGAAAATAGCATCATTCTAGTTTCTACTCTGAATTCCTATCCTATAAGATCACAAAGATGTGATATGACTTATCATATAAGTTATCATCTTGTAGAGTGTTTATCATTTTGTGCCCATGAGTATGAAAGATTGAAAGAAATGGTTGTTGTTGCTTTAGCGTACAAGTGTGCAGAAGTGGCGTACTTGAAGGTTTCGCATCTCAAGTTCATCATACTTAACTTTCCGTAACCTAATAACTTTCTTCAAGATTTTCAGAGCTTCGTCATATTCCCCCTACTATCTAAAACCTTAAAATTGCCCTCATAGAGTTCAATATTTTTAGGATTAAAGCTAATACCATTAGTGAAGTATTCTAATGCTTCTGGATATTGCTTTAATTGAAGCAATATATCTCCTGCTTGGTAATAGGCAAAAGTATCGTTATGATCTACTAGCTTAATAATATCCTTGCAAGTTTGTAGAGCCTTATCATCTTGGAGTGTGCTACGTAAAATGTTAACATAGGCTTCCAGAGCCTCTTTATACGGACTCAGCTTGGAGAGTATAGCACCTTTACGATGGTAAGCACGATCATCTTTAGAATCTCGATCAATAACTTCATTAAAGGCTTCTAGAGCATCTTTATACTGATTCATAATTATCCCCATTGTTGGTGGACGGATACTCCTTTTATCTACAAGGTTGTACCTTCCTGGTATGTAAAGGTCACCCAATTTAAAGATAGGATGGTAGAACTTAATCAGCAAATTAATTGGATCCCTTTCCATGTGAAAGATAATTTATTTGGTAAATGGTTAGAAAATGCTAAAGATTGGTCAATTAGCCGCAATAGATTTTGGGGCACACCTTTACCTATATGGAAATCAGATGATCCAGCCTATCCTAGAATTGATGTATATGGTTCAATACAAGAATTAGAAGAAGATTTTGGAGTAAAAATAATTGATTTACATAGGCCCTACATCGATCAATTAACTCACAAAAATCCTTCTGATCCAACTGGTAAATCAATGAGGAGGAGAATTGAAGATGTATTTGATTGCTGGTTTGAAAGTGGATCTATGCCTTATGGGCATGCCTATTATCCATTTGAAAATAAAGAATGGTTTGATGTAATCTAAATTCTCAAACTCAGTGGCGATGATGAAGACATTCCATCACAGTTCATTACACTCTCAATCTCTCAATAGATTACTGTCTTAAAGTTATTAACCAAGTTTCAAGAGGGAATTTCTGTTGCACTTGCGATTTGAATCTTAACGTACTTAAATAGTTCCACATGCAAAGTGTGCATAAAATAACTTTTGGCAAATAATGACAATTGCGAATTATTAAGGAGATTAGGTATGCACAAGCTTATTTAAGAGACCCAATAAAAATTTCATGATTGTTACACCTTTCAATGTAAAGTCATTACAAAGGGTAAAATTGAATATCATAATCATTTTTCATTCAATTGAATCTCAAAAATAAATAGAATATGAGAGAAACCAAACCTTGATTCGAATTGATATTTGTAGTAGGAGATGGTGTTGGGGTGTTGTTAGGGGTAGTCTCATTTATATTTGATCTTTGAATAGAAGCCATCATTCTCAAAAACTACACACATAATAAATATTTATAAAATAATTCTATTTAATCCAAGCATTATTAACTTGATTTAAACACAATTATTACTTAGTCTGGTGATAGATGTATCCCTTGCCCCACTGATGTTCCAGATGAATCATCCCTAGAATTTTGCTGTGACCTGTCAACCATAAGACGATCTATGGTCTTTTGCATGATAGACATTTGTAATTTCAAGTATTCAATATCCCGCAGCTCTTCTGGATTTGTATGTTTCAAGCTAGTTGTTCTTGCGCGACGTGATAAATCAGGGTATACCTGAATCACAGTGACACTCATTCCCATACCACAACATCGACCATAATATTCTTCCCCAAATGTAGATCTAAAAGAGAAATAAAATTTATTGTACAATACTCTAAATTGAAATAAAGTGTTATGTTTTTTTTACCTAAAAGCACCTTCATGAATTTCATTTATTGGTGTGTCGGGAGGATGCTGCGATATTTGTTCCTCTATAGCCTTGTCCAAGGCAACCTAGAAAAAAGTACACAAATGAAATCTTTATTAAACAATTTGGATATTATTTAAATGTTTAAATAATTAAGCTAAAGAATGAAACACCTAATTTTTTTGATATTGCATCATCATTCACCAAAGTTTTCCCATTTTTCTTGCTTGTGCGACTATCTAAGAATAATTCAATACGAGTTGGCTCTCTGTCCAATTCAATTTCCTTATAAAAATAAGCTATTTAGCTTTATGCAATAAAGTAAGAAACAAAAAAGATATATATTATATATATGTATATATGTATACCAAGTCTTTTTTTTGATTTGCAAGGCTCATCCGTCTAAGAGTATGTGCACCAATATTTTTTTGGCGACATACTTTATTTTTTTCACTTATAATCTGCGACATCAGAAAAGTTATACTCTCGAACTTTTAATATTTTTTTCACTTATAAGTAAGAAACAAAAAAGATATATATTATATATATGTATATATGTATACCAAGTCTTTTTTTCGATTTGCAAGGCTCATCCGTCCAAGAGTATGTGCACCAATATTTTTTTGGCGACATACTTTATTTTTTTCACTTATAATCTGCGACATCAGAAAAGTTATACTCTCAAACTTTTAATATGTTGGAAATTTATACAAAAAGTTGGAAGAATAAATAAATAAAGTTATAATACCCTTCTTTTTGCAGAATACCAATATTTCACAATGTCAACAAATTGGCTCTTTGGCATATCTGTAGGACCACCTCGTGTAATAAGTGCTTCCGGAGTACCCAATGGATCATAATATTACTTTTTAAAAGTTAACTTCCAATTCCTATAACTTTCTCTTATAATTTTCATGATAAGTTTTTTGTCTGTCTCAAATACGAGAAATCTTTGTTGCATGAATAAAACATTAAGCTTATACAGTTCTTGTTATATTCAATGAAATTATGTTTTTTGCTTATGTGCACACACTTACCGTAACCATACTCATTGCAGTTTCCTTGTTATACTGGGACACATGCGTCTAAGATAGAGGGGTCATTGGAAATAATGATGTATTTCGTGCAAGTGTCCCTAAGAATTATGAAAGTTGAGGTGCGCCACTTCCAAAAAATTGCTCATGTTTGTTTCTCTCCAATAAGATAACTTTATCAAATGACATAAGATGAATATCCTAACATGTTGTTACTCCTCGTAACTTTTTTACTTCTATTTGTACCTACATATACACAAACTTTGATTATTCTACTTGTATTTATTGAAAATCATATAAAGAAAAACATGTATTATTTATCTGGGTCTCTAGGACTTCATTACTAAGATTGACAGCTTCTTGATCACTATGTTGATTCTCATTAGAGCTTTCATCTGTTGAAAAATAATGTGTAGTTGGTGGATCATGTAGTGGTTCCTTGTGGTCATTTGAAGTGCTAACATGAGGGTCACCGCTAACACCTTTGTGTTGATCTTTAGCTATAGAGTTATTCCTTGAAACAAATAATTTTCTTGGAGCAATGTTCTCTTTCGAGCCATCAAATATCTGCATGATAACAAAATCAAATATTTGCAAGATAACAAGATCTGTCCATTGTTATACACTAGTAATACAACTAATACAGAAAAATTACTCCTCAGGTAGATCAAAATGAAAAATCACTCAAAATTTTTTAAGATTGAAATTAAAATAACAGGTGCACAAAAGATGCACAAATCAATCATAATAGCAACACAGAATTGAAAAATAAGAAATTACCTTGATAGGATAAATCTCAAACAATGACAGGAGGATGCAAAAAAAGCTTTAGGCTCCGTTTGGGAGGACTTATTTTCACCGATCAAGCGGTTACGACCGCATGAACCGGACCTTAATTATGGTCTGGTTCATATGGTCGCAACCGCTTGACCGGTGAAAATAAGTCCCCCCAAACGGAGCCTTATTATGTTGGTAGTCATGGAATTGACATAATCAGCCCACTTGGAGATTATAAATTGGCTTCTCTTTGCACAATTGTAGGCTCAACATCTGTTCTAACCATCCCGGTGTCTTCATCATCATCTTGATATAAATTTTGGATATCGTGTATGTCATCACTAACACATTGAATGAAGTTTCCATGATCATCAACACTTCCAGCTTCAAATTCTCCCATTTCATACTCATCTCATGGTAACATCCTCATGAACAATTCCCAATTTGATTGTTTAGGATCACGAATATAATATACCATTCTTGCTTGAGAAGGAAAAATATATGGGTCATGTTCAAGTACTGCTCATGTATGTATCAAATTTGTGAAATTAACCAATGTGAACCCATATAAATATTTATTCACACCCACATTTTTTACAGGATTAACCTAATCACATTTAAAAAGCATCACTTTAGCAAAGTCAAAGTAATCTAGCTCTATGATCTCAGTTATTCTACCAAAATAATTGATATCCTCTTGAACCCCAACATGATTAGACATAACTTCAACTCCACTATTTTGCGTCCTCTTGTGAATCTCACTGCCTACAATTCGAAAAGAAATCTCATTTATATTATATCCTTTGTAGCTATGAATAATAGAGTTTGATCCGAGGGCTAATTATCATAATTGAGCGTCATCAACAATTGCACCATCACGATTAACCTATTATGATAAAATGGAAACATAATTCATTTCGTAGTCATTCTTCATTTGTAGATCTAGGTACGGGCACAAACATGCGCAAATCAATGTACATGTATATGATGATTCTTACTCTTTGTTTAAATCATTCTGAGAATTCTTTATGAAGTAGATTCTCCAAGCGGACCATATCAATACATAGGGGTTGGTGGCGATTCTTCAATTCTTCTCAAAGTTTGCTATTAAAAAAATATTAATCAATGCACATTTCAAGAATAAATAATCTTTATCATGGTTTTAAAGTTTATTAAAACTTACCTTTGAAAAATTTCAAGCTCTGCACAGTTGAACAAAATATATCGATGAGCTTGCATAAGGCTAATTAGATCTAGTGCCTTTAAGACAGCACCCCTCCTTGCACTCTCAACTTGTGGAAGCATCCTAAATGCTGGAGTTAGAGATGTAGAATTTGCAATATTACGACTTGGTCGATTAAATCGAGTCTCTATCCCTTCTAAGAACCAAGAACAAAATGTCAAAGTCTCTTCCGCTATATAACCCTCTGCTATAGATACTTCTTGTTTTGCTCTATTTCGTGCATATTTTTTATAATGTCCAAGTTCCCTCTCGATGGGATACATCCATCTAAATTGTACTAGGCCACTCAAAATAGCTTCTTGTGAAAGATGAATCATTACAGTGAAGAATGAAGGGGGGGGGGAATTATTTCGAGTTGACATAAAGCCACTATAAGGCGATCTTCAATCTTCAACAAATCAGAAACATTTAGTTTTTTGGAACATAATTCTCTAAAGAACATGGAAACCTCCATCAATGGTGTCACTATATGCCTTGGTAACACTTATCGTAAACCAATTGACAACAATTGTTGCACTATAATGTGATTATCATGGCTCTTTAAGCCTTGTATTCTGCATTACTTCAGTTTAACACAGCGTGATATATTGGAGGCATATCCATCAGGAACTCGTAATGACTTTATCATTCCTAAAAAGATATCTTTCTCCATCTTACTCATGGTGAAGCAAGCTGGAGGAATAATCTCGGTGTCATCATCTCTTTCTTGGATCCATAGAAGTTTTAGAATCCCGAGTTCCTTGCAATTCCTTCTAGCGCGCACATTATCCTTGGATTTGATCGGGTCACCCAATATAGTATTCAAAATATTATCACACACTTTTTTTCTAGATGCATCGTATCAAGACAATGACGGAGTAAATTTGTCTTCCAATAGGGAAGTTCAAAAAATATACTTCTTTTTTCCCAATACTTAGTAGGTCCTCCCGAATTATTTTCTCTACCAAACACAACATGAAGATGTTGGGATTCCTCTGATACTCTTCGTCCATTAGGAGTTTTTTACTACAAATATGCCTTTCATGTCGACCAAACTTTCTTGCTTTCCTATATGAATGATCAGCTGGCAAGAATCGATGATGAGCCTGATAAATAGTTTTTTTACTATTCTTTAGCCAACATGATTGAGTGTCCAACCCGCATGATGGACATACAAGTTTGGAATGTGTGTGTTCCATCCCAATAGATTACCAAGCGCGGGAAAATCGCTAATAGTCCATAATAGTGTTGCGTGTAGTGTAGATTTTTTCCCATCTAAAGCATCAAGCACTTCTACCCCCACTTCCCATAACTCATTCAACTCTTTTATTAATGGTTGTAGATACACATCGATGTTATTCCCTGACATCTTTGGCCTGGGTATCAAACCCGATATGATAATAGATCTTTTCTTCATGCACTCCCAAGGTGGCACATTGTATATCACTGGCATAATTGGCCACGTACTATGTGTCCTGCTAAGATCACCAAATGGATTGAATCCATCAATAGCAAGTCCTAAACGAATATTTTGAGGATCATTTGAGAACTCTTTGTGGCATTGATCAAATTCTTTCCATGCCAAGCCATCTCTAGGGTGATGCATTAAACTGTCATGATTAAGATCTTTGGCATGCCACTGCATCATCTCGGCAATTTCCTTGCAAAGAAATAGTCTCTCCAAACGTTCTTTCAATGGAAAATACCGAAAAACTTTTTTGGGTGTCTTCCTCACAATGATCACATCTTGTTTCTTATGTTTTCTCGATCGGTGAGTCAATTAATCGTCTTGTACATCAACCCATTGTGATTGTCCATATATATGACAAGAATTGTGATTTTTATGTATGTACCAAAATAATGAACAATCATTTTCACATGAATCAATCTTAATATATTTGTGGCCCAATTTAGATGTGACTTTCTTGAACTCACGATAGTTAGCCGACACTGATTTATATCCGTCTGACACTGCACCTTGTAGAATTTTTAACAACATATCAAAATGTACATTACTCCAATTTCCAAGTGTCTTAATATACATGAGATTCAATAAGAAGGATAATTTTGTGTACTCTTAACATCCTTCCCATAATGACTTATTTTCCTCTAAGAGAGTCATGTATAGATTATCTGCATCTGTATTAATGGGAGCTTGAGGATTCTCAAAATGTGTGTTTATGCCGATATCATCATAAAGTAATTCTTGTTCATACAAACTCTCATTGTTTGTTAAATTAGGAATATTAGCATGCAGAAGTTCATTCATCGGATCACTAGAGTTGTTAGTATGATTCAAAGATCCTATAATTAAAGGACGATTATTATTTTGTAAGACTCCATTATAAATTAAACATCAATCATGATATATCCATTCTGTGTAGTTCTCCATAATACCATTCCATACAAGTGATATGCCCGAAATAGATGTATATAACAACGCAAGTGCACGTGTCGGATCAAGTAATATAAAGTGAGAAAAGATCGTTCCCTCGGAGAAGTGACTAATCTAGTGCTTGCAAATACTAGTTCTATCTTTTTCTTAAATTCAAGTGGATTAACTAAGTAAATTTTTGTTGGTGGAGAGATTAAAAGTGAGCAATATTAAAACTAAATTACTAAGGCTTATTTTGAAATTCTTTTATTAAGATGAAAAAGTAGTTTCGTACGTTGATTTCTTTTGCCTATTGCGATGAGTTTTAAAAGTGATCCTTCATGAATTGATTAATTACTATCCTGCAACGATTTGAAAGTGGAAGTCATCATCTCTCGATCTCAGAAATCCATTTACCCTAATTCCCCTAGTTATCTCTAACTTAGGTAGAATGAGAATAACATAAAGCACTCAAATCAATGTTGCTAGCACAAGACGAAATCTCTTCCTTTCTTTATGCTACGCTTATGTCACTCCTCTCTCGAATCTTGCAGCTCAGTATAAAGATGGAATTTTGGCTAAGGATTTACACAACTCCTCTCTCGAATCTCATCGTGCAAAATAAAGGATTCAACCCTAAAATAATATAACTCCTCACTCGAATCTCTCTACGAAATTTAGACGAAGAACACTTGATCCAAAAATTTCACAAAATAACAACATAAATCTAACAAAGATGAGTTTTTAATCAAACATAAAAGAAAAATTACAACCACCACATCACAATAAATCAAAGTACTCTCAACGCACAAAATCAAAAAAATTAGTTCATGCTTGAAGGGAGAAACCGCACAATAAGAAAGATCTTATTAGACATGATGTTTAGAAATGAAAATGCTGCCGGAATTTGTGTTCAGAATCCGCTTTATAGTCCTCTTTCTCCTTGCCGGTGCGTCCAAACCATAGTCGTTCTTCTCCTTCTCCAAGATGATGGCTCTCCAAAACTCTCTTGTAATATCCCTCTCTTTCCCCTCATATGGTATGGGATTTTACTCATAAAAATGTGCAGCCCTTTACCAATAGTTGCCTCTTTCCAATTTTTATTTTGGCATAAAATTCGAATTTTAAATTCAAAATCCGTTCAGCAGCTGTTGCAACAATTTTTTCTGGTTATTGTAACAACCTACATAGTCCAAAATAATTTCAGCTTTACTTCTCCAAATCGATTCTTTTGGCATTTCTAGCAAGAAAAATATGGAAAAATTAGACATATTTACTATAAACAAAATAGATATGAATTTCTTATATTTTTGCTTATTTAATTCATTTTTTTATTAATAAGATGAATATTAAAATAGAATAAACAATAGATAACTTCTTTTGGGGAAGTTATCACACCTCCACACTTAAGACTTTGCTAGTCCCTAGCAAAGATATTTCATAACGATATGAATGATTGAAGAAGTAATAAGATGTGAAATTAAATGATCTTTAGTTCTTGAAAACAACTTAATCAAAATATACTCAAGAAATTCGCATTACTTAATTGATAAGCCTATCAATCAATACGAGTTCAAACATTCACAAATCCATTAGTTAGATGGAAGATAAAGCTCAAACAAGTATCCTAGTGTGGTGCGTGCTTTTCTTCAAAAATAGTTTACTTCCATGCAAAATTTTATTTTGAACCTCCGCATTTTATTGGAAAGGATAATAATATGCTAAGTCTACGATTTAACCTCTACAAGAGTTAGTAATTCAAATGAAAGTAAGATAGTTTTGGCTTGGTTAGAAATTTATGGATAGCTTTGGTAATAGTATGACGTCCTTTAGTTAGTATTCTTAATAATTTACCATGTTATAGGGTCATACATCATTTTTTTTAATCATACTCTATTCATAGTAGGGATCATTCTAAGTATAAGTGCACATACCCGGGCCACATATCACTATGATGTTTCAACCATTTTTTTCTTCTCTTTTTTTAAAATCATAGTTGGGATCATTTAAGTATGCATTCACATACTTAGGCCACATATCACTATGACGCAAATTTCTTTTCCCATTTTTTATCATAGTTGGGATCATTCTAAGTATGTAGACATATACGTAGGTCACATATCACTATAAAATTTAACCCTTTTAAGAGAAATTCGACAACCATAAATGGCTTACTTACTAAGGTACAACTAGTAAGAACAAATAACATGTAAGCATGAAATAATGTATATGAAAAAGTTCAAGCTCAAAAATTTTAGTGGATGATCAAAATGGAATGCTACCTAAGCTCATATCTAGGCTTACATCATGGACTTCGTTCTTTCTCATCCCTCCCCATTATTTTAAAAGTAAATATCACAATATTGCATTGGAAGTAAACAAATATTTTGTATATAAAAAAATGCTTGAGCGAGCTTTATCAGAAAAAATTTTATTAACTTCAAATTCATAGGAAGAACTCTTTGGATTGTTCAGCCATACCAATTAATTATCATTAAATATCTAGAATAATTGATTGATTAATTAAAACAAAAATTAAGATCATTAAATTCATGTTTAAATGAATTATTCTTCACTCAAGTGGTAGGGGTTATAACACTCCGAAAATAGTGCGTTTGTCGGGAGTCGAACCCGAGTTTATTACTTGGAAGGCAATTATCCTAACCGTTGGACTACAAACATGATACGCCCCGACAACGGTGCCAAAATTAGTTGAACTTCCCCGGCAACGGCGACAAAAACTTGATACGTCCAAAATAGATGTATATAATAACGCAAGTGCACGTGTCAGATCAAGTAATATAAAGTGAGAAAAGATCGTTTCCTCGGAGAAATGACTAATCTAGTGCTTGCAAATACTAGTTCTATCTTTTCCTTAAATTCAAGTGGATTAAGTAAGTAAAATTTTTTTGGTGGAAAGATTAAAAGAGAGCAATAATAAAACTAAATTACTAAGGCTTATTTAGAAATTCTTTTATCAAGATGGAGAAATAGTTTCATATGTTGATTTCCTTTGCCTATTACGATGAGTTTTAAAAGTGATCCTTCATGAATTGATTAATTACTATCCTACAATGAGTTGAAAGTGGAAGTCATCATCTCTCGATCTCAGAAATTTGTTTACCCTAATTCCCCTAGTTATCTCTAACTTAGGTAGAATGAGAATAACATAAAGCACTCAAATCAATGTTGCTAGTATATGACGAAATCTCTTTCTTTCTTTATGCTAAGTCGAAATTTATGCTACACTTATGTCACTCCTCTCTCGAATTTTGCAGCACAGTATAAAGACGGAATTTTGGCTAAGGATTTACACGACTCCTTTCTCGGATCTCGATGTGCAAAATAAAGGATTCAACCCTAAAATAACATAACTCCTCTCTCAAATCTCGCTACGTAATTTAGACGAAGAACACTTGATCCAAAAATTCCACAAAATAACAACATAAATCCAACAAAGATGAGTTTTTAATCAAACATAAAAGAAAAATTGCAACCACCACATCACAATAAATCAAAGTACTCTCAACGCACAAAACCAAGAAATTTAGTTCATACTCGAAGGGAGAAACCGCACAACAAGAAAGATCTTATTAGACATGATGTTTAGAAATTAAAATGCTGCCGGAATTTGTGTTCAGAATCCGCTTTATAGTCCTCTTTCTCCTTGCTGGTGGGTCCAAACCCTAGTCATTCTTCTCCTTTTCCAAGATGATGGCTCTCCAAAACTCTCTTGTAATATCCCTCTTTCCCCCCATATGGTATGAGATTCTACTCATAAAAACGTGCAGACCTTTACCAAGAGTTGCTTCTTTCCAATTTTCATTTTGGCATAAAATTCGAATTTTAAATTCAAAATCCGTCCAGCAGTTATTGAAATAACTTTTTCTGGTTATTGTAACAACCTGCGCAGTCCAAAATAATTTTAGCTTTACTTCTCCAGATAGATTCCTTTAACATTTCTAGCAAGAAAAACATAGAAAAATTAGACATATTAGCCATAAACAAAATAGATATGAATTTTCTTATATTTTTACTTATTTAATTCATTTCTTTATCAATAAGATGAATATTAAAATAGAATAAAGCAATAGATAACTTCTTTTGGGGAAGTTATCAACAAGATGCCCCTCTACCACATCTCTATCTCACTTCTTTAGATTTAAACACTTTTTACAAGGACATGAGCACTTCTCATTAATTGGTGTATATGAATAGTATGAATCTAAATATTTTATGCCATCTAAATAAGTCTTTGAATGTTGTAACTCTCTCATTGATTTTCTGTCCATTATTAATAATAAATCGGATTGACACCTATATAAAAAAATTACACAATTAATAAAGATTATAAATCAGACATGGAGATTGTGTTTTACAAAATTGAATGATTCACTCTACTACTTACAAAGAAAAATTGTTGGTCACACCTGAATTAAAAAATGATAATAGAAAAATGAATATAAAATGAAAATGAAAAATACAACATAAAACAAAAAAGCGACTTGAGGGACTGGTTGGTGATAATAAATGTGTTATTTCAGCTACTATTAGCGACAATCTTCTTGGCAAGGGTAGAAAGAAAAATAATAAAAGTTTGAAATCTGATGGTGCTTCGGATATAGTGCCAAAAATATAGGTCTTGTAGAGCCTGAAAGGGAGATTAAATTTCAGCCACTTGAGGGATAGATTGGTGATAGTACATGTGTTATTTCAGCTTCCACTAGTAAGGATTTTCTTGGTACCCTCCTTTCTAAAAGGGATAAATTTACTAAATCACAGCTTAGTGCAAAGATAAGCACACCCCAAAAAACTGCTCTGTCTTCAGGTAAGAAAAGAAAGTTTGAAAACACTCCAATGGAGAAGGAACACTCACTTGCTATAGTTTCAGAACATAAGGTGGATCATTGTGCTGTTAGTAATTTTGTCAAGAAACCCTCACTTAACTCTGCTAAAAAAACACTCGAAGACAATACAACTACTGATGTTTCTACAACTGTGGTTAGTGGCGGAATGTCTTTGAAAGAAGAACAAAAGGAGCCTGTAAAGAATGTGACCGAGGGTATTAGTTTTTGAAAGCAATGGAAGTCCAATATCAAGCAGCCAACGTTTAAAGATACTAAGGGGAATATATCTACAGAACCGTGTTTGAAGGTACCTAGTTGATTTAAATTACTGCAGGGTGCTCAAGTTCCTAAAATTTCTTTCATATGCAGAAATCTTATGATAATTTACTTTGAAATTTTAAAAAAGCTTTTGTATTATTTAAAACTTTAGATGTGTACGTATGTAGTTTTGATCTGATCAGATTGTTGTCCATTGTTTGAATGAACATGTGATCAGAGGGTGTTAAAATCAAATTTTGAATTACTTATAAAATGTTTGGATGAGCTGTATTGTCATTTGTAATTATGAATGGGGAAGCATTTTTGTTCGTTTGGTAGAAGACAATGTGATCGCAGTTTAATTTAGAATGACTTAACCATGCATAGTGTTTATTAAATTAAACATGGTAATATATACAATCAAAAAGTGAACAATATCTATAAATAATAATATACAATATTTGGCACAATAATCACGCACAAAATAATATGAATCTCCATCAAATAAGGACTTCTAATATGATTTTATTTATCTTCATGCTCATCCAATATTTGATATATAATATTTTCCTCATTATTTTGTGCATAAAAATTCACAGATTTATTGATGTGGCAGAACAGTCTATTTTATAAGCAGTGTCATGAACATGATACTTTCTCGCATTTAAATTTAGAATGTTTCAACAACCCCCAAGTTCTATTTATACATGTGAAGAGAAATTTCACAATCATTTTATGCAAATTCAAAACTCTAACTTATATATATATATATATATATATATATATATATATATATATATATATATACACAAATGGGAAATGGATAAAGACTTGCAGATTTATTGATCGTGTAATAGTTTTTGCAAAGGGCAAATGGGAAATGGAGAAAGACTTGCAAATAGTACAATATTCTATTTTCTAATCAAGATTTAGGAGAGAGACAAGAGATGGCGGAGACAGAACCTTCCAGAAATTTATGTGAAGTAAAAACATGAGAACAATGTAGGAACCAACAAAAAATGGGAAAACACACACGAATTTATACAAACCCTAGCGCCGAGTAGATGAGGATGTGCAAACTAGCATAGTATTGGGTAATGAGATGGATGATGGATCAAAATTTAGGGTTTACCTCTGAAGTTGTCTGAAACCTATAGGTGAGTGGCTGTAGGTGGAAAATATATTCGCCTAAGGGGTCGTCTTTGCGAGTGAAGGAGAAGACGGAGTCGATCGGATGTATGTTTGACTTCGTTGATGGGTTGAATCGTGCGAAGGTTTCTGGAGAGGGAGGTGAAGAGGCGAAGAGAAATTTTGGGATCGGGAGCGATGTGGTAGATGTCAAAGATTGCAAGAAGAGTTGAGGAGGAGGATCGAGATGAAAAGGCACAAAGTGTTTTTTTTGGTCGGGAGTGGCATTGTAGATGTTGAAAATATGCCCGAGCTTTTCACCGTCCCATTGCATGATTGAGCCCGACAATGAATTTTTTAGGTTGACACGGGACTGAGAGAGAACTTTATAAAAGTTTCTGGTGTTTTTTTCGTGGATAGACATGATTGATTTTCACTTCTAATCGTGTGGATGATATTGAAAGTTCGGCCGCATCCAGGTGGCCTTCGGCCTGCTGGAAAATCGGAGCGCCGAGAAGATCGATTCGAACGGAAAAACAAAATGGATTTTGTTTCGGGAAACCCAAAACTGATTTTGTTTCGGGGGCGTTGCCCCCGATCCCTCACCTGAGACGCTCTCCCCTAGACCCTTGTCCGCTTTCCGGTCAGCGGGACCTCTGTCGGGGGCTGCCGCCCCCGGTCCCCCACTATCGTCGGCGCCGGATATGTCGGAGGGATTCACACTTCGATTCCTCTAAGCTCACGTGGGTGAACCCGGTGTGAGAAACAAGAGGACCGGAAGTGTTTCACAACTCCAACACGGCCGCCTTCGCACGGGCTTCGCTCAACGATTAAAATTTCTTGAGATTAGTTGTCTAATTCTCAGATTTAGTTGTCTTTCTGCTAAATATGTATTAATTAAAACTTCTTGAGATTATTTATCTAAAAGTAAATATGATGTCATGTATGCACTTCAGGCTCAGTTAGTAAATGACATGATTGTAGGGAAAATATTTTAAACTTTTTGATAACAGTTTTTTTTACAAAAATCCTATGTTTTGATGACGTTTTTAAAAAAATCATATTGACGTTTTTTCATGAAAACGTGGATAATACTATTTTTGTAGTAGCGACGTTTTTTTTAAAAGCATCGCTAGATAGAACTTAAACGATGACGTTTTTCAAAACGTCATTGTAAAGTGCAGATATTGTAGTGCCAATAATATTTACTATTTAATTTCTAATTACCAAATTTCTAATCCACTAGATCATGTTACACATGACGTACCAAAAATATTTATCAAATAATTTCAGAAAAATTATTGGAGGTTACAAGTGTTAAATAATTAGTTATTTCAAAAATGTATAACTTTATGATTTCATTTGAGTACAATTCTCTCAATAATATTAAAGGGGCAAAAATGATAATTATAACTGCAATTCTAATATTCTGGCATTCAAAAATTCTAATTACTTTATCCAATATTTATCATATTAAATCATTGTTATTGGCAAGGTTTCATAATTTTTGCAACTATTTTAGTCACCATAATTTCACTAATACATTTGTGTAACAAAATTACTACTTAAATCATTTGTTAAGCAAATCAACTTCAAATATTCTAAAACTCTATGAGGATGTGTACTTTCACTAAATAATTGCATATATAAAATTTCACTGGTTTTGACCACGCCAATCTTGCTAAATTCACAATATACACTTTTTGGCTAGACGCACACCACATCACATACAACATGACAACTTGCAAGTGGGATTCACAAACGTACAGAGTTTCAAATTACCTGAAATATTTACCAGGGTCATCTAACACCCTAATGAACCTTTCACCAAAAGTTGGGATTAAAATAATTATTTTTCACCAAAATATTTTAGTTTTATGAAAAATCACATTTTTCCTAAAACCATAGGAAAATGTTATCCAAAAATTTCCATTTTTTGACTGTAGGTGCATCTATGTTATATTCTTACATGCACCAAATTTCATGTCAATATCATTAGCTAATTAAAAGTTATTAATAAAATAGTGTTTGTCCTACCCTAAGGACCAATCCCACAAGAACTGCCATACAGGAAGTTATAGTGCTCTAAATGATCTGATTTTAATTTTTAATTAAAGTAGACTCACAGGACTACCTTTTTCGTGTTGGGCGCTTTTCGTTATTCAGCACCTAAAGACCTCATATTTGTGATTCAAAAAGTCAAATTGAAAAGGAATAAATAATACGCGTTAACAAATAATAATAATTACAAAAATTTGAAGGACATCCGTTCATCTTCTCCAATCAGCCAAGGGTCCCGATTGGCTGAACCTGGAAGCTTTTAAAACCTCATTTCCTGGTGATCCAGCCCTCTCCCCGGTCGGCCGGCCACCCCCACTACCCCCGCTACCCCCACCACCTCTGTTGAGGTGGTGGCTATCGTCGGGCGGCGGCATGGTCGCCGAAGGGGTGTTTTCCGACAAACCCGCCACCTCCATTTTCAAGTTTTTTTCCATGAAAATTAAAAATGGAATTCGGCTCGATTGAGCTCGAACTCATTACCTATTGATCTAAGATACTAACACAAGGGGAGAGGAGCAGAAGCATGCCTGATTTCAGGCTTGGATGTGGCTACTCCGACGGGTGGCCATGGATTTTGGCGTTTTCTGATGAACCTCTTCCGATATCGATTCTCCACCGTTTGCAGTGATTCATAAGTCGATTTCAACTACTTGAGGCCTTTTGGAGGTGATGAAAGGATCTAATTGAGCTTTGGAGGGCTATGTATATGAGATCCAAGTTTTAGATGTTATGTTCATGACCATTAAAGGCCTTCCTTAATGGTGGCCAACCTATAACTATTGAAAACCTCCTCCTCTTCATTAAAGAAGATGAAAGGAGGGGTTGGGGAAGAAGAAGGGGGTGTCACTTGGACTCCCTCCATTATTTTCCCTCCAAATGAAACTTCCCTCCTAATTACCCTCATTAAATCACATAATGAAAATAATAAATTAGATTAAATAAATATGAAAAATTCATTAGGCCTTAGGATGGGCCTTGGGCAAGACCTTAGCCCACTTGAATTGACTTGAGCTCTCATTTAGCCTTTAGGGTTAATTTGACCATGGTTGACCTTGGGGTTGACTTGTGCACATTGGAGGTGCACATGACAATTTTCCTAAGTTCAAGCAGAGCTAGGGTCATGCTAGGTCTTCCATGCACCACTCAAGCCCTAACCCTAACTTTAGGGGGCCTATAAGTTTGGGGGATGTTATATCAGCGGACACCGTTCTGCGGTTAGGCGGCTACTGTTGGAAGTCCGTCAGGTTTACTCTTGCTTGTTGTTTTTTGTCTTCATTTGGTGCATTGATGAATCATGTCTTGCAATTTATACCTCGTGTTGTAAAGAAGATTGATTATTACAGTTCTCTTTCTTTATGTTGTACTGATTTTACTTGAACTTGATTTGGTTAAGTATTTCTGCTACCTTTTTTCCGCTTCTGTGAATTTTTACAAACAGAGCCCAAAACACACGGGAGCTAACATAAGAAATACAAATGCAACAGTTCTTAAGAAGGTTCTCTCATGGGCAGTGTGCAATGCTAGTAATATTTGATGATTTATGCTCATTGTCCTGCTGGCGGGTATCGTGAATGCAGTCTAAAGAGTGTGTTGTGGTCTTGTTGTTGGATTCATATCGTGAGATTGACGCTTCTATTGGATGGATGCGCTCTATGCATGTATTTTTGTCCAATTTGGCAGCGTATAAAGGCAAGATTGAGAGCCTTCAGTTATAGTTATTAGGGTTCTCTTATATCACTTTATAAAGACCTGATATATCGTTTGAAGCATCTCAATTGGTGGTCAAAGTGAAACTACCTTCCCGTTGTCCCTAACTTGGATATACCTCAACATGACCGAGCTTGTTGGTGTTGTATATCGAGGGATTCTGACTGGATTCATTCCATACCTTAGAGGAAATAGGTGTAGTGTTACAATTGGTGCACTTAAAAAATAACTAATGCACAATCTTAAAATAAGAGTCCATATTTTGGGGTTGTCCTTATTGATAAACAACTAATTGTAATGAGTCCATATTGATGTGCTGAATGGAGAAATTAGGTTGGACTTTGTGTTTTTTTAAGTAAAATGCACTCAAGACTTATTATTCAAGCTATCTTTTGAGCCTCTTCCTCATTAAATAACTAATACCTACAACTGGTTCACTCAAGACTTATTATTCAATAGATCTTTTATTAAATATTTTAGCTTTATCGTCAGCAAACTGATTCATACCATTTAAATTTAAATTATGATATAGTAATCTTACCATATGTAATACTGTTGAAATTTATGAAGTGAAAGTGGGTGATCGGGCAGACCGGACGGCCTGGGCGGACTGTCCATGCGGATTGATGGAGCAGGCTGGCGGTCTGGTGTTGACAGCCTGTAGTGATGTTCTGGAGGTTGTCGTGCAGACTTGGATAGGAGTCCGTCTATTCTGCGACCTGGTTTGTCGCCAGTTTATTTTGCGGGTTTGGATCTTATCCGCGCACTGCGCGGACTGGTTGCGAGTACGGCAGTTGACTGCTGGCTTGGTTGCTGAACGAGTTGGAGCCTTGTTTGGCGGGCTGGTTTGGGAGCTAGTGGACTGGGCCTTGTCCACAGAGCTTGCGTCATATGTTTGGCAGGTTGCTGTACTTGGTCATACATCGTAACAAGTCCAGGGTGTTTGCAAGTCCGTTGTGTCGGCTGTGTACTGGGCGGTCTGCCTGTTGGTCGTGGACACGTTGCGAGCTAGTGTAATGTCCGCAGTATCCGCAGTGTCCGTTGTTAACCGGGCGGTCTGCTTGTTGGTCGTGGACACGTTGCGAGCTAGTGTGGTGTCCGCAGTATTCGAAGTGTCCGCTATTGACCGGGCGATCTGCCTGTTGGTCGTAGGCTTGTGCTTGCGGACTGGTGTGGTGTCCGCCAATCAGTGCAGACTGGCTTCTTGCCGTGGTGCCTGGCGTTTTGGCTGGTGTCCGGCCTTGTCCTTACGGACTAGGTGAACTGCCTTGTGCAAACTGGAAATCTGGCTAGCAAGTCTGCTTTGGCGGCGATCTTACGCTGTCTTGCACTTGTTGGTTGGCAGGCTGGTCGCGAGTCCGGCATTATTGGTGCGGACAATGCGGACTCGACGGTATGTTTTGTTAGCTACGATCAGGGGACGGTTAGCCTATCTCATAGGGCGGTGATCACACTCCAACCCGTTCTTATAAATAGGACCCCCTAACACCTCATTTGCAATTGAGTGAACAGTAAGTTGGACTCGGATTAATTGCTACAGACTCGGTTTTCCTATCCGCGCGATTTGAGCAGGTTTAACTGGTTGTTGTTTGCAGGTGGCGCGGCTAGCACTGTGGAGCCAGAAGTTTTGTTCTGACTTCGGTCAGGTTCAGTGAAGCTTACAGATTGCAATCAGCGGCTTGCCAGTTTTTTCTCTGCTTCAACTTTTCCAAGTTCAATAACCTGTTTGCCGGACTCGGCGATTTGGCTGTCTGTTCTTCAGTTCGACGGCAGCTTGTAGCAGTCAGCGAATAATGGTGTGTCTGCGCGACCTCGCGGTCTCGACGGTCTCCATGTTCTATTCGTCATCTTGCAGCAGTTCGGGCGGTCTCGGCGACTTCGGCAGACTAAGCGATCTCGGCAGTCTTCGATTCTGTCCGCTCGGATTATTTTGTAATCGTTTCTATTTTCTATTGTGTACTGGCGAAATTATTTCTCGCCACGTATACCTCTCCCTGTAATGAAGATAATAAAAGTTTGATTTGCTTGTCTCTTCTGGTTGCTTCTGGTGTTTGAGCTTGCTTTCCTGTTTCCGCTTGATCAAGGTGTGATCTTGATAGTTCTGAGAATATTAATTTGGCATCAGACTATCTCATTGATCATCTTGAGAAAATTTAGCATGGTATCAGCGGAAATTTCAGTTGCTTGAGCAGTGATCAACTTGTATTGTGCTCTGTGCTTCCGATAGCTTAGACCAGGGTTGTTGCAATGGAAAGGGGTTTTGCAAGAGATCTGGGCATTGAACTCTTAACGCCGACTAACTTTAAGAAGTGGAAGTCATGCATGTAGAGTTATCTTCTGGGAGAGGAGTTATGGGAAGTCGTCGATGGTGAAGACAGGCGGGAAGTTATAGCTGCATTTGGGACTGCTGAGCAGGTGTGATTCTGGAGGAGAACAAATGCAAAGGCTTAGTTTACCCCCAAGCGGGCTGTCTCACCGGAGCTATTTGATCACATCATTGGATGTGAGTCTGTTGCAGAAATTTGGACTTCCCTTGATAAATTGTTAACCAGGAAGAACGTAGCTAGGCTATAGTTCCTGGAGAATGAGTTGGCTAGGACAACTCAAGGAGACCTGACCATCTCTAAGTACTTTCTGAAGATGAAGAGTCTGTGTATTGAGCTATCAACGCTTGATCCTGATGAGCCCATCTCTAAGGCTAAGTTGAAAAGGCACATAATCCGCAGCTTGCGGAAGGAGTATGTGGCTTCTGTAACTTCTGTTCAAGGCTGGGCAACTCAGCCATATCTGCTGGAACTTGAGAATCTGCTTCCTTCACAGGAAAGTTTGGCTAGACAGATGGCTGGAGTCACTATCTCTGAAGGAGTTAGTGAAGCGCTCTTCACAGGCAAGAAGAAAAAGAGATGGGAAGGGAAGAAGAAGAAGACCGCTGTTGAAGATGAGCCTTCAACCTCTTATCAACAAGAGAGGAGTGATGCTCCTAAGAAGGACTGGAAGAAGAGTTTGAAGTGTTACAGGTGTCATCAGCCGAGTCACTTCAAGCGTGACTCCAAGGTCAAGTTGCAGCCTGGGCATGCTGCAGGCAAGGAGGAAGCTTGCTCTAGTATTAAGGAAGCTGGATGGGGTGGAGCTTTTATGATGGGCACTTATGTCTGTGCTTTGTCCGCCATCGACTTTGAAGACGACTAGATCGTGGACTCCGGGTGTAGTCATCACCTCACCGGAGACAAGTCGAAGTTCTCCTCACTACAAACTTACTCAGGTAACGAAGCTATTATTACTACAGATAATACTGTTCATGCAGTAGAGAAGGAGGGGGTTGTGTCCATGGATAGTGATAAGGGGCCACTCACGTTAAGGAGTGTGTATCTTGTACCGGGCATGAAGAAGAACCTCTTCTTTGTGACCAATGCGGTAGACGCAGGTTATCACGTTCTGTTTCGGCCAATATAAGTGAAGTTTCTTCGCAACGTATCAGCGGTAAAGTATGATGTTGCTCACGTTGGGAGGAGAGTAAAGGACTTGTTTGTTCTTGCAACAAGCTCCTATGTTGATTGGATGAGGGCCAACGATAGCGCTGCTATTTGGCATGAGAGGTTGGGGCATGTAGGGATGGATAAGCTGAAAGCTATGACAAGCAGGAGCCTTATGAAAGGCTTGCCTAAGCTATCATCCTTTGGCTATGGTCACGTTTGGGAAGGGCGTCAGTACGGTAAGGCTCATCATCTTCCGTTTGATAAGTCACAAACTCGGAGCAAGAAACCATTGGAGTGTATACATGGTGACTTGATGGGGCCAACTGCTACTGCTAGTCTTGGAGGGAGCAGATACGTGCTTGTTTTGATTGATGATTGCTCAAGATAAACTTGGGTATATTTTTTGAATTAGAAGTCAGTAGCTTTCCAAATGTTTGTGGAGTTCAAGGAGCTGGTGGAGGGCCATCTTGCCTTGCGGATCAAGAAGTTCAGATCAGACAACGGTGGTGAGTTTGTCTCGTTTGAGTTTTCTAACTTCTACAGGAAGCACAGGATCTAGAGAGATCTTACTTGTGCTCATACTCCATAATAAAATGGAGTAGCGGAGAGGAAGATCCGTCACTTGACGGAAACTTGCAAGTGTTGGCTTCATGCAAAGGGCATTCACAGGTCCTTTTGGGCGGAAGGAATGTCCTGCGCAACCTATGTCATCAATCGGATGCATCTGAGTCTGATCAACATGAATTCTCCTCATGAGATGGTGTTCAAGGAGAAGCCTAGCGTAGAACACCTTCGGGTGTTTGGATCAACTTGCTATGTGTATGTCTCGGATGCTTTAAGGACAAAGCTTGATGCAAAGGTAAGGAAGTTTGTCTTTGTAGGCTATAATGAGCAGAAGAAGGGATAGAAGTGCGTGGATCCTACGACAAAGAAGTTTGTTGTATCAAGATATGTGGTCTTTGATGAACTGATGTCGTATGGAGGAAGTTCGGTTGAGCTACCATAGAGCAAGGTTTATGAAGAGCAGAAGGTGGCTGTTGAAGTTGTTCAAAAGGAGCTTGTTGTATCACCAGCAGCTCCTATTGCTTCAATCTCTGGAGCATAGGCTTCTGGTTCAGGAAGCAAGGGAAGCACTGCTTAAAGTTTGCTTGGAAATGAAGTTGAGCCTAAAGAAGCAACAGAGGTGGTGAGCAAGGAGCAACCTCTTCGGAGTCAAAGAGGACTATCAAGCCACCAGCTCGTTATTGCAAAGGCAATACAATGAGTTTAGTTTCATGTTTCTTTGCAGGCCCTCTTGATGAGCAATAGCCTTCAAGCTTCAATGAGGCCACTGGAGTCAAGGAGTGGGAAGGTATTATGGAAGAGGATATGGCTGCTCTCAAGAAGAATGAAACCTGGGACCTTGTGCCTAAGATTGATGACATTACTCTAGTGACTTGCTAGTGGGTGTACAAGTTGAAGAAAAAGGCTGATGGGAGCATTGAAAGATACAAGACTTGCCTTGTTGCTCGAGGATTCTCATAATAGTATGGAGAGTACTATGAGGAGACGTTTAGTCCAGTCGCAAAGATGACTTTGGTTCGGGTGGTGATCGCCTTGGCTGCTTGCCAAAAATGGAGGATGTGGCAACTTGACGTAAAGAATGCTTTTCTTTACGGGGAGATTGATAAGCACATCTTCATGGATCAGCCGCTTGGATTTGTATCTGAAGTTCATCCAGACTACGTCTGCAAACTCAGGAAGGCTCTCTATGGGTTGAAGCAGGCTCCAAGAACTTGGTATGGGAAGATAGCAGAATACCTCTAATTCTGCGGATATCTTGCTTTCAACTCGGATTCAAGCTTATTCATCAAGAAGAAGGGGGAGTTTCAGGTTTTGGTCCTGCTGTATGTTGATGACATGATCATCACAGGGAATTCAGAGGAGGAGGTAGCTAGGCTCAGGGCTGAGCTAGCTATTCGCTTCGAGATGAAAGACTTGGGAGAGCTTCATCACTTTCTCGGTCTCGAAGGGGAGAGGAAGGAGAGCGGGATACTTGTTTCCCAGAAAGGATATGCAGGTCGCATTATAAATTGATTTGGTATAAGGGAAGGGAAGAGTTGCTCTACCCCTCTGGATTGTGGGTTGAAGCTTTAACGAGATGAAGGAAGGATTCTTCCTGATCCCTTAGTGTTCAGAGCTCTAGTGGGGAGCTTGATCTACCTAACAATTACAAGGCCAGACATTGCTTACATTGTTGGCCGAGTAAGTCGGTTTATGACAGAGCCAAGGAAATCTCATTTGGTGGCGGCAAAGAATATCTTGAAGTATGTCAAGGCTACTTCTGATATGGGACTCCTTTATAGGAGGAACATGTGCTTTTCATTGCTAGGATACACGGATGCTGATTATGGTGGTGACTCTGATGATCAAAGATCAACATCGGGTTATGCTTTCAGTTGTGGATCAGCTAGCATCTCATGGTGTAGCAAGAAGCAGGACTCAGTGTCCCTCTCTACTACGGAAGAAGAGTACAAGGCTTCAGCCTTGGCTGCTAGAGAAGCCATCTAGCTAAGGAGGCTAGTAGAGGACGTCTATGAGGAAGTGCAAGGTCCTACTCTACTCTGAGGAGACAATGAGAGTGCTCTCAAATTGGTGAAAAACTCAGTTTGTCACGCAAGGACCAAGCATATAGAGATCGAGCACAATTTCATAAGGTAGAAGGTATTGGAGGGATCTCTTATGGTCGGGCATGTTCGGAGTGAAGACAACCTTGCTGACATCTTTACAAAACTACTGTCGAAGGGTTTTCAACAGCTACGGGGACTACTGGGCTTGATCACCACTTCTCACTTCAAGGGGGAGTTTTGAAATTTATGAAGTGAAATTGGGTGATCGGGCAGACTGGGCGGACTGTCCATGCAGACTGATGGAGCAGGCTAGCGGTCTAGTGTTGGCAGCCTGTCGTGATGTTCTGGAGGTTACCGTGCGGACTTGGATAGGAGTCTGCCTGTTCTGCGACCTGGTTTGTTGCCAGTTTGTTTTGCGGGTTTGGATCTTATCCGTAGACTGGTTGCGAGTCCGGCAGTTAGCTGCTGACTTGGTTGTTGAATGAGTTGGAGCCTTGTTTGGCGGGCTAGTTTGGGAGCTGGAGAACAGGGCCTTGTCCGTCGAGATTGTGCCATATGTTTAGCAGATTGCTAGACTTGGTCATACATCGTGACAAGTCCAAGATGTTTGCTAATCTGCAGTGTCCGTTGTTGACCAAGTGGTCTGCCTGTTGGTCGTGGACACGTTGCGAGTTGGTGTGATGTCCGCAGTATCCGTAGTGTCCATTATTGACTAGGCGGTCTGCCTGTTGGTCGTCGACACGTTGCGAGATGATGTGGTATCCGCAGTGTCCGTTGTTGACCGGGCGGTCTGCCTATTGGTCGTGGACTTGTGCTTGTGTATTGGTGCAGTGTCCGCTAGTCGGTGCGGACTGGCTTCTTGCCTTGGTGCCTGACAATTTGGCTGGTGTCCGGCCTTGTCCTTGCGGGCTGGGCGAACTGCCTTGTGCGGACTGGAAATCTGGCTAGCAGGTCTGATGTGGCTGCGATCTTGCGCTATCTTACGCTTGTTGGTTGGCGGGTTGGTCGCGAGTTCGGCATTGTTGTTGCGGACAATGCGGACTCGGCGGTCTGTCTTGTTAGCTGCGATCAGGGGGCCGTTAGCCTATCTCATAGGGCGATGACAACACTCCAACCCGCTCCTATAAATAGGACCCCCTGACACCTCATTTGCAACTGAGTGAACAGTAAGTTGGACTCGGATTAATTGATGCGGACTCGGTTTTCCTATCCGCACAATTTGAACAGGCTTAACTGGTTGTTATTTGCAGGTGGCATGGCTAGCACTGTGGACCCAGGAGTTTTGTTCTGACTTCGGTCAGGTTCAGTGAAGCTTGCGGATTGCAATCGGCAGTTTGCCAGTTTTTTCTCTACTTCAACTTTTCCAAGTTCAATAACCTGTTCGCCGGACTCGACGGTTAGGCGGTCTGTTCTTTAGTTCGGCGGCAGCTTGCAACAGTCAGCGAATAATGGTGTGTCTGCGCGACCTCGCGGTCTCGGCATACTCCATTTTATATTCGTCATCTTACTGCAGTTCGGGCAGTCTCGGCGACTTCGGCAGACTAGGCGGTCTCGACGGTCTTCGATTCTGTCCGCTCGGATTGTTTTGTAATCTTTTCTGTTTTCCATTGTGTATTGGAGAAATCATGTCTCGCCATGTTTACCTCGCCCATTAAAGAAGATAATAAAAGTTTGATTTGCTAGTCTCTTCTGGTTGCTTCTGGTGTTTGATCTTGCTTTCCTGTTTCCACTTGATCAAGCTGTGATCTTGATAGTTCTGAGAATTTTAATTTGGCGTCAGACTATCTCGTTGATCATCTTGAGAAAATTCAACAAATACTTTAAATTATGTGAGGTTATCTTTGTAATTTCATATCGTGAGGGTTAGGGCAGATTTGAATGTTTCACATATTTATGTTAGACTTCATATTTTTTTTTATTCTGTGTTGTTTGCATTCTTTCAAAATTTAATGAGTCCTATTGCGGGTCACATAGCGTTTTTTCGGTCCAAAAGAATCGAACCGTCTTAGCTTGAGCAGACACTTGTGGAGAGCAGGTTGAACTCCAAAGGAGATCTCCAAGTTGCTCTTGGAGGAGGACTTGAGAATCAAAAGGGGTCTTCAAACTCCGAAGAAGATCTTCAAGTCACATTTGAAGGAGGACTTGATATGTGAGGGAGGTCTTCAAATTTTGAAGGAGATCTCTGAGTGGACTTCGACGAAAAATTTCAGAACTCTCCTCTCTCTTCTTGATTTCTTATCTTCTAATGAATTCTAGGGGTCTTTTTATAATTTTTCTGATGAACTCTTTGGTAATTGCACCATCTTAGAGTTTGAACGGGTAAAAGAGCCATCACGATTTTAGTCACGTGAATCATGAATTTCTGAAAAATGACGGGCATGCTCCCCGGGCAGTCTAGGAATGTTTGCTGGTGGCTAGAGGCGGCAGTGGGTGGCGTTTACAGTGGCGGTGAAAGGTCGGCGCGCATCGGCCCACATGGGGATCGTGCGTGGGAGCAGCATGCACAAGAGTGGGTGTGACATGCGCATGCAATATTACATGTTGGATGGGCGCAGACATGCGTAGGGGGCATGCTGCGCAGTCGTCCGGACGGGGGTGGGGGACCCCATTTTTGTAAAATTTGATGAGGTCGAATGAACACTCTCAAACAACCAAGAAAGTAAACTACTAGTAATGGAGAAACAACAACAAAACTTATATTAACTTCACTATTCAATTACAACAACGAGACATAAGAGCGTGAGACATGATTTCGCATTGAATTGAACGGAGAACAAAATAGACAATATAGGACAAACAAACTAAGACAATTTAGCCGCATGTTCGCTCCTCTAGCCGCCTAACTGCGGAGGTCATCTGAACAAGTCACTTATTGACTGCTGGAGAACTGCCAAGGAGAAGCATACTGCTCTGGTTGCTTCACCGCGATACCATTAACAATATTGACATCGTCAAACGTTAGCCACTTAACTACTAAATTGTTGTGTGCTACTCCACAATAAGGCTACTACCACTGACATAACAGTCAATACTTGTCACTTAGTCACCCAGTGCTAGTCGCACAGTCCGCAAACAAACTAACCAGAGACCTCTTCTTCCTTGTCGTGTGTTTAAGAAACATTTAACCGCAGTCTTTGCCCTGAGCTACAGTTCTCACTTTTTTGGTTCAAATGACGGGGTCAGGACCCCTATTTATAGGTGAGGGAAGGGAATATTCTAGGAATCTGCAACCGCCCGTCAATATCAAGATCATCGGCGGTTACGCGGTTAGACAAATTCTAACCGTGTGACTTCACTTCAAAAATTCAACACCCCCTCCCCTTGAAGTGAGAGTCAAAAATAATGTCAAGCATCCCTCGCAACTGCTCAAAAGTCCCCTTCGAAAGATTTTTTGTGAAGATGTCTGCGTGATTGTCCTTACTCTTCACATGCTCCACAACTAGAGATCCCTCGGCCAGCACTTTCTCCCTAAAAAAATGATGCTCGATCTCGATGTACTTTGTATGCACGTGACACACTATATTTGTAACCATCTTCAGAGCACTCTCATTGTCACCGCAAAGCAGAGTAGGACCATGCACCTCCTCATGGATGTCTTCCACCAACCTGCGCAGCCAAATACCATCCTGGTTTGCCAAGGATGGCGCCTTGTATTTTGGTTCTGTAGTGGAGATAGACATTGAATCCTACTTCTTACTGCACCACAAAATAGCCGATGATACCCACATGAAGACATACCAAGTTATCGACTTTCGGTCATCTGTATCTCCACCATAAAAAAACATTCGTGAATCCATGCAAGATGTAGTGCGTGTCTTTATCATACAACAATCCCATGTCCAAGGTGGACTTCACGTACTTCAATACTCCCTTCATAGCCTCCAGGTGAGGCTTACGGGGCTTCTACATGTACTGACTTATTCGGCCAATAGCATAAGAAATATCTGCCCTGTAATCATCAAGTAGATCAAGCTTCTCGGGCACTAGAGCCCGAAAAACTTTAGGTTCTGGAAGAATCCTTCCTTCATCCCTCTGAAGTTTCAGCCCAACTTCAAGTAGAGTAGAGCTGCTTTTCCAATTCTTCATGTTGAATCATTGCTCGATTCGCTCTACATAACCCTTTTGGTCTACTAGCGCACCACTCTTCTTCCTCTACACTTCCACACCAAGAAAATGGTGAAGTTCACCAAGATCTTTCATCTCAAACTAGATAGATATCTCCACCATAATCTTCGCCACCTCTCCATCATAGTTCCCCATCAAGATCATGTCGTCGACGTAAAGCAGCACCAAGACTCAAAGATCTCTCATCTTCTTGATGAATAGACTCAATTCTGAGTCTGAAGCAATGTACCCACAAAATTGTAGGTATTTCACAATCCTTCCATATCAGGCTCAAGGCACCTGCTTCAATTCATACATGGCCTTTTTCAGCTTACAAAAATATCATAAATGAGTCTCGAATACATACACTAGTGGTTGCACCATAAAGATATCATTGTCAATCTCCCCATAAAGAAATATAGTGTTTATATCAAGTTACCAAATCTTCCATATTTGGCAAGTTGTCAAATCAATCACCATCCGCATCGATGTCATCTTGGCCAAAGGACTGAATGTCTCTTCATAGTCTTTATCGTACTGCTGTAAGAACCCTCTAGCAACAAGACGAATCTTATACTGATCGATACAACTGTCTTCTTTCTTCTTTAGCGTGTACTCTAATTTGCAAGTAACATGAGTAATATCATCTACCTTTGGTATAAAATCTCAATTTGTAGGCAGCCATCTCCTCATTTATGACATCTTCCCACTCATTCAATCCAATGATATCTTCAAAGTAAGCCAGCTCCCGCTCGTCTAGACGTCTGGAAAAGAAACATGAGACCATGGTTATAGTATTGCCTTCTTTATACCGAGCTTGTTGTATGATGGTCCTCTTCGACCTTCATAAGATCGCACCACTCTCCATCACTTATATTGATGCATATTGATACCAGCTCCCTTGTCCGAGATAATAGGAGCATTGCTCCCCTTGCTTCCAGAACCCGAAGCACCTGGCCCTAAGCTTGATGAAACAGGGGCTCCTTCAGATAAAAGCAGCTCCACCAGAAGATCTTCATCAACATCTTTTCTTCTTCCTTCTTTCATGGTCTCATGTAGCTCAATAGTAAACTACCCTAGTGTGACGTCAGCTCGTCAAATACTACATCCCTCGAAACAATAAACTTCTTTATCTCAGGATCATGCACTTCCATCACTTCTTCCGCTCATCAAAACCGATGAAGACACATTTTCTTGCCTTAGTATCCAGCTTGATCCTGAGAGCATCTTGGATATGCATGAAGCAGGTAAAACCAAACATACAAAGATGTTTCACATTAGGCTTATCCTTGAACATCAGTTCATGAGGAGACTTCATATTGATAGAACTCATAGGCATCTAGTTGATGACATATGTCGTACATGCCATCCCCTCTGCCCATAAGGCCTTGGGTATGCCTTTAGTATGAACCCGGCTCTTACACGTCTCTGCTAAGCGACGGATCTTCCTTTCTAGCTCTCTATTTTATTGTGGAGTATTTGTACAAGTCAGTTCCCTCTTAATCTTGTAATTCCTGCATAAGGTAGAGACTTTATTGGAGGTAAACTCTCTTCCATTATTTGTCATTAACTTCCTTATCTGCAGTCTCAGCACTCCCTCAATGAGCTCCTTAAACTTCACTAACTTTCGGAAGACTTCTAACTTATCCTTCACAAAGTACACCCAAGTATATCTAGTAAAGTCGTTAACTAATACCAGCATATATTTATTACCTGAGTATGTGGGGGTGACACACAATCCCATCAGATTACTATGGATACACTTCAATGTTGTTTTGCACCTGGACAAGGACTTGTAAAATGAAAGGCAATGTGCATTCCCAAACTGACACCCTTCATACACATGACCGTAACCCAGAGATGAAAGACTAGGCAAGTCATTCACCAAGCTCTTTGGCCCTATAGGTTTTCAATTTATCTATCCCAATATGACCTAGCCTCTCATGCTAGATAGAAACACTGTCATTCGACCTCATCTTCTCCACATAATAACTAGTCGACATCACAAATAAGTCTTTCGCACGCCTTCCCGTGTGAGTAACATCAACCTTCACTACTAATAAATTTTGAAGGAACTTCACTTCTATTGGTCCTAGCAGGACTTAGTAATCTGCATCTACTGCGTTAATTATCGAGAATAAGTTATTTTGCATACCTAACACATGATACACACTCTTTAAGATGAGTGGCTTCTCATCATGTCCCGAGAATAATATCCCCTCCTTCTTTACTGCATATACAGAATCATCAGCTGTAATGATGACATCATTACCCATATATGCGTGACGGGAGGAGAACTTCGACTCATCACTAGTGAGGTGATGACCACACCTAGAGTCAAATATTCAATCTTCTTGGGAGTTGTTGGAGGCCAAGGCATCAACTTACATTCCATCGTGTTTGGCAAGAAGAAATTCCCCCACTCATCTCTACCTTTGGATCCTTCACCTCTCTCCGTCATATGTCCTGGCTGGAGATTTAGCTTGCGGTTCTTCTTCATAAGACCAACCTTATGTCACCTGAAATGTCTAGGTCCTTTCTGACCTCCATCATGCTTATGAGCAACCTTGCCTCCCTCCTATTGTGATGAGGTAGAAGTGTCTTCATTGTCAAATTTCTTCTTTTGCTTGTCTCATGTATAATGTATTCTTCCAAAAGTATAAAACCTCACTATCTCCCCCTGAAATCCAGCAACTAGACATTTGTCTTGCTAAGCTCTCCTGAGAAGCCAACATATTCTCAAGCTCTAGCAAGGATGGTTGGGTAGCCCGAACCTGCACTGAGGTTATGAAGGCAACATACTCTTTTCGCAGGCCACAGATGATGTGTCTCTTCAACTTTGCCTTAGAAATCGGCTCATCTGGATCAAGTACTGAGATCTAAGCACACAAGTTCTTCATTTTAAGGAATAATATGGAGATGACAAGTCTCCATGAGTGGCTCTAGCAAATACATTCTCCAAGAACTATAGTTTAGACATATTCTTCTTATTGAACAACCCATCCAAGGATGTCCAAATCTCAGAAGGTGCCTTGCACTCCATGATGTGGTCGTTCAAGTTTGGAGAGATTGCTTGCTTGAGTGTAAACTCAGACTTAACATTAGTCATCCTCCATGTTCTCACTTCTTAGGCATTAACTCTGGCAAGAACAACCACTTCCCTTACCTCTCCCCTGACAACCTTCCAGAGGTATTCACTAAGCAAGTAGTTTTTTATGTAAAACTTCCACTTCTTGTAGTTGGTTTGAGTTAACAGTTCAATACCAAATCCTTTGTATAACCTCCCTCTATACTAGTATTCTTGGTTTACATCTTCCAAAGGAGCTTAGCATCTATAGCTAAAACCTGTGTGTCTTTGATACTATGTAAAATATGATGAGGTCGAAGGAACATTCTCAACCAACTAAGAAAGTAAACCACTAGTAATAGATAAGCAATAACAAAACTTGTATTAACTTCACTACTCAATTACAATAGTGAGACATACAAGCGCGATATATGATTTCGTGTTGCATTGGATGGAGAATAAAATAGACAATATAGGATAAGCAAACTAAGACCGCATATCCGCCTGTTCGCACCTCTAACCGCCTAATCACAGAGGCCGCGCGAACAGGTAACTTATTGAGTACTGGAAAACAACCAAGGAGAAGCACACTGCTCTGGTCACTTAACCGCGATAACGCCGACGGTATTGATATCGCCCAACGTTAGTCGCTTAACCGCCAAACTGGTGTCTGTTACTCCACACTGAGGCTACTGCTGACTTAATCGCCAGTACTAGTCGCATAGTATCCCACCGTTAGCCGCACAATCCGCAAACAAGCTAACTTGAAACCTCTTCTTGTGAGCGAAGGGAATATTCGGGGAATCTGCTACCGCCCGGCGATATCAATATCGCCGGTGGTTACGATGTTAGACAAATTCTAACCGCGCGACTTCACTTCAAAAAAATTCAACAATTTGGATTCAGAGTTGTCTCTTGTCTGGCTCGAGGGCGCTCTCACCCGATTCACTCGGCCTACCTTGACGATTTGATCGAAGCCTAAATTTTGGCTAAGCTGTCATGACTTAGAAAATATCAACTAACGGGGAAAACCTGTGAATAGGGTAAGAAATCATGTGACTGGTTTGGTGCCGACCAAACTTCATTATTTGTTGTTGTTTACAAGGTTTGAGAGAAGTTGAGGGCGACAGACCGCTCATTGATACAACTTGGGGCGAGAGAGAAAGAAGTACACGTTCGGAGGGTGACTGGCCACCACTCGTGAAGCTCAAAAATTGTCATTTGCTGCTGGTGGAGAATGCTTGTGATCGCTGCCCGAATGTTGAACGTTGGGGATTGTACGCAAGGGGATTGCTGAGGAAGGCCTTCCGGATGCTTTGCACGTAGGTGCATTGTGAACTTCGAGGAGTCTTCAAGGTGTTCGAAGATCTCTGAGGGCAGCGATTAAGATTCCTGCATAGCTCTAGCCTAAAGAGGGAGAAGTCTGAAAGGAGAAAAATTAGAATGAAGGAAGACTTGTGGTCATATTTATAGGGCTCGTGGGTGATTATGGTAGTTATGTGGTTATCCATAGACCGTAACCACTATTTTTACTATTTACTGCCCAATTTAATATAGTTTAACGCGCGCATTATTATTATAGTTTTACTACGCGCAACCTGCCATTATTTTGGATAATTGCACTCACCCATCATATGTGGTTACACCAGTGGTTATGCTAGCGGTTACCCGTGTAATGGATGGTAGAGATCGCGTGAGGTTGATCGGACAACGATATTTGGGCGGCGGCCAAAGTCCCCAACGACGGCAAAGAGCCCGACCGGCAGCAAGACCCGGCCGGTGACGGGGAGGGCTATGACATGGGCGCCGCTCGACCGAGGCTGGCCGGCCGGGAAAGGCCGGCCTCTAGGCTCGGCCACACGCCCCGGGCGCGTGCCCGAGGGAGGCCTGCCGGGGAGGGCCGGCCGCGGGGGCACCGGTCGCGCGCTACAGGCTTGCTGCCAAGGGAGGCCGACAGGGGAAGGCCGGCCACGTGCCGCGGTCGCGCGTCCAAGGGCAGCTGGTCGGGGGTGGCCGGCCGCGGGGGGCGTGCGGTCACACGCTGCATACACGCGGCCAAGAACGGCTGACCGAGGTGGCCAGTCGTGTGGGTCACCTGGCATATGCAGTCATATTGCATTGTAAACCCATTTTATATTAGCAACACATAACGTGTTTGATGTCTGGCACATTCGGGCTATTTAGCATAGTTAATTAGTTATTTATATATGTTTTATTATATTTGGTTGCAAAATGATGACTTGCAAAGTAATGTGTTAACTTTCCCTCTAGATGTATTGAGCGAACTATTTACTAAAAGATACGCATCGTGAATTGCTTGGCTTGATATTTTCCCTTCATCCTTAGTTCCTTTCAATGGCCACAACTCCAATGGCCACAACAATTCCTCTCATAGCCCACTGTCATATAAAAAAAATTTGTGCTCGGGGTTGCGAGCGGCGGAAGTGTCGTGGCCGCCGCGCATTGGGACTTCTTGTGCACTCTTTCTTCTCGTCAACAACGGCATGCCTATTTGATCGAAAATTATTCCATAGAGAGCTCAAACTCCGGGTTTCCTCTTCCCGACAGTACTGAACGGGTTCACAAATCTCAATAATTTTTTAGTTTTTGATCCCATCAACACTTCTTTCACGCGGGAAGAAATTATGGGCTCAGACAGAAATTTCGGAACTAGCTGCGGATGCAATAATTTCTCCTATTTGATACCCATCATTTTTCAAACTTTTTTTTTTCTTATGCAGAAATTACCTGAGGTGGGTATGAACTGGAGCATCCATCTACGGCCGCACGTTTTATATTAATTTATATTTTGACTTGAGGTTATTAGAATTCTCTTAATTAATTATATCACCTTATAGTGATTGAGGTTGTTGCATTGTATATAAAATATAAAGTCATAGCATGACTCAGATACAGTCTCATAACTCATGCAATTTTAAAATAACGACTTCATATTGGGAAAGAGGGATAAGATGTGGTAATGTGTTTTATAGTCAAGTGTAGGCATATAACGGTTTGTATGGATGCCTGCATACACTTAAATGAGCATTGAGAAGTTCGTGCTTTGAAATATGTGCGGGTTTTCATGTGGATTGTTGAATACCCGTACTTTACGGTAAAGTGCATCACCGCACTTTATACCCCGATCCAATTTTCGGGACCGGACTCCATTTCCAAAACTAAATTTGGGTGAAACAACAGCACAACTCGTGGCATCTCGGCACGTGGTGTCATCTCGGGAGGCCACTAATGTTATGTTATTTTAGCGAAAGTTTCGTTGCCGATCTCCTGGGAGATTATTTTGGATCTCCTGGGAGCCAGCGCGTTTTAGACACGAAAACCACTGAAATTTCTCGTACTTTTAAGATCACCACATGCAGTGGCGGAACTAGGATTTTGAAGTCGCAACTCGCACGAGCACAATCTAAGTACTGTCAATTTGGGGGGTTTAGGGGCAGCACCGTCGAATTTTTTTTTTGCACTAACTAAAAAGTTGCATAAAATTGACGGGACATTCCCGTTAATGCGACTAGAACTAATCGATATGCACATCACAAACATCATAGATCTGGGTTTACTGTCACAGGTAGGCTTCACATAGCATGCCTAAATCCAGACTCGCATGTCGGATTACTAATGTAAAAAATATGTCGGGGAGGGACACAATCGACCCGGAGGTTCGCAATGAACCGAGGGAGACACACACCCCGTCCAATTGAAGGCGGGTGGCCCTTTTAAGCAAACTAAAACAGAAAACCGGGGAACAAGAGTAATTACCAATGATGTGTTCCAGTAACACAAGACGATTGGAGCTCCAAATCAACCCTTCACGATGGATTCCAGCAACATAATGGTGTGTACCTAACATTAAAATGCTCGAAGATTAGCATAGATGAAATTAGTCCAGAAATTCTGAAATCTCCTGATTTCTGTCCAGAAATCTCCAGATTTCTATACTGAAAAATCATGGATGATTTCTGGACTGATTATCAGTCCAGAAATCTGGAGATTTCTGGGCTGATTTCAGTCCAGAAATCTCCAAATTTCTGGGCTGATTTAAGTCCAGAAATCTCTAGATTTATGGACTGATTTCAGTTCAGAAATGAATGATTTTAAGTGGTTTTAAGTGATTTTAAGCATGAAAGAAGGAAGAAGAATATTCATTTTAAGCAGGAAAGAAGAAGAAGAAGAAGAAGTTACCAGCAGCCGAGCAGCGATCTGCATGGGAGCAGCTGAGCAGCGATCTGCACGGGAGCAGCCCAGCGGGAGCAGCAGTCGCCGATGCCTGGTGGGCTAGGGCACGAGAGCAGCGGGAGCAGCTGAGCGGCGATCTGCAGCGGTGCGAATATGCGATCATCGTCGATGTCTGGCGCCTGGCAGGCTAGGGCACGGGAGCTGCAGGCTTAGCGACGAAATTTCTTCTCCCCCGGTGAAAATCGCGGAAAAAACTGGTCGGACACGTGCCCTACCATGCCCAGGGCTAGTTCCGCCCATGACCACATGTGTCACACTGTTATTTCACCCGGATTTAAATTTGACGCAATTTTTCAAAAATTTAGCCCATATTTGTGGGTGAGCAGTTATTGATGTTTTGAATGGAGAAATTATTAGGTTAGAGGACTTTGAGGTTTTTTCTATATAAAATGAACCGAAGACTTGGCATTATTTTATTCATTCATGGTCTCTTTCCGTGTTTGGGGCATTTTTCCCTTTAAATAATTAATACATGAATATTCCTCAATAAATATCTTATTAAATTTTTTAGTTTTAATAATTATCTGCAAGTGGAAGGATACCATTTAAATTAGGGTGGTGTTAAAGGCACACCATTTTCGACTATGTGCACACTCATAAAAAATATAATCCTTAATAATTTAGGTTTTCTAAACCCCACCAAACTAAAGCTGAAGCAGCCCGCCTCCCCCTTCCTGATACGCGCCTTTTTGAACTGCGTCTTCTACGTTCATTTTCAGGAGAAGTGTTCAACATGAAAGTTGTATATCTCGACGATATATACAACTTTCATGTTGAACACTTTTTGATTTAAAGCCGTTTAGGCCCCCGATTTGGCCCCCGGAAAAAATCACGCGGAACATTTAATATTCCGCGTTTTTTTCCGGGGGCCAAATCGGGGGCCTAAACGGCTTTAAATCAAAAAGTGTTCAACATGAAAGTTGTAGATATCGTCGAGATCTACAACTTTCATGTTGAACACTTCTCCTGAAAATGAACGTAGAAGACGCAGTTCAAAAAGACGCGTATTTCATTTAAAAAAAACTATGCAATCACGGCAACGTCATCCTCCCCACAACTCATGTGGGCATGTACTGCAGATGCGGGTGCGTTGTAGCAGCTTTGGAGGTGTTCCGCCGGGTTTCGAGCAAAGACGTCGTGCTTTGGAACGTGATGATCGGAGGGCTCGCGATGCACGACCATGACCGCCTTGCCGTCGATCTGTTTGCTCTGATGAAGGAGACGGCAACGGCGCCCAACGAGTTCACATACATTGCAGCTATGTTTGCTCAGACTGTGCACATAGTATTGGTGTGCACAAAGTCGAAGATGGTGTGCACATAAAATTCCAATGGGTGCACATAGTATTGGTGTGCACAAAGCCGAAGATGGTGTGCCTTTAACACCACCCTTAAATTATGATGTAGTAATCTTATCACATCTAGGTTCCGTTTGGCACGGTGGTGGCGGTCGTTAACGCATGGGTTAAACCACTAATCATTAAGAATCACCTAACAAATATCATTCGTTTGAACATAAAAGTCGATGAAGTTTCTTTGCTGAGCATTAACGAATGACAATTTAACCCCCATGCTCATGATCGTCACCATAGTGCCAAACGGAGCCCTGATCTTTTAAGTAATGTAAGGTCATCTTTGTAATTCCATGCTGAAAAGGTTGGGGCAGATTTGGAAGTTTCGATCAGATTAAGGCTTCGTTTAGCAGTTAGCACTGATAGGAAAACACAATGAATCAATCTTATATTCATAAGTGGTAAGATAATTTATGTACAAGTGCATGTGAGGGTGTTCACAGCACCCATGGTGAGCATAGAACTGTAAAAATTTGTGAGACGCGAAAAACGGGAAACCAGGACGAAGAAACACTCAATCAAACCAAACCAAGTAAATCAGATCCAAACAGGAGAGCAAGTAAATTTTGTAATATCAAAAATCTTTACAAAGCGAGACATGCATGGTGTGACATGATTCGTCAACGTACCTGATATAAACAAAAAACAATAAGGCAAAAACTAGCAGCGCGAACTGAATGAGTAACCGCCGACTCTACCGAGCTGCACCATGGAGTCTGTTGAAACTGTCAGGTCACAAGAACGCAACCTAACCGTGCGGACACCCCGTTATTTCAATGCTGAAGAACTCTGTCTGCAATCTGCTAGCCGCTTAACCGTAAGGTTGTCTAGCCGCCAGATTATCCGCGAACAGCTGTTGCCGAACTGAACAGACCGCCAGAAGAGGACAACTTTATTGAACTGGGAGAAGACCGTCTGGTCGCAAGCTGCAACTTGCTGCTAATCGTCGATTGTAACCGCAGAGTCCGCACTGATCCCTGACCTAAGTCAGAACCAAATCTCTGGCTTTTTAGCGTTATCCGCACAATCTGCACAGCAAAAATCGGTCAACTTTCCAAACTGCGTGGATACAAAAACCTGTCCGCAGCAATCGTCCGAGCTCACTTACCGTTCATTCGGTTGTACTGTTGATGAGACAGGGGATCCTATTTATAGGCGCGGAGAGGAGTGCGGTCACCACCCTAGCCGATAGGAACACCGCTCATCTCATGGCGAGCACAAAGCGTATCTGCATAGTGCGAACACGAAACCAATCCGCCTTGTCACCAGGACTTGATCAGTCTGTTATACCTGCAGACACTACGAATACCCCCACCAGTCTGAAACATCCTGCGGACACTACTCCTGTCCCCACACTCTGACCCTGCAATTATACTATTCTGGGCACCCAGGAACCGACTTAATATGGCTGTGACGGGTTGTTGAGGTCACTAAGACGTTACAATCAGACCTTGATCCCATGACCTCCTTTCGATGAGAAGTGATCTAGTTAAGTGCCTCTACGATGACTTCCCAGGATGTCACCCATCCCAGGACTACTCCATCCCGAGCACGCTTAACTATAAAGTTCTTTCACTTCTCATCACCAATTGAGTTGTAGTAGTCCTAGGATGGTGATCTTATGGGAAGTTCTCGTAGGGGCGCTTAACTGGATCACTTCTCATCGAAAAGAGTTCACGGGATCAAGACTGGATGGCAATGCCTCGGTGACCTCAACAACCCGTCACAACCGTATTAAGTCGGATCCTAGGTGCCCGGAATGGGTTAGGTCGCAGGAGGTTATAGAGAGTGGGTTGGGTCCGTTGGGGTGTTGCCCTCTAAGTAAGTTTAAGGAAGGAAGCCCAGATACCTTGCGAGGTGGGTTGAACCGCTGCATGCCCCTTCTAACAAAATTATAAAGTTCTTTCACTACCCATAGGACAACTCTGCTACACAGTAAATGCATTATATCTAACACCCCCTCCCACAAACTCATGAGGGATCATATACCGAGAGTTTGGACAGTAGATGAGCATGATGGGTCCTCGTCTGCGGCTTCATCATCAAATCTGCAATCTGCTGCTCAGAAGGAATAAAGGAAGGAGCAAGAGTACCACGATCATATTGCTCACGTAAGAAGAAAGCATCAATCCTGATATGCTTAGAAAGTGAGTGATTTACCGGATTCAGAGTAATTTGAATGGCACTGGTGCTTTCATAGTAGAGTGGGATGAGATCAGGAGAAGAGACACCAAGTTCCTCAAGAAGCTAACGAAGCCAAAAAAAATGTCCTCATCGGTAGTAGCTATAGCCCGAAGCTCAGCCTCAGTGTTGGATCGAGAAACACCAGTTTGTTTCTTGGAATTTCATGCAATAAGAGAAGAACCCAGGAACAGACAAAAACTAGTGACAGAGCGACAGTCAACAAGCTCACTAGCCCAAGCAACATCCGAATAAGCGTAGAGTTGCAGAGAACTACTGTTAGAGAAGAAAAAACCACAAGAAATCATCGCTCAAAGAAAGCACAGGAGCCACAGCAGGTTACCATAGTGCACATAGGTAGGCGCACTAACAAGCTGGCTCAACACATGAACAGTATGTGCAATGTCGGGCTGAGTAATGGTGAGGTAGACAAGGCTCCAAATAAGGTGACAATAGCGAATGGGGTCAGAGTGTAAGACCCCTCCCCGATCTGGGGAGTTCTCGGGTCATATGCCCAGAACCGCCATCTTACGGTGACACCAACCACTGAGTTGGTCGCCACCGCATGACGCCGATCCTACCGGCTAGAACGATCATATCATCAGAGGCCAATATTATAATCTTAAGCAACAAGTCCATATCACATCACAGATTTATATAAAAATAAGAATAGAGATAGTCCACAATGAGTATAAAGAAATGAAGAGAGTAAATAAGGCTTATGCCCCTTACATGCCAAATACCAAATCTCTGTCTCTCTCTCTCTCTCAACAACTAAGCAGAAGCTAACACAAAACTCGAAACAACCTGACGTCGGGTAGTAGTAGCACTGCGCGGCAACTGCTCCTCATGTCCTGCCTCCTCGAGCGACTGGTGCGTCTCCTCGTGCAACTAGTGCATCTCCTCGAACTCCTACGGTCACAACCGACCGTTAGTCATAAAGACTAAGCTATTTTGTCCTCGTCTCACCCCCGCGACTCCTAGGCACCGAGCGGGAGGACGAAAGCGGATGACAACAAAGCAGTAGCAAAAGTATAGCAGGTGACAGTGGAACTATTCTAGCAATCATATATATATGAAATTATAACATCTAAATTAGTAGTTCTATAAAACTAGAGCAGTAAAAAGGACAGTAAGTATAAGCAGCGCAGTAAAAAGGTAAAGAAAAGCAGCTATACTATCATCACAAAATGTACTTTAACTTATATGAATGCTCATACAAACTTATAAGTTAAGGTTTTCAAGAAACTCATCATATAAAAGAGCTCATACTAATTTATATGATGGGGGTCTACAATTATAAACTAAGTTACATTAATCTATGAATGTCATGTTATGCGATGCAATGCAATGTTTGTAATGCAACTCACCCACCCGACTCTGTGTACACAGACCTTTACTTTCCCCATTTTTGGAGGTAGCTAGCCTCTCAGGTACCGACCGTCGTGGCCACGGTGGCAGTGGAGCATGATAACCTCCACTCCTAGGCAGGCATGCACACTACCAGGCCTAGACCTTACGTACGCCTCAACGCTAAGAACACAACAACGAAGCTCTTGCGTACTCTTGCTGGCAACTACCAGTCTTTATGGTCGGGTGTGCGCTCAGGGGATAGTCCTCCAGACCTCAATATAAACAACTACTGGTCTCCCCCAAGACCTGCACTCCTCACCAGAGTCTACGTACTTCTGTCGGTGTGCTGACTGGAACAGTACCGAAAGACCCACCACAATAGCACATTCAGGTATATAAAGACCTAATCAAGCATCCAGCTCGCAGAACTAACTTGTCCTGAATATTATAATCTCACGAGCCTTCGGCTCGCATGACTAACTTGTCCTGAAATCTTGTACCCCACCGAGCCTTCAGCTCGCAGGACTAACAAGTCCTCAAACACTCTAACCCATACATAGGTGAGATCGCTATCTTATTCATGCACCCTATTAGACTACTTTTGTCTAACTTTCAGTTTTACATAGCGATTTATGGTTAATCCTGGACTTCCCGAGGTCTACCCGGTGAAGAGCTCGCAGCGGTACTAGGAGATACGATGGGATGAAGCCCAAATCTCCCTTTCTCAGGATATTTAATAGTGTTGGTGACTACCACTTGCTTAAAATCTTCTAGTGTTACTCTTAATTATATAAGTGGTTTGAAATTCTCAAGGAGAATGACGATCTTTCATCGGACTCCGCACTAGCTATACCTCCAAATAACCGTGATCTATGTGAAGTGACTTCCAATTCTCTTGACCAAATATTTCCAAATTCGTATCACAGGTTCAGCATGAGATAAATAGTGAAATATTAGGAAATTATAATTTCTACTTATTTTTGGCCATAATTAAAATTCTTTAACTATGTGACCTACGTCACCTTATACATGAGCTACTATATCCAGAGGTCCTCCAAAACTAAATATTTTATCTGGTGTTCATATTGGTATAATAAATCAGTGGACATAATTTCATAATTTTTCCAATTGATTTGCTCATGATTTCTATTTATGAATATTAATCCAATGTAATCACTTTCCAAATGAAGTACCAATTATATTCAACCAAAAATTCTAAGAAAATTCTCACATGATCATACTATTAGAAAAATGGTCAATATAAATTTTCATGAACATCTACATTGATCTGACTCATGGTTTCACAATTAGATGTTATTACAAAAATGTCATTATTTCATGAAAAATCAGAATATATGCACAAAAATTATAATAAAATTTATAGTAATCCAAAGTGTTAAAAAAATGATCTAGTAATAATTTCATAATTTTCCAAACCTTAGACTTCTATATTTTTTATCAAAACCTCTAAGGGCATATTTGTAAATTGTACTATTCTCCATATGACATAAATTCCAAAAAATCCAACAAAATTTCCAGAGCTATAAAATTATATTTTAAGGCTAGTGGCATATATCTAACATTTTCTAAGTTATATTACCCACATTTCCTATTTTTATATAAAAAGTGCTATAATTAAAATAATTTGAAACCCTAGGGTTTTTAGCTCCAAAAATCCTAATTTCACCATGGATGATGTATCTCATTTCCATAAACCCCTATCCACAGTTTATTGACATGCAATGAGTCAAATGACTGAATTTCCCATTTTTCACCCGTTTTGTTAATGGCACACCAATTACAATTATACCTTCATCTTGCAAATTGAATACTTCAATATGCAGAGGTCCAAATAACTTTAAATTTTTACTAGGGTCCTAATATGATATAATGGGTATGAAACCCAAATTTGGGGTCATTAGGAGTTGTCAAACTCTCTAAATCACCATAATTAGATAAATCAAATTAGGAACAAAACTATAGCAAAATATTCTTCAAAAATTCTCATTTTTGGACATAAGCTAGGTATAGGGCACATACATGCATGGTCAAAATTTCATCCCATTTGGATGTACCATCTAGGAGACAGCCATTCTAATATCTATCCTACCCTAGGACCAGTTCTAAGAACAATGACCTACAGGGAGCTATAGTGCTCCAAATGACTTGATTAAGGTACCAAATTAAAGATAAGCCAAAGGGATACAGTTTTTATGTTGGCGACTTTTTCTGAATCTGCCCCTAAAGAGCCTTATTTTAGCATGCAAGTTACTGCTCAAAATGTAACAGATTTTAATTTAACTCTGCAGATAGCTGATCTATATGAATAAAATGAATCGCATCCGGTTATCTCCTACCTCCAGACAGCGGCTGGGATGAGCCCGACCTGGAACAACTTGATCTCCCATTTCCGGCCACTTGGGCCACTACCACCGCCGGTTCTCATCACCACCACCTCCGTGGAGGTGGGGGCTTGCGTTTCCCGGCGACTAGGCGACCGGAGTTGGCGGTTTCCGGCGAACCCGAGCTCCATTAAAACTACGAATTTTCTCCCACACCTCACATGGATTCAAGCACAATTGAGCTCGAATTCTCTCCTAAATGATCTAGGAAGCTAGCACAGAGGGAGAGGAGGAGAAATGGACCTGCAAGCGGGCTTGGCGCCGGGTTTTGTGGTGGTGCGCCATTGCTGACGACTCCTCCAACGAACCACTCCAATTTCTTGATTCTCCACCAATTTCCTTGATCCAAGATACTAATTCGACTGCTCTCATGCTTCTAAAGTTGATGAATGAGTCTGATTTCGACGAGGTGGAGTGTATATGGCTGGTTCAAGAAGGGGGTGGTTGGTTTTAAGCCTTGGATGCTCCTCTTGAGCTCCAAATGTCCTCCAGCCCAGGAAAACAGCTGCTGAAGCTGTGGAGCTTAAATGGGTGCTTGGGAAGAGAGGAAAGAGGCCACATGGTTGTTTTTCCCTCTTTTCCCTTTTCTCTCTCCTAAACTTGGGGAAAATTCCAATTTTACCCCTCATGCATGTCACTCTCCTCCAAAACTAGTGGGTAGGGGCTGCAATTGACTCATGGGGCCTGTTAGATGGGCTTAGGTTGGGCCTTGACCGATTGGCATTGGGCTTGGAACCTTAATTCCCCATTTAGTCTTAATGTTGACAAAGGTTGACTTTTAGGGTTGACTTGGTCAACTTGATGAGTGGGCTGGCCCCACATGATGGTCATGAGCCCTATGGAACCACACAACATTTTTTTGGTCAAGGTGATGCCCCACTTGGGCTAGTTGATCCATGTTGATCCTAAGGGCAGTTTGATCAATTTGGCCAATTTGGTGACCCTATGATAGAGATTTTGGGATACTTAGGTTTCTTTTAGGGTTAGGGATCCATTGGAAAGCTCAACTTGAGGTGGTGAGTCCAATTTAAAGTGAATTAGTCTAGGTTGACTTGCATACTATTGGGGTGCTTATAACAATTTCCTAGGTCCAAGCTAAACTAGGGTCAAACCTTGATCTCTACTCACTACTCGAGTCTACCCCTAACCTAAGGGGGTCTAGAAGGAAATGAGATGTTACACAAAGAGTGGAACACCATCATTCGGACGAAGCTGAAGGTGAAGCTCTATAGGTGTGTCCACTGCACGAGGGTCAGAAAGAGTAGCCCGAGCTAGGAGATCTGATGTGTATCTCTGCTGAGAGAGCTAAAAACCGATGTCTATAGAGCAAACCTCAAGACCCAAAAATAGCTCAGTTGTCCAAGGTTGGTCATCTGAAACTGCTGCTAAAGTTGATGTTTGATGAAGGCCATATGAGAAGGATCATCACTAGTAATGATCATATCATCCACAAAAAGTAACAAAAGAGTTCGACCATGAGAGAAAGAATGTACAAATAGAGCTGGATCATGTGAACTTGACTGGAAACCGGTGGGTGTAATGGTTGAGTTGAATCGAGCAAACTATGCGCGGGGCACCTTCTTGAGCCCATAAAGGGCTTGCCTCAAATGGAAAACAAGGTCCGGAAGAGAGGATAAACCAGGAGGAGGAAGCATGTATACCTCCTGCTAAAGATCACCGTGAAGAAAGACATTCTTTACGTCAAGCTAAGACAGAGACCAGTGGCGAACATCTGCAACATCAATAAGAGTCTGAACCATAGTCGTGTGAGCGACTTGAGCAAAAGTCTCGTCATATTCTCTTCCTTGCTCCTGCTGAAAACCACGAGCAACTAGCTGAGCCTTGTACATATCCACAAATCCATCAGAGAGAGTCTTGACCTTAAAAACCCACTTACAAGTGATTAGAACAGCACCGGGTAGAAGAGCAACATGGTCTCATGTACAAGTATGCGTAAGTGCCTTTAACTTAACAGAAATAACAACCTGCCACTCAGGTATTTAGGCATCCTTACGGTAAGTAGTCAGCTCTGGAGTGCTACAAGCAGTAGTAGGAAGAGCATGTAGGTCCAACAGAAGTATAACAAGGCTAAGGCGGTCGGGAGGACATCGCTCATGAGATAGGTTGCGACGCACAGGAGAATTGTCTATAGGACACTCGTTGAAGGAGGCAGACACCGAGTCTGGGGGAACAAGGGGCGAGGGGACAGGAGGAGGAGGAGGAGGACGACTAGTGTAATGATAAGGAAATGGGACGATGAGCATGTATGAGGGAGAGGTGGAAGGTAGAGAGGTAGGAGATGGTGTAAGCGGTGGCAAGGAGAGAGGAGGTTGGACATACTGGTGGAGAGGAAGAGATGTAAAGTGGTGGTGTGTGAAGAGTGAGGAACTGCATATCAGAGAGAGTCACCGATGAGTATGAGGTCGAGGAGACAGAGAACACAAAGAAAGGGTGAGACTTGTCAAATGTGACATCATGTGCGATACGAAGTCGGCGAGCAATAGGATCATAACATCGATAGCCCCTGTGCTCAGTACTGTATTCGAGAAAAACACAAGATACAGATTGAGCAGAGAGCTTGGTATGCTCACGTAAAGGAAGAAGAATATAATACCGACAACCAAAAACACGCAGGTGAGTGTAACGTGGGGGTCGGGAGTACAGGCACTCACTAGGACACTGACCATGAAGAAAAGTGGAGGGCTGCAGGTTAATGAGATAGACCGCAATGGAGACAGCCTCAACCAAAAAAATGAGGAGGAACGTGAGAGGAGATGAGGAGGGTGTGGGTTGTCACAATGATATAGTGATTATTCCTTTCACCAGTGTTATTCTGAGCGTGGGCATTGGGACAAGCTAGTTGAGGGAGAGTATCATGGGTAGCTAGTGAGTCGGGAAAGGCATGAGAGAAAGGTACTCCCCCTAGAGTTGGCATGAAAAACACATATAGAATCAGAGAACTGGATGCACACCATAGTGAAAAATTCAACATAGATCTGAAAAAACTCAGAATGAGAGTGCATGAAATAAATCCAACAATAGCGACAATAATCATCAACAAATATAACATAGTACTGATGTCCGCCCTTTGCTATAAAAGGTGACCCCATACATCTGAATGAAATAAATCAAATGGACAACGAGACCTGGACTCACTAGACTGATAAATGAGATGTAGATGTTTTCTAAGCTTACAACCTATATAAGAGTGAGACCTATCAACAAAATATGACCAAGGAGACCAGTACTTATGAGGGACGAAACACGAGAGCCACTGGGATGACAAACCTGGTGCTGCCACTGAGAGAAGCCAATTAAAGAAAGACACAAAGAAGAAGTTGCTGGTGATGATGGAATGGATGAAATATGAAGATGATCAAGGATGTAGACCCCGCTACATCGACGACCAAATCAAAGGAGTGTCCCTATCAGACGATCCTGCACACGACAAGCAAACTAATAAAAAATAACAAGGCAACCGTAAGGCGTGAGTTGACTGACAGATATAAGTTTCATGGATAACTTGGTTATGTATGACATACCAGGAATATGAAAATGGGTGTATGAAGAAGCCCCCGGCTAGTGCAAGGGAGAATAATGTCATATACAACCATAATACTGAGGGAAGACGAGACTGGCTGATAAGACACGAGGTGAGTGATATCATGGGTCATGTGAAAAGAGGCTCCATAGTCAAGCAACCAGTCGGTGGAGGTGATTCCTGCAGAAATGAAGGCAGCCGACTGAGAGGCATAGGTACCAGAAGCATCCGGTGAGAGCACGGAGACAGGGGAGCGATGCAGGGAACCATAAGATAGATGTTGGGCAATTTGCTGGGCAAGATCAGAAATAGAGAGTGATTGTGCCATAACAGAGAAATGAGCTGGAGGAGCAATTGTTGGGTACATTGGAAAATGTGTACCTGATTTGAAGAAGCCCAACCTAGCTCAATGGTATACATCAAGGTGTATTTGATGTTGTTTTAAGTTGACATGTGCAGGTGAAGAATTGATAAAGTATGCAGAAAAATTCTAAGTCCAAGTGTCGACACAGAGGAAGCAGTGTCGACACATAGAAGAAAATTGTCGACACAACACTGGGAAGCAGTGTCGACACATAGCAGTTAGTCTACAACTACACTGGGAAAAAGTGTCGACACAGAAGAAGTAAGTCGACACAACACTGGGAATTTGTGTCGACACAGAAAAAGAGTCGACACAACACTGGGAATTTGTGTCGACACAGAAGAAAAGCGTCGACCTCAACATTGGGAGAATATGTCGACACAGAAGAGTATAGTCGATCTCAAGATTGTCGACATTATCTGAATGTGTCGACACAGAAGAAAATAGTCGACCTCAAGTTTGTCGACACCAGTAGAATGTGTCGACACATTGTCATTAAGTCGACACATTATAGCAGAGTTAAAAAATGAATGTATCGACATCACTGAAGACTGTGTCGACACCAAAGTCAATTATGTCGACACTTACTAAAGTTATGATTCTACAACAACTGTGTCGACACACAGGACTTGTGTCGACACACTGAAGAGTCAAGATCAAGTTATTTGCAGAAGAAGCTGTGTCGACTCAAAGGCAACTTAGTCGACATCACTGAAGACTGTGTCGACACCAAAGTCAATTATGTCGACACAGTTAGACAGATGGTCTCGACACTTTCTGACAGACTGTGTCAACAACTTGTGGTTCAAGACTAAGGCACAGGACTTGTTTGAGGACTTGACAGCTGTGGGTTACCACCGGTTAACTGAAGCTGTCAGACTTGTCAGAAAACGGTTAGAAACCGGATCAGCCGGTTTCCATGAAGAATGTCTATAAATAGACAGATTCAGAAAAATATAGAGGACTAACCTTTTGAAATACATTGGATCAAAAAGTGGAGAAGGATTACAATTCTACTCATTTCAAGAAAGTGCTAGGCACTTAAGAAGATCTTCTCCGGGAGATCTAAGAAGACTATCTAAGGATAGATCTAAGAAGAGTTCTAATCAGAATTCAGAAGAATCATTCAAAGTTCTGGATAGAGAGAGATCAAGTCAGAATTTGAAGAAGAAGAAAGAAACCACCAGTGGATTCTCAAGAAGCTGTTTGGAATCAACTCAGCTAAGTACATTTTCAAGAAGCTTTGAAGAAGGCTAAGAAACAGTTGATTGCATCAGCTGATCAAGAATTGTCTTGGCCTTTTCTCTCTCAACTTTGGCAAGACAGTTAAACAATCTTTTCTATATTTCTGTAGGATCTGTTTACACAGATCTGAGTTGTAAGCCTATGTTATAAAGGCTGAGTGTAGGAGTGTTGAACTCTGAGTGGTAGGGCTGTTTGCCTGAGTGTAGGAGAAGGACATTCTCTGAGTTGTAGGCCTTGGGGCAAGGCTGAGGTAGGGCAGTTGTGCCTGAGTTGTAGGAACCAGTTGGGTTCTGAGTTGTAGGATCTATTGATCTGAGATAAGTGGAAGTTTGGCCGAATCTAGCATACTGCTAGATAGGTGAAGGGGGAAAGTGGATGTACCCAGACCTTGGGGAACCACTATAAAACATAGTGCAATCTGTGATGTTTTGTTTTTTCTGTGATTGCTGTGTTTATTATGTTAGCTATTGAATTGAATTCTGCCTAGAAGTTTCAAAAGAAAAGCAGAACCTATTCACCCCCCCCCCCTCTAGGTGTTTAGGCTGTCTTGAAAGTTAAACTATCAAGTGGTATCAGAGGGAGGTTCCTCAAAAAGGACTTAATAGTCTGAGGTAGATCTGAAAGGCAGATTCAAGATTCAAGAAGATGGGTTCTGGAGAGAATCATAAGGAGCTAGGGTCTATGAAATTACCCATATGCAAGAAGGAAATCTTTGGGATCTGGAAAGAGAGAGTCAGATTGTTTATGGAAGCATCTGACCCAAGGATTTACATCACAGTACAGGAAGGGCCCTTCACTCCAATGAAGATATCTGTTCTTGATGCAAATATCCAAATACCAAAGACTTATTCAGAAATGACCAAGGATGAAATCATCTTGGCAACCATGGATAAGAGGGCACAGAACATCATTGTCAGTGCCATAGATGATTCAACATTTCAGAATCTGATTCACTGCAAGACCTCCAAGGAGATGTGGGACACATTAATTGTCTACATGGAGGGATCTGAAGAAGTAAGGCTGGATAGAAAGTCTATGCTAAATCAGGAGTATGAAAGCTTTAGACAAGGAAAATCTGATAGCATAACTGAGTGCAATAAGAAATTCTATAGAATTGTGAATGAGCTAATATCCTATGGAAGAGTCTTCAGTACCTATGAACTGAATGACAAATTCTTAAGATCCTTATCAAAGGATTGGGATACAAAGATCTGTGCCATAAGAGAAGTGGCTAAATTGGCAGAGATATCTCCTCCAACCCTGTTTGGAAAGTTGCTATCCTATGAAATGCAACTTATGGTAAGGAAGGAGGAGGAAAGAAACTCAAGAGGAGAGCATAGAGAAAAGACTGTGACATTTAATGCTGAAGCCACCAGAAAGAATAGGAGGAAATCACCATCTCCTCCTAAGGAAGTTGAAGAAGATAGTTCTGAAAATTCAGATAAGGGTTCAGTTAGCTGTGAGTCAGATGCAGACTTTGCTGCATTCACTAGGCAATTCCAAAGGTTCTTGAAAAAGAAGCAATGGAAGTCTAGGCCTTCCACATCACAGCAAGTTGATGACTATTATCAGAAGAGAAGGTCATCAAGGAAAGAGAAAAGTAGATCAAAGCCCAGCAAAGCCACTACTTCAAAGATTGTCTGCTATTGTTGCAATAGGCCTGGACATATAGTGGCTGATTGTCCTGACAAAAGGAAGGAATCTTCAGAAAAGAAGAAGACTTATCAGAAAGGCAAGAAGGAGAAATCCTTTGTAGCAAAGAAAGATAAAAGTCTGTCAGACCAGTCAACTTCAGAATCAGGATCTGAAGCTGAAGCATATATTGGACTATATGCTGCATCTGAGGAAGAAGAGTTTATGCAGTTGCTAGACTCCATCAATGAACATCAATGCATGGGTTTGATGACAAGATCAGAAGAGGACATATGCCAGAATCAGTCTGGTCCTAATGAGGTAAACTGTCCTTCTTGTACATCTGTTTGTAGTACAAATGAAGAATCAGCTACATCTGCATCAAGTGATGAAGATGCATCTGGATCTGAAGGAGATGTCTATCAATTGATAGACAAGTATGGGGACTTGTTGCAGGCCCTTAAGAAAAGCAAGAACCTAGTTAAAACACAGGCTCAGGAAATTGCTGAACTAAGGGTAGCAACAACTGAGTTAGAAAAAGTCCTTGATCAAAAATTAAATGAAATTGCCAAGCTGAAGAATATAACTATTATTCAGATGGGCACAATTAATTATACTAATGATCAAGTAAAGAGTCTGGAGGCCAGACTTAGAATTGAAAGGGATTTAGTGGCTAGTTACTCTAAGCCAAAATCTGTCTTACCCTTGATAGATGAATTTGTCACTCAGAAGGGTAAGGCTGGATTAGGATTTAAAGGTAACTCCAGGGCTGGCAGATTCAAGAGGAAAGGCAAAGCCCCTATTCAGCCACTAAACCTTTCAGTCCCCATAAAGTTTAGTAAGGAGAAAGTGCCTTCTAACATATATGATCATGAAGATATTCAAGGTCATATTAAGACAAATGTTCTGAAAAACAAGGGTGTTAAGGCAAGCAGGCCTACCTATGGTCATAAACCCAATGGTTTTAAGAAATCAGTAGGTGAAGTTGCAACAGCACCAGCAATGAACAGAAATTCTTCTGACAAGGATGTATCTAGATCTAGATACAATAAGTTTGAATGTTGGTGCTGTGGCAAGAGGGGCCATTTTGCATTGGACTGCTGGTATAACACAAGTGTTATAAAGAATAAGAGTCTACCTGTTAGAAGAGGTTATGATAACTTTATTAATGCTAACCTGAACCAAGGACCCAAGACTTACTTGGGTTCTAAGGGTAAGTAATTCTGTATTGCAGGTGAATCCAAGTAACCATGCCCCTATATGGTACTTGGATAGTGGTTGTTCCAGGCACATGACTGGAACAAAGGGGCTGCTGAAGGAGTATTCATCTGTCAAAGATGGACATAAAGTGATCTTTGGTGGATCTGAAAAAGGAGTCATCAAAGGATTTGGTAACATCTCTTCTAACCTAATTACTATCACCCAAGTGGCCTATGTAAAAGGTTTGAAACATAATCTAATAAGCATAAGCCAGCTGAGTGATCTAGGATATGACATTTCATTTGGTAAGGATGGATGTCATATCAAAAGGTCAAGTGATCAAGAGATCATATTGACTGGGTATAGGAAGAGAAATGTGTATTGCCTTAATTTTGAATGTGAGAATAAGGCTTCCCCCATTTGTCTTGTAGCTGATGACAATGCTTCTCTTTGTGTTAAGTGGCACAAGAGATTGGCTCATCTAAACTACAAGACAATTGGCCAACTCTTTAGTAAAGAACTAGTGAGGAATGAGCCTCAAGTTAAGTGTATAAAGGAAGGGGTATGCTCAGCTTGTCAAAAGGGCAAGCAGACAAAAACCTCATTTCAAAGCCTTGAAAACAAGGATTTTGTGAGGTGCTTATACCTCTTGCATATGGATCTTTTTGGTCCTATGCCAGTTCACAGTCTAGGTAGGAAGGTCTACACTCTAGTGGTTGTAGATGACTATTCTAGATTTACATGGGTGTTCTTTCTGAGACAAAAATCTGAAACCCCAAGTGTATTATTTAATTTTGTAAAGCAAATTCAGAATGAACTGAATAGTACAGTGGTCAAAATCAGAAGTGACCATGGTACTGAGTTTCAATCTGAAAGCATAACAAACTTGTGTATAGACTTTGGGATTTTCCAAGAGTTCTCCTCACCTAGAACACCTCAGCAAAATGGAATTGCTGAAAGAAAGAATAGAACATTAATTGAAGCTGGTAGAACTCTATTGAGTGACACCTCTCTCCCAGAATATTTTTGGGCTGAGGCAGTTAACACTGCTTGTCATGTCATCAATAGGACTTCTATAACCAAAAGCCATAGAAAGACTCCCTATGAGATTGTGAAAGGCAGAAAACCAAATCTGTCCTATTTTAGGATCTTTGGTTGCAAATGCTATATACTTAACAATGGCAAGTCATATTTGACTAAGTTTGCTGCCAAATCCCAGGATGGGATATTTGTTGGGTACAGCACAAATAGTAAGGCCTATAGAATCTTCAACTTAACTACTCAAGTTGTTGAAGAATCTGTGCATGTTGTATTTGATGAAACAAGATTAATCAATTGTGAGTTGTCTTGTAGATCAAATGACTCAACAGGTATAAGCAAGAAGATGGACAAGCTCTCCATTGCTGAAGCTTCAAAGGAAGATGGAGCATTGGAAAATGAAGGTTGCTGTCCAGGGGGAGTACAAGAGATAATGGAAGCTGATGAAAACCAAGAGGAACAACAGAATGAAGAAGCTGGAGATGCACAACCTGAAGGGAATCTACCTCCAGCTATAAGATATCTAAGAAATCATCCTACTGATCAGATAATTGGTGATCCAAGACAAGGAGTTCAAACTAGAAGCAGAAATCAAAGCACAGTTTTGCATTCTAGTTTCTTGTCCCAAATGGAACCTAAGAAGTTTGAAGAAGCTATCCAAGACCAGCACTGGATTGATGCTATGCAAGAGGAGCTGAATCAATTCAGAAGGTGCAAAGTCTGGGAGCTTGTTCCTAAACCAAGAGGCCACAACATAATTGGCACTAAGTGGATCTATAGGAACAAGCTAGATGAAAGTGGAATAATAGTAAAGAATAAAGCAAGATTGGTTGCAAAAGGATACAGGCAGGAAGAAGGAATTGACTTTGATCAAACCTTTGCTCCAGTAGCAAGGCTGGAGGCAATCAGAATGTTCCTTGCCTATGCAGCCTACCAAGACTTCAAAGTATATCAGATGGATGTGAAGTCAGCATTTCTGAATGGTGATCTTAAAGAAGAAGTATATGTAGAGCAGCCATCAGGTTTTGTAGATCCTCTTAAACCTGATTCTGTGTATAAGCTTAGGAAAGCTTTGTATGGGTTAAAACAAGCTCCAAGGGCTTGGTATGAAACCCTGTCTACCTTCCTCATTGAGAATAAATTCTCAAGAGGAAAGATAGACAAAACTCTATTCCTTAGGGAATCCAAAGGAAAGATCATCTTAGTCCAGATCTATGTTGATGACATAATCTTTGGATCTACTGAAAACAACCTTTGTAAAAAGTTTGCCAAACTTATGCAAGGGAAATTTGAGATGAGCAGTATGGGAGAACTTAAGTTCTTCTTGGGACTCCAAGTAAGACAGACTGATGATGGATTGTCCATATCCCAGTCTAAGTTCACCAAAGAATTAATTAAGAAATATGGTATGGAGTCATCCTCCTCCATGAGAACTCCTATGGGAACAAGTATGCCTATATGCAAAGATGAGGCAGGTAAACCTGTTGATGAATCATTGTATAGAGGAATAGTTGGGTCTCTACTATATCTCACTACTAGTAGACCTGACATTATGTATGCTACATGTGTCTGTGCTAGGTACCAAGCCTGCCCTAAAGAATCTCATTATACTGCAGTCAAAAGGATTCTGAGATATCTAAAGGGCACTCCTACTCTAGGTCTTTGGTACCCTAGGAATAGAGATTTTCTACTAACAGGCTATTCAGATGCAGATTTTGCAGGATGTAGAGAGGATAGAAAGAGTACTACAGGTACTTGTCAATTCCTGGGGGGAAGACTGATATCTTGGAGTAGTAAGAAGCAGACCAGTGTGACAATTTCCACAGCTGAGTCAGAGTATGTTGCTGCTGGAAGCTGCTGTGCACAGCTATTGTGGATGCAGCATCAACTTAAGGATTATGGTATTCAGGTAAGTAGAACACCCCTTTTATGTGATTCAAAGAGTGCTATTTCTATTGCTAATAACCCAGTTTTTCATAGTAGAACTAAGCATATAGAAATTAAATACCATTTTCTTAGAGAACATGTAGAAAGAGGAGACATCTCATTAGAATTTGTAAAAACAGATTATCAAATAGCAGATGTGTTTACTAAGCCTTTAGATGAAACCAAATTCAATAAATTCAAAATTGAATTAGGTATGTTAACCATTGATTAATGTATTAACAAAATCATTAACAATGCAATTGAAGTGGCATATAAATAAGTAAAGGTAATAACAACAACATAATCAAGTGTTAAAAAGGACACATTGAAGTTACAGAAATTAGCTAAGTAAGAATGTGTCGACACATTCAGTAGTAATGTGTCGACTCAGAGAAATTATGTCGACAAGTCAGAAATATTGTGTCGACACAGAGAATATGTGTCGACACTTAAGAGTTATATTGTCGACTTAACCAGAAATATAATGTCGACTCAACCAGGAAAATGGTGTCGACACTTACAGAATATGTGTCGACACTTATCCTTAGAGTCGACACAGAATTTCTGTTTATCTAAGGTGTCGACATAACCACAAATTGGTGTCGACACATAGTAGGCTGAAGTAATGTCGAGACGGTAGAAGTTTGTGTCGACACATTCCGTCTGTGTCGACACATTTTGACTGTTTTTGGCGCCTTTTGAACTTCTTTCAACAGAAGCTATAAATAGGTCAAAAGCTCTTTCTGTCGACACGCTTTCAAGGTTTTCGAGACTAAAACCCTGTGTCGACAGTCTATCTTTCTCTCTTCTCTCAAGCTTTCTCGACAAAACGATGGCGCCAAGGATTGAAGATAACATCAATGAAGGGTATGAGTTGGTGCGCCAGGCCTTTGCAGAGGCGCCGCCAGATGTTCAAGGAGTTATCACCCTCCTCTCTGCATCAGGGTTAGAATTTCTCATTTCAGAACCTACTAAAATCTGGAAGAAGGAGGTGCACGAGTTCTTTATCTCTGCATCAGTCCATTCTACTGGCCTCAAGATTAAGTCTACTGTTCAAGGGACTAAGGTAAAGATTAACCAAAGAAGTTTAAGAAAGATCTTCCAATTGCAAGTAGTTGAGAATGAAGAGGAAGTTCCTATATCTAAGACAAGGGAAGCTCTTCAATGGTGTGGACTAGATTCAGGATTGAAGATTGGAGCTGCATTCCACAGGAAGGGAATGAATCAGCAAGGGAAGTTCTTGTCAGAAGTAGTTGGGAAGGTAATCCTCTGCAAGACAGGTGGACATGATAGGATTTCAGCCTATATGTTCAGCCTGATGACCAGGATTGTATTTACTATTCCTACTGATTGGTCAGGAGTGATCTTTGACAAGATCAAAGAAGGAATCAAGAAGCCTAACATGGCTAGGATCATGAGCCTGTACCTCACTGGAGTGATTCCTGATGTGATACAGCAACTGCAAGGGAGTAAGATCAATCATATGAGAAGAATGGATATGAGACTATTCTCTAGGTGGGATAGGGTGCTGTCCAAGGATGTGCCTGAAGAGAGCAGGCCAGACACCCCTGTGCAATCCCCTACACAAAATCAAGAATCTGAACAAGTACAAGAAGATCCACTGAGGACACAGCTTGACTCAACTGTGGTCCAGGAAGTATCAACACCTGCACAGATGCAGGGGGAGCCAGTTTCCACTCCTGCTCCAAAGGTATCTACTCCTGCTCAGGTATAGGGGGAGCTAATGTATTTTACTATAAAAGACATTGCTCATATTCTTATTACTGCACAGGTTCAGGGGGAGCTAGTGTCCACTCCTACTCCAGACACTACAAATACTGAAGTGCAAGTACAAGAGGAAGCACAGTTAAACTTATCTCAAGATTTAACTACTGCAGAAGTGGCAGCTCAACAAGAATTTACTATGGAGGAGCTATTCCCAGATATTGATACTACTGCTGATAAGGTAGGAGGTGGACCAGATATTAAGAAGTCCATAGGAATGGACATTGATCAGGAAGCTGCAGTTGAACCACAGGTTGAGGATGAGCCAGTGGATGTTGAAGCTGAGCAACAACCCCCTGGAACAGATACAATTCATCATCCACAAGAAAGAATTCATGTAGATACTTCATCTGAAACAGAAACTGAAGAAGCCAGGGTGGCAAAGAAAAGAAAACTTGTTGTCTTTAAGAGAAGAAGCAAGAACTATAAGCAGGCTTTACAGACCACACCTCCACAAGTTTCTCCAGCCTTTGATTACAACAAATTTATGATAGATCTACAAGTAAAGTTGGATGAACAAAGGTTGGCTATGGAAAAGTATGTTGATGAGAATAACAAGTCACTTCAGTTTGACTTAGCTCAGGATATCAAGTCCATCCAGTTTCAGGTCAACTTGCATAAAACTGAAATGACAGATTGCTTCCACAAGGGTGGCAATGCTGTGGTTTATCTAGCTAAACAACAGGAGGCTATCACTACAAAGGTGGATGACATTGCTTTGAAGCAAAGTTATGTTTTGGAAAATCAGATCAGAATGAATGATAATTTAACTGAATCTCATAATGAGATCATTAAGGAGGTCAAGAAGATTGTTCCAGGTCTGCCTGCAGATAGAGCCAAAGAAAGGGAAGAATTTGATAAGAATTTTCAAGCTGCCATTGCATCTGTTAAGACTGCCATCACAACCTCTCAAAAAGAAATATCTGACAAGCTTCAAAAGTTAAGACCATTTTTCAAAGAGGGAGTGAATTATTTGGATGGCCAAATTCGATTTCAAAAGGAAGATCTAAGAGATCATGTATCTAGAGAAGCCATAAAGGGGGAGAGGATGCTAATACATGCAGGCCAAGAGCACTCCAAATGGGTGACCAATAGCATTCGAGCCACTTTGGGATATCCCCCATTGTGTGATGATGCTATGGTAGCTGAATCAGGAATACAATCAAATCTACTTGAAGGCACTTAACCTGAGGTTGCCCAAGTCATTTACCCCCCTCCAGATTTTGACTTGATTGATCAGAAAGTTCAAGGAATGTATAGTCCTCCAAAGGAGGTTACTAATATTGTCTTTGGAAAGGTTGATAAGCCTGAGGCTACTCTGAAAGAACAGCAGGATGCTCTATTGGCAAAGAAGAAATTCAGAGAGCAGGCTGTACTTAAGCCAGATTATGAGCAGTGGAGTCCTACTTCAAGGAACATAATACTCACTGCATGGAAAGCTGTACAAGATAAAGTTCATGAGAGAGGGAAGTGGTACAATGAAATTGAATGGCAGAAGTATGAGGCAAGGCAAGAGGCAATAGTACAATTCAGAAGGAAAGCCAAGCTGGGAAGACTGCCATCAGATGCTAAGGAGCCAAGCAAATACTTCCCAAAGCCTTTTCATTATTTTGAAAGGCAAAGGATCAAGGAAGAAGCTCAGAAGAAAGCTGATCTTAAAGGAAAGAAGATAGCTGAAGAATCAGAAGCTCCTGTGACAGCTACAATTCAGTCTGGCAAAGGGATTATAATTAGAGAGCCTGATCAATCCTGATTTTGTTTTAAATATTTTGTAATGTTGTGATGTAATCATTAAATGTAAAACATTGTAATCAAACATTACCCAGTTATAAACAAAATATTGTTTGGCATATTTTAATGTGCATTCTGTGATGAATGATTTTTTGTTATGTTTTGTTTATATTAAAGTATTCCTGCTATGTCATTAATCATCATTTAGTACTGTTTATAAATGGTGTATATCATTGGCTATAGGGGTTATGACTTCTCCAAATAGGGGGAGATTGTTGGGTACATTGGAAAATGTGTACCTGATTTGAAGAAGCCCAACCTAGCTCAATGGTATACATCAAGGTGTATTTGATGTTGTTTTAAGTTGACATGTGCAGGTGAAGAATTGATAAAGTATGCAGAAAAATTCTAAGTCCAAGTGTCGACACAGAGGAAGCAGTGTCGACACATAGAAGAAAATTGTCGACACAACACTGGGAAGCAGTGTCGACACATAGCAGTTAGTCTACAACTACACTGGGAAAAAGTGTCGACACAGAAGAAGTAAGTCGACACAACACTGGGAATTTGTGTCGACACAGAAAAAGAGTCGACACAACACTGGGAATTTGTGTCGACACAGAAGAAAAGCGTCGACCTCAACATTGGGAGAATATGTCGACACAGAAGAGTATAGTCGATCTCAAGATTGTCGACATTATCTGAATGTGTCGACACAGAAGAAAATAGTCAACCTCAAGTTTGTCGACACCAGCAGAATGTGTCGACACATTGTCATTAAGTCGACACATTATAGCAGAGTTAAAAAATGAATGTGTCGACATCACTGAAGACTGTGTCGACACCAAAGTCAATTATGTCGACACTTACTAAAGTTATGATTCTACAACAACTGTGTCGACACACAGGACTTGTGTCGACACACTGAAGAGTCAAGATCAAGTTATTTGCAGAAGAAGCTGTGTCGACTCAAAGGCAACTTAGTCGACATCACTGAAGACTGTGTCGACACCAAAGTCAATTATGTCGACACAGTTAGACAGATGGTCTCGACACTTTCTGACAGACTGTGTCAACAACTTGTGGTTCAAGACTAAGGCACGGGACTTGTTTGAGGACTTGACAGCTGTGGGTTACCACCGGTTAACTGAAGCTGTCAGACTTGTCAGAAAACGGTTAGAAACCGGATCAGCCGGTTTCCATGAAGAATGTCTATAAATAGACAGATTCAGAAAAATATAGAGGACTAACCTTTTGAAATACATTGGATCAAAAAGTGGAGAAGGATTACAATTCTACTCATTTCAAGAAAGTGCTAGGCACTTAAGAAGATCTTCTCCGGGAGATCTAAGAAGACTATCTAAGGATAGATCTAAGAAGAGTTCTAATCAGAATTCAGAAGAATCATTCAAAGTTCTGGATAGAGAGAGATCAAGTCAGAATTTGAAGAAGAAGAAAGAAACCACCAGTGGATTCTCAAGAAGCTGTTTGGAATCAACTCAGCTAAGTACATTTTCAAGAAGCTTTGAAGAAGGCTAAGAAACAGTTGATTGCATCAGCTGATCAAGAATTGTCATGGCCTTTTCTCTCTCAACTTTGGCAAGACAGTTAAACAATCTTTTCTATATTTCTGTAGGACCTGTTTACACAGATCTGAGTTGTAAGCCTATGTTATAAAGGCTGAGTGTAGGAGTGTTGAACTCTGAGTGGTAGGGCTGTTTGCCTGAGTGTAGGAGAAGGACATTCTCTGAGTTGTAGGCCTTGGGGCAAGGCTGAGGTAGGGCAGTTGTGCCTGAGTTGTAGGAACCAGTTGGGTTCTGAGTTGTAGGATCTATTGATCTGAGATAAGTGGAAGTTTGGCCGAATCTAGCATACTGCTAGATAGGTGAAGGGGGAAAGTGGATGTACCCAGACCTTGGGGAACCACTATAAAACATAGTGCAATCTGTGATGTTTTGTTTTTTCTGTGATTGCTGTGTTTATTATGTTAGCTATTGAATTGAATTCTGCCTAGAAGTTTCAAAAGAAAAGCAGAACCTATTCACCCCCCCCCCTCTAGGTGTTTAGGCTGCCTTGAAAGTTAAACTATCAGCAATAGGTGCATGCTATTGACCAGACTGTTAAGCACTCTGAAGCTTGTGACACTCAGATTTGACGTAAGACACTGGAGGACGAGGAACATGTCGCACCGGTGCACTATAACCCGATGAAGGCTGTAGATGAGTGCTCACAAAGGAGGACTATGGTGGGGGCTCGGTAGCAACAAGGACACCATGATGAGCACACTAGAGGATGTAGTAGTATCCAAGGAGTAGAGACGAGTCTCTTCAGTGATAACTAAATCTAGTGTATCACTGAGAAAAGGTGGAGGATCCCGGTGCAAAAACTGGGCACGAACAGGCTCGAATTCAAGGCATAAGCACATGAGAAACTCATACATGTGCTAAAAGTCACAATCCGGAGATGTAGCAACGCATTGAAGGCAAGTAATGCATGGGGAAGGAGTCATCTCATTGCACTGATGCCAGAGGTCCAAGAGCTCAGTAAAGAATGCCTGGATAGAATGATCATGTTGGTGGCAGACGCGAAGGGTCTGGAATAGAGAGTAGCGCAGAGCCTGACTAGAAGGCAGGTATGGACGACGCAGGTGATCCCACATTGCCTTGGCCATAGGTAGCTGGTAGACAGTCATGCAAATGGGGAGCTCATTGGACTGACAGATGACGGCTATCGCACGAGATTCGTCCTAGCGCAACTTCGCCATGTCGAAACCCTGGACAGAACCGGCAGTGCTAATAGTTGAAGAGTCATCCATAGAAGGGGCGGTTGATCATGGAGGTGGAGATGCTTAAAACCGTCAATGTGGCCTCCTAGATCTAGACCACGGAGGATCACACTGACGGTGGCGGGCCAGACTTTGTAGTTTCATCCATCGAGGATGACATCTGCCTTCTAGAGAAAGGAAGAGGTCATGGGGGCTACAGAGTCAATCAGATAGGATTGAGAGCGACAAACTAGTAGATCGGGAACGATTCTGCGGAATACTAGTGCTCGTCGGAAGCGATACTGCGAGGGTGATCGACTGAAGCAGAAAGAATCACTGAAGCAGATGGATCGGCAACGGCGTAGGAGCAGGATCAGTCAGGATCGGCGATGGCACATAAAGGCGGGATCGGCTGAAGCAGAAAAGACGGGATCGACGCAGGGATCACAGAAGAAAACGAGGCGGAGACGGGATCAGTGTAGGACCAGTCTGGATCGGTGATCAGGATTTCTACGAAGAAGGCCAGCCGCTGGATTTCTATGAAGAAGACGAATCGCTGAAGAAGAAGACGTGATCGGCTCTGGAGAAGGCCTCTGCGGCGCTGGAGAAGAGGGCACGATCAGGATTGAGAGGAGAGCGGCGGAAACCCTAACCTCCCTCTGATACCATGATAGGAAAACACAAATAATGAATCTTGTATTCAGAAGAGGTAAGGTAATATATGTGAGGGTGTTCATAACACTCATGGTGGGCCTAGGACAACTCTACTACATAGTAAATGCACTATATCTAACAAGCACAACTTATTTGCTTCGACGAGTTTGGTGAAAAACACCATTATCATAGAATGTATGTTTGACAAGAGAAAGGTTATGACCGCAAACAAGAAAATAAGCTAGTTTTGAGCATAAAATGCATGAATATTTTTAGGTGAGGCCAGACGTTCACAAACGACGGTTCATTATCACCCCGTTCACGGCCTCCACCACCGTGCCAAGCGAAGCCTAATATGGCTAGATTTCCCATTTTTCTTATATATAGACTGGTTGAAAAAGTTGTTGGTATGCTCGACGCACATTCCTTTCTTGTGAGCGATATTAATCTCGCCGTAGAATCCCGCTTGCACCCATGTCGCGCTGATATTAATTAATGAAAGTTTGTTAAAACAAAATTTCCCCTTTCTTACAAGTCCTAGATTTGTTCTATATATGACACTAGTTTCTTACTTAATATGCCCCGGGCCCTAATATAAGTCCAGATATCATCTCCATTTCGATATATTATTACACTTTTCAGCATTGATATGTTTATTCTTTTTGCGGCCAACTGAACCCTCTTGATATATCGGACTAAATGACACCGTTTTAGCTCGGGAGTGGTCCACAGTCACAGAAAATTGACGGCTGGGAAGACATTTTTTGATATGGAAAACCTGTCAACTTGGTGAAAAAACACGTGGTCAGATCTGTATCGACCATACTTCCACTATGTGTTGTCATGTTACAGTGCTATTGTGGGAAGCGAGGGCAACAAGCTGCTTCTCATTACAATTATTAGAGAGAGAGTACTGAGCTCGGAGGGTGGCAGATCACCTCTCACAGAGCTAATTCTTTTTTTTACTACAATAGGGAGCTTCACACTCTGGATGCTTTGGATATTTTGGATGCTTTAAAGACTTTGACTGGGGCTTGTAGACGGGAGTATCTTGCTTTGTTTTTATTGATACTGGATGTTTGGAATCTTGAGCGGCGCTTTCAGTGTGTCTTATCATCTGCGGGTTGTCTCATGTTATGTTTGGAGGAGTCTGAGTGTTGGTCTCCTCGGCTACTAGTATGCTTGATCCAGAGTTGAGAGCGTTGAGCGCTTAGGGAAATCCTGAGAGCGGTGCACTCGATGACACACTTGGAGTGGGCTTGAGAGCGGAGCGCACGATGGCGCACTTGGAACGGACTTGAGAGCAGAGTGCGGGACGACGCACTAGGGATGCGCACAAGGGGGAACGCATGTAAGGAGGAACTGGCGCACGAAGGGACATGCGTACATTGGATAATTGACCCGCGCAAGGGGGAGCGCACGCAAGGAGGAACCTGCGCACAGGGGGATGTGCGTGCTTAGGAGGAGATACGCGCACAAGGGGGAGCGTACACAAAGAGAAACGTGCACACTTTGGAGGAGAGACGCGCGCAAGAAAGAGCGCACACAGAGAGGAACATGCACACAAAAGGAAGTGCGCACGTAGGAGGGGAGATGCACACAAGGAGGAGCGCGCATAGGGAGGACCTTGCGCGCAGAAGGAAGTGCATACGTAGGAGGAGAGACACGCGCAAGGAGGAGCGTGCACAAGGAGGAGCGTGCACACTGGGGATGTGCACACATTGGAGGAGGAGAAAATGAGAGAGGAAAAAGAAAATCTGTAGGAGGAAGGAGAGAAGAGAGAGAAAAACCATAGGAGGAATGAGAGAAGAGAGAGAAATCCGTAGGAGGATTTCCGGGAGGGGTGTGTTAGAAACGAACAAGAACAAACCGGAAGTGGATTACCATGAATTTTATTATCCAAAAAGAGTATCTATTACAAAGGTATTACCTCCCTTTTATAGAACAAAGGAGAGATGAGAGAATATAAATTAGAGATATGAGACTAAAAATTTACAAGTTAAGCGGCCTATACAAAAAACAACCCGCACAAGCCGCGCGGTTAGATGAGAAGGGCTAACCGCTCGGCTACCACCAGAGAGAGGGAAGTCGCCATGGGAGACCGCTAGACCGCCCGGTCTCCAAGCCGCCTGAGATAAACTGCTAGACCGCTTGGTCTCTAGACAGCAACAGCCCAGCAACCAAACCGTCATAGGGAAACCGCCAGACCGCGCGGTCTTCAACCCGCCAAGACAGACCGCCAGACCACCCGGTCACCAACTCCAACACTCCCCCTCAAGCTGGAGCATATATATCGATCATGCCCAGCTTGTCGCAAATATGAAGAAACGAGGCGGATACTGGCTTGGTGAAGATGTCAGCCAGCTCTTTATCAGAAGTGACGAAGGGAGTACAAATTTGTTCCTTCAAAATCTCTTCACGAATGAAATGACAGTCGACCTCAATGTGTTTGGTTATTTCATGAAAGATCGGATTTTTGGAGATGTATATGACAGCCTTGTTATCACAGAACATAGGTAGAGGATGGTTGTAGACCTCTCCTAAATCCATCATGAGAGCCCGTAACCACTTTAACTCACAAGTGGTCGAAGCCATACTACGATACTCCGCTTCTGCACTGGACCTGGAAACAACAGACTGCTTCTTGCTCTTCCAGCTCACCAGATTCCCCCCAAAAAAGGTGCAAAAACCCGAGGTTGACTTGCGATCCCCTTTATCATCATCATAACTCGCATCTGAGTACGCTTCAACCCTCAGATGACCATTCTTCTGAAAGAGTAATCCTTTCTCAGGCGCTGCTTTGACATACTCCAAGATCCGCAAGGCGGACTGAAGATGACACTCCCTAGGAGCTTGCATGAATTGGCTCACGTTGCCCACAGCATAGGAAATGTCGGGCCTGGTCACTGTGAGATATATGAGCTTACCAACCAGTCGCCTGTAGCGCGTAATATCTGAAAGAGGAGGCAAATCATCTGTCCAGGTTTTGTCTTCTCCAATTGCCATGGGGCATTGGGCAGGTTTTGCTCCAGTCAACCCTGCCTCCTTTAAAAGATCAAGAGCATACTTACGTTGGGAGAGGACTAAGGAGTTGGGCTTCCAAGAGATTTCGATCCCCAGAAAGTACTTCAGAGAGCTCATATCTTTCGTGACCAGATGCTGACGAAGATGCCGCTTTGTCAAGGCTACCTCTTCCTGGTCATCGCCAATGAGAAGAATATCATCGACGTACACAGCAAGAACCACCAGTCCTGGGGAGGTTTTGTGAATGAATAGCGAGTGATCGGTAGAGCTTCGCGCAAAACTAACGGGCGCCACGATGCCGCTGAACTTGTCAAACCAAGCTCGAGGGCTCTACTTGAGGCCATATATTGCCTTATTCAGCCGATATACACGTGTCTCCCCCTGAGCAACATACCCAGGAGGTTGCTCAACGTAGATGGTCTCCTGAAGATCACCATAAAGGAAGGCATTCTTGACATCCAGCTGGGAAATGGGTCAATCTCTATTTACCGCCATAGAGAGGAGAACCTGGATAGTGTTGAGACAAGCCACGGGAGAGAAGGTGTCAAGGTAATCAACCCCATAGGTCTGAGTAAAGCCCTTAGCAACAAGGCGGGCCTTATAACGATCCACAGTGCCGTCCGGGCCAAACTTGACCACAAAGACCTAGCGACAGCCAACAACATCGGTGCTGAAGGGAGGAGGAACAAGAGTCCAGGTACCCCGCTCAGTTAGGGTCGTCATTTCCTCATCCATGGCCATCTTCCAATGAGGATAACAAGAGCCTACTGGTAGGAATGGGGTGTGGCAGTGGCAGAGATAGCCAGTGCAAAGGCCTTGCGAGAATGGGTAAGATGATCATATGAAACAATAACAGCAAGAGGGTGCAGGGTACACGTTCACACCCCTTTGCGAAGAGCAACCGGAAGATCCAGGTCAGCGGGTCCCTCGGTATCTAGAGTATCCGCGGCAGAGAGAGATGGACCGGGAGTAGAGAGCGACGGTGGCAGAGATGAGGGAGACGGTAGCGGAGAAGAGGGAGAGAGAGGTGGAGGGAGAGGAGTGGATGGAGGCGGGGTAGGAGGTGAGACCGCAGTAGGAGACGAGGGAACAAAGGGAACATCAGGAGTATCAGAAGTCGGGGGAAGAAGGGAGGAGTCATTCGAGAAGTAGTAGGCATTCTCGAAGAAGGTGACGTCAGCGGAGACGAACTGTTTACGAAGAACAGGGTCAAAGCAACAATAGCCTTTCTAAGTGAGTGAGTACCCCAGAAAGACGCACTTAGTGGAGCGAGGGGAGAGCTTATCACGGGTGACAGATGGAGCATGCACAAAGGCAGTGCACCCAAAGATGCGGAGAGGGAGAGGAAAATGCACCTTGCCTGGATACAGAATGGAGAATAGGGTTTGGCCGTGAAGAACCGTGGAGGGAATGCGATTGATGAGGTAGCAGATAAGGAGAACAGCATAGCCCCAATAGGAGCGAGGAACATGCATTTGGGTCATCAAGGTACGAGCGACATCGAGGAGGTGATGGTCTTTGCGTTCCGCCACCCCATTTTGCTGGTGTTGAAACCGAAAAATCGGTCCCTGAGGAGTTCGACCCTTGGGGAAGGGGTGATCGCACACTTACTTCTCTCCTCACGAGCCCAAATGACAAGGGAAAAGGACCAGGGACAGACCCAAGACTCCAGCACGGAGGTCCCACCACACACCCAGAAGATCTTAGAGCACTTCCCCTCCTTAGCCAAGTGCTGAAGCTAAGGTACCTCAGAAAGCGCTAGAAGACCAGGCACAAGAAAGCGTGTACTTCTAAGGTACCCCTTGGGTCTTATTTATAGAAAAAGATGGTCTGCAAATATCCAACCTTCACTATCTTCGAGGACTATAGGTAGTCCGAAGGGGGTAACACGGTAAAAATACACCACAGTTGAAGGGCGAGCTGGCCTTGAGATAACGTCCACTAGGCAAGGGCGGCGAGTATTGGAGCGGGAAATCTTCCCCCCACGCCGAGGTAAAAGGCGGTAAGGGCGCTCACCTTACTCAACGTCACGGGAGAAGGCGTTAAGTGAGCTCGCCTCTCTCAACGCCACAGGCCTTGCTCGCCTCGCTCAACGCCACAGGAGAAGGTGTTGAGTGAGCTCACCTCTCTCAGCGCCACAGGCCTAGCTTGCCTCGCTCAACGCCACGGGAGAAGGCGTTGAGTGAGCTCGCCTCTCTCAGCGCCACAGGCCTAGCTCGCCTTACTCAACGCCACAGGAGAAGGCGTTCAGTGAGCTCGTCTCTCTCAATGCCACAGGCCTGGCTCGCCTCGCCTTGGGCCTGGGCGAGTTGACCCTGAAGCCCCTGCTCGCGGGTGACGGGCGTGTCGGCACACACCCACCCCTTTGCTCTGGGCGAACACGTACTCGGGCGAATCTGCTCGCCCGATGAATTGACTTCCGCCGGGCTCAGCTCTATGAACTCCGAACTAAGCCCGACGATTGCCGAGCCCATACTCGGCACGCTGAGCTCGGCATGTTCTGCTGAACTCGCCTGGGATGGTCTGAGCTAGCCGGTTTGGCTCCTGTTAGGCCACTCGCTGGATACGGGGTTGTACATAATCCCCGCTCTTTGCGAGGTTGGCACAAACTCGGAAAGAAACATCCAACCCCCTAGGATCCTACGAGTGCGAAGGGAGCCAAAAGGAATCTCCTGGGGTGTCCCACCGATGCCTATATATACATACCCAGCATGCCCGACTGACCTCCGCCCTTCCCTTTGCTTGAGCCCTGCCAAGATGCCACTCCCCAAAGAGGTCATGGAGCGACTCGCGAAATCTCGCGAGGAGACCGCCCTTCGCGCTGCGGCCCTAACGGATCTGAACATCCCGGCTCGCCGCTTCACTGAATTCGGCTCGGTTAAGAGGGCGAGGCCCTTCCCTCCCGAGGTCGAGCACATCTTCGCTGACTTGAAAAACACCCTGGTCAATGGCTCCGACTCCTCCAACCGTCCTGCTCTGGCTCCCGACGGTAAATACTTTGTGGACCTCACCACCAAACAAGACCATGGCGGCGAGGTCTCCACACCGAGGGTCGAGACTCTTCCTGCCAAGGCGCCTGAGCCCTCCTCTGACCCACGTCCGCAAGACTTGCTCCTTGCCACCGAAACCATGGAGCTGGACTCGCGGAAACTGGGGTCGCCGGCTCGCACCCCTTCACGACAACCCTCTCCCGCACCTGCGGCTACTGGGGAGGACGCCGAGCACACATCCGCTCCTGATTCCCCCCGAAATTCCGAAGGTATGTCTCTGATCCCCTCACATTGCGTCTGATTTCCATCAGTGCTCGCTCCCCCACTCGCTATCCTGAATTTCTCGTGCAGGCCTTCCTAGTCGATCTGGGGCTGATGATTCAGCCGAACGGGCTAGCTACTCGCCCCTTCCATCATCGCGCACTTTGGACTGTAGAAATAGAGAAGAGCGACTAGAAAAACAGGCCGGAAGCTTGAATAACAGAAATTTTTATTATCCAAAAAGATATCATTTACAAAGGTATGGCCTCCCTTTTATAGAATGGAGGAGATAGAGGAGAGTACAAACTAACAATGTGGGACTAAATAAATGTATAAAGACTGGGCGGTTTGATATGTACAGACCGCACAGTCCGCGCGGTTAGATAACAGGCTAACCGCCCGGACAGACCAGAAGAAGATGCCGAAGGAGACCGCAAGACTGCCAGACCGCCAGACCGCCAGACCGCCAGATATACAAGTCGCTGGCGACAACCCGCAAGACCGCCGAACCATAGCAGCCACCAACTGGATATTTAGCCCGTCAGCCCCAGACCGCTAGACCGCGCGGTCTCCAGACCGCCATATTCAGACCGCCAGACCGCCTACTTTAACACTCCCCCTCAAGCTGGAGCATAGATATCGATCATGCCCAGCTTGTCACAAATGTGGAAGAATGAAGTAGACACAGGCTTGGTAAAGATATCTGCCAACTCTTTGTCGGAGGTGACGAACGGAGTGCAAATCTGTTTCTTCAAGATTTCTTCCCGGATGAAATGGCAGTCGACTTCAATATGTTTGGTTCTCTCATGGAAGACCGGATTTTTGGATATATATATAGCGGCCTTGTTGTCACAGAACATAGGAAGAGGATAGTCGTAGACCTCTCCTAGATCAAGCATGAGAGCCCGCAACCATTTTAGTTCGCAAGTGGTGGACACCATGCTCCGATATTCAGCTTCAGCACTGGACCTTGAAACTACAGACTGCTTCTTGCTCTTCCAGCTCACAAGATTACCTCCAACAAATGTGCAGAAACCAGATGTAGATTTGCGATCATCTTTATCATCAGCATAGCTAGAATCTGAGTAGGCTTCAACTCTCAAATGACCATTCTTCTGAAAGAGTAGTCCTTTGCCCGGTGCAGCTTTAACATACTCTAATATCTTCAAGGCAGACTGAAGATGACATTCCCTGGGAGCTTGCATGAACTGACTTACCTTGCCAACAGCATATGCAATGTCAGGTCTGGTCACCGTGAGATAAATGAGTTTACCCACCAGACGTCTATACTTTGTGGCATCAGATATAAGAGGAGAGTCATCTGTCCACGTTTTGTCTTCTCCAGTAGCCATGGGATACCGTGCCGGTTTGGCACCGGTCAATCCTGCATCCCGTAGAAGATCAAGTGCATACTTCCGTTGGGAGAGAACCAGAGAGTCGGGCTTCCGACATATCTCTATCCCCAAAAAGTATTTCGGGGAGCCCATATCCTTTGTGACAAGATGTTGACGAAGGTGCTTCTTTGTCAAGTCCACCCCAGCTTGATCATCACCGGTAAGAAGAATGTCGTCAACATAAACCGCCAAAACTACAAGGCCCGATGCGGTTTTGCGAATAAACAGGGAATGATCAGCCGTACTTCTTGTAAAGCCAACAGCAGCCACGATGCTGCTGAACTTGTCGAACCATGCCCGAGGGCTCTGCTTGAGGCCATAGATAGCCTTCTGTAGCTTGCATACACGGGTCTCCCCCTGAGCAACATACCCCGGAGGTTGCTCCATGTAAACGTCCTCATGAAGATCCCCATAAAGAAAGGCATTCTTGACATCAAGCTGGGAGATAGTCCAATTGCGGTTGATAGCCACAGAGAGAATAACCCGAATGGTGCTGAGACGAGCAACCGGGGAGAAAGTATCAAAGTAGTCAACCCCATAAGTCTGAGTAAAGCCTTTGGCCACCAGTCGGGCTTTGTAGCGGTCTACAGTCCCGTCTGGGCAAAACTTCACAACAAACACCCATCGACAGCCAACCACATCAGTACCCACTGGAGGAGAAACAAGGGTCCAGGTGCCCCGTTCAGTAAGAGTAGCGATTTCCTCATCCATGGCAGACTTCCAATGAGGAATCACAAGCGCCTCCTGGTAGGTACGGGGAGTTGTAGTAGCTTAAATAGCTAAAGCAAAATGCCGGCGAGAAGAAGTAAGCCGATCATAGGACACAACTGCCGCAAGCGGGTGTTGAGTGCATGCCCGCACCCCTTTGCGAAGAGCAATGGGGAGATTCAGGTCGTCGGGGGCTTCAGGGACCGGAGCGTCCGTAGCGGAGAAGGCTGGCCCGGGACTAGAGAGAGACGGCTCCGGAGACGGGGGGGGAGGAGGGGGGAGAGGAATAGACGGAGGAGGGGATGAGGAAGGGGGAGGAGAAACGTGGATAGGCTGAGAGGGAACAGACAGGGAGGGAGATGAGTCAGGAACAGGAGGAAGAAGGGGTGGAGAGGAGAAGTAGGCTGCATTTTCGAAGAAGGTGACATCTGCAGAAACAAACTGTTTGCGCAGAACGGGGTCAAAGCAACAGTAGCCTTTCTGAGTGACCGAGTAGCCCAAAAAGTCACATTTGGTGGCACGGGGAGAAAGTTTGTCACGGGTAGCAGACGGGGCATGCACAAAGGCTGTACAGCCAAAGATTCGAAGAGGGAGGGAAAAAGGTTCCTTGCCGGGGTAGAGAATGGAGAAGGGAGTCTTATCCTGAAGAACAGTAGAAGGAATACGATTGATGAGATAACAGGCGAGGAGAACAGCATAGCCCCAATAAGAGCGAGGCACATGCATCTGCGTTAGGAGAGTGCGAGCGACATCGAGGAGATGACGGTTTTTACGTTCCGCCACCCCATTCTGCTGGGAGGTGTAAACGCAGGTGGTCTGATGAATAAGACCATGTTGCATACAGAAAGATGAAAAATCACGACTAAGATATTCTTTAGCATTATCAGAGCGAAGACATTTAATAGAGACATGAAACTGAGTTTTAATCATATTATAAAAGCATTCCCAAACAGAGAAGAGTTCAGAGCGATCTCGTAACAGATACACCCAGGTACAACGAGAAAAGTCATCAATAAAAGTTACAAAATACAAACTACCCCGACCAATGGTTGGAGTAGGAGCCGGACCCCATACATCAGAATGGATGAGATCAAATGGGCTAGAGGAACTGCGAGCATGCTTGGGCGGGAAGGAGGAGCGGTGATGTTTGCCAAGTTGGCAGGCGTCACAGTTGAGCGGAGGACTGGTAGGCGGTAAGTGGGGCAGAAGCTGTCGAAGAATGCGAGCAGGAGGATGTCCAAGGCGAAGATGCCATTGAAGCAGATCAGTAGACGAGGAAGTGAAAGCGGACAGAGCGGAAACGTTGTCGAGGAAGTAGAGGCCGCCGCTCTCAGTCCCAGTAGCAATCGTCCGTTGGGTTCTCGGGTCCTGAAAGCAACAAGAAGTAGGAGTGAATACAACAGAGCACTGAAGTTGCTTGCATAAAGTAGTAACAGATAGAAGGTTGCAAGGAAACTTCGGGACATAGAGAGTGTCCACCAAGCGCAGCAATGGGGTGACTTGAACCATGCCTGTCCCACGAACCGGGGAAGGAGACCCATCCGCAACAAGGACAGGAGGCAACCGATCATGCGTTTCGAGAAGCGAAAAATATTGAGGATTGCCTGTCATATGATTTGTAGCACCAGAATCAATCAACCATTTACCTTGGATAGCGACATGAGCACTACCTGAGGTCGTCGCCACCGAAGCAGACGACCGAGAGGAGGGGTTCGGGGAGGTCGAAGTATCACCAGATGGGCGCAGATGAGGATGTTTCTGCCAACAGCGGTCAATGGTATGACCGGTACGACCACAGTGAGAACAGAGGAACCTGGACGGACCGCGCGCCCCAGAGTGGCTGCGGCCACTATTGCTGCCGCGCTGAGTGTATTGAGCATAAGAGTCCTGCGGAGGAGGGGAGGATAACAGAGGGCGCTGGAGCAGAGAAGTAACGGCGGCTACGCGAGCGGCGGTGGCATCCAAGGTAGGAGACTCAGCTTCACCCAAGATCTGTTGGCGGATGAGATCAAAAGACTCGGGAAGTCGCAGAAGATAACAAACAACCAGGAGTTCCTGGAAGTGTTTGTGTTGCTGAGCCAAGTCCGCAGAGAAGGGGCGATTCTGGAGGATCTCAGCGCCAAGAGCCTGAACTTGCTGATAGGCTGCAGCGGGAGTCATGGACGAACGGGCGAAGAGATCCGCATAAAGAGTATAAATCCGGGAGGTCTGCGTCCCCTTGGAGTAAAGAGCAGCCAGATGAAGCCACGCGGCCTTTACCGTCTCATCATGACGGATGACGGGAAGGCACTCATCAGAAAGGCTATTAGCCAGCCATGTGCGGACAAGCGCGTCACTCGCATCCCATTCGTCAAAGAGAGGAGAATTAGGAGGAGGCGGATCATCGGTAAGATGATGACGTTTGCGCTGAGAACGAAGGAGGAAAGTGAAAGAGACGCTCCAATCCGGATAGTTGGAGCCAACGAGCTTGGAAACAGTGCCCAGATTTCCGGAAGGAGTAGGGATAGAAGGCGGAGCCAGAGTGGCTGCAGGAGTGGTGGCAGTGGAATTGTCAGAGATATCCATAGAAGAAGGCCGAAACCGGACGGTTAGGAATCAAGCCGGGCGGTTAAGAGAGAAGGGAAAAACTGCAGCGGTCACGATGTCAGACACCAGCGGCTAGAGAAGCCACGACCAAGCCGCAGAGCCAAAACAGAGGGTAAGAGGTCGGGCGGTTGGGAGACAGACCGCACGAACGGGAGAGAAAGAGGAAACCGACAAACAGGCCGGGGCGAGAAGAAAGAGAAGAAGAAAGGCTGCGACAAGAACAGATCGCAAACAGACAAAGAGAAACAGGCCGCGCAGTCAGGGCGCAGGCAAACACGACAGGCCGCGGGAAGAAGAAGCAGGCCGCACGGCTAGAAAGGAGCACAGAATCAGGAGCCAGAGATCGAGTCCTCTGATACCATGTAGAAATAGAGAAGAGCGACTAGAAAAACAGGCCGGAAGCTTGAATAACAGAAATTTTTATTATCCAAAAAGATATCATTTACAAAGGTATGGCCTCCCTTTTATAGAATGGAGGAGATAGAGGAGAGTACAAACTAACAATGTGGGACTAAATAAATGTACAAAGACTGGGCGGTTTGATATGTACAGACCGCACAGTCCGCGCGGTTAGATAACAGGCTAACCGCCCGGACAGACCAGAAGAAGATGCCGAAGGAGACCGCAAGACTGCCAGACCGCCAGACCGCCAGACCGCCAGACCGCCAGACCGCCAGATATACAAGTCGCTGGCGACAACCCGCAAGACCGCCGAACCATAGTAGCCACCAACTGGATATTTAGCCCGTCAGCCCCAGACCGCTAGACCGCGCGGTCTCCAGACCGCTATATTCAGACCGCCTACTTTAACATGGACATCTTCCTGGATTCAGAGGTGGATAGCCCCGAACGGTTGAGGCGAAGCCAACTGGTCCTCAAAAAGTTAGTGCGCGTGCTCCACGAGCTAAAGAAAGACAATTCCAGGCTGAAGGAGGAGTGCGCACATCTTGCTGGCGAGGCGAGGGTCAGCTCGGCGTATGTGGCGACGTCTTCCTCCATACTCTTTGATGAGATTGATGATAACTTGCGAGCGGCAAAAAGGAACCTGGGGCAGCTTCGGCAACTCTTCGCGCAGCGGCTGGCGATATCGGGCTGGCGAGAACGGGGTAATTAAGGATGGCTCCCTTGCGATCTGACCAGCACTCGCCCCTGCTGTCGCCTAGTCCATGCGCGTGATTTTAATTTTTCTCATTCTGGACAATTTGCTCTCTTCATGCTAATAAATTGTATAAGTTTTCGTTATGCGAGCGTGTTTTATTTCCTTTGAACGGTGCGTGTCTTTTCGAATTCCTTATCCAGACTCGCCGAGGTCGGCGAGCAGGGAGCGGCGAGACGGAGTAAGCGAGCCGGGCTGGTCAGTCGGCTCCGGCTCTCCTCCCCTTTTTCTATAAATAGGGATCCTCACTTACCCCCTGGCTATGCCTTTATTGCCTTCTTATCTTTTCCCCTCCTTGCCTCCCTTGCCTTCTGCTCGCGTGCTTTCCTCCACTCGGCGAGTATGGGAAAGGGACACCCCGATTCCGATGGTCGCGTCAAGTGCGCCCAGAACTTTGCCGACCATTGCTTCTTTGAGGGTAATACTACGGCGGACGAGCTCGCCGAGTTTGTGGCAGACTATGTTCCTGTCGGTTTCGTGGCCCGCCTCCCGACGGAGCATGAGGCCATAAACTCCTTCTTCGAGGACGAGCTCGCCTTCCCCATCTTGCATTTTGAGGTGGGGTTGCGCCTGCCGCTCTGGCCTGAGGTCCGTCAGGTCCTTAAGTATTACGGCGCCGTGCCCGCGCAGCTCAACCCCAACGCCATTGCCATGGTAGTTGGATTTGCATGCTACCTCCGCCGAGAGCGGAATTAGTTCAATCTGAACGTCTTCCGCAAACTCTTTTCTTACAAGGCCAACGCCGACGGGGTCGCCTTCTTCGATGGTTCTTCCATAAAAATCCGCGAGGTCGCCAACAAGAACCACAACTGGATGTCGAAGATTGTCTTCATCTGGGGCGACCTCGGCAATATCCCCTTCTCGCCCCTGCAGAAAAGCGAGGAGGTGTACCGCCCACTGTCCGTGTCCGGCAATGATGCCGAGCTTCATAAGTTCTTCCTATACAAGGACTTTGAAGTCGCCTTCCTTCGCCGCGGCCTCGAGTCCCTGCCGCCTGTCCTTCTTGGCGAAGGTTTGTCCTGCCCACCTTCTGCTCATCATACTCGGCCTGATCGGTCAAAAACTTTTCTTCGGCTAAGTCTTTTTTACAGGGGAGCGACTGGTTCCGGTGAACCCTCCCTTCGCCGACTCGGGAGTGTTTTCATACCCGCTCGAGCGAGCTCGGGATGCGGACGAGGCGTGCCGAGAAGAGAAGGTGAGAGGCAAGCCTTCCAGCAAGAGGTGGCTGGAGCTTGGAGGGTCGAGCTCGCTCCACCGTCCCCCGGACCCTAAGCAGAAAAAGGCGAGGATGATCTCACGAGGCCAGCCACAGAACCCCTCGTCGCCTGTCAGATTTATGAGCTCGTTGGAGGTTTTTTCTGACGAAGCCCCGGCGAGCCCACTGAAGGAGGCGTCATCCCCTCGCGGGAAGAAGCGCGGGTCCTCCTCCCCTCCCTCCGTGGAGGAGGTTGTTCCCTGTAATCCGGGAATTCCAAAGGACCACCCCCACTTCGGCAAGGGGGGAAGAAGCAAGGGCGCGACCGACGAGCCGATGCTGAGCTGGGATGAGGGGGCCCACCGAGTTTCCGTCTCTACTCGCGCCCCCTCCTGGGGAGCTCGCCGGCCTCCCACGGGCCACGCGTTCGCCCTTGGTTTCGGCCTATACGGCCGAGATGGCGCCGAGGCCTACAAAAACATGACTCCTCGGCAGATAGGCCACGAGGGTCTGCAGGCCCATCTGAGGGCCTTCGAACTCCATCACATGATGGTTCGCCGTGGCTTTCAGCTCAGCCAGCTTCTGCAAAAGTCCGAGCAGGAGCGCGACCTGGCGACGGAGAAAGCTGCCGATGCGGAGCGGCGGTTCGGCATTGCCGAGCGCTTACTCAACGAAGTCTCGGGCGGGCGGGCTGGTAAGAACCAACCAACTCTCACTTTAACTTGGAAAAATATTCCACCAAGAATCTGACCTCTTTGCCTTTCAGGATGCCAAGTCTGCCAGGGTGCTACAGGCCCGTGCTAGCGAGTTGGAGGGCGAGGTCGCCCAGCTGCGGGTCCGCCTTGCTGATCGGGAGGCCAGTTCGCGTGAGCAGGAGACCCATGTTGCCGAGCAGGGAGCTCTCACTGCTCGGTCGGCGGCCGAGGTGGAGGCAGTGAAGGAGCAAAACCGTGGTCTCCAGGGCAAGGTCCGCCGGCTAACAGAAGCCCTTTTCCCCCCGGATGGCGATGAGCCCCCTTTTCCCTATAAGCGTCCTCGGGTTTTTGGCGAGGGGGAGGTCATGGAGCATTTACGAGTCAACTCGATCGAGTCTGCTGAATGCCTCCTTGGCGTCATGAGGGGATCAGGGATCCTGACCGAGGGCTGTGAGGGAGTGGCGGTCCGAGACCTTCTTCCAAGTCTATTTCCGCCGTCACCGCCTAGCGGGAAAGAGGAGAGCTTTGGCTCCCTTTTCGATGAGGCGAAGGATAAGGAGCCGCTGCTCGGAGGCGAGGAGGAGGACCATCCTTCAGGGGAGGAGGGCAAGAGCTGATCGGATCTACTCCCCCACTTTCTGCATTCTTTGTGTAATCTATTCCCCCCCTTTTTGTAATCTTGTCGAGGCGAGCCCCCTTTTTGAAATTATAATGATAAAAAAAATTTCTATCTTCTTTTTCCTTCAGCGCTAGAATGCACGTGAGTTAGGATTCGCGCTCGCCGAGGGGCCCTGAGCGTCGGCAGCGGCCAGACTCGCGAACACTCCGCTTACCTGCGAGCCGCTCCTCGCTCTCTTTCATCGAAGATTCTCAGCGCGTCTAGGGTCAGGCCGTCGTCGGTGCCCGCCTACCATACCGAGAAGTACCCTTTGCCAAGCAGACCTTTGCGAGAACGCGCTCGCCTGGGAGGTGCACTCTTCTCTCAACCAGAGGTGGGATCAAACCTCCCAAGTCCACCCCCCAGGTCGTAATAACGTCCGTCGAGACCCCTTTCCTGCCAGCTTGGAGGGGGGCTGACAACGGGAGAATCGAGACCTAACTCAAGAGCGAGAATACTTAGAACATTTGCCTCTCCCGGGTGCTACCACCTAGCCAGTCAGCTAGGTGGGAGCCTGAGGGCGGGTGTTGAACATCCTCCAGGCTCAGCCCTAGGGTCTTAACGACGTCCATCGAGACCCCGGCCCTGCCAGCTTGGAAGGAGCCTGACAGCGGGAGAATCGAGACCTAACCCCAGAGCGAGAAGACTTAGAACATTTGCCTCTCCCGGGTACTACCACCAGGCCAGTAAGCTAGGTGGGAGCCTGAGGGCGGGTGTTGAACATCCTCTGGGCTCAGATCTAGGGTCATAACAACGTCCATCGAGACTCCGGCCTTGCCAACTTGGAGGGAGCCTGACAGCGGGAGAATCGAGACCTAACCCTAGAGCGAGAAGACTTAGAACATTTGCCTCTCCCGAGTGCTACCACTAGGCCAGTAAGCTAGGTGGGAGCCTGAGGGCGGGTGTTGAACATCCTCCAGGCTTAGCTCTAGGGTCATAACGACGTCTATCGAGACCCCGGCCCTGCTAGCTTGGAGGGAGCCTGACAGCGGGAGAATTGAGACCTAACCCCAGAGCGAGAAGACTTAGAACATTTACCTCTCCCGGGTGCTACCACCAGGCCAGTCAGCTAGATGGGAGTCTGAGGGTGGGTGTTGAACATCCTCCGGGCTCAGTCCTAGGGTCATAACGACATCCATCAAGACCCCGGCCCTGCCAGCTTGGAGGGAGCCTAATAGCGGGAGAATCGAGACCTAACCCCAGAGAGAGAAGACTTAGAACATTTGCTTCTCCCGGGTGCTACCACCAGGCCAGTCAGCTAGATGGGAGCCAGAGGGTGGGTGTTGAACATCCTCCGGGCTCAGCCCCAGGGTCATAATGACGTCCATCGAGACCCCGGCCCTGCCAGCTTGGAGGGAGCCTGACAGCGGGAGAATCGAGACCTAACCCCAGAGCGAGAAGACTTAGAACATTTGACTCTCCCGGGTGCTACCACCAGGCCAGTCAGCTAGGTGGGAGCCTGAGGGCAGGTGTTGAACATCCTCCGGGCTCAGCTCCCGGGTCATAACGACGTCCATCGAGACCCCGACCCTGCCAGCTTGGAGGGAGCCTGACAGCAGGAGAATCGAGACCTAACCCAAGAGCGAGAAGACTTAGAACATTTGCCTCTCCCGGGTGCTACCATCAGGCCAGTCAGCTAGGTGGGAGCCTGAGGGCGGGTGTTGAACATCCTCCGGGCTCAGCTCTAGGGTCATAACGACATCCATCGAGACCCCGGCCCTGCCAGCTTGGAGGGAGCCTGAAAGCGGGAGAATCGAGACCTAACTCCAGAGCGAGAAGACTTAGAACATTTCTTGAGGGTTTATGATATTATGCTACGAAAGTTCCGCAACATCTCATGTCACCGTTACGATTATTATGCAAAAGGGCTCAAATGATTGAAACAAATTGTATTGAAAAAACTAAGGCATATACAAATATTCAGGGATAGAAGCGTTTCAGGTTGTCGCCGCTCCATGTGTGGCTTAAGGTCTTGCCCTCCACATTTTGGAGGCGGTATCCCCCCGTCCTTATTGCCTCTTTTACGATGTAAGGCCCCTCCCAGTTTGGATGGAGCTTGCCCACGGTAGCCGATCTTCCCGCCGCATCTACCTTCTTTAGGACCAGGTCACCTTCCACAAACTATTTGACCCGAACATGTTTGTCAAAATATTTAGCCATCCTCCGCTTGACTTCCTCTTGCCGAACAGCTGATAGGTCGTGCAATTCTTCTACCAGGTCCAAGGAGAGTCACTGTTCCTCCTCGTTTTCAACTCTCCACTCCTCTCTTCCAGCTTCCGCCTCGGTGACCCTGGGAGTACGGACCTCGAGTTCGATGGGGAGCACTGCCTCGCTTCCATGAGATAGTTTGAAGGGTGTCTCCCCTGTGGCGGTATTGGGGGTAGTCCTCAGGGTCCAAAGAACGGAGGGGAGCTGCTCCACCCAACTCCCTTTCAAATTTTAAACCTTCTTTTTCAGGAGGTTCACGATAACCTTGTTGGCCGCTTCCACCTGCCCGTTGCTTCTTGGGTGATGGACAGAGGCAAACCTAAGGTCAATCCCGAGCTCTCCACAGAATTTGATGAACTCGTTGCTGGCGAACCTCGGTCCGTCGTCGGTGACGATGGCTTGGGGCATCCCATGCCTACAGATGATTCCCCCCCCATACAAAATTTCGGATGATCTGCGAGGTCACCTTGGCCAACGCCTTCACCTCCATCCACTTGGAGAAATAGTCAATCATCACCAACAAGAATCTTCTTTGCCCGCTCGCCTGGGGGAAGGGCCCTACCAGATCCATTCCCCCAAATTGCGAAAGGCCAGGGGGTCGTGATACTCCTGAGTCGCTGAGCCGGTTGTAGTTGGAGGGGGGCGAACAGTTGGCACTTATGGCATTTTTTGGCAAATTCAAAGGCATCATGCCCCAGGGTAGGCCAGAAGTAGCCCTGCCTGATAATTCTCCCCTCCAGGGTCCGACCTCCTGAGTGACTCCCACACTCCCCGGAGTGGACCTCTTCCAAAATCCTTGACACCTCCCCCTCAGCCACACAACGAGCCAGCAAACCCGAGAGAGTCTTTCGGTAGAGTTGCCCGTCGCGCAAGAGGTAGTATGCTGACTTGTACTTGAGTTTCTTTCTATCCATCCCTTCTGGGTACTCTCCAGTGGACACAAAGGTGGTGAAGGGGTCCATCCATGTGGGTCGCTGATCTATCTCCATCAACTCTCCTTTCTCCAAGGATGGGTGGAAGAGGTCTGTGATGGTGCCCCCTACCCGAGGGCCGTGCTTGGCAAGATGGTCGACCTGTTTGTTTTCCTTCTGTGACACATGTTGAATGGAGAAGGTTTGGAAACCCCCAATGATTCCCTTGACCTTGGCCAGATACCATTGCAGGGTAGGCTCCCTTGCTTCGAACTCCCCGTTGAACTGGGAGGCTACCACTATGGAGTCAGTGAGGACCTTCACATCATGCACTCCCAGCTCCCTGGCCAGGCGCAACCCTGCGATCACCGCCTCGTACTCGGCCTGATTGTTGGTTATGGAAAAATATATTACCACTGTCTGCTCAATCCGGGTCCCTTGGGGGCTCTCCAAGACGACCCCGACCCCCAAGGAGTGATTCCTTGATGCCCCGTCCACCATCACCTTCCAAGGGACGGGATAAGTGAGTTTGTCCTCTGCTACCTCGACCACATAGTCAGCCAGGAAGTCAGCCATCGCTTGTGCCTTGATTGCGAGTCGAGTGACAAAGGAGATGTCGAACTCGCTCAATTCTACCGACCACTTGGCGAGTCTCCCTGAGTGCTCCACCCCCTCAAAGATGTTGCAGAGGGGGTGGTTAGTCACCACCTGGATGGAGTGTGCCTGGAAGTAGGGCCTGAGTCTCCGAGCCGAGATGATTAGAGCGAAGACCAACTTTTCTAAGATGGGGTAACAGAGTTCTGCCTTCCTCAGAACCCTACTTACGTAATAGATGGGCAGCTGCTTCTTGCCTTCTTGCTTGACCAGGACCGAACTGAGAGCCTCGGCCCCAACCCCCAAATACAGGAACAAGTCCTCTCCTTCCTTGGGCCCTTGGAGGAGAGGGGGATGGGTGAGTTGTTTTTTCAGTTCCTGGAATGCCTTCTCGCACTCCTCGGACCATTCAAACTTCTTGCCCCCTTCAATGCTTTGAAGAAAGGGGAGCACTTTTCTACAGCCCTGGAGAGAAACCTGCTGAGCCCGGCCAGCCTCCCCGTCAGCCGTTGGACATCCTTGGCGTTCCGGGGGGCCCCTAGCTCCATTATTGCCTTGACTTTATCAGGATTTGGCTCTACTCCTGCGGGAGTGAGCAGATGTCCCAGGAATTTTCCCCTGCTAGCCCCGAAGACACACTTCAGGGGGTTCAACCTCATCTTGTATTTACGTAGGGTGCCAAAGGTCTCCTCCAGATCCCGGAGGTGAGAGCCGACATCCCGACTCTTTATCATCAGGTCATCCACGTATACTTTAAGGTTCCTCCCCTTCTGTCCCTGGAATACACGGTCCATCATCTTCTGATATGTTGCCCCTGCGTTTTTCAACCCAAATGGCATCATCTTATAGCAGTAGCATCCACTTCCTGTGATGAATGAGACATCCTTTATGTCGGGAGGGTGCATCCTGATCTGATGATAACCTGAAAAGGCATCTAAAAAACTCATTACAGAAAAACCAACGGCTGAATCTACCAACGCGTTGATTCTAGGCAAGGGGTAACAATCTTTTGGGCATGATTTATTAAGAAGTGAAAAGTCTACACACATCCTCCACCGGCCGTTCCCTTTTTTCACCATTACAATATTTGAGACCCAGCCGGGGTATTGAATTTCGGAAATGAAACCGGCCTTGAGGAGCTTGGCGACTTCCTCCCTGATTGGTTCGGCCAGCTTGTCCGTGATGGACCTCCTCTTCTGTTGGATGGGGCGAGCCTCTGGGTCCAGGTTGAGACGGTGGCAGACGACGTTAGAATCGATCCCGGGCATCTCGGCCGCGCTCCAAGCGAATACGTCCACATTCTTCTGGATGCACTCCAGCATCCTGCCTTGATCTTCCGGGGTCAACCCTCCGCTGATGCGGACCTTCTCCACCCTGCCATCCTGGGTGAGAACTTCCATCTCCACCACTTCCTAGGCAGCCTCCAACCGGGACTGCTCCTCCCACTCTGCAATATCCCCCCCTCTTGGATTAAGGACCTCCCCTCCTACGGTCATCGCCTCGACTGACTCCTTAGGGAGTACCTCCTCGCGGGCTTCCCCCCTCCATCCTTCCTTCCTCCCTAATTTCTTCTCCGACCTCCTGCCCATCCACCTCTTCCATCCTTCTCCCCATTTCTTCGGCCTCCTCCTGCCAAGAAATAGAATTTACTGCCGTCACGTAGCATTCTCGAGCTGCCTTGGGGTCGCCGCGGACTCGGACTTGGATCCCCTCCGCGTTGAACTTAATGCATTGATGGAAGGAGGAGGGGACGCAGCGGAAGGCGCTAATGAGGGGCCGTCCAAAAATGGCATTGTAGATGCTGGGGGCCTCAACTATAATGAATCGGCAGTTCCTGGATTGCCACCCTAAGCTGACATGGAGTCCCACTCCCCCCTCTACTTCTTTCCTCTCCCCCGAAAAACCGAAGAGAGGCCCATCGGAGGCCAGCACCCTCTTGGCTTCTACCTGCATGGCGTCGGTGGGCTTCTTGAAGATGATGTTGACGGATCTCCCATTGTCAATGAGGATCCGGGAGACCGTGAAATTCTCGATGGCCGTCTGGATGACTAGCGCATCGCAGAAGGGGTCCTCATGACCCGGCATGTCCTCCCTTGAGAAAGTGATCCTCTCCTCTGGGGGTGGGGTCTGGGATGTGGAGCCGATGCTCCTTCGGTACATGGTGTGGAGGCTTGCTTTACAGGAAGCTTCGACCCCCACCCCCCCATGGATCACTCTGATCCCTCCTCGGGTCCCCACATCAGCCCAGTCTTCGCAACGGTCCCCCTTCGCCCTAGGCTGGACTTCCTCAATCCGCACTTCCTGGCGGTTTTGCTGCTGCTGCTGTTGTTCCCTGTTCCCCGTATCTCAAGGAACTCCGGGCATATGATCGTCGTGTGCCCCTCCTCTTGATGATAGTCACAGTAGGGCAGGTCTATCCTGACCTCCCTCCTCCTCCTTGGCTGTCCTCTCCTTCTCCCCCCCCCCAGGGCGATAGCCATGGCCTCCTCCTAATCGGGAAGGGGGTCTCTGACCCTGCCTCCCCCCTGGGGGTAAAACTGGCCGCGCCCACCTTGGCAGTTATCTCCTCCCTCATAACCCCTTCGTGGCCCTTGATCCTGCCACTCTGGCCTCCAACCCAACCGGTTGTTTGGTTCCTGACGCCCCCACCTGGGCTACTGCGGCTGCTACTCTCTCTGCCGAGGCTCGACCCTTCTCTCCTCCTGGGCTCGGCCACCCCTTGGCTTCTCCTCCTCTACGGCCCACCTGGCCAACCTCCGAGCAAACTCTGGGTGTGCTGTTTTCATGTCGGCCTCCCTTGCCGCCCTCTCCAGAAGCGCCTCAAAAGACACTAGAGGCGTCCTCTTCAACTCCATGACGAAGAACTCGGGCTGGAGACCCAGGGTGAAGGTCACCATCATGGTGTGCCCTGGCGTCTCTTGTACCTGGGACAATTCCTCCATAAACCTGTCCAGGTAACTTCCTAGGGTCTCCCCTGCTCTCTATTTTATACGGAACAAGGACTCAGCCTCCCTCTTTCTTTTCTTTGAGGTGGTGAATCTAACATGAATCCTCTGTGCAGGTCTTCGAAGCAGTAGATGGAGCCGGCCGAGAGCTGATGAAACCACTCTCTCGCTTTCTCCCTGAGGGTGATGGCGAAGAGCCTGCACTTGAAGCCGTCCGACATCTGTCGGATTGAGACCATGTCCTCAAACCACTGGACGTGCTGGACTGGATCCCCATTCCCTGAGTAGTAGGACATCTCCAGCTCTCGGAACCCCTCTGGAAATGGGGCAGAAGAAACGAACTCGCTGAAGGGGCTTCCTCCCTTAGTTGGGCGAGTTGGGAGCTCCCTCCCCACTATCTCACCGAAGTGGTGCTCGCATGCCGAGCCTGGGAAAAGGACTCGCCCCCTCGGCTCGCACTCCCCCTCGCTCGCGACTTCCTTCCCCGCTCGCTTGATGGGCGCGTCGTTGCCTAGCGCCGGGTCGGCGACCACGGGAACCACCGGCGTCGTGCTCTCGGCTCGCATACCAAGTGCGACCCTGACGAGCCCGAGCACTTCTTCTCTGAGCTCCGCGTACATCCCTGCCATCACGGGAGGGGGAGGGGGTGGCGAGCTCGCCCTGCCTGAACCTTGCCCTTCATCTCTTGCCATCGGACTTGCGGAAGATTTTCTGTGCTAACCACGCTCCACGCTCACCGCACCAAAGTGTTGAAATCGAAAAATCGGTCCCTGAGGAGTTCGACCCTTGGGGAAGGGGTGATCGTACACTTACTTCTCTCCTCACGAGCCCAAATGACAAGGGAAAAGGACCAGGGACAGACCCAAGGCTCCAGCACGGAGGTCCCACCACACACCCGGAAGATCTTAGAGCGCTTCCCCTCTTTAGCCAAGTGCTGAAGCTAAGGTACCTCAGAAAGCGCTAAAAGATCAGACACAAGAAAGTGTGTCCTTCTGAGGTACCCCTTGTGTCCTATTTATAGGAAAAGACGGTCTGCAAATATCCAACCTTCACTGTCTTCGAGGACTATAGGCAGTCCGAAGGGGGTAACATGGTAAAAATACACCACAATTGAAGGGCGAGCTGGCCCTGAGATAACGTCCACTAGGCAAGGGCGGCGAGTACTGGAGCGGGAAAGCTTCCCCCCACGCCGAGGTAAAAGGCGGTGAGGGCGCTCGCCTTACTCAACGCCACGGGAGAAGGTGTTGAGTGAGCTCGCCTCTCTCAACGCCACAGGCCTAGCTCGTCTCGCTCAACGCCACGGGAGAAGGCGTTGAGTGAGCTCGCCTCTCTCAGCGCCACAAGCCTAGCTTGCCTCGCTCAACGCCACGGGAGAAGGCGTTGAGTGAGCTCGCCTCTCTCAGCGCCACAGACCTAGCTCGCCTTACTCAACACCACGGGAGAAGACGTTTAGTGAGCTCGCCTCTCTCAACGCCACAGGCCTGACTCGCCTCGCCTTGGGCCGGGACGAGTTGACCCTGAAGCCCCTGCTCGCGGGTGACGGGCGTGTCGGAACTCACCCACCCCTTGGCCTTGGGCGAACACGTACTCGGGCGGATCTGCTCGCCCGATGAATTGACTTCCGCCGGGCTCAGCTCTATGAACTCCGAACTCAGCCCGACGATTGCCGAGCCCTTACTCGGCACACTGGGCTCGGCATGTTCTGCTGAACTCGCCTGGGATGGTCTGAGCCAGCCGGTCTGGCTCCTGTTAGCCCACTCGCTGGATACAGGGTTGTACAGCTAGGAGGTATAGACACAACTAGTTTGATGAATAATGCCATATTGCACACAAAAAGAGGTAAAAGCATGACTCAGATATTCTTTAGCATTATCTGAGCGAAATGTTTTAATACAAACACCAAATTGAGTTTTAATTAATTGATAAAAAGAGAGTCATACATCAAAAGGTTCAGAGCTATCTCGTAAGAGATACACCCAAGTACATCTAGAAAAATCATCAATAAAAGTAACAAAATAAGAACTACCCCGACCAATGGTGAGGGTAGGAGAAGGTCCCGAGACATCGGAGTGGATAAGATCAAACGGACGGGTAGAACCCCGACCTTGCTTCGGCGGGAAGGAGGAACGGTGATGCTTTCCAAGTTAACAGACATCACAGTTGAGAGGAGTACTGGAAGGAGGTAGTTGGGGCAGAAACTGATGTAGAAGCTGTGGAGGAAGATGACCGAGGCAGAGATGCCAATGGAGAAGATCCGTACAAGATGAGGAGAAGGCGGATAAGGCGGAAACGTTGTCGAGGAAGTAGAGACCGCCGCTCTCAGTCCCAGTAGCAATCATCTGCTGGGAGCTCGGATCCTGAAAAGAACAAGAAGTCGGAGTAAACGTCACAGAGCACTAAAGCTGCTTGCATAAAGAGGTAACTGACAATAAATTGCAAGGAAATTTGGGCACGTAGAGAGTGTCCGCTAGGCGAAGAGACGGAGTAACATGAACCACTCCTGACCCATGAACCGGGGAGGAAGAACCGTCTGCAACGAGGACCGGGGGAAACCGATCATGCTGTTCGAGGGGAGAGAAGCACTGAGGATTGCTAGTCATGTGATTAGTCGCACCAGAGTCGATAAGCCTTGAGTCACCACGTGGGCACTACCTGATGATGTGACCACGGAGGCAGACAGCTTGGAAGAGGAGGTGGAAGAGTCACCCGAGGGGCGAAGATGGGGATGCTTCATCCAGTAGCATTCCACAGTATGGCCGGTGCGGCCATAGTGAGAGCAAAGGTAGCGGGAAGGAGCACGTTCGCTAGACTGGTGACTGCGGCTACCAGAGCCACTCCTTTTAATTTGGTGAGCATAGTTGTCCGATGGAGGAGGAGCTGGCAAAAGAGGGCGCTGAAGGAGAGAGGTGACAGCGGCGATGTGGGCAGAGGTGACATCTAAGGTAGGAGATTCCGCCTCACCTAGAATTTGTTGGCAGATCATATCATAAGTATCAGGAAGCCGTAGATGATAGCACACAACCAGAAGCTCCTAGAAGTGCATGTGTTGTTGAGCCAAATCCGCAGAAAAGGGGCGATTCTAAAGAATCTCAGCCCCGAGAGCCTGAACCTGTTGATAGGCAGCAGCGGGAGACAAGTTAGGACGAGAAAAGAGGTCCGCATACAATGTATAGATGCGGGACGTATGAGCCCCCTTGAAGTACAGAGTGGCAAGGTGAAGCCAAGCAGCCTTGACCGTCTCATCATGACGGATGACAGGAAGGCATTCATCGGATAGGCTGTTAGCGAGCCAAGTATGCACAAGCGCATCGCTCGCATCCCAGTCATCAAATAGAGGTGAAGTGGTAGGAGGAGGGTCATCAACGAGATGGTGATGTTTGCGTTGCGAGCGAAAGAGAAAGGTGAAGGAGATGTTCCAATCCGGGTAGTTGGAGCCGACAAGCTTGGAAATGGTGCCAAGGTTCCTGGAAGGAGTAGGGGAAAGAGGCGGAGGCGGATTGGCGACAGGCGTGGTGGCAGAAGAAGCTTCAAAAAGAGCCATAAGAGAAAACGACAGGAAGTCGCACGATTAGGGGACAAACCGCGCGAATAGGGAAAAATCACAGCAATTAGGAGAAAGAGAGCTGCAACGGTCACGGTGTTAGATACCAACGGCAAGAGAAGCCACAATCAAGCCGAATAACCAAGCAAAGGGAAAGAAGTCGAGCGGCTAGAAAGTAGCCCGCGCGAACAGAAGGAAGAGAAGAGAAGACCGCGCGAACAGAAATGAGTCCGCGGGAAGGCAAACAGGGCGTGCGAGCAGAACAGAGGTCACACACAGAGGCCGCACACACAGAGGGCAGCGACAAGAAGAAGAAGAAACCGCACGACAAGACAACCAGAGAGGAACAAGCCGGTGGACAGAAAGAGAAACCGAATCAGGCGGAAAAGATCAAGTCCTCTGATACCATGTTAGAAACGAACAAGAACAAACCGGAAGTGAATTAACAGAAATTTTATTATCAAAAAAGAGTATCTATTACAAAGGTATGACCTCTCTTTTATAGAATGGAGGAGAGATGAGAGCATACAAATTAGAGATGTGGGACTAAAAATTTACAAGTTAAGTGGCCTATACAAAAAACAACCCGTACAAGCCGCGCGGTTAGATGAGAAGGGATAACCGTTCGGCTACCACCAGAGAGAGGGAAGTCGTCATGGGAGACCGCTAGAACGCCAGGTCTCCAAGCCGCCTGAGATAAACTGTTAGACCGCTTGGATTCCAGACAGCAACAACCTAGCAACCAAACCGCCAAAGGGAAACCGCCCGCGCGGTCTTCAACCCGCCAAGACAGACCGCCAGACCGCCCGATCACCAACTCCAACAGGGTGGTTCTAATGAAGGAGGGTATGAGGCTCTATTTATCGGCCCTAGAGGTGGTTATGGTGGTTACGTGGCTATTCACAGACCATAATCACCCAATTTAATATTTGTAGACCGAATTAATATAGATCGGGACGAGCATAATTATAATAATTTTAGGATGATTACTAACTACACACTGACCATTATATTTGACTAAATGCACCCCCACTACGGGAAGTTACGGGGGTGGTTACACAAGATGGATGAACGAGATTGCATTGAGGGTGTGAGTAGTTATATGTAGATCGAATGATGAAGATTGTGCGAGAGTGATCAGACAGAGGAGGATCGACGATGACCAAGAATCCGGCCGGCGGGGGTCGTCCGACGACAAAATCCGGCCAACGGCGGAGGCCAGACGGTGGAGGAGGCCGGCCGAACGGCGAATAGGGTGTCGACGACGAAGGCGGTGGCCGACCGAGCGGAGGAGGTCGGCCAAACATGTAACATCCTTATTCCTTCTAGACCCCTTTATAATGTTAGGGCATGAGTGATGAGTTAGGGCAAGGAGATAACCCTTAGATTACCTTGAACCAAAATAAAGCATCAAGTGCACACCAAGGAGCACAAGTCAACCTTGGTCAATTCACCTCAAATTGGGTTCGCCAACTCAAATTGATCTCACCAATACATCCCTAACCATAAAAAGGAGACAATTGACTAGTCAATTCATAAATTGGTAGGCCAATTGCATGGATTTGACCAAAGTCAACTTAAGGTCAATATATGTCAATTCAATCTTAATTGGTTCAATTAGACTTCACATAATCAAATTGACCTCACTCATAGCCTTATAATGTTATTAGGGGCCCAATGGACCCAAAATCCTCATCAAATGGACACTAATTTCTCCAATTTGACAAAAGTCAAACCTAGTCCAATTTTGATCAAACCTACACCTTTTGGATAAATTGACCCAATTGATGTCCCACCATGACACAAACAACATGGGGTGGTGTCATAAGACTCAAGACCCACTCATGAGACTAGTCAAACCATCAGTTGACCAAGTTAACACCCAAAGTCAACCATGGTCAAAATTGAGCATAAAAGAGAAAAATAAAGGCACAACCAATTCCAATGGGCTAAGATCTTGAACCAACGCCCATCATGCAGCTCACTAGTAATCCTAAATTGTTAAGCTCCAAAAAAATAAAAATAGGAGAAACAAAACTAACTAATGCATCATAGAGTTTTAAGAATCCTAATAAGAGAGTGAAATATAACAAGAGAAGTTGTAGGAGTAGCAACTTTAACAGCTTATTAAACATAATTCAAACCAATTTTCTCAAACAATTTCAAAAGAAATAGGAAATAAAAAACCCTAACTAAGATACAAATGACGAAATAAGCCATATGCAACAATGAAATAAGACACAAATAACCGAATGAGCCAAAAGATGGAGTCGGGAATAAGTAACTTGTAGTCGGGAATAACTAACTTGGAGTGCTCGCAGGAGAATCGCAGGCGAGGATGAATGAAGGTTCACATGAGAAGTTGTTATGAGTTATGGCATATTAATACCTTGCCAAGTAATTTTTCTTGCCAAGTGATACTTGAGGTGTTTAACTTCACTGCCAAGTAGAACAAAAAATGCAAAGATGCTTGCAGACTGAGAATCGAGTGAGGAGATAACAATCACATCCATAATATGAACATTAAAACATAAATATTTGATCAGAGAATGCGAACCTTTTAACAGAGCATGCAACCTTAACCGTTGTCATGAAATCTTAGCAAATTGTGTCAATAATAAAATGATTGACATGCATTTGTAATATTTATTGATAATACAATTTCATAATATTACGAATGACACTATACGAGGGAACATCATGTCGTTGCTACAATAGCCCAATCATGACGGTGTTGCAGGACGGCTTCGCTCGCACCCCAAGAATTCAGTACTCCGGTTGACGGTCAATCTTCTAATGCGCTCAAAAGAGAGTGAGTGGATGGAGCATCATTGCGCCGCGACTCTGTCCTAATCGAGGTAGTGTCGCGGGGTCACGAGGGTTCCCTCGTGCACTGCACTGTCACTCCTATTATAATTAAAAAAATGTTTTTTGTTGAAGCCGGGGAAATTCCCTTCTCCAAAAATCGGATCAAGGCAGTCTAAGGTTACCGGCTCAACGGTTAGACTCGACGGCTAGCGGACTAAGGCACGGAAGTCGTCGAACAACAAACAAGACCCCAGGTGCTGCGGCAGGAAGGTCCCATCATGTACCCGGAAGCTTGGAAGAAGCAACCCCTCCACAACCAAAAATGGTCGAGCATCGAACGAGGAAGAATAACTGGTAACTAAGTCGCGACGAATAAAGGGAATAGTCGCTAAGTCGCAGCCTGATTTACCTGAAAAAGGAGTTCAAAGGCACTACGGGTTCCATTGCTTGTTTGTTCATATCAATTGGTATCAGAGCCACTACGGGTAGGAAGCACCATGCCGGTTTCCGACAGTACCCGTTCCAAGGAGGCGGCGCCAGATCTTAATCTCTTGCGGTAAGAACAACTCTCGTTAGCTCATTCCATTCAGTCGCTCACGACGAGATTCGACCAACAGAGCCGGACATTGGAAGAACTACGCTCGCTGTTGGCCAACCTTGCTCCTTCGCGGAATGACCACCCGCCCGACTTTGGAGGCCGAAGCTCAACGGCCGACGGGCGCAACCATTCTCTTCTAGACAACCATTTGAACACCCTCTTTGCGCCTTTGCACGATTGGAGTTTCCCCGGTTTTATGGTGATGACTTGCAGGAATGGATTTACAAAGCGAAGTAGTTTTTTGAACTTGACGACACCCCCGATGACCTGAAGATGAAGATTGCCTCCGCCCATGTGGAAGGGAAGGTATTATACTGGCATCAAGCCTACATTAAGTCCAGGCTTATTCGACATTGGCCAAAATGGGATGAGTATGTTTAAGCATTGGCGCAACGCTTTGGATCGGTCCTCTTCGACAATCCCATGGCGGGATTTAAAATTTTGAGACAAAAGGCACAGTCCAATCATTCTTAGATGAGTTCGACATGTTATTGCACCGGGTCAACATCACGGAGGAATATGCGATGAGCTTTTGTATCGCCGGACTCAAGGAGGAGATAGAGTGTTCTATCCACATGTTTCAACCAAAGTCTCTGCAAGATGTCTTCTCCTTGGCTCGGATGGAGGAGCGTCTCACGACGTCATTCCAACGACGGGCAACGAATAATGTGTCAGAGACGAGCTGGGCGGCCGAACGTAGGCTATCAACTAGCAAACCACTTTCAGCACGCCTTCCACTTCCCTCATTTACCCCATCCGTCACCACCCAAGGGAATCATCGTCGGTTGACACCATCGGAGATGGCGGACAAGCGGGCTAAAGGCCTTTGCTTTTGGTGCGATGCAAAGCATACGTCAAATCACTGTTGCCCGACACGGGCCAAATCTTATGCTTTGGAGCTTGTTATGGATGAGGAGGATAGAGACTTCGAGCAAACCGAAGAAGCTACTGGGGAAGACGTCCAAGATGGAGGGGAACTAGAGGAGGTCCCACATCTCTCGGTCCATGCCCTTATGGGCGTCACCCAATATCATACCATGAAGGTCACCGCCTCGCACCAAGGACATACCATTCATGTTTTGATTGACTTGGGAAGCACACATAATTTTTTGGATGAAGGCGCGGCTCACCGATTGCATTGTCGGTTGACACCGATACCGCCCTTCAACGTCGCTATAGTAGATGGGCATCGAATAGCCAGCTCCAACAAGGTCGTCGGCTTCACATGGCGAATGCAAGGAGTTTTTTTCACGACGAACATGCTAGATCTTCCACTTGGTGGGTGTGACGCCATGTTGGGGGTACAATGGTTGAGCACTCTCAGGGTGATACAATGAGACTTCGGCGATTTACGCTTGAACTTCATGACTCAAGGTAGAAAAAATTCCCTGCGGGATAACAAAACGGCAGCTGGATCATGGATGACGCAAGTCACGCAACACCAACTCGAGAAAATGGTAGCCAAAGGGGGTGACTTGAATATGTTATCCTTATGTGCCTTACGCCACGTGCAGGATCCACCTAGCGAGCAGGACAACCGAGGCATGCTACTGGAGTTAACGGAAGGCCAGGCCGCAGCTGACCACACCGAGAACACCTCTCACAGGAGGAAAAACTGGAGCTGGAGGGGGTGCTGGCGACTTTTAGGGAGATATTTCGCGAACCATTCAGATTACCACCTCACAGAGGACATGTACATCGCATTCCATTGACTGAAGGACATGGAGACATCAACTTGCGACCCTATCGCTATCCACCATTGCTGAAAGACGAAATCGAGAAGCTAGTGCGGGAAATGCTACAAGCAGGCATCATTCGGTCGAGTAGTAGTCCATATGCATCCCCAGTGGTGTTGGTGCGGAAAGGGGACGGAACATGACGCCTATGTATCGATTACCGCCAACTCAACCTTCAAACCGTCAAAGACAAGTTTCCCATCCCCATCATTAAAGTACTCATCGACGAATTCCGTCCAATTGCCTTTAATATTTACAATTTTCTTCTTGAGGAGGTTGAGGATCAACTTATTGGCGGCTTCAACCTGACCATTACCTCTGGTGTTGAAACCGAGAATTCGGTCTCGAGGAGTTCACCCTTGGGGAAGGGGTGATCGCACACGTACTTCTCTTCCGCGAGCTCGAAAAACCAAGGGAGAAGGACTAGGGACAGACCTAAGGCTCCAACACGGAGGTCCCACCACACACCCGGAAGATCTTAGAGCGCTTCCCCTCCTTAGCCAAGTGCTGAAGTTAAGGTACCTCAGAAAGCGCTAGAAGACTGGACACAAGTAAGCATGCCTTTTTGAGGTACCCTTTGGGTCCTATTTATAGGATTCTGAAAACGGCCTGAAAATAGCCAACCTCCGCTGTTCTGAGGGGCTAGGGGCAGACCACTGGGGTCAACATGATGCCATACATCACTGCAAAAACCTGGGCGAGCTGCCCCCTAGGGGTCCTGCTCGCGAGTGGCGGATGGGGCTCGCACTCGCCTATCCCTCTGCCTAGGGTGAGTACGAGCTCGACGCCCTGCTTGCACGGTGTCCCCGCCCTCATTCGTCGGGCTCAGCTCCACGAACTCTGAGCTCGGCCCGACGAATGCCGAACTCGGACCGACCATTGCCGAGTTCAGACTCGACACGTTTGACTTGACGTGCATACTTCCCTGTCGAGCTCACCTGGGCTTGGGGGCGGTCTGAACCGGCCGGTCTGGCTTCTGTCGGCTCACTCGCTGGATACGGGGTTGTACACAATCCCCGCTTTTTGCGAGGTTGGGACAAGCTTGGAAAGAAACATCCAACCCCACAGAATTCGGTGAGTGCGACTGGAGCCAGAAAAGAATCTTGCGGAGGGGCCCACCGCCGGTTATATATATTCTTGCGCCTGCATACCTGGCTGACCTTTGCCCTTCCTTTTACTTTTAGCCTCATCAAGATGCCGCTTCCCAAGGAGGTCCTGGTGCGAGTGGCGCGATCCCGGGCCGAGACTGCATCCCGCGTCGCGGGCCTGACCGACCTCAGCGCCTTGCCTCGCGACCTTGCTGAGTTTAGTTCGGCCAAAAAGGTGAAGCCCCTTCCAAAAGGCGTCGAACCTATCTACAATGAATTCAAGACAGCCCTGAATAACGGGGCCGGTTCCTCCACTCAGCCGACTCCGAAACCCCAGAATAAGGATGTCATCGTCCTTTCCGCCGACCAGACCAGCCGAGGTCACAACGACGAGATGTCCGTACCGCAGGCCAAGAACCCTCTCGACAGGCCGCAGAACCAGGTGTACGACGCGCGTCTGCGGGCCTCGCTCCCCAGCTTCGGGACCACGAGGCTGGACTCGCAGAAGCCAAGGTCGCCTACTCGCCTTTCTTCTCAGCAGCCCCTCGCTTATGCATCTGCGGGGGGAGGTACCGAGGTCATCCCCACCCCCGGCTTTACCCGCCTCTCTCTAGAGGCTCCCCGATGGCCGTGGCAAGGTTCTAGGCAATCCTCCTCCTCGCGCCGGCCTGGAGGAGCGGGGCGTGCACGGTAAGTTTCTAACTTCCCCGAATCCTGCCCTGTTTCGGCGACACTCGCCTCTTTTACTCAACCCTGCAACTGTTCGAGCAGAGCTCACCATGGATTCCGAGGCCGACGAGTCCGCGGGCCAAATTTGATACTCGCCTCTCCCTTCTCCACGTACTCTAGATGCCTTCCTGAATTCCGAGATGGAGGGCCCTGAATGGTCGAGGCGAGAGCAGCTAGTCCTCAAGAAGCTGGTGCGCGAGCTTCACGAGGTGCGAAGGGACAACCTCAAGCTGTAGCGGGAATGTGCATGGCTTGCGGACATGGCGGGAGTCAGCCCGACATTTGAGGAGCCATCTTCTTCCATGCTTCTGGATGAGATCGACGAGAGTCTACAGACCGTCCACCGGAACCTAGGGCGTCTTCGCGAGCTCCGCGCACGGCGACCCGCGACGACAGGGTCGCGAGACCGGGGTAGCTAGAGACGAACCCCCTAATGGGCCTACCGGTACTCGCCCCTGTTCTCCCCTGGTCCGCGCGAGTCGGGGGTTTTTATCTCTGCTTTGAGCTGTTTGAATCTGTAATAACTTGGATAATAATTTTTTATCATTATTGTTAATATGTTAAAGCATAGTAATCAGCGTCCCATCAATCCCGTCTCGCCATAGTGTAGGGTTAGTTCGCGGCGATCAGCGAGCTGGAGGCGGTGAGCCGGGGTAGGCGAGCTGGGGTAGGCGAACTGGGGTAGGCGAGCTGGGTAGGCCAGCCGGTTTGGCCCCAAATTTCCCCCTCTATAAATAGACCTCCCCACCAACCCCTGTCACGCCTTTATTGCCTCCGTACTTTTTTACCTTCGCTTACGCTACTTCTAGTGCTCGCGTTCTCGTTCTTGGCAGACATGGGCAAGGGGAACCCTGATTCCGACGGGCGGGTCAAGTGTGCTTGGCACTTCGCCGAGCACTGCTTCTTTTAGGGAAACACAACTGCGGAGGAGCTCGACGAATGCGTAGCCGACTACGTCCCCTCCGGCTTCACGGCTCGCCTCCCGGCTGAGCATGAGGCCATCAACTCCTTCCCGGACGAACTCGCCTTCCCCATCTCGCATTTCGAGATAGGGTTGCGCCTACCTCTCTGGCCGGAGATCCGCCAGATGCTGAAGTATTACGGCGTGGTGCCCGCCCAGCTGAACCCGAACGCCGTCGCTATGATGGTCGCATTCGCCTGCTACCTCCGCCGCGAGCGGATAGAGTTCAACTTGACGGTCTTCCGGAAGTTGTTCTCCTACAAAGCCACCCCCGATGGAGTTGCCTTCCCCGGCGGCACCTTGATAAAAGTTCGCGAGGTCGCGAACAAGCACCACAACTGGATGACCAAAATCGTCTTCATCAAGGGCGATCTCGGCAACATCCCCTTCTCGCCCCAACAGAAGGCCGAGGAGGTATACCGCCCACCCTCGGTGTCCGGCAATGACGCCGAGCTCCACAAATTCTTCCTTCACAAGGATTTCGAGGTCGCCTACCTCCGGAGAGGCCTCAAATCCCTCATGCCCGTCCTCCCTGGTGAAGGTAAGCCTCGATTCCCCCTTTTTTCGTTGAGCTCGGCAGAAATGATATCAAAATCTTACTAAGTTTTTCTTACAGGGGAGCGGCTCATCCCCGAGAACCCGCCTTTTGCGGACTTGGGGCTCTACTTCGATCCGCTTCAACTCGAACGGGCGGCCGCGCAGGCTTGCCGAGATGATCAGGTGGCGCCCCAACCCTCCTCTAGCAAGAGGCGGTTGGTTATCGGGGGGGTCGGACTCGCCTCGCCGACCTCCGGATCATATGAAGAAAAAGAAGGCCAAGGTCTTCTCAAGGGGGGAGAGACAGTCCCCCAAATACATGGACTTGTCTGCGACCTCTCCCGACGCCTCGCCGGGGAGCCCGCTGAAAGAAACATCGGGGAAGGATCGAGGGGGCCGCGGGCCTTCCGCCCCCGAGGTCGTTGGGGGGTCTGTGCCCCGCGAGTTGGGCCTGCCCAAGGATCACCCTCTTTTCGGCAAGGGGGAGAAGTGCAAGGACTCGGCTGGCGAGCCGATGATTAAGTTGGATGGGTTGGCCCACCGGGTCTCTATTTCCACTTGCCACCCTTCGTGGGGTGCTCTCCAACCTCCCGCCGGCCACGCCTATGCACTCGGCTTCGGCCTTTATGGCCGTGACGGTGCCGAGGCCTTCAAGAACATGACCCCTCGCCAGCCGGGTCACGAGGGTCTGCGGGCCCACCTGCGGTCCTTTGAGTTGCACCACATGATGGTGCGCCGCAGCTTCAACCTCAGCCGGCTCCTGTTGACGGCCGAGCAGGAGCGCAACGTTGCGAAGGACAAGGCCGCCGATGCGGAGAGGCGATGCGGCATTGCCGAGGATCTGCTCGCGAGAACGGTAGGCGGGCTGGTAAGTATCGGCTGCCTCTTGCTATTTTTACTTAAAATATTTTTTGCCGCGATATTCAGTTTTCGATCTACAGGATGTCGGGGCCGCGCGCGAGTTGCAGAACCGCGCTGCTGGGTTGAAGGAGGAGGTTACTCAGCTGCAGGTTCGTCTTGCCAAGCAAGAAGCTCGCTTCGGCGAGCGGGAGATCCGCGCCGCGGAATAGGAGGCTCGCGCCACCCAGCTGGAGGCCGAGGTGGGGCGGCTAAAGGAGCATAACCGGGGGCTTCACAACGAGCTCCTCCGGCAGGCAGAGCTTCTACTTCCCGAGGGCGGTGGCGTGTCCCCCTTCCCCTATTAAAGGCCGCAGATCTTTGGCAAGAAGGAGGTCGCAGAGCGGCTGCGAGTAAATTCGATCGAGTCTGCCGAGTGCCTCCTGGACGCTATGTGGGGCACGGGGATATTGGCAGAAGGCTGTGAAGAAATCGCAGTTTGTGACCTCATGCCAGACCTGTTCCCGCCGTGCCCGCCCGACGAGAAGGAGGACAGCTTTGCCTCGCTTTTCGGGGAGATGGACAAGGGCCAGGGGCGCGGGGGCGAGGAAGGCCGGACGTCAGGGGAGGAGGGCGAGAGCTGAGCTTGATTTGTAATTTCTTTTTTCCCCCCTCCCTCTTTTGTAACCTCGCGAAGGCGAGTTTTGATATTGTAACATATATTAAAGAATGAAAAACATTTGTAAACATTTGTAAAAATTTTCCTATCTTCTTTTCTCTTGAACTTGCTTGCTGTGATGCATTCGTCTGTGAGTCGCCACCTGGGCCTTGCCGAGTTCGTTCCTTTTGATAGAATGCCGAGTTAAGATGCGTATTTCCGTTGGACCTGGAGCGCCCGTAGTCGTTAGATCAGTGAGCGCTCGACTCGCCTGCGAGTACTCATCTCTCCTGCGAGCGCCTGGCTCGCCTGCGAGCATCCAGCTCGCCCGCAAGCGCCCAACTCGCCTGCGAGTGCTCAACCCACCTATGAGTTGGATCACTTCTTCTGCCTTCTGGGTCTTGGGTGTTTCCACTCCCGGGTGCTACCACCGGGCCAATCAGCTAGGTGAGAGCCTGATGGCGGGTGTTGAACATCCTCCGGGCTCAGCCCCAGGGTCATAACGACGTCCATCGACCCCCCATCCCTGCCAGCTAGATGGGAGCCTGACAGCGGGAGCATTGGGACCTAACCCCAGAGCGAGAATACTTAGAAACATTTGCCACTCCCGGGTGCTACCACCGGACCAATCAGCTAGGTGAGAGCCTGACGGTGGGTGTTGAACGTCCTCCGGCCTCAGCCCCAAGGTCATAATGACGTCCATCGAGCTCCCAGCCTTGCCAGCTAGATGGGAGCCTGACAGCGGGAGCATCGAGACCTATCCCCAGAGCGAGAATACTTAGAAACATTTGCCACTCCCGGGTGCTACCACCGGACCAATCAGCTAGGTGAGAGCCTAACGGTGGGTGTTGAACATCCTCTAGGCTCAACCCCAGGGTCATAACGATGTCCATCGAGACCCCGACCCTGCCAGCTAGGTGGGAGCCTGGCAGCGGGAGAATCGAGACCTAACCCCAGAGCGAGAATACTTAGAACATTTGCCACTCCCAGGTGCTACCACCGGACCAATCAGCTAGGTGAGAGCCTGAAGGTGGGTGTTGAACATCCTCCGCGCTCAGCCCTAGGGTCATAACGACGTCCATCGAGACCCCAACCCGCCAGCTAGGTGAGAGTCTGACAGCGGGAGAATCGAGACCTAACCCCAGAGCGAGAATACTTAGAACATTTGCCACTCCCGGGTGCTACCACCGGACCAATCAGCTAGGTGAGAGCCTAAAGGTGGGTGTTGAACATCCTCCGGGCTCAGCCCCAGGGTCATAACGACGTTCATCGAGACCCCGGCCCTGCCAGCTAGGTGGGAGCCTGGCAGCGGGAGAATCGAGACCTAACCCCAGAGCGAGAATACTTATAACATTTGCCACTCCCGGGTGCTACCACCGGACCAATCAGCTAGGTGAGAGCCTGAAGGTGGGTGTTGAACATCCTCCGGGATCAGCTCCAGGGTCATAACGACGTCCATCGAGACCCCGGCCCTGCCAGCTAGGTGGGAGCCTGACAGCGGGAGAATCGAGATCTAACTCCAGAGCGAGAATACTTAGAACATTTGCCACTCCCGGGTGCTACCACCGGACCAATCTGCTAAGTGGGAGCCTGAAGGTGGGTGTTAAACATCCTCCGGGCTCAGCCTCAGGGTCATAACGACGTCCATCGAGACCCCGGACCTGCCAGCTAGGTGGGAGCCTGACAGCGGGAGAATCGAGACCTAACCCCAGAGCGAGAATACTTAGAATATTTATTGATGGTGGGCGTTAGAATTTCACCTATTAGGAAGGTAATCGTAACAACCAAGCAAGAGATTGAAAGAATGAGATCATTTATATTCACAGAGGAAAGATTTACAAGGTTCAAGGATAGAAACGCTTCAGGTCGTCGCCACTCCAAGTATGGCTTAGGGTCTCGCCCTCTACATTCTGGAGGCGGTAGCCTCCCGACCTTAGCGTTTTCTGTACAATATAGAGCCCCTCCCAGTTAGGATTAAGCTTTCCTACGGCAGCCGACCTTCCTACCGCATCCACCTTCTTCAGGACCAGATCTCCTTTGGTAAATTGTTTGACCCAGACATGTTTGTCAAAGTACTTGGCCATCTTGCGTTTGACCTCTTCCTACCTGATAGCCGATAGATCACGCAGCTCCTCGAACAGGTCTAGAGAGAGACGCAACTCCTCCTCGTTCCCGGCTCTCCACTCTTCCTGACCTTCCCGGGCTTCCTCCACTCGAGGCGTTCAGACCTCAAATTCTATCGGAAGCACGACCTCACAACCGTGGGAAAGCTTGAAGGGGGTCTCACCCGTGACCGTGTTTGGGGTAGTTCGCAAGGCCCAGAGGACTGAAGGGAGTTGCTTGACCCAACTCCCCTTCAAGTTTTCCACCTTCTTTTTAGGAGGTTGACGATGATTTTGTTTGCCGCCTCCACCTGCCCGTTGCTCCTGGGGTGGTGAACTGAGGCAAATCTGAGGTCGATCCCGAGCTGCCCGCAGAAGTTGATGAACTCGGTGCTAGCGAACTGAGGCCCGTTGTCCGTGACTATGGCCTGGGGTAGTCCATGCCTGCAGATGATCTCCCCCCCAAACAAAATTTTTGATCACCTGGGAGGTCATCTTGGCCAGCGCCTTCACCTCCAACCACTTAGAAAAATAGTCGATCATTACCAATAGGAACCTCCTCTGCCCATTGGCCTGAGGAAAAGGCCCTACCAGGTCCAATCCCCATATCGCAAAAGGCCAGGGCGCTGTGATACTCCTGAGTCGCTGGGCTGGTTGCAGTTGGAGGGGAGCGAACAGTTGACACTTGTGACACTTTTTTGCGAAGTCGGCAGCATCATGGCTCAGGGTAGGCCAAAAGTATCCCTGCCTGACGATCCTTCCTTCCAGGGTCCGACCTCCTGAGTGACTACCGCACTCCCCGGAGTGGACCTCCTCCAAAATTCTCAGTACTTCTCCCTCGGCCACACAACGAGCCAACAGCCCTGAGAGAGTCTTTCGATATAATTGTCCGTCGCGTATGAGGTAGTATGCCGATTTGTGTTTGAGTCTCTTCTTATCCACCCCCCCCCCCCCGGGAACTCCCCCGTGGATAGGAATGTTGTGAATGAGTCCATCCACGAGGGGCGTTGGTCCACCTCCATCAACTCCCCCTCTTGGATGGACGGACGGAACAGGTCAATGATGGTACCCCCTCCGGGGGCCATGCTTGGCTAGCTGATCCACCCGTTCGTTTTCTTCCCGGGGCACATGCCAGATGGCGAAGGTTTGGAACACCCCTATGATCCCCTTGATTTTGGTTAAGTACAATTACATGATGGGCTCCCTCACCTTAAACTCCCCGTTGATCTGGAAAGCCACCACCATGGAGTCAGTGAGGACCTCCACATCATGCACCCCCAACTCCCTGGCCAGGCGCAAACCTGCGATCACAGCTTCGTACTCGACCTGATTGTTGGTGATGGGAAAATGCACTACCACTGTCTGCTCGATCCTTGTCCCCTGGGGGATTTCCAAGATGACCCCAACCCCCAGGGAGTGTCTTCCTGAAGCACCGTCCACCATGACCTTCCAAGGAACGGGGCGAGTGAGTTCCTCCTCCGCCACCTCGACCACATAGTCGCCTAGAAAGTCGGTCATCGCCTGTGCCTTGATCGAGAGTCGAGGGACGAAGGAGATGTCAAATTCGCTCAGTTCCACCGACCACTTGGCCAGCCTCCCCGAATGCTCCACCCCTTCAAAGATGTTGCGGAGGGGGTGGTCAGTCACCACCCGGATAGAGTGTGCCTGGAAATAGGGTCGGAGCCTCCGAGCCGAGACGATCAGGGCGAAGGCCAGCTTCTCCAAGATGGGATAACGGAGTTCCGCCTTCCTCAGGACCCTGCTGACGTAGTAGATGGGTAGTTGTTTCTTACCCTCCTCCCTGACCAACACAGAACTCAGGGTCTCTGCCCCAACCCCTAGATACAGGGACAGGTCCTCCCCTTCCTCCGGCCCTTGGAGGAGTGGGGCCTGGTTGAGCTGCCTCTTCAAGGCCTGGAATGCATCCTCCTTAGTCCATTCAAATTTTTTGCCTCCTCTCAACGCCTTGAAGAAGGGGGGGCACTTTTCCTCTGCCCGGGAACCTATTGAGTCCAGCTAACCTTCCTGTCAGCCGCTGGACTTCCTTGGCATTCCGAGGCGATCCCAGCTCCATGATCGCCTTGACCTTGTCAGGATTTGGCTCCACCCCCGCGGGAGTGAGGAGGTGGCCCAAGAACTTCCCCTTGCTGGCCCCGAAGACACACTTCAAAGGGTTCAACCTCATTTTGTATTCCCGCAGAGTGCCGAAGGTCTCCTCCAGATCCCGGATGTGGGAGTCGACCTCTCGGCTCTTGATCATTAGATCGTCTACGTAGACCTCCAGGTTCCGCCCCCTCTGCTCCCGGAAGATGCGGTCCATCATTTTTTGGTAGGTCGCACCTGCATTCTTCAGCTCAAAGGGCATCATCTTATAGCAGTAGCATCCATCCCTCGTGATGAATGAGACATCTTTTACATCGGGGGGGGGGGGTGCATCCTAATTTGGTGATAACCTGAAAATGCATCTAAAAAACTCATTACAGGGAAACCGACGGCTGAGTCAACCAGCGCGTTGATCCGAGGCAAGGGGTCACAATCTTTGGGACATGATTTATTAAGCAAAGAGAAATCTACACACATACGCCACCGACCGTCCTCCTTTTTAACCATAACAACATTGGAGACCCAGCCGGGGTATTGAATTTTGGATACAAAGCCGGCCTTGAAGAGCTTGACGACCTCCTCCCTGATCGGCTCGGCTAGCTTGTTCGCGGTGGACCTCTTCTTTTGTTGGACGGGGCGAGCCTCCGGGTCTAAGTTAAGACGGTGACAGGCGACGTCCGCGTCGATCCCGGGCATCTCGGCCGCACTCCAGGCGAAGACGTCGACATTCTTCTGGATGCACTCCAGCATCCTTCCCTGGTCCTCCGGGGTCAGCCCCCCGCTGATGCGGACCTTCTCCACCCTGCCTCCCTGGGTGAGAACCTCTATCTCCACTACCTCCTCTGCTGCCTCCAGCCTGGACTGCTCCTCCCACTCAGCGACGTCCCCCTCTCCAGGGACAGGAACCTCCACCTCATCCACGGCCATCACCTCGGCCAGCTCTTCCAGAACCTCCTCCGCCTCCGTTGTCCAGATGGGGGCCTCCCCCTCTACTGCCTCCACCTCCACTCCTTCGGACCCTTGCCTGGCCAACTCCTCCATCCTCCTATCCATCTCCTCGGCTCCCTCCTGCCAGGAGATGGAGTTCACGGCCGTCACGTAGCACTCCCTCGCCGCCCTGGGGTCTCCACGGACTCGGACCTGGACCCCCTCCGCGTTGAACTTGAGACATTGGTGGAAGGACGAGGGGACGCAACGAAAGGCGCTGATGAGGGGTCGCCCAAAAATGGCGTTGTCGCTGCTGGGAGCATCCACGATGACGAACCTGCAGTTCCGGGACTGCCCCCCAGGCTGACATGGAGTCCCACTCCTCCTTCCACTTCCTTCCTTTCCCCGGAGAACCCGAAGAGAGGTCCATCCGAGGCCAGCACCCTCTTGCCCTCCACCTTCATGGCGTCGAACGGTTTTTTGAAGATGACGTTGACGGAGCTCCCGTTGTCGACGAGGATTCGGGCGACGGTGAAGTTCTCGATGGCTGTCTGAATGACCAACGCATCGCAGAAAGGGTTCTCATGGCTCGACATATCTTCCCTTGAAAAGGTGATCCTCTCGTCCGGGGGCGGGGTCTGGGATGTTGAGCCGACGCTCCTTCGATACATGACGTGGAGGCTCGCCTTGCGGGAAGCCTCGACCCCTACCCCCCCGTGGATCACTCCGATCCCTCCTCGGGTTCCGACATCGGCCCGGTCTTCGCATCTGTCCTCCTCCGCCCGAGACCGGACCTCCTCGATCCGCATACCCTGCTGGTCCTGCCACTGCTGCTGCTCCCTGTTTCCCCTCATCTCGAGGAACTCCGGGCACGTGGATGTGACGTGCCCCTCCTCCTGATGGAAGTCACAAAAGGGTAGGTCCACCCTGACCTCCCTCCTCCTCCTTGGCTGTCCTCTCCTCCTCCCCCAGGGCAATTGCCATGGCCTCCTCCTGATCGGGGAGAGGGGGTCTCTGACCCTGCCTCCTGCCCTGGGGGTAAAACGGACCGTGGCCACCCTGGCGATTATCTCCTCCATGATAACCCCTCCTTGGCCCTTGGTCCTGCCACTCCGGCCTCCACCCTAGCCGGTTAGTCGGCCCCTGACGCCCCCACCTGGGCTGCTGCTGCTGCTGTGGCTGCTCCCTCTGCCGGGGCTCAGCCCTCCTCTCCTCCTGAACTCGACCACCCCTTGGCCTCTCCTCCTCCGTTGCCCAACGGGCCAACCTCCGGGCAAACTCCGGGTGTGCCGCCTCCATATCAGCCTCCCTGGCCGTCCTCTCCATGAGTGCCTCAAAAGATATCGGAGGCGTCCTCTTCAGCTCCATGACGAAGAATCCGGGCTGGAGACCCAGGGTAAAGGCTACCATCATGATGTGCCCTGGCATCTCCTGCACCTGGGACAGTTCCTCTTGAAACCTGTCCATGTAACTACCCAGGGTCTCGCCTGCCCCTGCTTAATGCAGAACAAAGACTCCGCCTCCTTCTTCCTCTTCCTCGACGTGATGAACCTCAGCATGAACCCCCGACGCAGGTCCTCGAAACAGTAAATGGAGCTGGTCGGGAGCCGGTGGAACCACTCTCTTGCCTTCTCCTTGAGGGTGATGGCAAAGAGTCAGCACTTAAACCTATCCGACATTTGTCGGATCGAAACCACGTCCTCGAACCACTGGACGCGCTGGACCGGATCTCCCTTCCCGGTATAGTAGGTCATCTCCGGCTCCCGGAACCCTTCTGGAGCGGGGGCAGAAGAAACGAGCTCGCTGAAAGGACTTCCACCCATAGCCGGGCGAGCTGGGTTCTCTTCCCCTGCCGTCTCGCCGAAATGATACTCGTCTGCCGAGCCGGGGAATAGGACTCGCCCCCGCAACTCGCGCTCTCCCCCTCCAGCGACCTCCTTCCCAGCCCGTCGGATAGGCGCGTCGTCGCCCAAGGCCGGGACGGCGACCACGGGAACCGCTGGTGTCGCGCTCTCGGCCCGCATGCCGAGAGCGACTCTGACGAGTCTGAGGACTTCCTCTCTGAGCTCTGCCGACATCACCGCTGCGGGAGGGGGAGAGGGTGGCGAGTTTCCCCCGCCTGAACCTCGTCCTTCATCTCTAGCCATCGAACTTGCGGGAGATTTCTTTGCTGATCACGCTCCACGCTCACCGCACCAAAATGTTGAAACCGAGAATTCGGTCTCGAGGAGTTCACCCTTGGGGAAAGGGTGATCGCACGCGTACTTCTCTTCCGCGAGCTCGAAAAACCAAGGGAGAAGGACTAGGGACAGACCCAAGGCTCCAGCACGGAGGTCTCACCACACACCCGAAAGATCTTAGAGCGCTTCCCCTCCTTAGCCAAGTGCTGAAGCTAAGTTACCTCAGAAAGCGCTAGAAGACTGTGCACAAGTAAACATGCCTTTCTGAGGTACCCCTTGGATCCTATTTATAGGATTCTGAAAACGGCCTGCAAATAGCCAACCTCCGCTGTTCTGGGGGGCTAGGGGCAGACCACTGGGGTCAACATGGTGACATACATCATTGCAAAAACCTGGGCGAGCTGCCCCCTAGGGGTCCTGCTCGCGAGTGGCGGATGGGGCTCGCACTCGCCTATCCCTCTGCCTAGGGCGAGTACGAGCTCGGCGCCCTGCTTGCGCGGTGTCCCCGCCCTCATTCGTCGGGCTCAGCTCCACGAACTCTGAGCTCGGCCCGGCGAATGCCGAACTCGGACCGACCATTGCCGAGTTCAGACTCGGGACGTTGGACTTGGCGTGCATACTTCCCTTCCGAGCTCACCTGGGGCTTGGGGGCGGTATGAACCGGCCGGTCTGGCTTTTGTCGACCCACTCGCCGGATACGGGGTTGTACATCTGGGATGATGTACATATGAGAATTGCAACTCTGTCCCGATCTGATTGCAAAAGCCAATCATCTCTGCATTGTTGAATTTTGGACCGTTGTTGGTGATGGTAGCCATATGGATTTCGTGTCGGCAAACGATCCCCCCATATGAAGTTCCTGATGATTTGCGTAGTAGTTTTGGTCAATGCTTTTTCCGCGTTCCACTTACTAAAGTAGTCGATCATAATAATAATCAAGCGCCGCTGCCCACTTGCAGTTGGGAAAGGGCTGAGGAGGTCCATCCCCCAAACTGCAAACGGCCAATGCGTTGTTATTGACCTGAGCTATTGAGCTGGTTGAAGCTGAAGAGGAGCAAACTTTTGGCACTGCACACACTTTTTTGCTTATGCTTTCGCATTTGAGGTCAAAAGTAATCATGTCTGAGGATCCTCTTCTCTAAAGTTCTTGCTCTCGAGTGCTAGAGGAAAGTATTCCGGTAGAGAATCCCTAAGACCAGATAATAATAAGCTGCCTTGATTCTGAATCTCTTCTTATCTCTCACAGATGTATGGAACTTACCTGTCGAAAGATAAAGGATGAAGGGATCCATCCAAGATGGATGCTGATCAATTTGCATCATCTCTTCTTCCTCAACTGTTGGGCGGAAGAGTTCTGAAGTTGTTCCTCTTGACGGAAGACCGAACTTAGCCAGCTCGTCTGCTTCTGAATTTTCTGTCCTTGGGATGTGCTCAATGGTGACTTCTGAACCTTCCAGTCTCTACTTTGACTAGAGTAAGATACTTCTTGAGGATTGGTTCTTTAGTCTCAAAATTCCCAAGTACTTGGATGTCATTACCAGAGAATTTGTCTTGACATGAACATTTTCAATTCTCAACTCTTTTGCAAATCTTAGACCTGCTAGGAGCACCTTATACTCTGCCTGATTGTTCGTAGTTGGGAAATAGAATTTTATTACTTGCTCCAACCTGACACCATTTTGTTTGATGAGAACTACTCTTGCACCTGAAGAGTTTTTTCCTGAAGCCCCATCTACATAGATGTTCCAAGCTAAAGAAGACTTTACTACCTGAACTCGGCCAGCTTCCGCTATATCTACCCAAAAAATTTGTTAGCACTTGTGCTTTGATAACTATCCTGGGGACATAGGATATGTCAAACTCGCTAAGCCTTCCTGAGTGCTCAGGCCTTTCCAACACTCTTCAGAGGAAGATTCGTCACCACTTGGATAAAATGTGTCTGAAAGTATGATCTAAGGCTTCGAGCAGAGATAACCATGGCCAAAGCAACCTTTTCCAGAATTGAACATCTTGATTCAGCATCCTTGAGGATATGACTAACATAGGAAACAAGAAACTGTTTCCTCTTATCTTCTCTGATCAACACTGAGCTGACTGTCTCAGTACTAACCTCCAAACATACGAACAACACTTCTCCTGCATGAGGGCTTTGGAGCAAAGGAGTTGACGTTAACTGCTGCTTAAGCTGCTCAAAAGCTTTGTCACACTCTTTAGTCCATTAAAACTTCAAGCCTCCACGAAAAGTGCGGAAGAAAGGAGCACTTTTATCTCCTAACCTGGAGATAAACCGGCTAAGGCCTGCCAGTCTTCCCCTAGCTGATGTACTTTTTTGGGACAATGCGGGGGTGCCATGTTGAGTATTGCCTTCACTTTGTCAGGATAAGGAGGAAGACCTTCAGGCGTAAGAAGATGACCAAGGAACCCTTACTGGCTCCGAAAACACACTTCAAAGGGTTTAACTTCATTTTATATCTCCGCAGAGTAGCGAACGTCTCCGCGAGGTCTCCTAGGTGCGACGAAAAGGACTTGCTTTTGATGAGGAGATCGTCGATATATAGTTCAAGGTTTCTCCCTTATGTTACTTGAAAACGAAGTCCATCATTCGTTGATAGGTTTTACCAGTGTTCTTGAGCCCGAAAGGAATTACGAGATAGCAGTAACACCACCCGTTCGTAATGAAAGAGGTGTGAGGCACATCAGACTTATGCATTCTAATTTGGTGGTAACTTGAGAATGCATCTAAGAAACTCATGCAAGAGTACCATATCGCGGAATCAACTAAAGAATCTATCCGAGGCAAGGGGTAGCAATCTTTCGGGCATGCTTTATTAATTTTTGTGAAATCTACACACATTCACCATTTACCTCCTGGTTTTTTAACCATTACAACATTTGACACCCAGTCAGGGTACTTAATTTCACGAATAAATTTCGCTTTGAGGAACTTGACCACCTCCTCTCTGATTGGCTCAGCAAGGGTTGTCGCTACCATCCTCTTCTTCTGTTTGATGGGCTGGAAGCTCTGACGGTTGTTGAGATGATGGAAATCGACATCTTGATCTACTCCTGGCATGCCTTTTGCAGACCAAGCAAAGACATCCAAGTTCTCTAAAAGATAGGAGATCAACTAGGACTTCTCCTCTTTTGACAACTCAGCATTGATAGAGAGCTTCCTTTCCTCATCTACAGCAATTGGGACTCCCTGAGTCACCTGGGCAGGTTGTAGGTGAGCTCCTTTTCTAACCTCTTCCTCTGTCTCTTCAACAACTTTTGAGGGATTTGAAACTTCATGAACTGCAACCGGAAGTTCTGGAGGAGGAATCTGCTCGGTCATGTTGACCTTCCTGACGTGGCATTCCCAAGATAACTTTGGATCACTTCTAACTCGGTACTGCCCCCCCCTGCATGGCGAACTTGTTGGCTTGATGGAAGGTTGAGACCACCGCCTAATAATCTTTTAGTATAAGACTTACGGAGATTGCGTAGTAGCTGCTGAGAACATCTACCACGATGAATTGAACCAGCTTAGTGACTCCTCCAAGTGTCACTGAGAGTCTGACACTTCCTTCCATCTTTTTTCTTTCTCCTGAGAAGCCGTAGAGGGTCCCTTCTATGGAAAATAAAGGCTTTCCAGTCTTCAGGGCTTTAAATGTTGGTTTGAAGAGGAGGTTAACTGAGCTCTCTGTGTCTATCAGGATCGTGTTAATTGTGTAGTTCTCAATGACTTCCATGATAACCACAACATCGTTGAATGGATTTGCAGTCGGAGGGAGGTCGTCTGGTCAAAAGGTGACCACCCCCCTTACTGGAGTAGAGGAGGATGTTGCAGCTACCTCCTGCTGGAAGTCTCTAGAAATATTTGACTTCCGGGATGACTCAGGTCCGACCCCTCCATAGATGCAGAAGAGGCGGCCAAGGGAACCTTCACCGTCAACTTCAACGCATTCACTTCCCAGATTAACGTCTCTAAAGTGGCCAGCGTCTTCTACTTCTTCACATTCCCAGTATACTTTTGCCACCTCCTTCCCCTTGGAGATGGACGGCTTGGCAAAAGCATTTTTGCGGATCAGGTCCTGGAGCTTTCCTTCTCCCAATAACTTCTCCACCAGCAAGCGGAGAGCTCTGCAATTCTTTGTCAGATGCCCCCACTTCCTGTGATGCTCGCAGTACAGGGAGAGATCGCAGGACTTTACTTCAGACCTCAAAGGAGTTGGCCTCTTGTAGTCATGCCTCTCCTGTAGAATTTGGACGACTTCGTCCATAGATATATCAAGCTATGTGAAGGAGTTTTGAGAGTCATCGTATTGAGGCTGGACAGCTGGAGGCAGAGGCTGAATGTACTGCTGCTGGTACACTGGCATAATCTTGGGAGCAAGAGAAGGTGGAGCAGGCGCAACGACCAACGACAGTTTCTGATTTTGAAACTATTGATGGCCTTGAAAAGGGCGACGATGGCGAAAGTTCCTTCCCCTCTGAGCAGGGGGCTGGAACTCTGGGCGAGGAGGTTTCGCCGACTGATGAGCTGCGGAGGAAGATCTTGCCACATCCCCCGGGTTGGCTTTGGCAGTCACGAGGAGATGTAGGTTGGGTTGACATTCTCCCCCTCAATAAACCCGTTGATCATGCTGATCAACTCCTGCTAAGTGGCGGGATCTTTGGTAGTAAACTTGAACTTCAAAGGGCCTTCCCTGAGGCCATTGACCAAGGCAACCTTGTAGAAATTGGGATCGACATTCTTCACTCCCATGATCTCTCTTTGAAAGTGATCCACGAAATGAGCAGCAAACTCGTTCTCTCTCTGCTTGATCTGGAAGAGGGCTGTAGGACCACTCTTCCTCTTCTTTGAGGTAGCAAAAAGCTCTCTTTGGAGCTCGCCAAAACAAGTGATGGACTGGGGATATAGTTCATAGAACCATTCCTTTGCCTGCCCATCAAATGAAGTGGCTAGGAGCTTACACTTCATTGCATCTGAAAGACATCTTAGAGCAACTACTGACTCGAAAGCTTGAAGATGTGCCACAGGATCAGTTTCTCTAATATAGATCGGCAAGCGAGGCTCTCTAAAATTGTTAGGGGCAGACTCCCAACGAATTCTATCAATAAAAGTAGAAGGCTCCTCCACTTCAGCAGGGGCGAGAGGAGACAGAGGATGAGCTGCAACAGGAACAACGATAGGAGCAGCGACAACAACAGCTGGAGCAGGAGGGTATGAATAACTCTCCTGGAAGTTTAGCACTCTGTCTGGACTTCCTTGGACTGCTTCTCGGAAAAAGCCTTGGCTAGCAACAAATTCATCTTCCTGAGATCGCAGAGGAGGTGCGGGATGACAATGCGAATTGGGTGGTGGAGGAGCCCCCACCATAGGAGCTGGAGTAGTCGCAGTCGCCATTACGAACTGAGGGGCTAGTCGCTGAGTGAGGGTGGTTGGTGCTTGACTGATAGCTTCAAACTGTTGCGCGGTCTCTCTACGGGACTGGTCTATAGCTTCCCAAAGAGTAGCTTCGCTCGGACTGGAATGACTAGGGCGCCGTGCGAACTCGCGGTCTGACATTTTTAAACGCAGATTTCACCGACGACTCGCGATCTGAAGGTCGCGTGTTCGAACTGTTGGCGCTAGAAATGCACCTCCATCACAACACGCACAAGGGAGCTTGAGAGAGGGGAAGGCTGCGAGTAGCCGGTTACTAGTGATTATGAAAATGCGGACATCGAGAGCCGCTTGTAGCGACAACACCAGACTTCGCCCACCGCGGCGAATTCCTCTCTTGCGACGGGTTTTCTATTGATTGAAATGTTGCAGTTATAAGGAAAGAAAAGAGGAAAGCTGTGCGAGCAGCAGACCACAAAGCCCGGGAATCGAGACCGCAACCTTAACAAGTAGACTACTTGATTTGAGTTAGCGTGCTTTGGGAGTGCTGCTCGCCCCAATTTATAGGCTCAGGGGCCTGCTTGAACAGATAGGGCTAAAATAACCGCTTACTCGGGGTACACGAGAACCAGACAAAGGTGTTAGGAAACAAAACAGAAGGAAAAAAGCTAACTACCAGACCGCAAGAACGGGCGTCTATCCCCTGCGGTCTGGGCCTCCCTTGCTAGGAGGTTGCTGCTTGTGAACTGAGCGGCCTGTGCGGTCTGGTAAGTCCTGACCGCGTGCCCTGAGAGTTGGCTTGACATTGGTTGCGGGCTCCTTGGTAAACACAACAGAAGGCTCCCTCGAACTTTCTCCTCCTTGAGATCAAACTGGATCTTCAATTGAAGATAGAAAAAAGAAAAACTTTGGAAGATCGGAAGAAATCCCAAGATCCTGGAGATTTCTCTGGAAGAAGGCACAACACAACTGTCCTCTACTTAAAAAAAGAAACAGCATACTTGCAACGACTGTTCTGACAATAAACTGCTAGATGCAGCAATCTCCTGGGACGAGGTACTGGTTCCTCCCGTTTCCAGGCGACGAGATCTACTACAAAGTAGCGGTGATGGCAATCGGATCTCCTAACAGCCAACCCAAAGACCTAGTCCATAACTGATTGACGAGGAGGAGGAAAGGCAGAGATAGACGGCAACAGGATCTCTGGCAGACAGCTCAGAGATCGACGACGGAAATGGCGATTCCTCTCAGCAGAACCTCCCGACGAGCAACTGCCTCGATCAATTCACACGAGGCGTCGATAAGAAACGACTAACCCTCGTCCTTTTCCGATCGGTAGCTCTAAATGACGATTTCCTAGATTTTTTGACTGCGATCTTCTCACTGGCGGCAACGAAGACGACCTCCACTATCAATGATAAGGAAAAATCCAACGATGATTGCGATCGGGATTTCTCAAAACAATGACAAAAACACTTTCCGATCTCGATTGACGTCCGACAACGGGAGACCCTTTTCTTTCTCTTCGATCGGCAGGAGCAACAAGGACACCGAGATGTTCCTCTAAGGGCGGCGACTGGAGAGCGATGCTTCATCCAATCGATCTTCCGAACGGCTGCAGGATAAGTGAGTGACTGTACAAATCTTTTTGGGCTGTTGAAATTCGCACAAAAGAAAGAGCGGAAACCCTAGCGATAGAGTTACCTTGAGAATGTTAGAGTGGCCGCTCAAGGCAGTCCATGTAAGACCATTAGATTTGGAATGACCTTATATAGTACCTCCAACATAGGGCCAAGCCTTTGGTCGACATGCCACTATCTAGCCGGTCCCGACACGTGTGGACATACTTAATGAACAAAATTTTCAATAGCTTTGGCATTGAGTGATCAAAAGTGGAGGCTTTTCACTCAACTTTCAATGATCCAAATATGAGTCATCTAACCTTATTTATAAACTACGGGGCAATCATGGACGGTTGTGATTTTCCGATCATGACGACCCCTAAAATACATGAAAATAAAAATCACAAAAATACAAAAAATAACTGAAATTCTCGAATCGTCAATCCACATAAAATGGAGGGTTCCGATCGTCGTGTAGGTTGATGTGTGTGTCGCGATCCCATCACATTTCCTATGGACTCATTCTATTGTTGGTAATTGTGGGTTTGTTTTTAGATGCTCTCTGTTTGGTCTCTCCATGTCAATCTTTAATTCTTTAATGAATAAATCTGAAAACTATTCATTTTCATAAAATAAAGTGTTTAGTTTCCTGCAGTGTCAAATGCTCAACTTGCATTTTTACAATCGATAAATATGGTTATTTAGAGCTCTATAGAATCCTCAACACTTTCATTCAAGCTAACTTTCTCATTTTCGGTTTTAATATGCTGTACGTCGTCTACAATGTATCCCTACCATCCCTTGCTTTCTTTTGCTCTTCGAGTTTATACATGTTTCCTTTGTAGGTTGTTCTCCATGGTGTTCTAATTTATCTATTACTACCACTACTACTGGTAACCGACAGTTAGGGATGCCAACAAGGGCCCAGCGGGACGCACGTAATATGAGAAGGCGCGAACTTCTTCATCTTCACGATGCATGCCGACATGAACTTCCTACCATTTCAACACATGAACATAACAGAACTAATGCCACCGGCTTGCCCCCTGAAACCTAGGAAGCACCGGTACGGGTACCGGGTATGATACGTATCCGATACGGCAGTACAATAATATTTTAAAATTAAGGATATGGGTACGGCGGGATACGTTGTATTAAATTTAATAAATATATATGCATATATCACAAATACAATTATAAATCTCAAAACAATAAAATATGAAGCATAAATAATCAATTGAAGTACAAGTCCATAACTAATACAATATAACTTGAAATACTTAGACATGCTATTCATAATTATTTCAAATAAAACGATGTTCATCACTCATTTTTTTCATCTTCCTGCATATTGTTGGAGATCAAGGCATCTTCAATTTCTGGCTCATCTAAATACAAGTTGGCAACCGTAAGCATGCCAACTCCATCAAAAGGATTTGCCCATGCATCTCCTCCTATATCCTACATTCTACTCCTTTGACTGTAGATTTCGTTTCTTCTCGATAATAAGCGTAGATTACTATGCATGTACACCAAATCATCAGCTCGTTGTGATATTCACAAATTACTGAATAGTAATGAACTATAATACAAGAATGAACTAACACTCTAACAAATATGAACTATCACATTCACTAACAAATTAATTGAACTATAATACAGTATTCAATATTCACTAACTAACAACACATTCACAAATTAATTTGAACTAAGTAATTGAACTAACAACACATTCACAAATTAATTTGAACTAACTAATTAAACTAACAGCACATTCACAAATTAATTTGAACTAATTAATTGAACTAACAACACATTCACAAATTAATTTGAACTAACTAATTGAACTAACAGCACATTCACAAATTAATTTGAACTAATTAATTGAACTAACAACACATTCACAAATTAATTTGAACTAACTAATTGAACTAACAGCACATTCACAAATTAATTTGAACTAATTAATTGAACTAACGACACATTAAGAAGAGGCGCAGCGTGCGGGATCGTCGAAGGCGCGTGCGGGATCTGTTGTAAAATCCGGTACAATTCGCAGGCACAGCTATAATAATATTGCAGTAACAAGAACACAAAACGACCACAAATTTATTATAATGAAAATATAAGTCAAATACAGGAGAAAAATAGACCGTCCGGTGAAACGCACGCGGATGTGCCGGACGCGCGCGATCCGCAAGAAAATAGTAGATCTGGACTGCAATCCGCCTTGAGGACGCACAAGGTTCACCGAACCTTCAACGTCGAGGTCCGACGTTCAACCGCACCACCACCGGAGAACAACGCCGCCACCGGAGAACGCCACCATCGGAGAGAAACCTCCGTCGAGGCTAACTGCACACGCGCACGCCGTCGACACCGCGCCTCTCAACTCCAAAGAACGTCCACTGCAACGCCGGCGGCAAACTCCACCAAGCCCGGCGACAACACCTCTCTCAACGCCGGCGGATATCTCCTCCAAGACCGGCAACTACACCCAAGACCGGCGGCCTCTCCGAGTGCACGAGCGAGAGAGAGAGAGAGAGAGAGAGGAGAGGGGCAGATCTTCTCTCCAAGAAGTTACAGGCGTTTGTCTTCTCCTCCACCAAAGCAAGAGACCGGCGGCTCCCTTTGTTTCTCACGGGCAGGTACAGAGAAATCCCATTAGACCTAGGTTTATATAATTATATAAACCTAAGTTGCTAACGGTCCGGATCCGGGTTGGATCCGGATCCGAACCAATAAGGCCAAACCAACAATCCACCACCTTGGTTCGGAATCCGGAGCCACCACCTACACGAAGCACTCCCTGCACAACACCATCTGCACCAGACATCAACTGCACGTAGCACGGTCTGCACGAAGCACCAGTCTGCACGAAGCACCAGTCTGCACGAAGCACCAGTCTGCACGAAGCACCACCTCAAGAACCTGAGGCGTCAGCCGACCTGCTCCAGTCGACTCATCCCTGCTCGGGCTCAACCTCTGAATGTCGACGCAACTGGATCGCTGAATCTGACTCGCCTAGTCAGACTACCAGAAGGGCGATCCCCTGCACCACCTCGACCATCAACTCTGTCAGCCGCAGAAATCATGGGCACACCACCTCGCATCGTGGTCCCCATCAGCCGGTACAGATTACCGCACTGCATAGCTCGCATGAGCACGGTGTGTCCTCGTGTCACCGTCAGAACTCCACCTCTCGCCGCAAAACTGCATCCCTTGGAGTCTAGTCTGCCCAGCGATATCAAATTCCTGCGTAACTTGGGTACCAGATGTACTCGCTCAAGCCTACACACTGCTCCGTCATGAGTCCTGATGTCCACCGTCCCTGTCCCCATGACCTCATATGTTGAGCCGTCACCCAGAAAGACCGACCCAGTCGTCACCTCCAGTGAATTGAACATCCCTGCATCCGAGCAAATGTGCTGCGAAGCACCAGAATCCAATACCCAACTATCAGAGTCACATGGACTCTCAGTGATGAGGAGAGACACATCACCATCATCTGTCGTAGCTACCGCCGCCTTGCCCGCACCCTGGACGTCCCCAGAAAACTGCACACGCTACGGACAATTTCTCCTGATATGGCCACTCTGCCTGCAATGGTAGCACGTCACTGCCTTCCTCGATGCGGATCTGGCCCGTGCACTTCCAGATCCCTTCTCGAACTGCCTCCCTCGTCGTCCTCCTACTGCCAAGGCATGCTCACCCTCAGGAGCGGGGTCTGACAGCATCTGACTGGACAGTAACGCAGACGTAATCTGCTCCACGTCTACTGTATCCTTCCCATACAGCAGGGTGGTCTGCATGTGCTTATACGACGCCGAGAGCGAGGTAAGAAGCAATAAGGCTTTGTCTTCTTCCTCCACCTTCACACCAACCACATGTAGTTGGCTCAGAAGTCCATTGAACACGTTGAAGTGTTACTGTAGGTTACCACCTTCCTGCATCTTCGGGCCGTACAATCTCTGCTTCCGTAACAACCTCGTGGTCAACGACTTGCTCATGTAGAGTCCCTCCAGCTTCTCCCACAACGTGACAACTGACTCTTCAATACCGATGTTGAACAACACCTTATCGTCGACGCACATCCTGATAGCGCTAGTGGCGCGCTCATCCATCTCCGTCCACTCAGAATCCTTCACCGGAGCGGTCAAAGTATCACGCCCCCGCAACACTTGGATCAACCCCTGCTCAACCAGCATATCCTTGACCCGAATCTGCCATAGGCGAAAGTTCCCGTTACCATCAAATTTCTCCACCGAATATCTGGCCAACACCGTGTTCTTCGTTGCCATAGCTGTCTGCAGTACCTCTAGATGATCTGATTAATTCACGGATCAGATCTGGGAAGATAGGGAGCGGACCGATGTCGTCACCTACCGTTGACCCAAAACTAATACCGGAACGTCCAATCAGTCACCTACACGGAACTTCCCTCTGATACCACTTGTTGTAAAATCCGGTACAATTCGCAGACACAGCTATAATAATATTGCAGTAACAAGAACACAAAACGACCACAAATTTATTATAATGAAAATATAAATCAAATACAGGAGAAAAATAGACCGTCCGGTGAAATGCACGCGGATGCGTCGGACGCGCGCGATCCGCAAGAAAATAGTAGATCTGGACTGCAATCCGCCTTGAGGACGCACAAGGTTCACCGAACTTTCAACGTCGAGGTCCGACGTTTAACCACACCACCACCGGAGAACAACGCCGCCCCCGAAGAACGCCACCACCGGAGAGAAACCTCCGTCGAGGCTAACTGCACACGCGCACGCCGTCGACATCGCGCCTCTAAACTCCAAAGAATGTCCACTGCAACGCCGGCGGCAAACTCCACCAAGCCCGGCGGCAACACCTCTCTCAACGCCGGCGGATATCTCCTCCAAGACCGGCAACTACACCCAAGGCCGGCGGCCTCTCCGAGTGCACGAGCGAGAGAGAGAGAGAGAGAGAGGAGAGGGGCGGATCTTCTCTCCAAGAAGCTACAGGCGTTTGTCTTCTCCTCCACCAAAGCAAGAGACCGGCGGCTCCCTTTCTTTCTCACGGGCAGGTACAGAGAAATCCCATTAGACCTAGGTTTATATAATTATATAAACCTAAGTTGCTAACGGTCCGGATCCGGGTTGGATCCGGATCCGAACCAATAAGGCCAAACCAACAGGATCGTCGAAGGAAATGCGGAACGCGGGATCGGCGAAGAAGGAAAAGGCGATGCGCTGCGGGAAGAAATGAAATGCGGAAACAAAACCCGACCGAAACCTAATAGCGCGTATCAGCGTGTACCATACGCGTACTCGTACCGGAAACGTACCCGGTACGGGTACAGGCCTAAATAAGACGTATCTATGCTTCGTAGCCTGAAACATATCGCTCAAGAGGAAGGCCTCCAATATATGAATCGATTCAAGACTGGCGCGATGCAGCTAATGCCCGAAGAAGGGAACTTTGCCGAACTCAATGGACCATGGATGCATCCATAGAAGGTCTACTAAAATGTACCTTACATTGACCAAATCCAAAATAAGTAAAACAAAATGTCTAACTCAGATCTCCTTAACACTTAGGCGTACATTACGAGCCGATCGAATCAACACTTATTGGAGAAGATCTGCACCATATACAACAACATCCAGAGAATGTCACTACCACCATGCCTACCGCCCCATTTGTTCAATTGCCATACGTATTGCTTCCTGCATCAATTGGTCAAGGTCCTCACAATTTCAACTTTATTCTTCCAGCTTCTCCACTTATGCTACTGCAACCACTAAAATTCCTGCATTTTAGCTCCAGGAAGCTAATTCCACTATCTTTTATTATTTGATGTCAACTTCATGTGATGGCAGAACTTGGATGTAGTGGACCTGTTATCACCGGCTTGCCCCATGAAACACCTCACTGAAGAGGATGGCCTCTAATGTATGCATCAATTCAAAAACAATGTGATGCAATTAATGCCCGAAGAAGGGAACTCTGCCGAACTCAACGGACAGTGGATACATCCATAGAACCAACACACATTGGAGCAGATCAGCACCATATACAACACCATCCGGGGAATGCGTCTACAACCAGGCCTACCACCCCATCTGTTCAAGTGCCATCCTTACTGCTTTCTACATGAATTGATCAAGGTCCTCAACCATCTCAACTTCATTACTCCTGCTTCTCCAATTATGCTACTGCTACTACTAAACTTTTTTGCATTTAGCTCCACGCACTAACTCCTTCCTTCCATTCATTTTTGCTGAAAATAATCTCCCCATTCATCCACAGGCGGAAATGCTACTAAGATCACATCAGGCTGAACCTCTGCCGGCGTAACGTCAATACTGCTCCCCCATACCAAATGTTGAAGGTCTTATATCATCTACACTGCATTACCCAGACTACTACGACTGCAAGAGCTAAGTTTTTAATTGCATCCGTATCCCTCAATTTATAGGCACTGTGCGCACTCAATCATTTCCAAACCAGCTGCATCGACTGGGTCATGGTCGAACAATTGCTCCCTATCTTCGTAGAAGCCATTCTACAATCCCCCCGAGTATTACATTTTACGCAATTGAAATAATCCTCTTTATCGATGTAATTTTCTAATAAAATCAACATCCAAAAATCAATTACGGTCTCAATGACTTCCATATATGGCTACTGATTCCATTATCTTATGTGATCTTTGCAACTACTAGGTTCAATACGAAGTCACCTAAATCGTTGTTGGGCAAGGAAAGCACATGCCCAACCCAAAATTAGCGGAGAAGTGTGCGTCTTCAACAACAAAGAACTGTTGTGATTTCTCATAGGGTGGACTTAGCACACATGCCTGCGACTATTTGTCACCAAACCGTCTTTACAATTGCACTATAACTAACTACGTTGACAAGATGCTCGCAGGAGATCATCCGTCACCAGTTCATGGTAAATTCCCAGATCGAACTGGAGTATGGTGATTTTCATTGCCTATGTCGAGAAACACACCAAACATTTAGGCTTCGTTTGGTTTGGCGTTTTGCTCAGGCGGCAGGAGGAGAAGGAGGACTTTTGGAACCGGAGGGGGGAGGTTGCGGTTGGAATCCCTCCGTTTTCCTCCATTTCCCATGACGCGGCGGGTGCAAACGGAGCAAACACCGCCGCCAAACGAAGCCTTATATGGATCTTTTAATTGTATGATCCAATGTGTTGCACTGAATTGTTGTGATGTTTTATGTCATCTCAATATTATTATTACAAAATTATCAAGAAAATTCTTGGATTAATTAAAAATACACCGCTTCTAGTGTTTATATTTATATAAAAAAGAACAGTCTGAAAAGGAAATGTTATCTTAATCCATTCATGAGTTGAAGGAGCGTGGTGAAACAAAGAATGAAAAACTCTTATTTATATATAAATTACAAGATCATTTAATTCGTGACTTATTATTGCATAACTTCTATAACACGTCACCCGTAATTCAGAAGAAAATGCAGTAAGGGACTAGCTAGATTTTATGAGGAGTTGCAACTAGGAACAAAGGATTCTTCCTAGTCAATGCCAGCCCCATGGATTCCTCCATGTCCATTTCTTCCAGCAGCCTCCCTCCTGGGAGCTCCCAGTCAAAGTGGTAGAGAAGGTTGGCAAGCACAACCTCAATGCTGGTCATGCCGAAATTTATCCCGGGGAAAATCCCGCTTCCTCCGCCGTAGGGCATGTACTGAAAACGAGTCGGATTGAAATCCTGTTCATCAGTTTGAACTCTCTCCGGCTTAACGCTCTCGGCATCATTCTAGTATTTAGGGTCCCTTATGATTTCCCACACGTTGATTAAAATTTTGCTTCCCGCGGGTATTGTGTAGCCGCTGAGCTCTAGCGTTTCGCCGCAATATCTGGCACCAAGATTGGAGCGGGGGATCAAAGTCTAAGGCTTTCTTTGAGCACCATGTTTAAGTAGGGAAGGTTGGCGATGTCGTCTTCGTGTATCTTAGTCTTCCCCTTAAATGCACTTTGCACCCCTGACTGAGCCTTACGCATCACCTCCGGGTGTATGATCATCTCCGCCATCATCCATTCCATGATAGCAGATGTCGTCTTCGTCCTGCCTAAAATCAAATCCTGCACGCACGCATGCAATATATAATGAAGTTATTTCTTAATTTGTTCATTAATCATTAAGAAAGATGTGACACATAATCTAAGCGGGTTGGTTGAAGTGGAGAGGCGCGTCTGGGATCTTATGTGATCGTAAAGTACAATTAAACTTAAGGGCAAGTTTTTCTGTATTGCAATTAGACCAGCGATGCTCTATGGTTCTGAGTGTTGGACAGTGAATTGTGTACATGAGTAGATGCTCGACTAAGATGGTTTGGACACGTACAAAGGAGACCATTAGAGGCACCTGTTAGGCGTTGTAAGAGTCTAGTCACTTAGACCAATAAAGACTTGGAATGAAACTATAAGGAAAGACATGATGTACTTAGGCATTGGTGAGATTATGACAAAAGCTAGGGCACAATGAAGACAAATGATTCATATAGCCGACCCCACTATAGTGGGCTAAAGGCTTGAGTGTTGTTGTTCATTAACCATTAATAAGCTAGCTAGCAAGCTGTACATTTACAACTAAAACGCCCTTCAAATTTTCCATCTTTACAGATGCATCCAAGTCTCCCGTTCTCTTCAGCCGCAGCAGAACATCAACCAGATCCTCATCAACATCGTCATGTTTCCTTGCGTACTTGTCTTCGTGCTCCGCGATGATGTCATTCAAGGTTGAGTCGAGAACATTGCAGACTTTTTCAAGGTGGCGCCTCAAGCCGGTAATCTCACCAAGAAACTTACTAAACGATGGATATAAATCCACTAGGTCCAATCCGTATATTTGAATGTTTCCTTGATGGCTGCGAATATTTTGTGTTGGTGTGCGCACTCCATTCCGAAGGAAGCTTGAGAAATAGTATTGTTGGCCACCGATAGAAGCATCTCCGTCATGTTCACTGGCGATCCGTTAGCCATGCGAATCTTCTCGATCAGACTATCCCCCTGCTTCTGCATCAGGGTTTTGAAGTGCTTCACGCGCTTGGCGGTCAGCAAATCGATTGTGCAGATCTTGCGCAGCTGGGCCCACAGTTTGCCGTAAGAAGGTAAGACAATGTCGCCGACGTCGTACATGATGATCCTGCTCCCCATGAACTGAAGCCGGGAGGCTATGCTCATGTCGTGGGTTTTCATCCGGGGATGCAATCACCACCAGATAAACTTCTTCGAGCTTGAGGTGGAAGATAGGACCGTACTTCTCTGCCAAACCTTCTCATCCTGCGGTGAGGAAGCTCGCCGATAAGGTGGTGCATGCTCCCGATGATGGGGAGATTCCATGGCCCCGACGGGAGGTTAAGACCTCTCGTCTTCCTTTGTAACCACAACTTATTGATCAGAAGAGGATTATGGAGGTGATGACAGACAACAAAACAATGGATAACTGCAGCCTTTCCATCTTCTTTTTCTTCTTTTTGTGCGGGGCGAGGTGATGAAAATGGGGGAAGGGATTTAAACTTATTGGCGAATAACCGAACAATTCGAGAACAAAGGAAGAGGATTTGAAAGCATTCTCATTTCATTCATTCAATCATTCAATCATTCATACATATCTGATACATTTATAGTGCAGGAGACATAAATGCATAACATTGAAAACAGGTAGTAGATGCTTTGGCTTCTTCACAGGTACATTTCCAAAGCTTTCTGCTTCGTCTTCTTGCAAGCTTTAACTATGGTTTTTGGTTTCTATTCTTCTTCAATGTGACTTCTCATCTCCTCTTCTTCATTAATGTCTCCAACATTAACATTCTCAACATCCCCCCTTAATGCCGAGACCAAAACGCCTCTCATTGCAACAAAAACTTGTGTAGGTAACAGCTTTGTCATTATGTCGGCAAACTGTTTGCATGGACAGTAGTGTAGCTCAATCTGGTTGCTTTACAAGCCTCTTTAGGAAATGATATTTCAACTCTATATGCTTCGTCCGGCTATGAAGGATTGGGTTTTTTGCAATTTCAATTGTAGAAATATTATCACACCAAATCTTTATTGGGCCTTTGTTTTCCTGAAACAAGAGATCACTAATAAGGCGCTGAAGGCATACACCTTCACATGCTGCTGCACAGGCCACATACTCAGTTTCTGCTGTCAAAAGAGCCACTATCTTTTGCTTCCATGATGACCAAAAATTAATCTTGCTTCCAAGCATGAAAATGTACCCACTGGTGCTTTTTTTGTCATCAGAATCTCCTCCCCAATCGCTGTCTGAGAAGCCAGAAAGATCTGAAATTGCCTCTTCTTTATAGATTAACCCTAGCTGCTTTGCCCCTTTTAGGTAACGCAGAATACGCTTGGCTGTGATGAAATGATCTGAGCTGGGTTTGGATAGGTACCTTGATAGGATGTTCACATCATTTTCAATGTCTCGCCTTGTATTGGTAAGATAAATGAGAGATCCGACCATGCTCCTATAATCAGCTTCTGAAGCAAGCAAGCCTATATCATTCCCTGATAATTTGGTGCTAGTCGACATTGGTTTGGTGCCGTATTACATTTAGTCATCCCCAATTTCTCACCGTTCTTGCATAATCTTGCTTCATGATGCTTTTAAAATTATTTACTATCTCAGTCGATGATCCAATAAAGATGGGATCATCCACATAAAGGCAGAGAAGAAGAAAATTATTAGAATTGAACATGTTTGTGTATATGGAAGGCTCATTTTGACTTCTATAATATCCATTTGAGATGATATTGCTCTCTATCTTCTAATTCCAGGCCCTGGGCGTCTGTTTCAAGATGTAAAGAGCTTTCCGTAATCTGTAGACTTTCTCTTCTTCCCCTGGTTTCTCAAAACCTTCTGGCTGGCTCACATAGATCTCCCCATCTATATTCCCATTACGAAATGCCGATTTTACATCAAGCCGATGACTTGTAGTTTGGCTTGAGCTGCAACAACAAGAAAAACTCTTATGGTCTCCATTCAAACGATTGGGGCAAAAGTTTCAGTATAGTCTTATTGCGGCCAACTCAACTCTCCTAGTAGACCGGACTAAACTAGGACACCTTAGCCCGTGGAGCGGTCGAGCGCGCACACAGTCACAGAATAAGTAAAAGCACACAAGATAATTTTAGCGTGGAAAAACCCATAAATGGGTAAAAAACCACGTGACCGGGATGGTGCTGACCAAACTTCACTATTGGCGGCTGTTTACAGAGTGTTTGGAGAATCGAGGGAGACAGATCGCTTCTCGCTACAACTGTGAGTGGAGAGATTGTAGAATGTTAGGTGGGCGACATGACGCCTCACTCGAAGCTGATTTTTTTGCTATGCTCGGAAAGAGATGAGCGTTCTCAGACGTTGCTTGGTGAACAGACTTTGTGGCAGAGCACGTCAGGATGCGTTGTCGGTGATTTGGGTGGCATTGCACACGTATGAAGCTTTCTGAAGTTGCGCGCAGAGCGTCTTCTTCCTCAGAATTGTGTACTTGGACGAATTTCCTGGCTGTCTGGCTGGTGGAGGAGCCTTATAGGAGGATTCTGGCAGAGTTTCGATCCGAGGAAGAAGAAGACTGAGAGGAGAAAGTTAGAAATAAAGGGGGTCCTGAGACCTTTTTATAGGCTCCAGGAAGTGGTTACGATGGTTACGCGGCTATCCGCACACCGTAACCACCCATGATTACTATTTGCAGACCACATTTAGTATAGTTTTGGGTGAATACTATGCGTATAATTTGTAGTAAATACAGGTCATTCCTTAATTATTGATACTCCCCACTAACCATGACAATTAACGAGTGGTTATCCGTGAAATGTACGGTGATGATCATGGTGGAATGATTGGACGGTGGGGAGAGCCCGCTACAAAAGAGCGGGCATCTCAACGACGGACACCGCGGGGAGGGGCGGCCGGGCGCGGCCACCCCTTGCGGGCAGCGCTCCGCGGCCGCGGAAGGAGGCCGGGCACGACCGTTCCTTACAGATGGCGCCCCGCTGCCGCGGGAGGCGGACGGGAGCGGCCGCCCCCCTGCGGGCAGCGTCCCTCGGCTGCGGGAGGCGGCCTCAGCGAGGGGTGGTTGGGCGTGACCGCCCCTTGCAGGCAGCGCCCCGCAACTGCGGGAGGCGGCTGCAGGGAGGGGCGGTCGGGCATGGCCTCCCCCTTGCGGGCGGCTCTCTGCGACTGTGGGAGGCGGCCTCCCCATGCGGGCGGCGCCACTTGGCGCGGCCGCCCCTCGTGGGCGACGCCACTTGGCGCGGCCGCCCCTCGTGGGGGCGCCTCGCGGATGGCCGGTTGCGGGTTGCCCGATGCCGGTGATGGGGGCGTCGGCGACCAATCGTGGTGGAGGATCAGACGGTGTACGAAGTTCGCGTATGACGATCGCGTGTGTGGCGGTCAAACCCATGATCCACTAAGTTGGTGGGGATTATGGGGAGGGGGATATTTGCAAAATTCTCTACAAATTTATGAGGGCCTCATCAAGTCTATACCCAACCTCTGGGTATAACCTTTTGCCACAATCCTGGCTTTATATTTTATTATTCTCCTTTCTTCATCTTGCTTAGGCTTCATTTGGTTTAGCGGTGGCGGGAGGAGCAAGCAGGTCCAAACCGAGCTTTTGAACCGGAGGGGGGAGGTGGGGGTCAAAACGGCGCTGGGGGGGGGGGGGGTGTTTCCTCCTTGCTGCGGGTGCGAACGGAGAAAACAGAGAAAGAGTTTCGTTTGGTTACCCTCCGTCCGGTGGCGTTTGCTCCAAACGCCGCCCGAAAATGCTAAACCAAATGAAGCCTTAATCTTATAAACCCATTTAAGATTTATAATATTCTATTTTTTGGTTTGGGAACAAGATGCCAGGTGTTGTTTTTCTCAACCATCTTTATTTCATCATGTTGGAGCATGCGTTATGCATATCCTGGATTGAGAATAACAAATACTTTGATTTATTTGATTTAGTCTTTTGGTGTGTTTATAGTGTGCGAGTTGCACTGGTTGAATGAGGAGATAAACCCACGTCCAATGTCAAGTACACTTTAAAAAGTAAAAAGACAAAATTGATTGCTTAATATTAAAACGACCATATATTTCAACCTGAGAAGAGTTACAGAATGTTTCACCTCATTTTGGAAAGAGGACGACGTCATCTACAATCTAGAAAAGTTTCGGATGACAGAAGTGAAGAGGAGCTCTCGCGAGCGATATAAAGATATCGCGGACGATAACTCAAATGACGTCAGCCACGCCCAGACATGATGCACATAATTTTGCAATATTGCCAGGCGATAGTGAGATATCACACGTGATATCCCCACGATCGTCCTCGTCCATCATTTTACCCGGTACAATTACCTAAGCATGGGACACGTGGCCGCACAAGGAGATACCGCCAATGATAGTTAGATATCGCCAACGATAGTGACATATGTCTATAAAAAGCTGTAAATTTGTGGGATTATGGTAACACCTCCCGAAGCAGTGATTCCACCTCCACCAAGTTAGAACTTCAATTTTTTTGAGAGAGGGTCGTCTCTATAGATAGAAATCTCTTGTGCAAACACAAAGATTTAAAGAAAATTTTGAAGGTGAAGGGCTACAACGCACATTCAGTGTACAACCCCATATTCGATGAGTGGACCCCATCAGATATGCGAGTGGGGCAGCTTGGCCAGCATTCGCCCAAGGCCAAAAGAGGGGCATTCGCGCAACCCAAGGAGGAATGATTCGGCCCTTCGGCAAGTGTAATCTTCACCCGACACTCGCCTAAGGATCACGCGCATTGGCGCACTTGCGAGACCAGCTCTCGCCGAGCTGGGCGAGTGTTCGTCTAGCCAGGCACTCGCCCTGCAGAGATCTTCAAGGCGGCGAATGCACTGTGCTCCCGGCATTCGCCCCTTCAGCCGAGTGGTGCTCTCACAGATCATTTGCTCAGCAGGGCCCAAAGACAAAGTTACCTGGATGCTCTTGTGGGCCTGCCTGCATATAGCCATTTGGAACAACGGAATTTGGCTGTTGGCAGACCAGCCCTGGGGTATTTCAATAATTCTAGGACAACGGAGATTGGTTATTTGAAGACCGTTTTCAGAAGACTATAAATAGACCCAAGGGGGTACCTCAGAGGGCATGCTTTACTTGTGCCCAGATCTTTTTGCGCTTTCTGATGTATCCTTAGCTCGGCATTTGGCTAGTGAGGGGAAGCGCTCTATGATCTTCCGGGTGTGTGGTGGGACCTCCACGCTGAGCCCTTGGGTCTGTTCCCTATTTTTTTCCCTTAGTCATTTGGCCCGTGAGAGAGAAGTAAGTGTGCGATCACCCCTTCCCCAAGGGTGATCTCCACAGAGACCGAGTATTCGGTTTCAACATTTTTGGTGCGGTGAGCGTGGAAAGTGGTCAGCACAGAAAATCTTCAGCAGGCTCGATGACTGAAGGAGGATAAGGTTCAGGCAGGATCGACTCGCCACCCCCTCCCCCTCTCGCCACAGTGGGGATGTTCGAGGAGTTCAGACAGGAGGTGCTCGACCTCGTCAGGTTCGCACTCGGCGCGCGTGCCGAGAGCTCGACCCCAGTTGTCCCAGTCGCTGCCGATCCAGCCCTAGGCGAGGATGCCCCGGTACGACGAGCTGGGAAGGAGGTTGCAGCGGAGGGGAGCGAGCGTGATCTCCCCGGGCGAGTGCTTTTCCCCGGGTCGGCGAGTGTAGGCCGGTTCAGCGAGATGGGGGGGGGGGGCGAGACCCTCCAACTCGCCCAGTAGGGGGAGGCAGCCCCTTCAGCGAGCTGGTTTCTTCTTCCCCGGTTCCAGAGGGGTTCAGGGAGCCAAAAATGTCCTACTACACCGGGAAGGATGACCCGGTTCAGCACATCCAGTGGTTCGAGGATGTGGTATCGATAAGGCAGATGTCAGATGCCTTTAAGTGCAGAATCTTCGCCATCACCCTCAAGGAGAAGGCGAGGGAGTGGTTCCACCAGCTACCGGCCAATTCAATATACTACTTCGAGGACCTGCGCCGGGGGTTCATATTGAGGTTTACCACTTCCAAGAAGAGGAAGGAGTCAGAGTCCCTGTTCCACATCAAGCAGGGGGTGAACGAGACCTTGGAGAGTTACGTGGACCTGTTCTAGGAGGAGGTGACCCAAGTCCAGGAGATGCCGGGGCATACCCTGATGATGGCCTTTACAATTGGGGTTACAACAGGGTTTCTTCAGGATGGAACTGAAGAGGGTACCGCCTCTCTCCTACGAGGAGTTGATGGAGAGGGCGGCGAGGGAAGTCGACGGGGAGGCATCGAACCCCGAGTTCGCGAAGAAGTTGGCCAGGTGGCCACTGAGGAAGGAGAAGGGGCCAGGTGGTGGCCGAGGTCAGGAGGCAAGGAGAGCTGAACCCCGACAGCTGGAACAGCAGCAGCAGCCGAGGTGGGGGGGGGGGTCAGGAACCGGATAATCGGCTCGGCTGGAGGCAACAAGAGTGGCAGGAACAGGGCCAACAGAGAGGTTTCCATGGAGGAGACCACCGCCAGGGGGGCTGGGGCCATTTCCACCCCCCGGGCTGTAGGCATGGGCAGAGGCCCCCCTCCCCGATTAGAATCATGCTATGACAATAGCCATGCAGAGGAGGGTCAGCAGAGGAGGAGAAGGGAAGTTTGGGTGGAGCTACCATATTGCGACTTCCACCAGGAGGAGGGGCACTCCACAGCCACATGCCCGAAGTTCCTTGAGATGAGAGGAAACAGGGAGCAGCAACAACAGCAAGACCTCCGGGAAGTGCGGATCGAAGAAGTCCTGCCTCGGGCAGAGGAGGACAGGTGTGAGGACCGGGCCGATGTTGGGGCCCGGGGAGGGATTAGAGTGATCCATGGGGGTGGGTGGGGGGGGGGGTCGAGGCTTCCCGGAAGGCAGGTCTCTACACCATGTACCGTCGGAGTGTTGACTCCACATCCCAGACCCCACCCCCGGAGGAGAAGATCACCTTCTCACGGAAGGACATGCCAGACCATGATGACCCCTTCTGCAACGCGCTGGTCATCCAGACAGCGGTCGAGAACTTCATCGTCTCTCGGATCCTCATCGAAAACGGGAGTTCAGTCAACGTCATCTTCAAGAAGGCGTTCAACGCGATGAAGGTGGAGGCCAAAAGGGTGCTGGCCTCGGATGGACCTTTGTTTGGGTTCTCATGGGAGAGGAAGGAGGTTGAAGGAGGAGTGGGGCTCCATGTCACCCTGGGGGGGGGGGGCAGTCCCGAAACTGCAGATTATTCATCGTGGACGCCCCCAATAGCTACAACGCCATCTTCGGGCGGCCCCTCATCAGCGCCTTCCGCTGTGTCCCCTCGTCCTTCCATCAGTGCTTGAAGTTCAACGCCGAGGGGATCCAGGTCCGGGTCAGGGGAGACCCCAAGGTGGCGAGGGAGTGCTATGTCACAGCGGTGAACTCTATCTCTTGGCAAGAGGGGGCCGAGGAGATGGAGCGGAGGATGGAGGAGGTGGAGCAGAAAGTAGGTGGAGTGGAGACGGAGGAGGAGAGCCGCGCCTGGGTGGAGGTGGCGGAGGGAGTCCAGGAGCCGGCCGAGGCAATGGCTGTGGAGGAAGGTGAGGAGGAAGTTCTTGCCCTAGGAGGGAAGGATGTTGGAGAATGGGGGGAACAGTCTCGTCTGGAGGTTGCAGAAGAGATGGTGGAGATGGAGGTTCTCACCCTCGGAGGCAGGGTGGAGAAGGTTCGCATCAGGGGGGGGGGGCTCACCCCGGAGGACCAAGGCAGGATGCTGGAGTACATCCAGAAGAACATGGACATCTTCGCCTGGAGCGCAACGGAGATGCCAGAGATCGATGCAGACGTTGCCTGCCACTGCCTCAACCTGGACCCGGAAGCCCGCCCCATCCAGCAGAAGAAGAGGTCCATCGCGGACAAGCTGGCCAAGCTCATCAGGGAGGAGGTGGCCAAGCTCCTCAAGGCTGGCTTTGTATCAGAAATACAATACCCCGGTTGGGTTTCCAATGTAGTATGGTTAAAAAAGGAGACGGCCGGTGGCGTATGTGTGTCGATTTTTCTTTGCTTAATAAATCATGTCCCAAAGATTGTTACCCTTTGCCTCGAATCGACGCGCTGGTTGACTCAGCCGTCGGTTTTCCTGTAATGAGTTTTTTGGATGCGTTTTCAGGTTACCACCAAATCAGGATGCACCCTCCCAACACAAAAGATGTCTCCTTAATCACAGAGGATGAGTGCTACTGTTACAAGATGATACCCTTTGTACTGAAGAATGCAGGAGCGACCTATCAAAAGATGATGAACCGGGTCTTCCGAGAACAAAAGGGAAGGAACCTGAAGGTGTATGTAGATGATCTTATGTTCAAGAGTCGAGACGTGGACTCTCACCTCCAGGACCTGGATGAAATCTTCACCACCTTGCGCGAGTACAAGATGAGTCTGAACCCCTTGAAGTGCGTCTTCGGGACTAGCAGGGGGAAGTTCTTGGCCCATCTCCTCACCCCCGCAGGGGTTGAACCAAATCCAGACAAGGTCAAGGCGATCGTGGAGCTGGGGTCGCCACGGAATGCCAAGGAGGTCCAAAGGCTGACAGGAAAGTTGGCCGGGCTGAGCAGGTTCCTCTCTCGGGCAGGAGAGAAATGCTCCCCCTTCTTCAAAGCACTGAGGGGGGGGGGGGTCAGAAGTTCAAGTGGTCCAAGGAGTGCAAGGAGGCGTTCCAGGCCCTGAAGCGACAGTTAACTCAGGCCCCCTTGCTCCAAGGGATAAAGGAGGGGGAGGATCTATCTTTATATCTCGGGGTTGGAGCAGAGGCCTTGAGCTCCGTCCTGGTCCGGGAAGAGGGGAAGAAGCAGCATCCCATATACTACGTGAGCCGGGTCCTGAGGAAGGCAGAGCTCCGCTATCCCATCTTGGAGAAGCTGACCTTTGCTCTGGTCATCTCGGCTCGGAGACTTCGACCCTACTTTCAGGCACACTCCATCCGAGTGGTGACTGACCATCCCCTCCGCAACATCTTCGAGGGGGTGGAGCACTCAGAGAGGTTGGCGAAGTGGTCGGTGGAGTTGAGCGTAGGGCTGTTAACAAATAGTATAGTTCGTGAATAATTTTAGATTCGATTCGTGAAGATTCGATAAATATTCGTAATTTTCGAATTCGAATCCAAATTCGAATTCGAATAATTTTCGAATTCGAATAAGTTTATCCCTATTCGAAGTATTCGCGAATAGTTCGCGAATAATAAAATTACTTAAATAAAATTATATATATATAATAAAATTATATATTTAATTATTCCTAATAGAAAAAATCGAAATCGAATTCGAATCCGTGTTCGAATCAGAATTCGAATCTTAATTCGAACCCGAATTCGAGTCCAACATTTCATATCGAATTCGAATATTCGAACGAATCCGAATCCAAATCTCTGCATTATATGTGAAATTTGGATTCGATTGAAGAAATATTCGATTCGATTCGGTTCTTTGGGCCCTCAGAACCACTCCTAATACGGCCATGGGGGAGACCCCCTTCAAGCTCTCCCATGGATGCGAGACAGTGCTTCCAATAGGGTTCGAGGTCCGAACGCCTTGGGTGGTCGAGGCAGAGGCAGGAAGGGAAGAATGGCAAGCTGAAAATGAGGAGCTGCGGCTCTCCCTCGACATGGTGGAGGAGCTACGTGATTTATCCGCCATCCGCCAGGAAGAGGTGAAAAGAAGAATGGCTAAGTACTTTGACAAGCATGTTAGGGTCAAGCAGTTCACAGAGGGAGACTTGGTACTGAAGAAGGTGGATGCGGTAGGAAGATCGACGACAGTGGGGAAGCTCAACCCCAACTGGGAAGGCCCGTACATTGTTGGGGAGGCTTTAAGATCAGGAGGGTACCGTCTCCGAAAGTGGAGGGCGAGACCCTAAGTCACACATGGAGCGGTGATGACTTGAAACGTTTCTATCCATGAAAACATGCATGTACTCTACTTTAAATGATTAAAATTCTTTGATGCCCCACCCCTCTTGCAGGTCAAGCTCGTGGCATGCATTTATCAGGCTAAGTCGTGAGATGCCTCCGTGACCAGACTTTCATCTAGCTGGTAGGGCCAAGGATTGGTTGGACAGAGACAAGTCTTCTCGCTCTGGGGTTAGGTCCCGGGATGCTCCTGCTGTCAGGCTTCCACCTAGCTGGCAGGGCCGGGATCCCCGTTGTGACGTCGTTATGACCCTAGGGCTGAGTCCGATTGATGCTCAACACCCGCCGTCAGGCTCTCACCTAGCTGATTGGGCCGGTGGTAGCGCCCGGAGATTGGCCAAAAGAAAGTTATCTCGCTCTGGGGTTAGGTCCCGGGATGCTCCCGCTGTCAGGCTTCCACCTAGCTGGCAGGGCCGGGATCCCTGTTGTGACGTCGTTATGACCCTGGGGCTGAGTTCGGTTTATGCTCAACACCCGCCGTCAGGCTCTCACCTACCTGATTGGGCCAGTGGTAGCGCCCGGAGATTGGCCAAAGGAAAGTTATCTCGCTCTGGGGTTAGGTCCCGGGATGCTCCCGCTGTCAGGCTTCCACCTAGCTGACAAGGCTGGGATCCCCGTTGTGACGTCGTTATGACTCTGGGGTTGAGTCCGGTTGATGCTCAACACCCTCCGTCAGGCTTTCACCTAGCTGATTGGGCCGGTGGTAGCGCCCGGAGATTGGCCAAAGGAAAGTTATCTCGCTCTAGGGTTAGGTCCCGGGATGCTCCCGCTGTCAGGCTTCCACCTAGCTGGCAGGGCCGGGATCCCCGTTGTGACGTCATTATTACCCTGGGTCTGAGTCCGGTTGATGCTCAACACCCGCCGTCAGGATCTCACCTAGCTGATTAGGCCGGTGGTAGCGCCCGGAGATTGGCCAAAGGAAAGTTATCTCGCTCTGGGGTTAGGTCCCGGAATGCTCCCGCTGTCAGGCTTCCACCTAGCTGGCAGGGCCGGGATCCCCGTTGTGACGTCGTTATGACCCTGGGTCTGAGTTCGGTTGATGCTCAACACCCGCCGTCAGGCTCTCACCTAGCTGATTGGGCCGGTGGTAGCGCCCGGAGATTGGCCAAAGGAAAGTTATCTCGCTCTGGGCTTAGGTCCCGGGATGCTCCCGCTATCAGGCTTCCATCTAGCTGGCAGGGCCGGGATCCCCGTTGTGACGTCGTTATGACCCTGGGGCTGAGTCCGGTTGATACTCAACACCCGCCGTCAGGCTCTCACCTAGCTGATTGGGCCGGTGGTAGCGCCCGGAGATTGGCCAAAGGAAAGTTATCTCGCTCTGGGGTTAGGTTCCGGGATGCTCCCGCTGTCAGGCTTCCACCTAGCTGGCAGGGCCGGGATCCCCGTTGTGACGTCATTATGACCCTGAGGCTAAGTCCGGTTGATGCTCAACACTCGCCGTCAGGCTTCCACCTAGCTGATTGGGTCAGTGGTAGCGCCTAGAGGTTGGCCAAAGGAACATTTTCTCCCTCCGGGGTTAGGTCCCGAGACGCTCCCTTTGCCAGGCTCCCACATAGCTGACAGGGCCGGGATCCTCGAGTGACGTCGTTATGACCCTAGAGGTGGAGTCCGATGGAGGCTCAACACCCGCCGCCAGGCTTTCACCTAGCCGATTGGGCGGAGGTAGCACCCGGTGGTTGATCAAAGGAAAATGGGATCCTCGTTCCAGGGCTTAGTCCAAAATTGCTCCGATTGTCAGGCTTTGACCTAGCTGACATGGCAGGGGTCCTCGGTGAACGAAGTTTTCAAAACAAGTCCTCAACTAGTCTCACCAGTAAAACAGGGCCGAAGGCTAAGGTTTTCTTTCAGGAAAGGATAAGGTTTCAGGAGGATCTCGCCAAGTCAGAGGAATCTCGCCAGTCTGAAGAGGGTAAGCCAGTGCGAGTGCCAAGAGCTCGCTCTCGCAGGCGCGAGAACTTGTACGTGCGTGGGCTTGAAAGGCGAGAACGGCGCGAAGTCTAATCCTAAGCGAAAAGTAGGCCTAAGGAATCGCGAGATGTTCCGGCCCTGGGTTAAGCGGAAGCGCGAGTCGAATGCATTTCTAAGTATCACGTCACTCGACATCAGGAAGAATAAAGAGAAGAAATGAGAATTTTTATAACAATATATTCCATGTATCAAAATCATTACATTGACAAAAGGGGGCAAAGCCCGAAAGGAAAAGTACAAACAAAAGCAAAAAAGGCGAGAGCCTCAGGGCGACGAGGCCAAGTGCTCACTCTCGCCAGAATCCTCATTCTCGCTCTCCACGGGCTCAGGAACGGGTTGAAAAAGCTCTGGCATCAAGATCTCGACTGTCACCTTCTCGCCGTTGCTGTTCAGGAAACCAGCCTGCTGCATCATCTGGAGCGCGTGCCTGGCTCCCATGATGGCATGCTCCTGCATCATCAGGTCGATCTCATGTTGCGTATACAGCAGGGCCTCCTTCTTCTCGCTCGGGGGAGGGGGGATCAGTGAGTCGATCCACTGCTGATTCTGGGCCCTTATGCGTCGGTTCTCGTCCTCAAGGCGGGCGATGCGCGCATCCTTCTTGACGACAGTCGCGGCATCGTGCAAGATAACAAGGGGTCAGGGCGAGAGTAAAGTGCGATAAGTGTGCAACAAGCGAGAAAGAACTTACCACTCCCGCCTCTCGCAGGGCGAGATCCTTCTTGGAGGTTTCGAGCTCCTCCTTCAGTGTCTTCACCTCCGAGCAGAGAGTGGATCGCGCCGCGCTAACATCCGCCAGTTGTCGCGCAAGGCGGATGCTACGACGCGCTGACATATGCGCAAGCTCAAGGGCGCGGAATTGGGCCCGCGAGCTCTCATAGGCGAGTGATTTTGTCAACGCCCTGTCATAGTAGGCGGCGCTGCCCCGCCCATACATGCCAAAGGCAAAGGCATAGGCCTGGCCCGAGAACATCTCGCCCTCTTGCCAGGAAGGGAGAATGGTGGAAATAGAAGCCCTGTTGGCTTCCCGATCCCACTCCAACAGGGGCTCGCCGACATCGTTCAACACCCCCTCTCCCAGGCCAAAGTTCCTGTGGCCCCTGGGTTCGGGCTGCCCCTGTGGTGCCGAGATCCCGCTGGTCTCGCACGCCCTCTTCCTCACTACACCTTCGACGTCGTTTTTAGGAGAATCAATGAAAATCTCCTTGCCCTTGTCGAGATCAGTAGCGGTTGGCTTCTCGGAAGCTTTTGGCTTCTCGGCAGCTTTTGACTTCTCGGTAGCTGCTGGTTTCTCGGATGTTGATGGCTTCTTGGAAGGAGGCGGAGATGGCGGTGCATCAGGCTTCCGCTTTGTGTCGCTTGATTTCGACAGCAGATTCAATGAGCTTCTGCAGGCCGCCGCGGTGGCCTCGGCGCGGGCCATCTCAGCAGAAGATGCTGTGCTGCTGGCAGAAGGGGGGTTGAGAGGGAGATCTCGCACCCCTGCACAAATGTCGTAAGTTAGAGAATTTTCCAAACCTTATAATCTCTAGAGTAGCGAATGCGAGAATTACCTTTCCCGACGAGAACCGACAAGAGCGTGTCGACGTTCCTCCTCAGAAAGATAATGTCGAAATCCTTCCCAAGAAGGAATTGATGGAGGCTGGACTCATGGCCGCCAAGACTGGGAGGGCGGTAGGTAGACTCCTCTTGCTGGATCGGCGGGAGGGGGAGGTTGCCGAAGTCACCAAAGATAAAGATGAACTTCTTAACCCAGTTGTGGTCTTGTTGGCGAGACCTTTCGCCTTAAGGTTGTTTCCAGAGAAGAACGTGATCTCGTCCCTCTTGGCGCGGAAATTGAATAATTTGCGGAAGACTGGGAGGCTGAACTTTATTCACTCTGATCGCATGTAGCAGGCGAATGCGACTAGCAGGGCTATAGAATTTGGGTTGAGCTGCGCGGGAACTACACCGAAGTAGCGCAGAGCTTGGCGGACCTCAGACCATATAGGGAGGCGGAGCCCAACTTCGAAGTGCTCAGCGGGGATGGCGAGTTTGACAGGCGAGAAGTGGTTGATGGCTTCGTTGTCCGACGGATGACACGCGGTGAAACCTTGCGTGATGTAGAGGTTGACTAAGGAGTGGTATTCTTCCACGATCATATTATAGTTGACGAAAGGGTAGTCGGCAAACGCGGCGACGCACTTGTTCCGACCATCACCCTCTCTTGACATCTCGCTTAGAAGAAAAATAGAAGCAGAGGTGCGAGTGCGTTAGAAGGAAAAACGACAAGGAGAGTGAAAAAACTATTGAATGCGATGATTAATGCGGTAGGTAAGCACCTATTTATAGGAAATTTCGGGCGGGAAATGATCAAGGTCCAAAAGAAGTACAGATAGCACATTTTTTAGACCTCGCCCCAGGTCCGGCCTAGGCCTCTGGTGAGATCTCGCACCGCCTCACTCGCACCAAGGTTCCAAGCAGAGGAAACAACAAGAAAAGCATCTGCAAGCACAGAAATACATATACAATAAAAGACATGAAAGAAGGCGAGATCAAACAATATACAACCGTCACACATTGTCAGCGTTCGGCACAAAGGCCGACAGTCATTATTATAGGGCTTATAAAATGAAACTGGAGCGGGAGGCGAGTGCCGGTAGGCCCGCTAGGGGGCCATTATCGACGTCCCCGGCCTCCCTTCCCGCTCCCGGCATGGCACACGCATAGTGGATGGAGCGAATAGTTTGGAGTCCCCGCTGCGCGAGATAAAGTTGGTCTTTGACCCGCGCAATGTGAAGGCCGGGGAACTCTGTCCCACCACCCGACCTCTCCCGACAGATTAGCAATTAGTTGTGTATAACTATTCTCCAGGCTGAGAAGCCGCTTCTCAGCAGATTCCTGATTCTCCCGCACCCGATTGACGATCCCGCGCAGCAGCAACGATTGCTTCCGTAGTATCTCGGCCACCTGCCGCTTCATCCCGACAGCGTCCTCTGGATTTCCCAGGTAATCAGCAATTGAATCCGGAGAAGGAAGAGGCGAGACCTCCTCCTCATCGATATCAACCCCAGTGGAGATCTCGCGAAAACCTGCACTAAATGGTGTTATACATGCTTGATTCTCGCATCTTCTGCGAAGGTTAGTTAAAGGTCGTTACCTGAGCCAACACCCGCGTCCTTATCAAGAGGATGTCGAGAAGTGCCGGGCCGCCCCTCAAAGGGGGTGTCGAAGGTTATGTTTCTCTTCCCTAGGCACGGGGGGAAGATTGTTGGTTCAGAAGGAAGGTTTGGGATGACATCCGCCGAAGGTAGATTCGAGGCGAGATCTGCGGGTGTCTCGCGAGCAGAGGATCTCTGCGTCGTAACTCTTAACCTCGAAGTCCCAAAAGGAGGGGCTGCAAAGAAAAGGCGGGTAAGCTAGAGGGTGAAAGGCTAGTGGTTAGAAGAGGGCTTACCTTTTTCCTGCGCAGGAACGTCGAGCCGGAGGGGGGAGGTGATCTCGCGGGCCGCCTGGCCATGCCCATTCCCCATCGAGTCCGGTTCATCACTCGCCCCCTTAACTTCCTTCTCTACTGGCGGAATCTGCGAACAGACGTAACGAGTTAGCATTTTATCTCGGTAATGGGAAGGGATGAGCGGTACTAAGCAAATGTAAGTACCAAGGATGTCTTGGTTGGGGAAGGATTCTGGGAGGTCGACTCATCCTTGGCCGGGTTGCGCTGGGCCACTTTAGCTTTTTTCATCTTCGGGGTTGACCCGGGAGCTCTTCGAGAAAGCCAGGTGGCGAGTGATCTCATCAGGGTCTTATTCTTGTCTTGGACAGCCTGGAGGCGGTCTAGAGCTTCCTTGGAAAACGACATCGTGATCAGAGGCGAGAGCGGCAACAGAGGATTAAGACAAGAAATATCTGCTACTGCCTGGATATTTATATGGCTGTGGAGGGGCCCACGAAAGATTCTCTTCCAGGTCAGCATCCACTCATCTAATATATATAGGGTTGGATGATTCTTTCTGAGCTTGGTTAAAGCTCGCAAAGAGCGGGGATTGTGTACAACTCCATATTCGATGAGTGGACCCCATCAGATATGCGAGTGGGGCAGCTTGGCCAGCATTCGCCCAAGGACAAAAGTGGGGCATTCACGCAGCCCAAGGAGGAATGATTCGGCCCTTCGGCGAGTGTAATCTTCACCCGACACTCGCCTAAGGATCACGCGCATTGGTGCGCTTGCGAGACCAGCTCTCGCCGAGCTGGGCGAGTGGCCGCCCAGCCAGGCACTTGCCCTGCAGAGATCTTCAAGGCGAAGAATGCGTTGTTCTCCTGGCATTCGCCTCTTTAGCCGAGTGGTGCTCTCATAGATCATTCGCCCAGCAGGGCCCAGAGACAAAGTTAACTGGATCCCCTTGTGGGCCTGCATATAGCCATTTGGAACAACGGAATTTGGCTGTTGGCAGACCAACCCTGGGGTATTTCAGTAATTCTAGGACATCAGAGATTGGTTATTTGAAGACCGTTTTCAGAAGACTATAATAGACCCAAGTGGGTACCTCAGAGGGCATGCTTTACTTGTGCCCAGGTCTTCTTGCGCTTTCTGAGGTATCCCTAGCTCGACATTTGGCTAGGGAGGGGACGCGCTATAAGATCTTCCGGATGTGTGGTGGGATCTCCACGCCAAGCCCTTGAGTCTGTTCCCTATTCTTTTCCCTTAGTCGTTTGACCCGTGAGAGAGAATTAAGTGTGCGATCACCCCTTCCCCAATGGTGAACTCCACAGAGACCGAGTATTCGGTTTCAACATTCAACACGAAGGGCGAACACATCAAGAACGCCGATGTCTACATCGCCTTCGTCTTCACCTTCAAAAATCTTTGGGGAGTTCCTCTTTCATTTTATTTATCTTGTAATTTTATTTTGTTTTATCTTTTTGTAACAAGTGTGGAATAATCTTTCGGGGAGAATGTGACATTCAGGGAAGGATTTTATAGGAAATTCGCCTTGTTTGTGACGACTAGATCCTTGCGCGACTTAGGGGAAATTCGCCGCCTTGTGTGCAACAACTAGGTCAGGGTTAGGTATTTGGGGAGGCTAAAGTTCGTATTCAGGGTATGATAGACTATAGCCAGTCAGTTCTTGAGAGGACCAGTGAATCATAAAAAATAGATTTTTTTTTATATTTGCCTTGATTTTAAGCTTCATTAAAATCAAATATTTTTGTATTCTCTTTCTAATGAAATAAAATCATGTTTCTCTTGTTCTCATTATCTTGATTTTATTTTCATATCATAAATGTTTTGAAATATATTCTCCAAAAGCTTTAGCGCAAAATATAATGGAAGGTTCTTTTTTTGTAAGATATAAACGCTTGAATTCAATATTTGTGAACCAGCGCCCGACGGTAAAATTTAATACCGCCATTAGTGAAGAAATATTAAATTCTGAAAGTAATCCTTAATATTGTTTTTCTTAATATTAAAATATATTCTGAAACTTCTTTTTAAAACTCTGATATTTTTCTTAAAGATTTAAAATTCCATAAAGCTCTTATTCACCCCTCCCCTCTGAGGGCGCCGTAAGATCCAACACATCAAACATTGCCAGTGACTTGTACTTCTTGGGAAATGATACTTAAGACAAAATCAAGTTGACCACGATTTGCCTCTTTTATTGGATTGGGAAGTTGCTTTGTGGCTGTAACTTCATCTGGTGTTATTTGTGGGGCTGACCACTTTTACTGGACTGGATGGCTGTTCTTCAACCACCTCAACAGACAATGGAGCCGATTCTGGAGCCTGATCTCAGTTCTAAGATTTATCCTCATCAAGGACGACATCTCTGGATATATGTAACTGCTGCGACTCTGGGTTGTATATGCGGTAAGCTTTTGAGTGATGGCTATAACACACAAACACGCCCTTCTTTGCTTTCATTTCCTGCTTCTTCATATTCTCCTTTGGTATGTGACGGTAGGCAACACATCCAGATGTTCTTAGATGCTGAACATTTGGCCTCTTCTTCCTCCAGAGTTCATATAGGGTAACAACATCCAGACTTCTCGTGGGTGATCTGTTCAGTACATACACAGCTATGTGCACAGCTTCTGCCCAGAATTTCTATGGTAGATGATGATGTTGAAGTATAGCTCTTATTTTCTCCACGATTATCCTGTTTCTTCTCTCCACCACGCTGATTTACTCAGGCGAATGAGTTGCGAGTTACTTGTAAATGCCTTGGCTTTTACAGTAACCCAAGATTTCTTCTCCTATGAATTCCCCTCCACGGTCCGTACTCAATCTCTTTATATTGTATCCACTTTCTTTTTCAGCAAGAGTCTTGAACTCCTTGAATTTGGAGAAGACATCTGACTTTTGCTGCAAGAAGAAAACACATGCATACCTGGTAAAATCATCAATAATACATAAGTACTGCCTTATCCTCCCACTGAAGGTGTGGTGGCAGGTCCCCATAGATCAACATGGACCAACTCCAACAGCTCTTGAGCTCTCCAAGTTGCTGAGTTGGGAAAGGGCAGTCTATGACTCTTGCCCTTGATGCTGTCTTCACAGATTGAGTTGTCATCTTCTAGTTTGGGTAGGCCATCCACCATCTCCTTTTGTTGAAACATTTTGAGATCTTTCTGATTCAAATGAGCATATCTATGGTGCCACATAGAATAAATAGAACACACTAAAGCCTGATCATTTGGTGAGACTAAATCAAGGGGAAACATTTTGTTTGGTGTCATCTTTACTGAAGCAATGGACACACTAGTTTCTTTGTGAAGTATATGGCTGTATGTGTCCTCAAAGGTGATGGTATACCCATTTCTCATGAGCTGCCCAACACTTAGCAAGCTTTGAGTGAGAAGAGGAACGTAATGAACATCAATATGCCTAATCTGTCCATATTTGGACATTACGGCAACAATCCCCGTCCCTTCTGTCACTAACTTCTTCCCATCTCCTAGTATGACATGTGACTTTTTTGCTTAATTGATTTTAACAAAGAACTGCATGCAAGGGGACATGTGGTTGGAGCAACCACTATATAGAACCATGTTTCATGCTTTTCAAGATTGGTTCTAGAGGTAAGAAGCTTTTCAGTTGTGTCTATAAATTTATCTACTTTATTCTTCTCCTCTTTATCTTTAGGCCAAGAATCCTTTTTGCATATGTGTAGGCCTTCTGCATTTCTTGCATTTGTAAATGCAATCAAATACAGTGTGATTTGTTCTTTTACACAGTGCACCAACAATTTGAGAATTGGGTTTAAATTCAGCATTCCAAGGATTGGGTTTGAATTCTATATTCCTTGCTTCACCTTCCCTGCCTCTCCCTCTACCTCTCATAGCAGTTTTAGAATTTTTGGGAGGTGCTTTTTCAGAGGGTGAGAGATTTACTTTCATTTGAAAAGCATGCTCCAAGTCACCATTGGATCCCTTTATTCTTGCTTCATGAGCTTGGAGAGATCCCATAAGCTCTAAGATTGAAAGGGTTTTGAGATCCTTAGTTTCCTCAATTGTTGTCACACTCAGATTAAACTTTGGAGTCAGCCAGCCATCTTAATATTTTGGGGGCAATCATTTTATCTTTTAACTTGTCTCCTGGACTTCTTATCTGATTCACTACACCCATCATCCTAGCTACAAACTCTTTAATAGTTTCTGTTTCTTTCATGGAGATATTTCCAAACAATTTCCATTGGTGTTGAAGCTTGATAGAGATTACCTTCTCGGAACTTTGAAATTCACTAAAGAGGGTGTCCCATGCTTCCTTTGGCATGGGAACTCCTATTATCGTTGGGTAGATATCCTTGCTCACACCTTGATGCAGGATGAGAAGGGCTTTTGCTTCTTCTTTGGCTGCTTTAAGGGCGGCGAGATCTTCTGCTTCTTTCCCTTTGGATGATTCAGCGGACTGCACAACTTTTCCTTTCTCTACTAAATGCTAGAGGCCTTGAAACTGGAACACAAGGCGCATGTGGGTGGACCAAAAGTCATAGTGTTCTCCATCAAAGATGGGAACACCAGACTGAGTGAACTGAAACATGTGGGATGAGTTCAATGCAGCCATATGATGAGGGAAATGAGATGTTGATGTGAAAGTGAATTCAAAAGATCAAACATCTTTCCTCTGATGGCTTCATTAGATTAGAACCTCGCTCTGATGCCATGATGAAAATGGGGGAAGGGATTTACACTTATTGGTGAATAATGGAACAAAGCAAGAACAAAGGAAGAGGATTGGAAAGCATTCTCATTTCATTCATTCAATCATTCATACATATCTGATACATTTATTGTGCAGGAAACATAAATGCACATTGAAAACATGTAGTAGATGCTTTGGCTTCTTCACAGGTACGCTTCCAAAGCTTTCGGCTTCATCTTCCCGCAAGCTGTAACTCTGATTTTTGGTTTACGTTCTTCTTCAATGTGGCTGCTCATCTCCTCTTCTTCATTAATGTCTCCGGCAATAACATTCTCAACACGGGGTTGGCAAAAAACAGAGCTGGTAGCTCTATCTGCGCGCAGCTTGAGCTTTTGTGTCAATTGACTGACTTGTTAATTAGTTTGGCGTGGAGATGAGTATATATAGACGTCCATATATAGCGTGGAACTTGCAGTGTAAACTACATATGATTTGAATGGCAGAAATTTTCCGTTGACCTTTATTACTCCCCAGATGAAGTTTTAACTTGAAAGAGTTGCCCAAAAAAACTTGAAAGAGATTCCGCCTGTGCGGCGAGTTTTAAACCTGCCGCATGCGGATTTTGACGGAGCGGTCAACTTTTACAGGGTGACCTCCATCTTCCCCTTTGCCCTTATTAGCTAGTTCCCCATTTCATCTTATGACCAGGAACTTCATCTCATACAAATCAACAATCACGGTTAAGAAGATCCAAGCTGGTGTAGCCTTAACTCATACAATTTTTACGAGTTTCGCACATCGCATTTGTTCCAATGAGTTTGAAAAAAAACATCATCATCATAGAATCCATGTTTGACATGACAATTTCAGTTAATAGTAATAATGTATGCAAAACATATTTCTTTGAAAAATTATTGGTGGGAAAAAAGCAGAAGTTCTGAAAGTTCTAAGTCTCTTTTCTACGAACATCGAATACAAATCAATGTAACGGCGATTTCTATTCAACACAACGTTGTGAGCAGGCATATCATGAAGAGTATGAAACTATGTGACACAACGTCGATTTCTAATCGATGCATGTGTGGTCAGGATGTCAGATAGTCTTATTTGAAGATACGTCTAGTACAATTTGATGCAACATCTATTTCTTAAGGATTCAGTTATTTGGTTAGATCACCTTATAAAAAGATCAGATCGCGTGGTTATTAGAGTCACCTTATTAAAAGAATCAGACATGATTCTAAGAGTCTTTTTATCAAAAGACGCAGACACAGGGATAGTGGATTCCTGTCAAAGTGATAGTACAATAGATGTACTCAGATTTTGAGGAACTACTATATTTTTGATGTTCTTTGTGTTGTGCTTTTTCAGTGCTCTTATCTTGTTTTTATTTCCTGCATTAACTCCGTTGTTAGTACCTAATTCTGGTTGTGTGATCTGTGACTCTTTATCCGAATCTGGTAAAGATTTTTAACAAATAATTTTAAATCTCTATTCACCATCTTTAGAGAATTCTTAGAGGTATAATGTTCCCTTTCAAAGGTTTATGTCAATATAGAGTTAAATGTGAATCATATGTGAGTAAACATATATTCATACATTGCATTGCATCACACTGCATAAAGACCCTCATCATACAAATTTATATGAGTCGATTCAATTTGACTCGAATCTAATTTCGAGTCAGCCCTGAATCGCTCGAAATATGATTCGAATCAACTCGAATTAATTAAAAAAAATATATATTTATTAATATATTCTTATTTTAAGATTAAAAATAACAAAATTTTAACATAAATAAAAAAAATAAAGGCTTTAAGTGTTTCATTTGCTAAATTTATAGGTTGCCCAATTTTATTTTGAGCAAACTAGAAATAAAACGAAAAATTGCTAAATTTCGAGTCGACTTGATTCGATTTCGAGCCGACTCAATTCGATTTTGAGCCGACTTGATTCGATTTCGAGCCGACTCGATTCGATTTCGAGCCGACTCGGAATGGAGCCATTTCGAGTCGAGCCGACTCGACTCGAAATCAATTTCGATTTTGAGTCGATTTCGAGCCGAGTTCGAGTCGAAAATTTTGATTTCGAGCCGAGCCAAAATCGCTCGAACTCGACTCGATATCAGCCCTACTCTACTCTAGATGTGTTGCCTTGCCATATATTTTCACATTTGATGTTTTTACATACTCTCATATTTATTGTAATATTGTGTACTTTACAATTACTACAAGTACTACTAGACATGCATTATTACAATAGTTTAATTTTATAACAACTCCTAGATTATAAACACTGATATGCCACCTGCTTTTTATATTATTGCTTATATTATAGCATCCTTATTCCTTTCTTTCGCCCGGTGCCTAGGAGCCATCAGGGGAGAGAATTAGAAACTACTTAAGTTTTTTGACTAGCACACCGTATCATATCATTTTAGGTGCACACACGATATCATGAGCAATATCCCTTCTTGGAGGATAGCCGGGCCAGAGGGACCGAGCCTGTCATGATGACACAACATGTACCATTGTCTTCTTCTGTGGATGCTATGGGATTTTGAGAGTTTCTATTATCATTTGATGTATTATTGAAACTCGTGTAGAGGACGAGGGTAGTCATATGCACGCTTCCATTTTTGTATAAACTCGTGTAAATTTATATACTAATTGCGATGCATGGACTTCATGTTTTCATTTTTTACATTTATTATATGTTGTCGTTGTGTTGTTTGGTAATTGTCTGCAGGATAGACGTCTTGTAGTGATTGTTGGCCTGAGTGTTGGCACTACCGCAAGACGGTTTTTCTGGGCATAAGACTTGCCCCAGTTGTACTCAATTTCCGTAAGGGCGAAGTCTTATAATCGATATCTTCTCCCTTGCTCCATGGTTGGCCCCTCCAAGCTCTGTTTCTTACGGTTACATTCTTAGACTTATCTTTTAGTCTTCCTCCATCATCTTTGCCAGATGGATATTGTTCTCAAAGATGGAATTAGCTGCAATGACGAGGTCAACAATGACATTAATTTAAGTCTAGCAAGACATATAACCAAATCTCCTATTACATATTTAATGTGGTTTGGGGTGGTCAACTCACGCCTTTCAGAAGGCTCTACTCCCTTAGTTGACTGCGTACATACCATCGACATGAGCTGGTTAGGTAGTTGGTGAGTTGGAGGTTCTCTATCTCTTCCTTTCTCACTTTTATCCTATCTTCTCGCTCTTTTTTTTATGATGAGAGGGACGCAAATTGAGGGTGGCGAGAAAAGATGCAGACTTCGTACCTACTTCTGCCAACTTGGACTTCATCTTGCTAGTCATCAGTCAAGGTTATCATCCGTTCAACGTCAATGTTTCACGTTCAACCGCACCACCACCGGAGAACAACGTCACCACCGGAGAGAAAACACCGTCCCGGCTAACTGCACTCACGCACGCCGTCGACACAACGCCTCTTCACTCCAAAAAAACGTCCACTGCAACAATAGTCCGTCACTTTCACTTAAAATTTTTAACAGGGAGCACAAATTTCCTACAAATAGGATCACGTGGCACATGATCATTTAATTCATGACTTGTTATTATTGCATAACTTGTAGTATAACATGTCTAATTGGGAAGCGGCTCTCAATCGAGAAATATAATTAAAGACCTCAGATCAATACTAATGGAATAGCTAGATTTTATAAGGAGTTGCGACTAGGAACAAAGGATTCTTCCTGGTCAATGCCAACCCCATGGATTCCTCCATGTCCATTTCTTGGGGCAGCCTCCCTCCGGGGAGCTCCCAGTCGAAGTGGTAGAGAAGGTTGGCAAGCACAACCTCAATGCTCGTCATGCCGAAATTTATCCCGGGGCAAATCCTGCGTCCTCCGCCGTAGGGCATGTACTGAAAACGAGTCGGATTGAAATCCTGTTCATCGGTTTGAACTCTCTCCGGCTTAAAGCTCTCCGCGTCATTCCAGTATTTAGGATCCCTCATGATCGCCCACGCGTTGATTAAAACTCTGCTTCCCGCGGGTATGGTGTAGCCGCCGAGCTCTAGCGTTTCGCCGCAATATCTGGGCACCAAGATTGGAGCGGGGGATCGAAGTCTGAGGCTTTCTTTGAGCACCATGTTTAAGTAGGGAAGGTTGGCGATGTCGTCCTCGTGTATTTTCGTCTTCCCCTTGAAAGCATTTCGCACCTCCGACTGAGCCTTACGCATCACCTCCGGGTTCATGATCATCTCTGCCATCGTCCATTCCATGATAGCAGATGTCGTCTCCGTCCCGCCTAAAATCAAATCCTGCACGCACGCACGCAATTTATAATTAGAAAGTTATTTCTTAATTTGTTCAATATTAATGAGTAACAATTAATTGCTAGCTTGCTAGTTGTCGCGTGGGTACTTACAACTATAACCCCCTTCAAGTTATCCATGTTTACAGATGCATCCAAGTCTCCGGTTCTCTTCAGCCGCAACAGAACGTCGACCAGATCCTCATCAGCATCGTCATGTTTCTTCGCGTACTTGTCTTCGTGCTCCGCGATGATGTCGTTCAAGGTTGAGTCGAGAACATGGTGCACATTTTCAAGGTGACGCCTCAGGCCGGTAATCTCACCCAGAAACTTACTGAAGGATGGATATAAATCCACCAGGTCCAATCCAGAGGTATATTTGAATGTTTCCTTGACGGCTTCGAATATTTTGTGCTGGTGAGCGCACTCCATTCCGAAGGAAGCTTGCGAAATAGTATTGTTGGCCACGGATAGAAGCATCTCCGTCATGTTCACCGGCGATCCGTTAGCCATGCGAATCTTCTCGACCAGACCATCCCCCTGCTTCTGCATCAGGGTTTTGAAGTGCTTCACGCGCTTGGCGGTCAGCAATTCGATTGTGCAGATCTTGCGAAGCTGGGCCCACAGTTTGCCGTAAGGAGCGAAGACAATGTCGCCGGCGTTGTACATGATGATCCTGCTCCCCATGAACTGAGGTCGGGAGGCTAAGCTCATGTCGTGGGTTTTCATGGTTTCGGCGGCCATCTCAGGGGATGCGATCACCACCAGATCGACCTCTCCGAGCTTGAGGTGGAAGATAGGGCCGTACTTCTCGGCGAGCCTCCTCATCCTGCGGTGAGGAAGCTCGCCGATAAGGTGGTGCAAGCTCCCGATGATGGGGAGCTTCCATGGCCCCGGCGGGAGGTTAAGGCCTCTCGTCTTTCTTTGGAACCACAGCTTATCGATCAGAATAATGAAGAGGATTGTGGAGGCTGTGATGACGAGAGGGAGCAAAATAGTGGATAACTGCTGGCTTTCCATATTCTTCTTCTTCTTGTTGGCAGAAAACAGAGCTTGATCGAGCTATTATTGTGTGAATTGACTTGTTAATTAGTTTATGGCGTGGAGATGAGTATATATATAGTCGTGCATGGCTTGCAACTTGCAGTGTAAACTACATTTTTTTATATATGATTTGAAAATTTGACTGGTAGATATCCGTGGATGGCATGCATGCCGGCAGAAATTTTCCGTTGACTTTTATTACGCGCCGGATGAAAGAGATGCGGCGTGTGCGACGAGTTGTAAGGCTGCTGCGTGGGACTTTTGACGGAGCGGTCAAATTTTTCTGGTTGACCTCCATCTGCCCCTTTGCCCTTTGCTGGCTCTCCTTCCCCATCTTATTATGACTTGAAAAGTCTATCTCATACAAATCAAAATCACCCTCCAGAAGAGCGAAACCAGCCGGTTAGCCTGAACTCATCTGTTTGGCGCCGCGCCTTTGTTCATGTGGTTTTGGACAAAAAACAGCACCATCCTAGAATGTATGTTTGGGCGGGCGGTTGCAATCCAAAACACAATTGTTGAGGATTGCGGTCATGAGTTAATTTTCAAATAATTTCAATTAATTTCAATTAAATTATTAGACGTTCATAATGCCCTAAAATGTATCTAGTTAGGGAATTAGAACTTTTCACGTTAATTTGACCATAAATTATTCACATATTCATTGGTGTGACAATATCAATTAATCATATTACTCAAGGTAAATGATACTCAAATTTTCAATAAATTTTCAGGCATGTATTTTGACCTAATAAAACATGCGGCCTGCGAAGTGAAATGGTCATATTTATTTCATTTATTAAAAGATGTGACATATTTAAATAATTAAAATACTTAGGATTTTCAAGTCCAAAAATCCGTATTTCTTCAGAGATGATAGTAGGGAAAGATACATAAAATACACTTTTGTGCTATATGCACATCAATTCTCTCTACTACATTTTCTTACAAGTATAATGTACCCGCATGCAGAGATCTAAATGGTACCAAATTTTAATCAGGAACAAAGCATAACCAAAACTAACATTATGCTCTAGATTTGGGTCCATTTGAGTTTATAAAGCCAAGTATTTCACACATACATGCTTATTTTAACTATTTCATAAATCACAAAAAAGATTTCATCTAAAAATCCTTATTTTTGGATGGTAGGTCCATCTAGGTACCACTCATGCATGTACAAAATTTTAGGTCCATGCAAGCAACCTATGAAAAGTTATTCACAAAATATTGTCTAGGTCCCCTTTAACACACATCCCACAAGAATGGACTTTTTGGAGCTGTAGGGCACCAATCAAGGTGTTTAAAAATCTTATGGATAGTTAAGATGAAGAGCTAAAATTTTCATGTTTTGCACTTTTCTAAATCTGCCTTTAAGAGGCCTCAAATGAAGTCTGAAAACTGCTGCATGCATTTGACAGAAATGAAATAAATCAAACTTTTACTATAATGTATTATTTATTCCTGCATGAATCTTAAAGCTAAAACAAATGGAATCTAGTTGTTTTCAACCTCCAACCAAGGGTCCTGATTACCCTGACCTGGGCTACATTCAAACCATTTTCCGGCCAACCAGTGACCGCCACGACTGGCCACTACCACCACCATCATCTTTGTTGAGGTGGTGCTCGTCGATTAGTGATGGATTGGACGCCGGAAGCCACCTCTCCGACGATCTTGAGAAAGAAAAAAATCTCTGCAAAATCTCATTCTCCTCACATGGAATCAGGCTCAATTGAGCCCGATTTCTCTCTTATTTGAGCAAGATTTCTAGCACATAGGGAGTTGGGAGGAACACACCAAAAATGGCGGCGACTATAGCGGCGGTTAGCCATGGATCTTCTCCTCTTCGGCGAGCTTGCCCAATCTCTCGATTCTCCACAAAATCCTTTGATCCAATAAAACATCTCTACTCCTTGGGGCCTTTTGAAGATGATGAAAGGGTTGATTTGAGCTGAGGGTGGCTGTTCATGGGAGAGCCTTAAAGGGGGTGGCCGGCCTTGAGCTCCTCCTTGGCTCCAAGTCCCACCCTTTGCTAGAAATTGGCTGGGATTAATTCGATGAGCTCGGAGCTAAGCTTGGAAAGGGGAATGGAGGGCCATGTGGCCTACAATCCTTGAATCTCTCTCTGAACTTATTCAAATTTGGGGAATTCTCCAATTTACACCCTCGCATGTCATCTTCATTAAAAAATCAGGGTCAAGGGCTGTAATTAGGTATGTGGGCTGCAGAGTGGGCCTTTGGTCAAGGCCTTAGTCCATTGAAATTAGCTTGGGCTCTAATTTTTCCCTCTTTGGGCTTAAGGTTGGCCATAGTTGACTTTAGGGTAGACTTGGTCAAGTAGATGAGGTGGCTGGCTAATTGACTCATATGATGTGATTTTGACCAAAATTTAGCTAAGTTTGACTTTGGTCAAATTGACTGATTTGATCGACTACATGTTGAGGTCCATGGTTAATGGAGTATCTATTGTGGTTATGAGAGTGGGGTGAAGTCAATTTGACCAATTGAAGACAATTGAGCCATGATTGAGTTAATTTGGGTTAAGTTGACCCAAAGTTAACTTTGGTCAATTCCATGAAATTGGTTGAATCCAATGAGTGATTATTGAGTTAATGGCCTCCCTTAATGATTAGAATGACATTAGTGTGGTTGATTTGATGTATTGAAGGTCAATTGAGCCTAATGATGTTGAATAAGGTTATGTTGACCTAGGTTCGACTTTTGTCAATTTGGGTCAATTGGTTGAGACCAATGAAATATATCTGCCATAATGGCCTATCTTTGTGGTTAGGAAGACTTTGATGGGGTTAAAATTGCCAATTAAAGCTCAGTTAAGCCAAATTAGGGTAAGTTGACATATGTTGGCTTTAGTTAACTTGTCTAGCTTCGTTGACCAATTCATGAAGTGAATGGTCATTTGTCTCCTCCTTAGGGTTAAGGATGTGGTGGTGGAGTCAATTTGAGCTTGTGAATTCAAGTGGGGGTGATTTGACCTAAGTTGACTTGTGCTCCACTGGGTGCTCCATGTGAGTTCACCTTGGTTCAAGGAACCCTATTGTCACCTTCTTTCCCTAACTCACATGTCATGCACTCGTCATGTAACGCCCCAATTTCCCAAAAGCAGGAAAATGATTTTTGAGTGATACCGCCCGACGGTAGGGTTACCGCGCGACGTTAGCACCGTGAGTTTAATGGTAGGAGCTTTGGGAAGATACAGCCCAACGGTAGAGATACCGCTGGCGGTAGCTCGGTCAATTTAATTGGCAACGGTATCGGGTTGCTAACGCGCGACGGTAGCAGCTGTCGCGCGGCGGTAGCGGTAGCAGTCGTATCGTAACAGACGCTAGATACCGCGTTGCAGTAATATCTTAGCGCGCAACGATAATAGTGTTGGATTGTGCGGCGCCCTTAGCGGGGGGGGGGGGGGGGAGGGGGTGAATAAGGGTTAATTAATTTTTTCCTTAAACTAAACAAACTTTACTTGTTGAATAAAACAATGCAATTAGAAATGAAGACTAACTTTTCACAAGCAAACATAAACATCCTGAAATGTATACCAACAAAAAAATAATAATATATTTCAAACGTGCTAAATTTGAATACAAAGTATCTCTGTAGAGCTAGAGACAAGGCTTACGAAAAATACAATTTACTTATGTTTTCGCCGATCCTTCTGAAAGTCAATCTAGTGTCAACTACCTTCACCTATGGGGGGGATAGGTGATTTGCAGTCTTTTTGCGGAATTAATAATTAACCTGCACAAGAAACAAAACAAGCACAACACAGAAACACACAAGCAGTTATAGTGGTTCCCCGATTTGGGTACGTCCACTTCCCCCTTCGACCTATCTCCCAACAAGGGATGACTCGGTCACTTCACCAACCGGATTGAAATCCAATCCTCACACTATGGAAGAAACCCTTCCACCCGAAGGAGTCACAACTCCTCCACCACGGGTTGCACCCAACCCTTACAATGAGGAAACAAAGTTCCTTTACAACAAAAGTAAAATAGAATGTACTAGAAGTACAAACTACGTATGGAGAGCTCGGTGTCCCTCTTTGTTCGATGAAGCGTTCTTGGAGAAGGCGAAGAGTCCACGACCGGAGCACTCTCTTGGAGAGGATCTTCCCGAGATCGGCGGCGGCAAAGGATTGCGGCGGCGATGCTTTGTAGATCCAAACTTCTTGACGAAGCTAGCGAGGTCTACCAACGATCTTACTTGGATCGATCATCTCAATCGATTCGGAGGGGAAAGATATTCCCGTTCAACAAACCAAAAGACAAAGGATCTCAAGAAAGAAACGTGAGACGCTAAGCTTAGCTTCGTTTCTATCGCCGGGAGGTCAAGAGGAATCCGAGACCAGCGGAGGCGACACCTTAGCGAGTAGCGACGACGAGCAAGCGGCGACGGCGACGGGAGGAAGTCCGCGATCAGCTAGGTCACGCGCGGCGGCCGTCCTTTCTCGTTTTCTTCGCTTCTTTGTAAGTTCAAAATATGAGAGTATATATACTGTAGAATACCCCCTTATGACCGTTGTGGGCCCCACAAGACAAAACCCTAAGCTCGGTTCAAACAGCGCCTGAAATCTTGGTTCGGTTCAGCAAGCAGGTAGAAATTTCCTAAGGCAAATTCGGCGGAAATCATTGGTGATTCTCGACGAATCGGCAAGAATCACTTATGATTCCCGTCGAATTCTTCTTAGAAGAATTCCTGCTGAAAAGCTTGCCATCCGGAGTGAATCGGCGAGAATCACAACTATTCTTGACGAATCGGCGAGAATGCAGAGTCATTCTCGACGGTTCGTCGAGAATCACTAAGTGATTCTCAACTTAGCAGAATTCTTGAATGCGTTGAGTCAGCCGGATAAAGTCGGCGAGAATCGGCGAGTGATTCTCGACGATTCGACGAGAATCACTTGGTGATTCCCGTCGAATCGGCGAGAATCACTTGGTGATTCCCGTCGAATCGGCGAGAATCACTTGGTGATTCCCGTCGAATCGACGAGAATCACTTGGTGATTCTCATCGAATATAACTTAGATGATTTTTCGTCTTTCTTCCCGTGAGTTGGTCTTTGACCCATCCTTGCTCCTTGTCTGCTCTTGATCTATCTCAGCCCTGTACTTGAACATAAGTACACTCCAATAGAGAAAGTACACATGAGCCAACACACTGATCTGCTCAACGAGGGATTACGTTGCGCAGACCCGTGTATATTGACCCACTGCACCCTGACATTGGTGTGTACTTAGCGAGGAATAACTGCAAGCACAACTTGAAGATATATCATCAAATACATTGTGAATTCATCTTAGCTTGACAGGAGGCTTCTTCAAATCCAGGTAATTGTGGATACAATACCCAACACCTTCTACCAAGAACCAGCAGGCCAAAGCATATCTCTTCTTAGATCTTACTTCTAGCCTCCTCTAGATCTATCACAATCTAGACGCTGCACACAAGGCAATGATTTCTCCTTAAGCCGCACAAGGACTTGAACGCCATGCACAAGACGATGATTTTCCCCTAAGCCACACAAGGACTTAGACGTCACGCACAAGGTGACGATTTCCCCTCTCGATTACAATAAGATAACAATAAGAATATGAATAAAATAAATTGAAAACTTTTGACTTGAAACTCCCTTCAAATAATGCGCTAAAGATGCTGATGAATCCTTCCCAGGGTTGCTTTGAATGTTGCAAACGTGCCGTCAATCTTTTTCACTTTAGTCTTCTTGAGAGTATGGAGTAAATCTGGAATCTGGAGCTCTCTGAATCGTCTAAATATGAAGGTACAATCCAGGTAATGAAAATCGTTATCTCCTCAGAAAATTGAATGGCTTTTATACTTTGGCGATATCGCTTGGCGACACTGGGTATCGCCACCTGGCGATATCGGGAACGCCTGCCACGTGTCCCACGAACTCCTTATTTTCGCATCGCAGATCCGTCGATCGTCGAACGTGCACTGTCGCCTGGCGACACTAGGTATCACCACCTGGCGATATCGATAACGGATGCCACGTGGCCCACGAACTCCTGATTTTCGCATTACAGATTCGTCGAACGCGATTCGTCGATCGTCAAATGCAGATTCGTCGATTGTCGCTGTCGCCTGACGGCGATACTCAATATCGCATGGCGATATCTCCTAAGCTCAGTTTTGACCCGATTGCAGATTCGTCAAATGCGATTCGTCGATTGTCGATCTCAGATTCGTCGATCGTCGATGTCGCCTGTCGGCGATACTCAATATCGCCTGGTGATATCTCCTAAGCTCAGCTCTGACCCGATTCATCACCCAAAATTCATTAGAGCTAGATCTGTGATATCTGCACATCATAAACACCCAAAGATCAAATGCAAACAAGATTTGTTATTAGCAAACCAAGAAGCGTGGAACGCATGCTCCAAAAATCTCCCCCTTTTGATAATAACAAATCCACTGAGAAAGAAATCATAAATAATATACGAGGTGTTAGAAAACTATGAGTATCAAGACTAAGAATTTGTAGGTGCACAAAGTTTCGCTTGAATGAAACACTCCCCCTACAGGTGTACTCCCCCTAAATCTAAGCATATTGAACCTTGAAATTTTAGTTAATGTAAAATTCAGTAGTAAACCATGAGTATGAGTATGAATGATTTCTTTAGTAAATTCTCCCCCTTTGGTATTGTCAAAAAAAAATATCAGAATGGTGCGGAAGCGAAAGAGGAAAAACACAAAGGAAAAATCAAGGATAGAACATGTGAATCAATGTATAGTAAAGAAGTAAATGAGTAAACACGAACTGTGGCAACGTTCATCCATGGATATCACAGACACATAGACTAGTGAAGATTATATTGGAAATTGTTTCGGTCCAATTCTCATAAGAAGAAATTTTAGAGAAGATAATGTTGTGTACATGTGATAGTTTGATGAAAAACACATATGCAGATGCCTTACAAATACATGAACACGTGGAATGTGGAAAAAACATAACATAGAGGTATACATGACTAGCTGTGCTTGTACCCAAGAATTCAGAGCACATATAAAAAGAATATCCAGTTACAGAGTTGCACAAGATACTTTACAATCCTTTCCAAGGTGCTCAACCTCACAATGCTTATTAAGACTTATCAAGAGGGTAAGTAGTGCTTGGTGGAGGTTCCATGTCAGCCTCTTTTATTTGAATTTTGAATCACATCAACAAAGGTGTTGTAAACATTTTTTGAATATTTTTTTTGTTTGGCTTGACAAAGGAGTCCAGATTCACTTGTGAGAGCATACAGGATAATCAAATATGAGCGGTGCAAAAAATAAACTAGGCTAAAGCGTTAGCGGGAGCATGCAAATCTAGTGGTTATGGTAGAACATTCATAATTCACATATGCAGTAAGGTTAAACCATATGAAGAGTTTCACAAATGTGGGTGAAAGAACATTATCATAACTAAAATATTTCTCATACTTAGGGGCATGCAAAAACAATTTCACAGACATAAAAACACTAGTACTTAGGTATGTAGAAAAAGATATGTGATGGTGAATAATTGACCCATGCTAGTAGGAACCCAAAATCAAAGAGTGTACACCAAATCATATCTAAATCAGAGAAATGAAGAAAAAACAAGCATAAAAGAGAATTTTCACCGTCTCCCGATGATATTGGGTATCGCCGATCGGTGATTGTGCGAAAATATAAAAGACTGTCGTTTCTGGTCAAATTCACATTTCCCAGCATTTTCTCCTAAAAACTCGACGCAGGAGACAAAGCGAAACTGGAGAAAGCCCTAGATCAAGGTAATTTTCATGGAATTTTTCTTTCATCTTGCAGATTTTGTAGATCCAAATGATTGTAGGATAGTTCATGATATTTTTGATGAAAAAATTTCAGGTTTTCAAGTATGTGTTATCATGGTTAGGGGTTTGTTCAAAACTAGTTTTTTTTTTGTTTTTTTGTTTTTGATAAAGTAGACTATAATCTTATGTGCGTGAACTAGTGATTGCATAGATTGAGGAAATTGAACACCCAATCTCAGATCTAGTTGTTTTGAAAAAATATATTTAGTTGAGGTATGGTGTTAGGGAAGAAGAGAATGAATAGTGTTTGATTAAAAATTTCTCAAAATGGTTTAGGGAATGTGTTAAATAGTCTTAGAAATTTCAGATCTGATATTTAAAGTAGGGGGAAAGTGTATATCTGAAGTCAGAAATTGGATTAGACTAATTTCTGGTATCGCCCGACGACAGTGGGTGTCGCCGGTCGACGATACTGAAACATGTTTTTTTTAAAAAAAATTCTTTTTTATCTGCAGCAATGGCTTCCAGTTCTAAAGCCCGCAGAAGTACATGCAGTGATTCATATTCCTTCTACCAAACATTTTCTGGGATAGAAAATGCTAACATAGGGATTGGACGGGTGATCGAATTCGATCCCGTCCGTCACGCACAAATTCTTAACCTGTTAGCAATGACTGGAATAATTTCTATCATTATCCCGAATACATTTTCACATGTATTAATTAGAGAGTTCTACAATTCTCTAAAAGATCCTCGATTCATGGAATTAAATGGTGGAGTTCGATCAAAGATACAAGGACAAACAGTAGAGATAACCCATTACGACCTCAGAGAGGAATTTGGGTTAATAGATCATGAAAATACCATAGATGTAGTAGAAAATTATCGGAAGGATAGAGACTGGACACTCCTGAATTTGGTTTTGCATGGAAATTCCATCAAAACACTTCTTCAATCTATGACCACTCTCACGGAGGATGCACGACTAGTGCATGATATATTGAGGCACACTGTCTTACTCAAGTCTGGTGATACACGGAAGATAATGGCTCAATTGAGCTATGTAACATATATGATCTTGGAGCGGGATCCGTTCGATATGGCAGACTTTATCCTATCGATAATACGCTATGCATTTAGACTAAAGAGTCCTACTTGGAAGAAACTAAACACACTACCACTTGGAGCTGTCATCCAACATATTTTATATAAGAAATACACTTGGGTAGACCCGGATTTGTATTTCAACGATTGTGTGCCCTCTATATTTTCTACGAGTGGAACACCTTTCATTGGCCGATCAACACGAGGAGTGTCAACAAGAAGTAGTGAGCATGTGTCCACTATCCGTAACCAGCCAATTCCAAGATGTGGATCGTTGCGAGAAGGGTTGGACGACTTGCGAGAGTTGTTCGAAGAACATAAGAGGGAGGTGAAGAAGAATTTTCTGGGAGTTCAGAAATTCTTAAATTTTTGACCAAAAGTCTCAAATTGAAGCCCACTCCAACAGAAGCGGCAGAATGAGAGAATTCGTTTATGGAGCCTCCCCGAACATCTACTCGCCGACCTCGCCGGACGAGAAGTAGCGAGCACAGTTCAGCTGATGATCAAGGAGACGCAAGTGCAGGTGACATCAGAAATTTCTGAAGATTTCAGGGTGATTTAAAAAGTTGACGCTATCGCCCGGCGATAGTGAAGTTATCTAAATTTTCATTTTATTGTCTAAGATTTCTATGTTGTAATATTGTGTGACTTATTATGTGATGTAGTGCTGCTGTAATTTAATTATTAACTCATAACATTTATATTTTACTTAATATTTAATCATCATTTTCTTGTTAATTAAAGTCCTTTTTTCGTTTACTTATTATGTCAACTCATTATCTTGAAATGTCCAGGATTCCTAGTTCTAATCTTAATAATGAAAAATGGAAATCTGGAAGTGGTTTTGTGAAAATATCAGCAAGCTGTGAATCAGTGCCTATAAAACTGACTTTAATTGTATTTTTCTTTATATGATCTCTAATGAAGTGATGATGTACATCAATGCATTTGGACCTAGAATGATGAACTGGATTACATGTTAAGTCAATCGCACTCTTATTATCACATTTTAATTCAATTGTTTTATGAATAATTCCAAAGTCTTCTAATGTGTGCTTCATCCAAAGAGCTTGTGCACAACAACTACCTAGTGCAATGTACTCGGCCTCGGTGGTGGATAAGGCAATGGAATTCTGTTTTCTACTCCACGAGATTAGTGAATGGCCTAGAAGGTGATAGGTGCCACTTGTGCTCTTACGATCTAATGAATAGCCAGTATAATCAGAATCAGAAAAACCATGTAAAATAAAGGTATCATTGTGAGGATACCACAAACCTAACTTAGATGTGCTAATAAGATATCTAAAAATACGTTTAACCACTTTTAAATGAGATTCTTTGGGATTAGCTTGAAATCTAGCACATAAATATACATCAAACATAATATCAAGTCTGGATGCAGTCAAATATAACAGTGATCCTATCATTCTTCTATATAATGTTGATCTATAGAAATACCAGTTTCATCTTTCCAAATTTCAATGAGACACTCATGGGGGTATTTGTTTGTTTTAGATTTTCAAATCCAAATCTTTTTAAAACATCATGAATATATTTAGATTGACAAATAAATATTCCATCATACTTTTGAGTAATTTGAAAACTAAGAAATAAGTGAGTTCGGCTACTATGCTCATTTCAAATTCATTTTTCATAATTTCTATAACATTATCCCATAATTTTTCATTAGTGGATCCAAAAATAATATCATCAACATATATTTGTAAAAATATAAGGTCATCATAAACATGTTTAACAAACAGAGTACAATCAACACTACCCATTTTGTAATCATTCTTTAATAAATAAACAGTCAATCTATCATTCCATGCTTGGGGTGCTTGTTTCAAATAATAAAGGGTTTTTTCTAATTTAAAAACATGATCCGAAAATTTAACATCAACAAAGCCTAGAGGTTGTTCTACATATACCTCTTCCTTAATATACCCCTTAAGAAAAGCAGTTTTAACATCCATTTGAAATAGTTTAAGTCTTTTAAAGCTAGCAAATGCAAGAAATATTCTAACTGCTTCTAAATGTGCCACGGGTGCGAAGGTTTCACCAAAATCTAATCCTTCAATTTGTGAATAACCTTTCGCTATGAGTCTAGCTTTGTTCTTAGTGACCCTAGATTCACTATCCATTTTATTCTTAAAGATCCACTTAACACATACAATAGGATGATTTGATGGTCTTTCTACTAATTTTCAAACCTTATTACGTTCAAAATGATTAAACTCGTCAATCATAGCTAAAAATCAAGAATTATCATTCAAAGTGGTTTCAACATTTTTGAGTTCTATATTAGAAATAAAGCACATATTTATGAATAAATCATGTAATGATGAACGAGTACTTACCCCTCTTGATGGTTCTCCAATAATTAAATCTTATGGATGATCTTTTGAGAATCTTAGCTCGCTTGGAGGCATATATTCTTGCACTTCTTCTTCTTCTTATTCATCTTCTTTTTCTTCTTCTTTGTCTCCAATGATTTCATCATCATCCGACCTTTGTAGGAGGAAGAGCTCTTCATCTTGACCTATATTATTTGTTTCTACACAAGAGAAAAGCTCATCAAATTTAACATGAATAGTTTCTTCAATCATTTTAGTCCATTTGTTATAAACTCTATAAGGCTTACTAGTTGAAGAATAGCCAATAAATATGCATTCATCACACTTTTCATCAAATTTGCCTAAATTATCTTTAGTGTTCAAAATAAAACATTTACAACCAAAAACTTTAAAATAAGATACATTCAGTTTCTTTTGAAAATATAATTCATAAGGTGTTAGTTTTAAGAAGAGTCGAAACATAACACGATTAATAACATAACAAGCAGTACTAATGACTTCTGCCCGAAATAGTCTAGGTAATTTGTATTCTGATAGCATAGTACGAGCTAGTTCTTGCAAAGTTCTATTTTTCCTCTCTACCACACCAGTTTGTTGCGGTGTGCGAGGAGCGGAAAATTCATGTTTAATACATAACTCATTACAAAAGGATACAAATTTTTCATTATCAAATTCTCCTCCATGATCTGAACGAATGAATTTTATTTTTAAATCTAGTTCATTTTGAATACGTAGACATAATTTGGAAAATTCTAAAAATACATCAGATTTAGATGATAAGAAAATTGTCCAATATAAGCGAGAATAATCATCAATTAAAACAAAAGTGTATTTTCTACCACCTAGACTTAGTGTATTAACATGAACAAACAAATCCATATGAACCAACTATAAAGGCCTAGTAGTGGAAACAACATTTTTGCTCTTAAATGAAGATTTTGAAAATTTTTCTTTTTAACATGGTGAACATAAAGAAGATAGATTTCCATGCAAAATAGGTAAACTTTTAACTAGTTTATTTTGAGACAATTTTATAATTAGCTTGAAACTAGAATGTCCAAGTCGCCTATGCCACAAATCTAATTCACCATTTTTAGAAATAAAACATTTTAAAGAAGAATGTGACAAATCATTAAATTTAATCATGTAAATATTTTGAAATCTAGGAGCAGTAAGAACAGTATCGTTTGTTTTGGAATCAATAATTTTGCATAAGTTTGAAGATAAGTCAAATAAGACATATAAGCCAACATCACACAATTGACTTATAGAAATTAAATTATGCTTCAAACCTTTAACATATAAAATATTTGAGATAGTAAATGATTTGTTACCTACTACTCCAATGTCGATGATCTTTCCTTTTCCGTTATCATCAAACGTAACTACTCCTCCTTTCTTCATCTCTAGGCTAAAGAACTTTGATTTGTTGCCCGTCATGTGCTTGGAACACCCTGAGTCCAAGTACCACATGTCATCTTTGTCCTTAGCATGTCAACACACCTAGAAAGAGAATGAGAGTAAAGATCCGATTACCCAAGTGGTTCCTCCTATAGTATAGGTGGAGGCCTTAGGTACCCAGATTTGTTTAACAGAATAATGTCTCGTCTTCTTACAAGTATGTGTTGTGTGACCAAACTTATTACACTTGGCACACGTGATGAAAGAAGTTAACGGGTTTGTCAAAATAAGTTTTAAACTTTTGCTGGGAGCAACAGTGATAATAGATTTATTATTTTTAATTTTAAAAAATGATTTTCTGAATTTTTTCTTATCGTCGATGATAGTGGATGTCGTCGGGTGATAGTGTTCTGGAGAGTATCCAAGTCCGAATTTTGTAGAACCATAGCACTGGCTCGACAAAATCATATTCAGTGATTTTTGGCCCATTCCAAACTTGTTAGTGGTCATCTCTAGATCACAAACTCGTCCTCTCAATGCAGTGTTTTTGGCAACTATGGTGCTGCATCGGTTTGCGAAGGACTTTTTTCTTCCTTCTACTTGTGATTGAGAAAGTTTTAGAGATCTCTCTAAGACCTCTTTCTCTCTTGTAAGAGATTCAACCCAAGACTGAGACTTAGAGAGATCTTTCTCAAGTTCTAGTATCCTTGTCGAAGAGTGACAATTCTCTTGACAAGTTGCTTTCTCCTTCCCAAGTATTTTTACTTTATTTTTTAATTTTTAATTTTCTTTTACTAAATGTTTATTTTCAGATTTAAAAAACTAAATTTCATCCAATTTTTTATCTAAATATTTGCAGGCTCTTAAAAATTCAAAATATAAATCATCATAAGTTTCAGGAGTTACCTTAGTGTCGCTCTGGACACTGCTCTCGTCATCATACGATGAAATGCTCTTTTCCATTAGGCACACGTTGGCCTCCTCTTTAATTTCTGAACCTGAACTGCTTGACTACTCAGAAGTGGCGTCATCCCATGTTTCTGCCTTCAGAACTTTTTTCTTATCTTTCTTTCTGTGCTGCCTCTCCTTCAGCTCTTTCAGATACTTTGGGCACTTGCTCTTTACGTGGCCAACTCTCCTATAGTGATAGCACTCGGGTGGTGTTCTCTCTTTGTCATTCTCTCCATCAGCTTGGGATTTTCCTTTCTTATACCCAGATTCTTGCTTCTTGAAAAATTTCCTGAAAGAATTTCTTCTTTCAAGATTTCTCATGAACTTTCTGAATTTCTTTACAAACAGGCTCTCTTCATTTCCATCGCCACTCTCATAAGACTCACTTTACAATTCTTTCTTGGACTTCAATGCAAAAGCTTTCTTTCTTGGCTCCAAGCTATACTCTTGTTGTTGAATCCTCAACTCTACTTCATGGGTTTTCAGATTGCCTATCAGATTCTCAATTTGGAGAGACTTTAGATCGTGTGACTCCGAGATAGCAGTCACTTTTGGATTAAACTTCGGGTGAAGCGATCTAAGTATCTTTCTCACCAAGTCTCCGTTTGAGAAACTCTTTTAAAGAATTCTCGAGTCGTTCACTATCTTGTTGAATCTTGTGTACATGGAGTCTACATCCTCATCAACCTCCATCTTGAACTTCTCAAATTCTGACTTGAACTTGAAAAGCTTCGAGTCTTTCACCTGCAATGTACCTTCATGAGTAACTTCAAGGAGATTCCATATATCATACACAGTTTCACATGCACAAATACGATTAAATTCAGTCCTATCTAACGCGCATAATAAGGTGTTCATTGCCTTAACGTTATTCTTACTGCGAAGCTTATCAACTTCATCCCATTTATTCTTGGGTTTTTCCATTGTGACACTCCCTACTATAGTTATAGGAGAAGTGTAGTACGTTTCTACCATGACCCAAACATCGATATCTAGAGCTATTAAAAAGCATCACATTCGAGCTTTCCAATAGCTGTAGTCTGTGCCCGTAAATAAGGGAGGTCTACTTATACCCTTCCCCTCAGAAAATGCGTGAGTGTTTTGCGCCATTACTCCTAGTGGTGAAAGCGATTTTGGAGTAACCTCCTCTAATACCAAGTGTTGGATCGTGCGGCGCCCTTAGAGGGGGGGGGGTGTGAATAAGGGTTAATTAATTTTTTCCTTGAACTAAACAAACTTTACTTGTTGAATAAAACAATGCAATTAAAAATGAAGACTAACTTTTCATAAGCAAACTTAAACATCCTGAAATGTATACCAACCGAAACAATAATAATATATTTCAAACATGCTAAATCTGAATACAAAGTATCTCTATAGAGCTAGAGACAAGGCTTATGAAAAATATAATTTCCATATGTTTTCGTCGGTCCTTCTACCAAGAACCGACAGGCTAAAACGCATCTCTTCCTAGATTTTGCTTCTAGCCTCTCGTAGATCTACCACAATCTAGACGCTGCACACAGGACAATGATTTCTCCCTAAGACACACAAGGACTTGGACGCCACGCACAAGACGACGATTTTCTCCTAAGCCACACAAGGACTTAGACGTCACGCACAAGGTGGCGATTTCCCATCTCGATTACATTAAGATAACAATAAGAATAAGAACAAAACAAATTGAAAACTTTAGACTTGAAACTCCCTTCAAACAATGCGCTGAAGAAGCCGACAAATCCTTGCAAGGGTTGCTTTGAATGCTGCAAACGTGCCGTCAATCTTTTGCACTTTGGCCTTCTTGAGAGTATGGAGTAAATCTGGAATCTGGAGCTCTCTGAATCGTCTAAACAGGAAGGTACACTACAGGTAATGAAAATCGTTATCTCCTCAGAAAATTGAATGACTTTTATACTTTAACGATACCGCCTGGCGACACCGGGTATCGCCACCTGGCGATATCGGTAACGGCTGCCACGTGTCTCCTGAACTCCTCATTTTTGCTTTGCAGATCCGTCAATCGTCGAACGTGCACTTTCGCTTGGCGACACTGGGTATCACCACCTAGCGATATCGATAACGGATGCCGCGTGGCTCACGAATTCCTGATTTTCGCATTGCAGATTTGTCGAATGCGATTCGTCGATCGTCGAACGCAGATTCGTCGATCGTCACTATCGCCTGTCGGCGATACTTAATATCTCTTGTAGATATCTCCTAAGCTGAGTTCTGACCAGATTGCAGGTTCGTCGAACGCGATTCGTCGAATGCGATTCGTCGACCGTCAATCGCAGATTCGTCGATCGTCGCTGTCGCCTGTCGGTGATACTCAATATCGCCCCCCGATATCTCCTAAGCTCAATTCTGACCTGATTCATCACCCAAAAGTCATTAGAGCTAGATATGTGATATCTGCATATCATAAACACCCAAAGATCAAATACAAACAAGATTTGTTATTAGCAAACCAGGAAGCGTAATACGCATGCTCCAACAAATAGTTCTGTAGCATTGTGGCCACGTGTCGGCCTGTGATTGGAGGGCTTGAGCGGTGGCACATGAACCGATGCATTGATTAATTGTACCGCGCGGCGGTAGCTAGTTACCGCACGACGGTAGCTCGGTTTATAGTGTTGGAAGAGTCGTTTCTTCTTTATTTCTTTTGGAGTTTTAGGGTTAAGTGGCTGGAGATGGAGGAGCTCCATCCGAAAGAGATCTCGCTGTCATTGGAGTTTCGGAGTGTGGATTCGCGAGATGAGTTCGGATCTACAGAGGCAAAGCCGAAGTGGTCGTTTCCATCCAGCTAAAATCTCTCATATTGTTCTGTTGATGTGATAGAGGGTCTTATTTGTAGGCGCGGAGAGGAGTGTGGTCACGGCCCTAACCGATAGGATCACCACCCATCTCGCAGCTACCACAAAACCTATCCTCACAGTGCAGATATACAACCAGTCTGCGAAGGTCGCAACGACAAAGCCAGATAGAAACCATATCCTCCTTGAACACCACCAAGACCAAGGCCAGGATCTATCTATTACAGCTTCGGACACTGCGGATACCACCACCAGTCCATAATATCCCGCGGACACTTCTCCAGTCGGAACACTCCAAGACCACAGCTAGAGCACAAACCATGCTTAGCCAAGCTGCCAAACTCGGCGGATAGAAAAGCAGTCCGCACAACCCGGCAAACTTTGCGGACTGAGCACAACCAGACTTGGTACAAGTCCAGACCAAATGCACACAACCAATAGTTCACAGCTCGAACTCCAAACCGGCGAACTCAAGAACCAGTCCGCACAATCCGGCGAACTCAAGAACCAGTCCGCACAATCCGGCGGACTCAAGCACCAGTTCGCACCAACTGGCAAACTCTGCGGTCACCACCAAGCCGCTCCACCAGAACAATATCAAAGGCACAAACTATGCCGATCTCGCGAGCTCCAGAAGAGTCCGCAACAAGCCGGACTCGGCGAACTCTATATGAGTTCGCAACTCCCGCGGATAACCATCCTATCCGCCCGATTACAACCTGGAACAAGCTGACGCTGAAACTGCCGAACTGGCTAGCCGCCACCCATGTCCGCTCAGTCCGCACGTACAGTCCGCCCAAGCCGCCATCATTTAGCCGCGCGGTTTGCCCGGTCAGACCGTCACTTTCACTTAAAATTTTTAACAGGGAGTACAAATTTCCTACAAATAGGATCACGTGGCACATGATCATTTAATTCATGACTTGTTATTATTGCATAAGTTGTAGTATAACATGTCTAATTGGGAAGCGGCTCTCAATCGAGAAATATAATTAAAGACCTCAGATCAATACTAATGGAATAGCTAGATTTTATAAGGAGTTGCGACTAGGAACAAAGGATTCTTCCTGGTCAATGCCAACCCCATGGATTCCTCCATGTCCATTTCTTGGGGCAGCCTCCCTCCGGGGAGCTCCCAGTCAAAGTGGTAGAGAAGGTTGGCAAGCACAACCTCAATGCTCGTCATGCCGAAATTTATCCCGGGGCAAATCCTGCGTCCTCCGCCGTAGGGCATGTACTGAAAACGAGTCGGATTGAAATCCTGTTCATCGGTTTGAACTCTCTCCGGCTTAAAGCTCTCCGCGTCATTCCAGTATTTAGGATCCCTCATGATCGCCCACGCGTTGATTAAAACTCTGCTTCCCGCGGGTATGGTGTAGCCGCCGAGCTCTAGCGTTTCGCCGCAATATCTGGGCACCAAGATTGGAGCGGGGGATCGAAGTCTGAGGCTTTCTTTGAGCACCATGTTTAAGTAGGGAAGGTTGGCGATGTCGTCCTCGTGTATTTTCGTCTTCCCCTTGAAAGCATTTCGCACCTCCGACTGAGCCTTACGCATCACCTCCGGGTTCATGATCATCTCTGCCATCGTCCATTCCATGATAGCAGATGTCGTCTCCGTCCCGCCTAAAATCAAATCCTGCACGCAGACACGCAATTTATAATTAGAAAGTTATTTCTTAATTTGTTCAATATTAATGAGTAACAATTAATTGCTAGCTTGCTAGTTGTCGCGTGGGTACTTACAACTATAACCCCCTTCAAGTTATCCATGTTTACAGATGCATCCAAGTCTCCGGTTCTCTTCAGGCGCAACAGAACGTCGACCAGATCCTCATCAGCATCGTCATGTTTCTTCGCGTACTTGTCTTCGTGCTCCGCGATGATGTCGTTCAAGGTTGAGTCGAGAACATGGTGCACATTTTCAAGGTGACGCCTCAGGCCGGTAATCTCACCCAGAAACTTACTGAAGGATGGATATAAATCCACCAGGTCCAATCCAGAGGTATATTTGAATGTTTCCTTGACGGCTTCGAATATTTTGTGCTGGTGAGCGCACTCCATTCCGAAGGAAGCTTGCGAAATAGTATTGTTGGCCACGGATAGAAGCATCTCCGTCATGTTCACCGGCGATCCGTTAGCCATGCGAATCTTCTCGACCAGACCATCCCCCTGCTTCTGCATCAGGGTTTTGAAGTGCTTCACGCGCTTGGCGGTCAGCAATTCGATTGTGCAGATCTTGCGAAGCTGGGCCCACAGTTTGCCGTAAGGAGCGAAGACAATGTCGCCGGCGTTGTACATGATGATCCTGCTCCCCATGAACTGAGGTCGGGAGGCTAAGCTCATGTCGTGGGTTTTCATGGTTTCGGCGGCCATCTCCGGGGATGCGATCACCACCAGATCGACCTCTCCGAGCTTGAGGTGGAAGATAGGGCCGTACTTCTCGGCCAGCCTCCTCATCCTGCGGTGGGGAAGCTCGCCGATAAGGTGGTGCAAGCTCCCGATGATGGGGAGCTTCCATGGCCCCGGCGGGAGGTTAAGGCCTCTAGTCTTTCTTTGGAACCACAGCTTATCGATCAGAATAATCAAGAGGATTGTGGAGGCTGTGATGACGAGAGGGAGCAAAATAGTGGATAACTGCTGGCTTTCCATATTCTTCTTCTTCTTGTTGGCAGAAAACAGAGCTTGATCGAGCTATTATTGTGTGAATTGACTTGTTAATTAGTTTATGGCGTGGAGATGAGTATATATATAGTCGTGCATAGCTTGTGTGTAATCTTCATGTTTCTATTATTCAATATATGATTTGAATGGTAGATATCGGTGGATGGCATGCGTGCCGGCAAAAAATTTCCGTTGACCTCTATTACTCGCCGAATGAATTTAAATAGAAAAAAAAATATCTCATGCGGAACTTTTGCCGGAGGAAGTTATGTTGAACTTTCGCCGGAGGAAGTTTCGTGAGATAGGGCGTCCTCGACGACTGTCGACAGTGAACTTTCGTCGGAGGAAATTTCATTCCATTACTGAGACCGACGACATAACCGAGTCATTAGACATTAATGCTGATATTAACGCTTGCAGGAAAAAGGGAGAAGATAGATTAGACAAAGCAACGGCGGCACATGTAAAGTGCACCGCATGATTGCATTTCTGTTGGACTTTGACAGGTTGACCGGGCCCCACTAGGTTCTTGGAGTTGTCATTTCATTTATGTTTACTTTTAATGTATGAAAGAGATAATATATTAAGTGGGTAGTTGAGAGATTGCATTTATGAGAGGGTGGTTGGAGCGTTGTTTTACTTTGCCTATAAATATTCCCCTTGTAATTCATTTTAACGCTGCTGCTGAAATATATAGAGAGAAAAACCTCCCACCTTGTTTTTCCCGGCCTTGTGAGAGTGAGAGCACTGCAGCGCTAAGAGTGTTTGGATTGACCTTTCCGAGCGGGTAGAGAGGCTAGCCGGGCGAGTTGGTGTACTCGCCGGTTTAGGCGATCTCGCCGAGTCCTGCCTCGTCGAGTTCTGCAAGTGCTTGTTGTTGCCGAGCGATTTTGAAGGTGTATCCGGGCGGTTTGTTGAGCTCGCCATCGAGAGAGAGGGAGTTGGCGAGAAGCAGTGGCCTAGTAGGGAATAAGGAGGGACGCGAGTCGGTTTGATCTCGACATGCGAGTGAGGTGCAGTTGAGGCCAAGCTCGCCTGGTGTGTTTTCTCTCGCGTGCGAGAGGGACGTCGCGGTTGCTTGCTAGCCGCGCGGTTAGGCGGTCTCCAGTTTGCGAACTCGCCGGCTACGCTGTGGTGGCCGGTTTGCTAGCCGCTTGGTGTTGTGGGGTTGTTTTGTGACGTTGTTTTGTGGCGGGAACCCATTCACGTTTCCAACAAGTGGTATCAAAGCGAAGTGCTAAGTAAGATGGAGATGGGAAGTGGAATGCCGGAGCAAGTCCCCAAGTTGACTAAAACCAACTATGGAAATTGGAGTATACAGATGCGAGTGCTACTCGCCTTCAAAGAGTTGTAGGAGATAGTAGAAGATGGTGTTGAAGAGCTTACTGCTGAAGCGGAGGCTGAATTGACTAACGCATAGAGGATGGTGTTGAGGGAGTCAAGGAAAAGGGATAAGAAGGCGTTGTTCCTTCTATACCAGGGTGTAGACGAAGCAACCTTCGAAAAGATCTCAGATGCGGAGACATCAAGGGAAGCATGGGATATACTACAACGCTCTATGCAAGGAGTGGACAAGGCAAAGATGGTGAAGTTGCAATCCCTCCGAGCCTAGTATGAGGTGATGAGGATGCAAGGCTCGGAGAAGGTCGGCGATTACGTGACACGTCTGCGGACGCTCACAAATGCGATGAAGAGAAATGGGGAGACGATAGATGAGGTCAGCTTTATGGAGAAGCTCCTGCGATCTATGTCCAAAAAGTTCAGGCACGTGGTAGTGGCCATTGAGGAGTCGAAGGATCTCACCGTGATGACGGCTGATGAACTTATTGGCTCGTTGCAAGCTCACGAGTATCGCATGGTGCAGGATGACGAGGAGTCGAGTGGCTTGGGGAAAGCACTCTAGACTCAACTCAACTTTGGAGAGAGCTCAGGAAGAGGAGGAGGTCAGCGTGGTCGTGGCTACCAAGGAAGAGGTATAGGAGGAAAAGGAGGCAGAGACCAAGGAAGATACCAACCACACCAGAAGGAGGTGGAGCAAAATCAAGGCTGGAACACAGGAGGAAGAGGAAGAGGCCAAGGCAGAGGCCAAGGCAGAGGACATGGAAGAGACCAGGGAAGAGGTCAAGGAAGAGGAGGAAGAGGAGACATGTCCCAAATCCAATGCTATAACTGTAGCAAGTTTGGGCACATGAGTTACGACTGTTGGGCTCCAAGGAAGGGAGGAGAAGCCAACTATTATGCAGAAGCTAGTAACACGGGAGGCGACCCGATGATTTTCCTAACTGTCCAAGGAGCTGGAGGTGGAAGGAACGACGTGTGGTACTTAGACACTGTAGATAGTAACCATATGTGCGGAGAGAAGGAGCTGTTTATGAGCCTTGAACCAAATGGTGGTGAGGTCAGTTTCGGCGACGCTTCGAAGATTTCTGTTGAAGGAAGGGGAGTAGTAGCAGTCATGTTGAATGGGAAGGAGGTGCACATCAACGATGTCTTCTATATGCCTGGCCTGAGAAGTAACATCCTAAGCCTTAGGCAGTTGGTGGAGAAGGGCTATCGTGTCCTGTTGAGGGATGACACCTTAGTTATGATGGATCATCAAGGAAGGGAAGTAGTTGTTGGGTTTCTCTATGAGGATGGCACAACGCTTGTACACGCAGCGGAAGAATTAAAACATCAAGAACAACCCAAAAGAGATGGGATCGGGCCATGGATGTTGAATCAAGAAGTTAACAAAAAATAGGTCAAAATTACCTTGCCGGTGTTGAGTCAAAACTCAACAGAGATGCTCCAGGCTTTGAGTCCTTGTAGGTGGCGAGTTCTACGTAGAATAACGTCTACGTCTCTGCAGAAATCTGTTGAAATTGGTGAAGTGAAAGTGGGTGGTCGGGCAGTCCGGGCGGTTTAGGCGGACTGACCGCGCGGACTGGTTCTTAGTCCGGCGGGTTGGTGGTTGGCGACCTGCGTTGATGCTGCGGGCTGTGTTGCGGTCTGAGCGGACTGCGCGGACTGGATTGAGTCCGGCAGTGTTCTGTGTCTGCAGGTGATGCGCGCGGCCTGTGCGGATTGGGCTTGGAGTCCGCTCTTCTTCTTTGAAGTTGCGGTAAGCCGCGGTCTGAGCTTGGAGCTGGCGGACTGGACTTTGTATCCGCCGAGCTCGCGCCTTCTTGTCTTGCGCTTGTGGAGTTGGTTTCCACAGTTTCCGCTGTGACTGGGCTTGTGCCAGTGGTCGCGGACTGCGCGAGATGAATTCGGTTTCCGCAGTATTCGCTGTGACCGGGCGGGTTGCCTGTGGATGCGGGCTGGTGCTTGCGGACTGGCGGGTTGGTTGATCTTTAGCGAGCGGACTCGGCGAGATGGCATTGCTAGTCGCGACCAAGGGGCGGTGTCTCTATCTCATAGGGTGGTGACCACACTCCTCACCCGGCCTATAAATAGGACCCCCCGGCACCTCATTTGGTAGCAGAGTGAACAGTAAGTTGGGCTTGAGTGTTGGCTGCGGACTCGATTTTCTGTATCCGCGCGGGCTGTTTGCTTAACCGGTTTCTGTGTGCAGGTGGCGCGGCTAGCAGTGTCAAACCAGGAGTTTGGTTCTGACCGCTGGAGTTAGTGGGCTACATTGGCGGTTACCAGCATCAGCTTTATCTCAAGTTTCTTCTCTGTCCGCGCGACCTCGCGGTCTCGGCGGATAGACGTCCTGTTCCTTTGTTCAGCAGCAGTTAGGCGAATAACGGGTTGTCCGCGCGACCTCGCGGTCTTCGCGGACTCCTTGTTGTTGTTCGGCTTCAGCAGTTTGGCGGGGTGTGAACTGAGCGAGCTCGGCGGTCTCGGCGGTCTCAGTGTTCTATCCGCCCGGCTTGTTTTTTCTGCTTTTTCATACTGGCGAAATCATGTCTCGCCACGTATTCCTCGCCTTGTAAAGAAGTTGAATAAAATTTTGATCTGTTTGCTTCTATCTGTGTGTTTGGTTATCTAAGTTGCTTCCTACTTTCCGCGGTTCAAGTTGTGATCTGGGTAGTGCCGAAGATATTAATTTGGTGTTTGGGCTACCTTGTTGATCAACTTGAGAAAATTCAACATGGTATCAGAGGGAGGTTCAGTTGCTTGAGCGGTGATCAACAGGCTTTGTTGTTGCTCTGTGTGCTTCTGAAGGATAACAAAGTTAGCGCCATGGACGATGGTTTTGCAAGAGGTCTTGGTATTGAGCTTCTGACGCCGACTAACTTCAAGAAGTGGAAGTCGTGCATGAAGAGCTACCTTCTGGGCGAGGAGTTATGGGAGGTCGTCGGTGGAGATGATCAAGTAGAAATATCTGCTGAGTTTGGTACAGCCGAGCAGGTGAGAGTGTGGAGGAAGACAAATGCCAAGGCTGAGTTTGCTCTCAAGCGGGCGGTGTCACCTGAACTCTTTATCACATCTTAGGATGTGAGTCTGCTGCTGAGATATGGACTTCCCTTGATGGGTTGTTCAATAGAAAGAATGTAGCAAGGCTACAGTTCTTGGAGAATGAGTTGGCTAAGGCAACTCAGGGAGATCTTTCTATCTCCAAATTCTTCTTGAAGATGAAGAGCTTGTGTGCTGAGCTCTCTGCTCTTGATCCTGATGAGCCGATCTCCGAGGCTAAGCTGAAGAGGCACATAATCCGCGGTCTACGGAAGGAGTATGTGGCCTTCGTTACTTCTGTTCAAGGCTGGGCTACTCAGCCCTCTCTTCTGGAGCTGGAGAATCTGCTTGCCTCGCAGGAGAGCTTGGCAAGGCAGATGGCCGGGGTGACGGTCTCTGAAGAAGCTAGTGATGCTCTCTTCACTGAGAAGAAGAAGAAGAGATGGGAAGGGAAGAAGAAGCAGACTGCGGCTGGAGATGAATCTTCATCTTCTAAACAGCAGGAGAGGAGCCTTGCTCCTAAGAAGGATTGGAAGAAGAACCTGAAATGCTTCAGGTGTCATCAACCAGGCCACTTCAAGCGAGACTGCAAGGTCAAGCTACAGCCTGGGCATGCTGCAGGCAAGGAGGAAGCCTCCTCTAGCAAGGAGGAAGCTAACTGGGGTGGAGCGTTCATAACGGGCACTTGTGTCCGTGCTTTATCCACCGGTGACATGGAGGATGACTGGATCGTTGACTCCGGGTGTGGTCATCACCTCACCGGAGATATGTCAAAGTTCTCTTCGCTGCAGGCATACTCAGGTAATGAAGCTATTATCACTGCTGATAATACTGTTCATGCAGTAGAGAAGGAGGGTATAGTTACGGTGGGTAGTGATAAGGGGCCACTCACGTTAAGGAGTGTTTATCACGTACCGGGTATGAAGAAAAACCTCTTCTCTGTGACAAATGAGGTTGATGCTGGTTATCATGTTCTGTTTGGGCCAACAGAAGTGAAGTTCCTTCGCAACGTATCAGCGGTTAAGGCTGATGTTGCTCATGTAGGAAGGAGAGTGAAGGACTTGTTTGTCTTATCAACAAGCTCCTATGTTGATCGAATGAGGGCCAATGATAGCGCTATGTGGCATGAGAGGCTGGGGTATGTCGGGATGGATAAGCTGAAGGCTATGTCAAGTAGGAGCCTGGTGAGAGGCTTGCCTAAGCTATCATCTTTCGGTGAGGGTCATGTTTGTGCTGGATGTCAATATGGAAAATCTCATCGTCTTCCATTTGATAAGTCACAAACAAGAAGCAAAGCACCATTGGAGATTATCCATGGTGATCTGATGGGACCAACCACGACAGCTAGCCTTGGTGGAAGCAGGTATATGCTAGTCTTGATTGATGACTACTCAAGATACACTTGGGTGTATTTCTTGAAGGAGAAGTCTGAAGCCTTCCGGTTGTTTGTGGAGTTCAAGGAGCTGGTGGAGGGAAGGCTTAACCTGAGGATTAAAAAGCTTAGAACTGACAACGGCGGAGAGTTTGTCTCCTCCGAGTTTTCTAACTTTTGCAGGAAGCATGGAATCCAGAGGGAGCTCACTTGTGCTCATACTCCACAACAAAACGGAGTAGCGGAGCAGAAGATCCGTCATCTGATGGAGACTTGCAAATGTTGGCTTCATGCCAAGAGTATCCCAAGGTCCTTCTGGGCGGAGGGAATGTCTTGTGCTGCCTATGTCATCAATCGGATGCCTCTTAGCCCGATCAACATGAAGTCTCCCTTCGAGATGTTGCTGAAGGAGAAGCCAAGTGTGGAACACCTTCGGGTGTTTGGATCAACTTGCTTTGTGCATATCCCTGATGCGCTAAGGACTAAGCTTGTTGCAAAGGCAAGGAAGCTTGTCTTTGTTGACTATGATGAGCGGAAGAAGGGATAGAGATGCATGGATCCGGTGACGAAGAAGTTCGTGGTGTCAAGAGACGTTGTCTTTGACGAACTGACGTCATATGGAGGAAGCTCGATTGAGCTGCCGGAGAGCAAGGTTGATGAAGGTCAGGAGGTGGCTTAGGTAGCTGATCAAGTGGAGCTGGTTGTGTCACCAGTAGCTCCAGTTGCTTCAAGTTCTGGAGGAGAAGCTTCTGGGTCAGGAAGCAGGGGGAGCATTGCTCCAAGCTTGCTGGAGAGCAGAGGTGAACCAGAAGAAGCAGCGGAGGTGATTAGCAAGGAGCAGCTTCTTCGGAGGTCAAAGAGGGTTATCAAGCCTCCAGCTCGTTACTGCGAAGGAAACACTGTGATCTATGTCTCATGCTTCTTTGCAGGTCCTCTGGATGAGCGAGAACCTGCAAGCTTCAATGAGGCCACTAGTGTCAAGGAGTGGGAAGATGCCATGAGAGAGGAGATGGATGCTCTCAAGAAAAATGAAACTTGGGATCTTGTGCCCAAAGTTGATGGTATTACTCCGGTGACATGCAAGTGGGTGTTTAAGTTGAAGAAGAAGGCAGATGGGAGCATTGAGAGATTCAAGGCTCGCCTGGTTGCTCGAGGGTTCTCTCAATAGTATGGAGAAGACTATGAGGAGACGTTCAGCCCTGTTGCAAAGATGACTTCAGTTCGGATGGTGATTGCTTTGGCTGCTTGCCAAGCATGGAGGATGTGGCAGCTTGATGTAAAGAATGCTTTTCTTTACGGAGAGATTGACAAAGACATCTTCATGGATCAGCCACTTGGTTTCGTTTCTGAAGTTCATCCTGACTACGTCTGCAAGCTCAGGAAGGCTCTCTACGGGTTGAAGCAAGCTCCTAGAGCTTGGTATGGGAAGATAGCAGAATATCTACAATTCTGTGGATATCTTGCTTCAAACTCGGACTCTAGCTTGTTCATCAAGAAGAAGGGGGAGATTTCTGTCTTGGTCCTGCTATATGTTGATGATATGATCATCACTGGGAATTCTGAAGAGGAGGTTGCTAGGCTCAGAGCTGAGCTAGCCATTCGCTTCGAGATGAAAGACCTGGGAGAGCTTCATCACTTTCTTGGTCTCGAAGTGGAGAGGAAGAAGAGCGGGATCCTTATCTGCCAGAAGGGATATGCTGAGCGCATTGTGAACCAGTTTGGCTTGATTGAAGGAAAGACTTGCTCTACTCCTATGGATCAAGGGCTGAAGCTTCGACGAGATGAAGGGAGAGTTCTTCCTGATCCTTTGGTGTTCAGGGCTCTTGTTGGAAGCTTGATCTACCTGACGATTACTAGACCTGATATAGCTTATGCTGTTGGTCGAGTAAGTCGGTTCATGGCAGAGCCAAGGAAGTCTCATCTTGTAGCGGCAAAGAACATCCTGAAGTATGTCAAGGCAACTTCTGACATGGGACTTCTTTACAGAAGGGATGCGAGTTTCTCTCTGCTAGGTTACACGGATGTTGACTATGGTGGTGACTCGGATGACCGAAGGTCAACTTCTGGTTATGTGTTCACTTGTGGATCAGCGGGCATTTCGTGGTGCAGCAAGAAGCAAGACTCGGTATCCGTCTCTACTACGGAAGCTGAGTACAAGGCATCTGCCTTGGCAGCTCGGGAAGCCATTTGGCTAAGGAGGCTAGTAGATGACGTCCATGAGGAAGTGAACGGCCCTACTTTGCTCCGAGGGGATAATGAGAGTGCTCTCAAGCTGGTGAACAATCCAGTTTGTCATGCCAGGACTAAGCATATTGAGATCGATCACCACTTCATAAGGGAGAAGGTGTTGGAAGGATCTCTTGTGGTTGGTCATGTTCGGAGTGAAGATAACCTTGCTGACATCTTCACCAAGTCGCTATCGAAGGGGCTTTTTCAGCGGCTACGAAGTCTGCTCGGCCTGATCACCACTTCTCACTTCAAGGGGGAGTGCTGAAATTGGTGAAGTGAAAGTGGGTGGTCGGGCAGTCCGGGCGGTTTAGGCGGACTGACCGCGCGGACTGGTTCTTAGTCCGGCGGGTTGGTGGTTGGCGACCTGCGTTGATGCTGCGGGCTGTGTTGCGGTCTGAGCGGACTGCGCGGACTGGATTGAGTCCGGCAGTGTTCTGTGTCTGCAGGTGATGCGCGCGGCCTGTGCGGATTGGGCTTGGAGTCCGCTCGTCTTCTTTGAAGTTGCGGTAAGCCGCGGTCTGGGCTTGGAGCTGGCGGACTGGACTTTGTATCCGCCGAGCTCGCGCCTTCTTGTCTTGCGCTTGTGGAGTTGGTTTCCGCAGTTTCCGCTGTGACTGGGCTTGTGCCAGTGGTCGCGGACTGCGCGAGATGAATTCGGTTTTCGCAGTATCCGCTGTGACCGGGCGGGTTGCCTGTGGATGCGGGCTGGTGCTTGCGGACTGGCGGGTTGGTTGATCTTTAGCGGGCGGACTCGGCGAGATGGCATTGCTAGTCGCGACCAAGGGGCGGTGTCTCTATCTCATAGGGTGGTGACCACACTCCTCACCCGGCCTATAAATAAGACCCCCCGACACCTCATTTGGTAGCAGAGTGAACAGTAAGTTGGGCTTGAGTGCTGGCTGCAGACTCGATTTTCTGTATCCGCGCGGGCTGTTTGCTTAACCGGTTTCTGTGTGCAGGTGGCGCGGCTAGCAGTGTCAAACCAGGAGTTTGGTTCTGACCGCTGGAGTTAGCGGGCTGCATTGGCGGTTACCAGCATCAGCTTTATCTCAAGTTTCTTCTCTGTCCGCGCGACCTCGCGGTCTCGGCGGATAGGCGGCCTGTTCCTCTGTTCAGCAGCAGTTAGGCGAATAACGGGTTGTCCGCGCGACCTCGCGGTCTTCGCGGACTCCTTGTTGTTGTTCGGCTTCAGCAGTTTGGCGGGGTGTGAACTGAGCGAGCTCGGCGGTCTCAGTGTTCTATCCGCCCGGCTTGTTTTTTCTGCTTTTTCATACTGGCGAAATCATATCTCGCCACGTATGCCTCGCCTTGTAAAGAAGTTGAATAAAATTTTGATCTGCTTGCTTCTGTCTGTGTGTTTGGTTATCTAAGTTGCTTCCTACTTTCCGCGGTTCAAGTTGTGATCTGGGTAGTGCCGAAGATATTAATTTGGTGTTTGGGCTACCTTGTTGATCAACTTGAGAAAATTCAACAAAATCCACACGAGCAGGAGAACACCGAGCTTCGTCGCACGAAGGGTCGGGAAGGAGATCAACTGCACCTTGCACTTCTACGGACTGCTAGGTCCGCGCCAGGAATAGCAACGCCGGCGACTGTCGCCGGAGAGGATGAGGTCGGCGGAGCGAAGAGGCGGCTGAACACTTCCGTCCGGCGAGGTTCGGGATTCGGCGGAGCGAACGAGCGGCGGAACGCTTCCGTCGTCTCGATTCAGCTACGGGAGAAAAAGCCCGATTTTTTTAGATCTATTTCATCCCAAAACCCTAAGTCCCTATTTATACCAAAGGCATAAACAGGCATAAAAGTATCGCTATCTGCAGACTACACAGGATAAGGCTTCTGGATCGATCGGCAAGAATCACCTCTAGATTTGGCGAGAATCAGTCGGCGAGAATCACCTCCAGGTTCGGCGAGAATCAGTCGGCAGAATCGACGAGAATCAGTCGGCGAGAATCGGCAGGTGAAATCGTCGAGCGGCGGTCGACGATACTCGTCGACTCAGCCTTAGTCGTTGAGTCATACTCGACGACTCTCGTCGACTCAGCCTTAATCATTGAGTCATACTCGACGACTCTCGTCGAATCAGCCTTAGTCGTTGAGTCATACTCGACGACTCTCGTCGATTTTGCCTTAGTTGTTGAGTAATACTCGACGACTCTCGTCGATTTTGCCTTAGTCGATGAGTCATACTCGACGACTCCCGTCGACTCTCGATGATTTTCCCTTGGCAACAATTGCCGGACCCCCATTCAGTATGGTGATTGGTAACCTTTACCATCACAGTCAATCTTCCATTTTTTCCACAGCTCTTATGTGCGACCCTGTAGGCTCATATCGCGTTGGCAGTGAGATCACATATTTGACCACTGCTAGATCACCATAGTAACTCCAACAGTCTCCCACTTGATCTTGATAGTATCAAACCAAAAACCTCACAAATAATGAGCGGCATCTAGCAATGCATCATTGCTACCCAAGCAATAAGAGTTCATAACTCACAAGCCTTATGAACAATGTCCCAGCGTTGTCTTTGTCCCTTTGTCCCTTACATCCGGAAAGAACTAGAGGTATGGACCGTGTCACCCTCATAATAGCTCAATCCAAGTTTCTTGATCTAGAACGGACTTCCAGAGAATGGTGAGTCCAATATCACATATTGACTCAACCAAGCATGGCTATGCATTTCTCAGTCTAGTTCCATCAAGGGGCCCATGGATGCAACTCCTGTCATATAGGAGGACAAATCCCATATCTGCTCACACCCAAACACCCAAATGATTTGTAACGTACCCAACAACCACCCTTATCATCAACCTTTCTCAAGGAAGACTTTAGATGGCATCAAAGAATGCTCTTCCTCACTTGATGAATGTTGTGACTTCAGGTCAAAGGACCACAACACCATTGTCAATTGAGACCTACTCGTGACACGTTTAGATAACAATCCATAGAGTAGTCTCAGGTTGGGTCTGTCCAGTACAACTTGTTCATTAACAAGTACCCACGTGATGACTTGATATCACAATATCATGACCTGTGAGTAGTGGTCATCAGTCAACGCACATGCTAGTCTTAATGTACCATCATTACCCTTAGCTTCTATGATGATACAACGACCAGGGACCTTTTAAGAATGAAGCTTCAAATAAATCATAGGCTCTGACATTCAAGTCACGTACTTGATGTCCTATGGAAGCGAACATTCTAAGGGTATTTATTATGTTAACATTTAACTATCGCATAGAGAAACCATAATAAAAGAACATGCCATTAATTGTAAAAAGAAAAATCTAGGTACACAATTCATCATATGAATAAACAATAAACAGCCAACAGAATATCTGTTTACATGCAACCCACAAGACTCTCACTAGAGTTGATCATTTAGGTATCGCATACCCATCGATCTAGTATGACCATCATGCTTTCTCTGTGCGAGAGGCTTTGTCAGTGGATCCGCAATATTCTCCTCAGTCAGCAATCTGCAAATGTTCACATCTCCTCGTTCGACAATCTCACGACTAAGATGGAACCGCCGAAGTATGTTCTTGGAGCGCTGATGGGATCTAGGTTCCTTAGATTGTGCAATCGCACCATTGTTATCACAGTAGAGAACTACGGGACCAACAATGCTAGGAACTACATCAAGCTCGCTGATGAATTTCCTAATCCATACAGCCTCCTTCGCTGCGTTAGCTGAAATGATATACTCGGCTTCTATTGTAGAATCAGCAAATGTCTCTTGCTTGGAACTTTTCCAGCTCACAGCTCCTCCATTAAGGCAAAACACAAATCCTGACTGAGACTTTGAGTCGTCTCTATCAGTTTGGAAGCTAGCATCTGTGTAACCATTTACAATGAGCTCTTCCTCTCCACCATACACCAAGAACACATCCTTTGTCCTTCTCAAGTACTTTAGGATGTTCTTGACTGTAATCCAGTGACACTCACCGGGGTCTGACTGATACCTGCTAGTCATGCTCAAGGCAAAGGAGACATCGGGTCGAGTACATAACATCGCATACATGATTGATCCAATTGCCAAAGCATATGGAATCAACTTCATGCGGTCCTTATCTTCACAAGATTTTGGACACTGGTCCTTAGAGAGATTCATACCATGAGACATGGGTAAAAATCCTTTCTTGGACTCAAGCATATTAAACCGCTTCAACACCTTCTCAATGTATGTACTCTGGGTCAAACCCAGCAACTTCTTCGATCTATCTCTATAGATCTTAATACCGAGTATGTAAGTTGCTTCACCCAAGTTCTTCATAGAAAAGCAGTTCCCTAGGTTGTTCTTAACAACTTTCAGGGTAGGAATGTCATTCTCAATCAATAGTATGTCATCCACATACAATATCAGGAAGACAACAATGCTTCCACTGATTCGCTTGTAAACACAAGGCTCATCTTCATTCTTGATAAAACCAAACTCTTTGATTTTCTCATCAAAACGAAGATTCCAACTTCGAGAGGCTTGCTTCAGTCTATAGATGGACCTATTCAACTTGCATATTTTAGTGGCTTCATTTGGGGATACAAAACCCTAGGGTTGTGTCATGTACACTTCCTCAAGGAGGTTTCCATTAAAGAAAGCCGTTTTGACATCCATCTGCCAGATCTCGTAGTCATAATACACAGCAATAACAAGTAATATCCTTATGGATTTTACCATGGCAACAGGGGAAAAGGTCTCATAATAGTCAATACTATGAATATGCTTGAAACCCTTAGCCACCAGTCGCCCTTTGAATGTCTGTACATTCCCATCCATGTCGGTCTTCTTCTTGAAGACCTATTTGCACCCTATGGGTCGTACCCCTTTAGGTGGTTCCACCAAGTTCCAAACTTGGTTTGCATACATGGATTCCATTTCGGATTTCATAGCCTCAAGCCATTTGTCAGAGTCCGGTCCATTCATAGCCTCTTGGTAGGTTGCTGGTTCATCATCATGATCCATAAGCAACACATTACCTATTTGAGACATGAGAAATCTATATCTCTCAGGCTTAAACCTCGGTCTACCAGATCTACGTAGGACTTGTGTTTCTTGAGCAGGTTCTCTGGCTACAACATCTTGTAGTCCTGTCTCAGAATCCAATTCCGGTTCATTCACTATTTGTGGTTCTTGAACTTTTTCAAGTTCTACCTTTTCAGTCTTTCTTGATAAGAACTCTTTCTCCAAGAAGACGCCAGTCCTTGCGACAAACACTTTGCCCTCGGACGGTAGTTAAAATTGATACCCTTTCGTTTCCTTAGGATATCCCACCAGATAACATTTATCTGATTTGGGTTCCAGCTTGTCAGGCATTTGACATCGCACGTATGCCTCACAGCCCTAAATTTTAATGAACGACATACTAGGACGCTTCCCAGTCCATATCTCATATGGTGTCTTCAGAACCGTTTTCGTTGGAGCGCGATTCAGTGTCATTGCAGCAGTCTCTAAAGCAAAACCCCAAAAGGAAATAGGCAAGTCTGCATTACTCATCATCGAACGTACCATGTCTAACAGAGTACGATTTCTCCTCTCAGACACACCATTATGTTGTGGTGTTCTAGATGGAGTGAGCTGTGATACAATACCACACTCTTTCAGATGATCACAGAACTCATGACTCAGGTATTCGCCACCTCGATCAGATCGGAGTGCTTTAACCCTTTTACCCAACTGGTTTTCTACTTCATTCTTGAACTCTTTGAACTTTTCAAAGGTCTCGGATTTGCACTTCATAAGATACACATATCTGTATCTACTGAAATCATCAGTAAATGTAACGAAGTAGAAATACCCACCTCTAGCCATGGAGCTCATGGGTCCGCATACATCACTATGTACGATGCCCAAGAGATCCACAGCCCTCTCAGTATAACCAGTGAAAGGGGCTTTAGTCATTTTTCCTAACAAACAAGATTCGCATCGCTTAAATGATTCATAATCAAATGAGTCCAAAAGTCCATCTTTATGGAGCTTGGATATGCACTTCTCATTTATATGGCCCAAACGACAATGTCAGAGATATGTAGGGTTTGAGTCATTCGTTCTTAATCTTTTATTATTATCTACATTATAGATCAGATGGTACAAGTTCAAAACATAAAGATCATTAAATAATTGGGCTACAACATAACAAACATCATTCTTAAATATAGAACAACAATTGTTCTTAATTATAAAAGAAAATCCAATCATGTCCAAGCATGAAATGGATATAATGTTTCTAGTTATGGCCGAAATAAAGTAACAGTTATCTAGTTCTATTACAAGCCCACTAGGCAAAGAAAGACGGTAAACCCCTACGACTACAGCAGCAACTCTTGCTCCATTGCCGACGCGCAGGTCCACCTCCCCTTTACTCAGCAATCTTCTCCTTTCCAGTTCCTGCACATTTGTACAAATGTGTGAACCACATCCGGTATCCAATACCCAAGATGAAGGAGCAGAAAGGTTTATTTCTATAACATAAGCATTTGAAGCGAAAGTCATACCTCCCTTCATTTTCTGCAGACCCTCAATGTAAGAAGGACAGTTCCTCCTCCAATGACCAGCCTTGCCACAGTGGTGGCATTTCCCTTCCTTCACCGTGCTCTTCTTTTTCATCAGCGCAGAAGACTTGGGCTCGAGATGTGACTTAGGTCCCACCTTCGTCTTCTTAGAGCCCTTGGCCTTGCCCTTGCCCTTATGCACCATCAGTATGGGACTGGCAGGCTTAGCCTTCTTCATATTGATATCGGCAGTTCTCAACATGCCTAGGAGCTCGGGCAGTGTCTTGTCTATTTCATTCATGTTGTAGTTCAAGATAAACTGCTCATAACTGTCCGGCAACGATTGCAGGACCAGATCTATGGCCAACTCTTGACCCAGAGGAAAACCCAGCTTTTCAAGGTTCTCTATATACCCAATCATCTTGAGTACGTGAGTCCCTACTGAGTCTCGAACTCCCATCTTGCACTGAAACAACGCTTTAGTGACGTCAAACCTCTCTTGACGAGCTTGCCCTTGAAAAATTTTCTTGAGATGCTCGTCAATCTCCTTACACCCCATGTTCTCATGTTGCCTCTGAAGCTCAGAGTTCATGGTGGCAAGCATAAGGCACTCGACGTCTAAGGCGTCATCAGTATACTTCTTATAAGTATCTTTTTCAGCACAGGAAGAATTCCCGATCGGCACCTCGGGGGCTTCTTCTTCCAAGACATAGAGCTTTCACTCTTGCCTGAGAACAATTCTCAGGTTCCTGTACCAGTTCATGTAATTAATCCCACTGAGCTTATCCTTCTCAAGGATGGCTCTCAGAGACAGAGTGGAGTGTGAACCACTTGCCATGGAATTCTACAAGAATTCATGCAGAATAATATCAGTACCAAAATTTCAAAATACAATTTATTTTTAATTTGGACTTCAATTAAAACTCCCACTATTTTATTCGAAATAATAGCCCTCATTATCAATTCGGAGAGTTCATGCGAGCTACTCTCTTAGTGGACAAGATCCGTATTTCACCAACACAATGAGTCAGCTTTGGCTTTCCTCTCACGATGTGGTTATTTAGGTATGCAATGCTTGCCAATTGCATCCTCATGCAACTCTTGTATGGTTGGTGAATAACTCCTTATTCGCATCCATCATATGGTACATGCCAACCCTATGCCTCTAGACACTCAACCTTTGAGGTCACCTAGTTAAGTTATACCCGATGTCGACAGTGGGATATCACAATTATCCGCTCGCACTCTTACCAAGATAGATTAATGCACCTTGCTTTGGCAAGCCCACACTTCATCGATCGAGGCAGGAAGAGTGTCATCCATCGAAAGGCATCCGAACACTTAATATTAGATGAAGGGATTTTTGATTATTGGTTAACAATTAACCATGATCAACATTTGATCAATGTGCACATCCACAGAAAAACAATTCTAAAATCCACATGCATCCCTTTTGTGCACAACCTGGCACTATCAACATTTGATAGAATGAAGGGCTAAATCTGAACATCTGGACTTTTCCAAATCTTCAGATTTACATGCATTGGATAAAGGCAAAGGAAACTCGACGTAAAGCAGTAGACAAGCTCGTCTCTCATTGTTGGATTCAAAATCCAAAACAATACACTGGTTCATTAACCACTCGAGGGACGGTTACTGCTACGGAGACAACAATTTCTAACAATTAGAAATTACAATGAAATCCCAGACGTTCCTGGTGGGGTTCCAAGGGGCAGAGCCCCTAACCTGTGGGTTATGGGCCCACCGATTTCCCTTTGAAAAACCATCAACAATTGATGTACCAGGAATAAATCTAGACATTTAGAACACTCCTAAATCCCTAGGTTTACACATACTGGAATAACCTAACTTCCAAAATAACAATCATGGCCATAACCTGGCTCTGATACCACTGTTGGGTTTCTCTATGAGGATGACACAACGCTTGTGCACGCAGCGGAAGAATTAAAAAATCAAGAACAACCCAAAAGAGATGGGATCGGGCCATGAATGTTGAATCAAGAAGTTAACAAAAACTAGGTCAAAATTACCTTGCCTGTGTTGAGTCAAAACTCAACAGAGATGCTCCAGGCTTTGAGTCCTTGTCGGTGGCGAGTTATACGTAGAATAACGTCTACGTCTCTGCAGAAATCCACACGAGCAGGAGAACACCGAGCTTCGTCGCACGAAGGGTCGGGAAGGAGATCAACCGCACCTTTTCACTTCCACGGACTGCTAGGTCCGCGCCAGGAATAGCAACGCCGGCGACTATCGCCGGAGAGGATGAGGTCGGCGGAGCGAAGAGGCGGCGGAACACTTCCGTCCGGCAAGGTTCGAGATTCGGCGGAGCGAACGAGCGGCGGAATGCTTCCGTCGGCTCGATTCAGCTACGGGAGAAAAAGCCCGATTTTTCGATATCTATTTCATCCCAAAACCTTAAGTCCCTATTTATACCAAAGGCATAAACAGGCATAAAAGTATCGCTATCCGCAGACCACACAGGATAAGGCTTCTGGATTGATCAGCGAGAATCACCTCCAGATTCGGCGAGAATCAGTCGGCGAGAATCACCTCCAGGTTTGGCGAGAATCAGTCGGCAGAATCGGCGAGAATCAGTCGGCGAGAATCGGCAGGTGAAATCGTCAAGCGGCGGTCGATGATACTCGTCGACTCAGCCTTAGTCGTTGAGTCATACTCGACGACTCTCGTCGACTCAGCCTTAGTCTTTGAGTCATTCTCGACGACTCTCGTCAAATCAGCCTTAGTCGTTGAGTCATACTCGACGACTCTCGTCAATTTTGCCTTAGTCGTTGAGTCATACTCGACGACTCTCATCGATTTTGCCTTAGTTGACGAGTCATACTCGACGACTCCCGTCGACTCTCGACGATTTTTCCTTGGCAACAATTGCCGGACCCCCATTCAGTATGGTGATTGGTAACCTTTACCATCACAGTCAATCTTCCAATTTTTCCACAGCTCTTATGTGCGACCCTACAGGCTCATATCGCGTTGGCAGTGAGATCACATGTTTGACCACTGTTAGATCACCATGGTAACTCCAACAGTAGTAAGGGGGAAGATGACGACAAATCGTCTTTTTACTCTAAGTATGGACGTCAAGGAGATGGCGTGTCTCGCGAGGACGAAAGAAGAAGAGGAGGCATGGTTGTGGCACCACCGGATGGGCCATCTGGGGTTCACAGGTCTGAAGTTGTTATCTCACTCAAGGATGGTGGAAGGACTGCCTATGATCTCGCCTCCTGAGAAGGTCTGTGAGGCATGTACCAAGGGAAAACAGAGAGGCAGATGTTTGAGGGTGGCAAGTCCTGAAGGGAGAGAAGGCAGCTGGAGCTAGTTCACTCGGACATAGCTGGTCCATTTGAGACTATCTCAGTTGGAGGAAGCAAGTATTACATTACCTTCACCGACGACTTCAGTAGGAAGTGTTGGGTGTATTTTCTGAGGGAGAAGGTTGAGGCTCTTGACAAGTTCAAGGAGTTCAAGGCGATGGCTGAGAAGGAGAGTGGTCAACCACTGAAAGTACTTAGAACGAATAGGGGTGGGGAGTACACCTCTAGGCTGTTTGATAAGTTCTGCAAGCAGTGGGGGATCTCTCACCAGTTGACGGTGGCGTACTCACCTCAGCAGAACGGGGTGGCAGAGAGAAAAAACTTGACCATCATGAATATGGCAAGGAGCATGGTGAAGGGCCAGGGATTGCCGAAGAAGTTCTGGGCGGAGGCAGTACAGGTAGGTGTGTACTTGCTAAACCGATGTCCCACGAAGAGTGTGAAGTACATGACCCCGTTCGAAGCATGGAGTAGATGGAAGCCAAGCGTGAAGCACCTGAGGGTCTTTGGGTGTGTGGCTTATGCACATGTCCTGGGCCAAAGGAGGAAGAAGCTGGACGATAGAAGCGAGAAGTGCATCTTCGTAGGCTACGCTCCTGCTAGCAAAGCTTACAAATTGTACAACCCGGTGACAGAGAAGGCTATCATCTCAAGATACGTTGTGTTTGAGGAAGGTAGCAGCTGGAGTTGGGATGAAGAAGTGAGGAGCATCAAGGGGATGTTCTTCGATGATGAGGAAGAAGGGGGTGGTCAGGAAGCAGAAGCTGAGATGGGTAGTGTTGAGCCACCATCACCACCCAGAAGGGAGTCAGGGGGAGCTCTCACCCCCTACTCGAGTGGAGCGAGTACAAGTAGAGGTGGATCTGGTGGAGCAAGCACCAGTGGGACCAAAGATGATCGTCCTCAACCGAGGATGAGGAGGCTGGATGAGATCTATGAGGAGACGACACCAACAACTAATTTTTTCTTTATATTGTCTTTTAGCAGATGTTGAGCCATACTCATAAGAGGAAGCTGCAAAAGAAAAAACTTGGAAGAATGCTATGGATGTTGAGATAGCCTCCATCAAGAAGAATGAGACCTGGAAGCTGGTGGATCCACCTGCAGGCCACAAACCCCTCAGGGTGAAGTGGGTATTTAAGGTGAAGAAGAACAAGGACGGAGGCGTGGAGAAGCACAAAGCAAGGCTTGTTGTAAAGGGCTACCACCAAGTACAAGGAGTGAACTATGATGAGGTCTTCGCCCCTGTAGCGCGGATAGACACCATCAGGTTGACCATCGCGTTAGCCGCTCATCATGGCTGGAAGATAATGTAGATGGACGTGGTCTCTACCTACTTGAATGGTTACCTGGAGGAGGATGTATACATCGAGCAACCTCCAGGATACAAGGTGAAGGGGCAGGATAGAAAAGTATGCAAGTGGACAAGGCTCTGTACGGGCTCAAGCAGGGAGCTAGAGCTTGGAATGGAGGGATTGATGCTTACCTTCAGAAGCTTGGCTATCAGAAGATCCCCCATGAATATGCACTCTACACTAAGGTGGAAAAGAATGGCGATATGGTGATAGTATGTCTCTACGCTGATGACATGATCTTCACAGGCAACAATCCCCCCATGTGCGAGGATTTCAAGAGGATGATGAAGAGAGAATTTGAGATGACGGATCTGGGAGAACTGAACTACTTCTTGGGAGTAGAAGTGCAGCAGAGAGAAGACGGGATTTTCATCTCGCAGAAGAAGTATGCAGAAGAAATCTTAAAGAAGTTCCGGATGGAGAATAGCAAGCCTATCTCCACTCCTGCCGATCCAGGGCTGAAGCTAAGCAAGGAGTCGAAGGAAGGAGCGGTGGACTCCACCTTGTTCAAAAGTTTGGTGGGTAGTCTACGCTACCTGACCTCCACTCGACCTGACATCATGTATGCAGTCAAGGTGGTGAGCAGGCATATGGAAGAACCAAAGGAGGATCACTTCGCAGCTGCGAAGATAATCCTAAGGTATGTGAACGGGACTAGAGGTTACGGTTTGAAGTACTCAACTGGAGAGGAGCTGAAGCTGGTAGGTTACTCAGACAGTGACTACGGCGGGGATGTGAATGACCGGAAGAGCACTTCCGGGTATGCTTTAATATGGGAACGGGAGTGTTCTCATGGAGTTCGAAGAAGCATACCACGATAGCATTATCATCATGTGAGGCAGAGTACATTGTGGCGGCGGCTTGTACCTGCCAAGCTATCTGGCTAAGGAACCTACTGCAGGGTCTACATCATGAAGTGGATGAGCCAATGACCATGTTTATTGATAACATGTCGGCCATCCAGCTCGCGAAGAATCCAGTGCTACATGGGCGTAGCAAACACATCGAGACGAGGTACAACTTCCTCCGTGAGCAAGTGGAACTGAAGACGATGTAAGTTGTGTATTGCCCTACCGGAGAGCAAGTTGCGGATATTTTCACCAAGGCATTGAAGGTGGAGACGTTCCTACGGCTCAGAGGCAAACTCGGCATGTGCTGCCAAGTTTGAGGGGGAGTTTATTGGACTTTGACACGTTGACCGGGACCCACTTGGTTCTTGGAGTTGTCATTTCATTTATGTTTACTTTTAATGTATGAGAGAGAGAATGTATTAAGTGGGTAGTTGAGAGATTGCATTTATGAGAGGGTGCTTGGAGAGTTGTTTTACTTTGCCTATAAATAGGCCCCTTGTAGTTCATTTTAACTCTGCTGAAATATATAGAGAGAAAAACCTCCCACCTTGTTTTTCCCGGCCTTGTGAGAGTGTGAGAGCGCTGCAGCGTTAAGAGTATTTGGAGTGGCCTTGCCGAGTGGGTAGAGAGGCTAGACGGGCGAGTTCGTGTACTCGCCGGTTTAGGCGATCTCGCCGAGTTCTGCCTCGTCGAGTTCTGCAAGTGCTTATTATTGCCGAGCGGTTTTGAAGATGTATCCGGGCGGTTTGTTGAGCTCGCCACCGAGAGAGAGGGAGTTGGCGAGAAGCAGTGGCCTAGTAGTGAATAAGGAGGGACGCGAGTCGGTTTGATCTCGGCATACGAGTGAGGTGCAGTTGAGGCCAAGCTCGCCTGGTGTGTTCGCTCTCGCGTGCGAGAGGGACGTCGCGGTTGCTTGCTAGCCGCGCGGTTAGGCGGTCTACAGTTTGCGAACTCGCCAGCTACGTTGTGGTGGCCGGTTTGCTAGCCACTTGGTGTTGTGGGGTTGTTTTGTGACGTTGTTTTGTGGCGGGAACCCATTCACGTTTCCAACAATTTCCAATACTCCTCAAATGGTGGTGTCAACATATTGAGGGCTTCTCTTAAAGCTAGGAATCTCGATCAAGAGCTTTGGTTAAAGTGTCGGCAAGCTGGCTGGCAGTAGGGCAGAAATGGACTTCGATCATCTTCTTCTCTATCATTTCGGGAATGTAATGATACTTTAGCTCGATAGGTTTAGTTTTATTGTTAAAGATTGAATTTTTTTAAAAGTGCAATGGCGGACTGGTTGTCACAAAAAATAGGCATTGTTTTTTCTTCTTCTTCTAAGTCCTTCCTTACTCTTTTTATCCATGTGGCAAAGTATAAGGCCATATAGTCCGCTTTAATTGAAGAAAGAGCCATATATTTCTGTTTTCTGGAGGACCAGGAGATAGGTTTCCTTCCTAAGCAGAAAGAGTATCCTCCTGTATTCTTTCTATCAACGGTTGATTCTCCCCAATCAGAGTCATCACTATAGCTAGACATAGAGTCGCCATCATCCTGCTCTTGTACATTAATTAAACCGAAATTTTTTGTTCCTTAGAAGTATCGAAGGATCCATTTGACAGCCAAGAGATGGCTTGTCTTTGGGCAGCTTACAAAGCTAGCCACGGGCCCAACGACGTACTTAATGTCAGGCCTTGTGTTGGTGAGATAAATCAATATTGAACCAACTAAGTTCTTGTCCTCTTCTTCCTTACAACCTATAGCTAGACATAGAGTCGCAATCATCCTGCCTTTGTACATTAATTAAACCGAAAATTTTTGCTCCTTAGAAGTATCAAAGGATCCATTTGGCAGCCAAGAGATGGCTTGTCTTTGGGCAGCTTACAAATCTAGCAACGGACCCAACGATGTACTTAATGTCAGGCCTTATGTTGGTGAGATAAATCAATGACCCAACTAGAGTCGCCATCATCCTGCTCCTGTACATTAATTAAACCGAAATTTTTTTTCGTTAAAAGTGTCGAAGGATCCATTTGGCAGCCAAGAGATGGCTTGTCTTTAGACAGCTTACAAATCTAGCCACGGGCCCAACAACGTACTTAATGTCAGGCCTTGTGTTAAATTTTCTCAAGATGATCAACGAGATAGTCTGATGCCAAATTAATATTCTCAGAACTATCAAGATCACACGTTGATCAAACGGAAACAAAAAAGCAAGTTCAAACACCAGAAGCAACCAGAAGTGACAAGCAGATCAAACTTTTATCATCTTCTTTACAGGGCGAGGTAAACATGTCGAGACATGATTTCGCCAGTATAAAATGGAAAGCAGAAAACAAGAAAACAATCCAGGCAGACAGAGTCAGAGACCGCCGAGACCGCTCAGTCCGCCGAAGTCGCCGAGACCGCCCGAATTGCTGCTGGAAGACGAATAGAACACAGAGTCCAGCGAGACCGCGAGTTCGCGCGGACACACCGTTATTCGCTGACTGCTGGAAGCTGCCGCCGAACTGAAGAACATACCACCTAACCGCCAAGTCCGGCGGACAGGTTATTGAACTTGGAAAAATGAAGCAGAGAGAAAACTGGCAAGTCGCTGATTGCAATCCGCAAACTTCACTGAACCTTACCGAAGTCAGAACCAAACTCCTGGCTCCACAGTGCTAGCAACGCCACCTGCAAACAACAACTAGATAAGCATGCTCAAACCGTGCGGATCGAAAAACCGAGTCCGCAGCAATTAATCCGAGTCCAACTTACTGTTCACTCAGTGGCAAATGAAGTGTCGGGGGGGGGGGGGGTCCTATTTATAGGCGGGGTGAGGAGTGTGGTCACCACCATATAAGATAGGCTAACCGCCTCTTGATCACAGCTAGCACCGCCAGTCCGCCCAGTCCACAAGGACATGGCCAGAACAGCCACTGCCAGACAGGAGGCCAGTCCGCAACCTGGCGGACACTGCACCAGTCCGCACGCTATATGCTAACACAACACCAGCCTGCGCAGCTTAATAATACTGCACCAACCCGCCACTAGTCCACGAATAATATGCAGAGATCGCCTGGTCTCAGCGGACTCCCTGAACACGCCTCAGCCCGCAACATAAATCCACGACCAATGGGAAGATCACCCGGTCAACTGCGGACTCTGCGGACACCCTGGGCTTGTCACAATGTGTGACCAAGTTCAGCAATCCTCCAAATAACAAGTGCGAGCTCAGCGGACAAGGCACCAGTCCTCCACCTCCAAGGACAGTTCGCCACAAGGAATGCGGCTCACCCACCGCAACTCCAGGAATCAAAGGACCATTGCCGATCTCGCGGACTCCAAAAAATGCAGTCCGCGAACCCAACCTGCACAGCAGCCGACAACAACCACCTGCCGGACTCACTAACACTCTACACAGTCCGCGGATTCCAACCTGCACAGTAGCCACCAGAACACTACACAGGTCACCGACACTAGACTGCCAGACTACTCCACCAGTCCGCGCGGTCAGTCCGCCCAGGCCACCCCTACATCCTGATCACCCACTTTCACTTCACAAATTTCAACACTCCCCCTTGAAGTGAGAAGTGGTGATCAAGCCCAGTAGACCCCGTAGCCGCTGAAAAAGCCCCTTCGACGGCGGTTTTGTGAAGATGTCGGCAAGGTAGTCTTCACTCTGAACATGCCCGACCATAAGAGATCCCTCCAACACCTTCTCCCTTATAAAGTGGTTCTCTATCTTTATATGCTTGGTTCTTGCGTGATAAATTGGATTGTTCACCAGTTTGAGAGCACTCTCATTGTCTCCTCGGAGCAAAGTAGGACCTTGCACTTCCTCATGGACGTCCTCTACTAGCCTCCTCAACTAGATGGCTTCTCGAGCAGCCAAGGCCGAAGCCTTATACTCTGCTTCCGTAGTAGAGACGGACACCGAGTCCTACTTCTTGATACACCACGAGATGCTCGCTGATCCACAAGTGAAAACATAACCCAATATTAAACTTCGATCATCCGAGTCACCACCATAATCAGCGTCCGTGTATCCTAGCAAAGAAAAAACTGAGTCCCTCCTATAAAGGAGTCCCATATCAGAAGTATCCTTGACATACTTCAAGATGTTCTTTGCTGGAATCAGATGAGACTTCCTTGGCTCTGCCATAAACCGACTTACTCGGCCAATAGCATAAGAAATGTCTGGCTTTTTAATGGTTAGGTAGATCAAGCTCCCCACTAGAGCTCTGAAGACCAAGGGATCAGGAAGAATCCTTCCTTCATCTCGTCGAAGCTTCAGCCCGAAATCTAGAGGAGTAGAGCAACTCTTCCCTTCCCTCATACTGAATCGATCCACGACGCGATCCATATATCCTTTCTAGGAAATGAGTATCCCGCTCTCCTTCCTCTCCACTTCGAGACCAAGAAAGTGATGAAGCTCTCCCAAGTCTTTCATCTCGAAGCGAATAGCAAGCTCAACCCTGAGCCTAGCAACCTCCTCCTCAGAATTCCTTGTGATGATCATGTCATCAACGTACAACAGGACCAAGACCTGAAGCTCTTCCTTCTTCTTGATGAACAAGCTAGAATCTGAGTTGGAGGCAAGATATCCGCAGAATTGGAGGTATTCTGCTATCTTCCTATATCAAGCTCTTGGAGCCTGCTTCAACCCGTAGAGAGCCTTCCTGAGTTTGCAGACGTAGTCCGGATGAACTTCAGAGATAAAACCAAGTGGCTGATCCATAAAGATGTCCTTATCAATCTCCCCATAAAGAAAGACGTTCTTCATGTCAAGCTGCCGCATCCTCCACCTTTGGCAAGCAGCCAAGACGATCACCACCCGAATCGAAGTCATCTTCGCAACTGGACTAAACGTCTGCTCATAGTTTTCTCCATACTGTTGCGAGAATCCTCGAGCAACAAGACGAGCCTTGTATCTTTCAATGCTCCCATCAGCCTTCTTCTTCAACTTGAACACCCACTTGCAAGTCACTGGAGTAATGCCATCAACCTTAGGCACAAGGTCCCAGGTTTCATTCTTCTTGAGAGCATCTATCTCCTCTTTCATGACATCTTCCCACTCCTTGAATTCAGTGGCATCATTGTAGCTTGCAGGCTCTCGCTCATCTAGAGGGCCTGTAAAGAAACAGGATACAAAACTCACTGTATTCCCTTCGCAATAACGAGGTGGAGGATTGATGACCCTCTTTGATCTCCGAAGAGGCTACTCCTTGCTCACCATCTCCGTTGCTTCTTCAGGCTCAGCTCCATCTCCGGGCAAGCATTGAGCACTGCTCCCCCTGCTTCCTAAACCAGAAGCTTTTGCCCCAGAGCTTGAAGCAACAGGAGCTGCTGGTGAAACAACAAGCTCCTCTTGAATAACTTCAGCAACCACCTCCTGCTCTTCATCAACCTTGCTCTCTGATAGCTCAACCGAGCTTCCTCCATACGACGTCAGTTCATCAAAGACAACGTCTCTTGATACAATAAACTTCATTATCGCAGGATCTATGCACTTCCATCCCTTCTTCCGCTCATCATAGTCTACAAAGATAAGATTCCTTGCCTTTGCATCAAGCTTCGTTCTTGAGGCATCCGGGATATGCACATAGCAAGTTGAACCAAACACCCGAAGGTGTTCCACACTGGGCTTCTCCTTAAACATCATCTCATGAGGAGACTTCATATTGATCGGACTCAGAGGAATCCGATTGATGACGTAAGTTGCGCAGGCCATTCTTTCTGACCTGGGAATGCCCTTTACATGACCAAACAGACCAAACAGACCTGGGAATGCCCTTTACATGCAACCAACACTTGCAGGTTTCCGCCAAATGACGGATCTTCCGCTCCGCTACTCCATTTTGTTGTGGAGTATGAACACAAGTAAGCTCCCTCTGGATGCCTTGCTTTCTGCAGAAGTTAGAGAACTCGGAAGAGATAAAATCACCACCGTTGTCTGATCTAAACTTCTTGATCCGTAGGCCAAGCCGGCCCTCCACCAGCTCCTTGAACTCCACAAACAATTAGAAAGCTGCTGACTTCTCCTTCATAAAATACACTCAAGTGTATCTTGAGTAGTCATCAATTAGAACAAGCATGTATCTGCTCCCACCAAGACTAGAAGTGGCAGTTTGCCCCATCAGATCACCATAGATGCACTCCAAGGGTGTTTTTCTCCTTGTTTGAGATTTGTCAAACAGAAGACGATGAGCCTTGCCGTACTGACACCCTGCATAAACATGGCCATCTCCTTAGGATGACAACTTTGGCAAGCCTTTCACAAGGCTCCTGTTTGTCATAGCTTTCAGCTTGTCCATCCCTACATGCCCCAACCCCTCAAGCTAAATAGTAGCACTATCGTTTGCCCTCATACGATCAACAAAGGAATTTGTTGCAAGAACAAACAAATCCTCTACTCTTGTCCCTACATAAGCAACATCAACCTTTATCGCTGATACATTGCAGAGAAGTTTCACTTATGTTGGCCCAAACAGAACGTGATAACCTGCGTCTACCACATTGGTCATAGAGAAGAGATTCTTCTTCATACCCGGTACATGATACACACTCCTTAATGTGAGTGGCCCCTTATCACTACCCAAGGACACAACCCCCTCCTTCTCTACTGCATGAACAGTGTTATCAACAATGATAATGACTTCGTTACCTGAGTAAGTTTGCAGCGAGGAGAACTTCGACTTGTCTCCGGTGAGGTGATGAACACACCCAAAATCCACAATCCAGTCGTCTTCGAAGTTGATAGCGGATAAGGTACGGACACAAGTGCACGTCATGAAGGCTCCGCCCCATCCTGCTTCCTCTGTACTAAAGCAAGCTTCCTCATTGCCTGCAACATGTCTAGGCTGCAGCTTGACCTTGCAGTCGCGCTTGAAGTGACCTGTCTGATGACACCTGTAGCACTTCAAATTCTTCTTCCATTCCTTCTTAGGAGCAGCGCTCCTCTATTGCTGATAAGAGGTTGAAGGCTCATCATCAACATCAGTCTTCTTCTACTTCTTTCCTTCTCATCTTTTCATCTTCTTACCTGTGAAGAGTGCTTCACAACCTCCTTCAGAGATAGTAACTCTAGCCATCTGCCTGGTCAAACTTTCCTGTGAAGCGAGCAGGTTCTCAAGTTCTAGTAGAGATGAATGAGTTGCCTAGCCTTGAACAGAGGTTACAATGACAATATACTTCTTCTGCAAGCCGCGGATTATGTGCCTTTTCATCTTAGCCTCAGAGATAGGCTCATCAGGATCAAGCGCTGATAGCTCATCACACAAACTCTTAATCTTCAAGAAGTACTTTGAGATGGTCAGGTCTCCTTGAGTTGTCCTAGCCAACTCATTCTCTAGGAACTGTAGCCTAGCTACATTCTTCTTGTTGAACAACCCATCAAGGAAAGTCCAAATCTCTGCAGTAGACTCACATCCAATGATGTGATCAAACAGCTCTGGTGAAACAGACCGCTTGAGGGTAAACTCAGCCTTTGCATTTGTTCTCCTCCAAAATCTCACCTGCTCAGTAGTCCCAAGCATAGTAGTAACTTCCTGCCTGTCGTCACCACCGACGACCTCCCAAAACTCCTCGCCTAGAAGATAACTCTTCATGCACGACTTCCACTTCTTAAAGTTAGTCGGCGTCAAGAGTTCAATACTAAGACCTCTTGCATAACCCCCTTCCATTGCAGCAACCCTGGTCAAGCAATCAGAAGCACAGAGCACAACACAAGTTGATCACCGCTCAAGCAACTGAACCTCCCTCTGATACCATGTTGAATTTTCTCAAGATGATCAATGAGATAGTCTGATGCCAAATTAATATTCTCAAAACTATCAAGATTACACCTTGATCAAGCGGAAACAGGAAAACAAGCTCAAACACCACAAAAAACAAGAAGAGACAAGCAGATCAAACTTTTATTATCTTCTTTATAGGGCGAGGTATATATGGCGAGACATGATTTCGCCAGTATTAAATGGAAAGCAGAAAACACGAAAACAATCCAGACGGACTGAGTCAGAGACCGCCGAGACCGCCGAGACCGCTCAGTCTGCCAAAGTCGCCGAGACCGCCCGAACAGCTGCTAGAAGAAGAATAGAACACGGAGTCCACTGAGACCACGAGGTCGCGCAGACACCATTATTTGCTGACTGCTGGAAGCTGCCCCGAACTGAAGAACAGACCACCTAACCGCCAAGTCCGGTGGACAGGTTATTAAACTTGGAAAAAAGAAGTAGAGAGAAAACTGGTAAGCCGCCGATTGCAATCTGCAAACTTCACTGAACCTAACCAAAATCAAAACCAAACTCCTGACTACACAATACTAGCCGCGCCACCTGCAAACAACAACTGTTAAGCCTGCTCAAACGCTTGGATAGGAAAACCGAGTCCGCAACAATTAATTTGAGTCCAACTTACTGTTCACTCAGTTGCAAATGAAGTGTCAGGGGGTCCTATTTATAGGGGGGTAAGGAGTGTGGTCACCACCCTATGAGATATGCTAACCGCCCCTTGATCACAGCTAGCACCGCCAGTCCGCAAGGACATGGCCAGAACAGCCACTGCCAGAAAGGAGACCAGTACGCAACCTGGCGGACACTGCACCAGTCCGCACGCTATACGAGGACACATCACCAGCCTGCGCAGCTTGCTAATACCGCACCAACCCGCCACTAGTCCACGACCAACATGCAGAGATCGCCTGGTCTCAACGGACTCAGCGGACTCTCTGAACACGCCTCAGCCCGCAACACAAGTCCACGACCAACAGGCAGATTGCCCGGTCAACTGCGGACTCTGCGGACACCCTGGACTTGTCACAATGTGTGAACAAGTCCAGCAATCCTCCAAACAACAAGCGCGAGCTCGGCGGACAAGGCACCAGTCCGCCTACTTCAAGGACAGTTCGCTACTAAGAGTGCGGCTCACCCACCGCAACTCCAGGAATCAAAGGACCATTGCCGATCTCGCGGACTCCAAAAAATACAGTCTGCGCAGTCCGCGAACCCAACTTGCACTGCAGCCGACAACAACCACTTGCCGGACTCACTACCATTCCCTCAGTTCGCAGATTCAACCCGCACAGCAGCCACCAGAACACTACACAGGTCACCGACACCATACCGCCAGACTGCTCCATCAGTCTATACGGTCAGTCCGCCCAGGCCGCCCCGACTACCTGATCACCCACTTTCACTTCACAAATTTCAACATCGCCATCATCAGGCTCTTGTACATTAATTAAACCGAAAATTTTTGTTCCTTAGAAGAATTGAAGGATCCATTTGGCAGCCAAGAGATGGCTTTTCTTTGGGCAGCTTACAAATCTAGCCACGGGCCCAACGACGTACTTAATGTCAGGCCTTGTGTTGGTGAGATAAATCAATGACCCAACTAAGTTCTTGTCCTCTTCTTCCTTACAACCTAGTTTTTCTTTGAGGCATACCTGGGTCAATGATGGATTTCATTTGTCCATACCAAACGTTTTGAGGAGATCAGTCATATACCTTTTCTTGGAGATAAATATGTGCCTAAAAGTTTGTTTGATCTGTAGACCCAGGAAAAAGGTTAGGTGGGTGAGGTCAATCATCTCATAGTGGTTCTTCATGTTAGCTTTAAATTCTTCAAAAATTGTTGAATAGTTATTGGTGATAGTAAGATCGTCAAGGTAGATGCAAACTATTATGACCTTTCCTTCTTCCTTTTTGATATAGAGGGACGACAGACTTATTTTAGCTCATACAACGCCTTGAGGAGTTTGTGTACCTTTCCTTTCTTCTTTGTTTCATATCCCTGCGGCTATGTCATATATATTCTTCATCAATTGTGCCGCTAAGAAACACAGATTTAACGTATAACTAGTAGATTTGCAGGGCATACTAGACGGCAAAAGCAATAACAAGATGGATCGTATCCAACCTAACAACAAGAGCATATGTTTCTTCATGATCACGGCCTGGAATTTGAGTATCTTTTGGCGACATGTCGTACTTTGTATTTGACTGGTTTTCCTTCTTCATTCATTTTAGTCATGCAGACCCATTTTAGGCCTATATTTCTCTAACAACTTGTTTCTAGACAAGCACTCAGGTCTGATTTTTTCTGTTCATACAGATTTCTTCATCCATAGCTTCTTTCCACTCTGGCTGAGAAGTTTCGTCTTTATTTGTAGTTGGAGTATGTGAAAAAAGAGCAAGGTTACAGTTTAATTTCATAAATTTCTGTGAAGATCTGGGTTTTTGGATTAGCGATGATGATGAGGTTTTATGACAGACTGAGATAATGATGAGGAATCAGAATCATCTCAGGGTGAAGTTGGCTCAATAGGAAGAGTAGCACATGCAGGAGGGATATGGATGGCTTGAGTGGTGGCTGAAGTAACCATCACTCCTGGGGGTTCAGACCTTGGGCCTAGGTTCTGACTGCCAGGTCCAATTATCATCTTCACTGAATATGACATCTCGAGAGGTGATGAGCCTTTGGGGGGGGGGGGGGGGGTTGTAGCAAATCATGGTGCAATTTTGGCTTTTGTTATCCATTTTTTCTTGTTTTCTAAAGGAATTTTTTGATATGCAATACAACCGAATACCCAGTGGCGAATCCAGGAATTTTGCAATGGGGGGACACAAATTTTTTTTAAATGAAACAACAAGATAATGTAAAATTTTTGACATTTCAAATTCATACAAAACTACATTTAATTCACCAAATCCGAAAATACAAAATTACACAAGAGAATTACATTTGTCCACGACGACTATTCATTTTTTAAAAACGATCGATAACATCATCGTCACAGACTTTCAAAAATGCATCTCTCTCAATAAAAGTGACTAGACAATCATTCAACATTTGATCGCCCATACTGTTGCGCAACTTGTTCTTGACGTAGTTCATGCCCGAGAACACTCTTTCTACACTTGCAGTAGCCACCGGAAGAATTAATGCAAACTTCAAAAGCTTGTAGATCGGTTGATAAGCAATATGTTTACCAGTTTCAACAAGGTTCGTGGAGAGATGACCAAGATCCTTCAAATCAAAAAATCTCTCATCGCTTCTCATGTCGACAATGAAGTTGTCGAGCTGAAAATCTAAATTAAACATCTCCAAACTTGAAAAATCATTAGGATAAAACTCAGCAAGTCTTATCACTTTTTATTTGTCAAAACTCTCAAACGAGTTAGTTGGATTTAAGCAAGCCATACAATGAAGCAACTTCATGCTCACTTCATCAAACCGATTGTTAAGCTATTGTAGTTGTAGATCGACGACTTTTAAAAATATTTATACTCGATAATGATGCAAATTTGTGTAGTCTTCAACAAACCGTCTTGATCTTCCTCGAGGTATATACTGATCATCCATATTGGGAATATGAATCTTATGTTTGCCGCAAAAAAGCAAGATCTTATTAAATAATGTGTCCCTTCCATCATCTCTTAAAGTTTGCAACTATTTTTTTGTCAAATTAACAAAAGACATTGCATTAATAATGTCTTGATCCTTTCTTTGAAGAGCTAGAATTAACTCATGAGTGTACCCAAATATAGTGGTCATTACGTAAAGCATTAACACAAAGTCAAATGATTCCAATGCAAACAAAACACCCTGTGCTTTCACTCGATCATTTGCTTTATTCTTCCCAATTGTCAAAAGTGTAGCGACCATATCAGGATATAATGAAATAATATGCATTAATGTTCTATGATGTGATCTCCAACGAGTGTCTCCAGGCCGACTCCAACGAAGCTCTTGATTCAAACCTGATTCAGTTTTCAATTCACCATCTTCTATTTCCCTGACAACCTTTTGAACTTGACTTTCTCTAAGCATTTCATGTCGCTTACAAGACACTCCAATCACATTTAATAAAGTTGCAATTGCTTCAAAAAACCATTGACAGTCATCATTAATCTTAGCAACCGCAACTTGTGTTAACTGAAGTTGATGAGCAAAATAATGTATGTAGTATGCACATGGATTTTCCTTCAAAATTAAACTTTTAAGACCATTTATCTCACCACTCATATTACTTGCCTCATCATATCCTTGCCCACGAATTTTAGATAAGTTCAATGAATGCTCCATTAGCAAAGATTCAATTCCAGATTTAAGTGACAATGTAGTTGTCTCCTGAACATGCACAATACCAAGAAATTGCTCTATTAACCTCCCTTTTTTGTCCACATAACGCAAACAAAGAGCCAGTTGCTCTCTATGTGACACATCACTAGATTCATCGGCTAGAATAGAAAAGTAACCATCATCAAGCTCTTGCATAATAATCTGGGTTGTTTCTTTTGCATAAGCATTAATTATATCTTTTTGGATTGATGGAGCAATCAACTGGTTGTTTTTTGGGGCATTTTGTAAGACATGTTTACCAATTTTTTTCATCAATATCCGCCAGCCACTGCAGAAGTTCAAGAAAATTTCCCTTGTTAAGTGAATCTTGACTCTCATCATGACCACGCAGGGACAAACCTTGACGTAAGAGAAATCTTAAGCATTTAAGAGAAGCAACTAAGCGTGTTCTATGCTCACACTTACTTAGCGTCTGATTGTTTATCAAAAGCAACAATGATAGACTTCTTGGGTTCCTTAGAGCTTGAAATTTTTGTAATGCTAGTTGATGAGCAATATTAATGTTTCCTACATGTTTTTAGAATTCTTCAGGTTTGTTCCATGACTTATATCCTCCACCAGTGACAAAAGCATCTCCCCGAATAGCAGTAGTTGCAGCACCATTCTTGAACAAGTAACACACAAAACAAAATGCAGCATCCTTTGCAACACTAAACTCAAGCCAATCATACATATCAAACCAAGTAGCAACAAACCGACAATCCCGATCTCCCATTTTTCTCTGGGCAAAAGAATAACCTTTTGGTTGACATGGACCTCTTAATATATATGTTTTCCTCACCGCCTCTTGATCCTTTAACGGAAAGGTAGATATACTTTTTCTTAAACCTGGATCATGTGGAAGCAACTCCACATCATATTCAAAACCAACAACAATATCTTGAGTTGGCACAGGGGACACATTTATAATATCTTCGGATGGAGAAGGGGCAATCTCCTCATTTTCACTCTCATGCGGTGATGACAAATGAGACTCTTTAGATTTTAACTTCTTTTGAAACATAGACGCGATGAGACTAGTTCTCTTTTTCGAACCCTCCATTTTCACTTCTAGATCAAGTTATAGAATAACATTAAAAATTTGCAAGATTATCGAATAAAAGGGTATAACAAAAATCTATATACTCAGCTTGACCCTCTACCGGTCAATACTACGGAGTATCCCTAAAAACATTCATCACAGAGTCTATCATGCTTTGCTTAGCCACTAATTGACTAATACCTCAAAGCACACCTACAATATATAACAAATAAATACAAAATAAGATATAGATGAGGGGAGTTACCTTTAGAGGAGAAGCAATAAATCCAATTTTGTAGTTTTCTTTGCTACGAATTTTTCTACAATAACAGAATGAGGAGATTCAATAAAATTAACTCAATAACATTGAAAATAAACTCAATAAAATTATATGTTATTATTTTTAAGCACATAATCATCAATCAACTAGCATAAATATATACATTTCCTTACATAATAAAGATATACATCCAGTTATAAAGATATATAAATATTTAATCTATATAAATATAGTTGTTTTGATAAAAAACCAAATACCTGAGATTAACTCAAATTTTCTTCCACTTGGCCAAATCAAAAATCCAAACTTCCCAAAACTGCTAAAGAAGAGAGATTTAGGGTTCAATCAGGATTCATGATTCAGGGGAAGGAATGAAAAGGAGTGCGAGATTCCACCTTACCAAGCGACGAGAAGAAGAAAATCGTCAAGCCCTAGCTTTTCGATTCCGCCAGGCAGCAGAAGAAATGAGAACAAACGCGTGATAAGAAAAATCAACCCCACTGTCTAAAATTTATATATATATATATATAGGGAGAATAGACTGCGGTTATTATAATAACCGCAGTCTATTCTCCCCACAGTTATATAACTTTATAATAATAACTTTATAATAACTTTATAATAATAACCGCAGTTATTATAAAGTTATTATTATAAAGTTATTATAAAGTTATTATTATAAAGTTATATAACTGCGGGGAGAATAGACTGCGGTTATTATAATAACCGCAGTCTATTCTCCTATATAGTGTGAGAATAGACTACGGTTATTATAATACCGCAGTCTATTCTCCCTAATATGGAGAATAGACTGCGGTTATTATTGTTAACCGCAGTCTAAAGTTATATATATATATATATTTATATATATATATTTATATATATATATATCAGATTAATGAATTTCCGCGGAGCGCGTTTTGCTCTAAAAAACACGCTCCCCGAAAAAATGAAAAATACACCCTCTAAACAGTATTTTTAGAAAAAGTGGTCAACATGAAAGTTGTAGATCTCGTCGAGATCTACAACTTTCATGTTGACCACTTTTTCTAAAAATGCTGTTTAGGGGGTCTATTTTCAAAAGGCGCGAAGGGGGTTCCGCCCGGTAAATATTACGAATTTTTTTTTTGCGCGGATCCCATTCGCGCCTTTTGAAAATAGACCCCCTAAACAGCATTTTTAGAAAAAATGGTCAACAGGAAAGTTGTAGATCTCGTCGAGATCTACAACTTTCATGTTGACCACCTTTTCTAAAAATGCTGTTAAGGGGGTGTTTTTTTCATTTTTCCAGAGAGCGCGTTTTTTTGTCCAAAAAACGCTGCGCGGAAATTCAGTGCCCCCTATATATATATATATATATATATATATATATATATATATATATATATATATATATATATATATATATATGGGGGCTATGGAAAAATGCGCAGCGCGTTTTTTGCTAAAAAATGCGCTCCCCGGAAAAACGGAAAAAGCACCCCTAAATAGCATTTTTAGAAAAAGTGATCAACATGAAAGTTGTAGATCTCGTCGAGATCTACAACTTTCATGTTGACCACGTTTTCTAAAAATGCTGTTTAGGGGGTCTATTTTCAAAAGGCGCGAAGGGGGTTCCGCACGGTAATTATTACGATTTTTATTTTTTGCGCGGACCCCCCTTCGCGCCTTTTGAAAATAGACCCCCTAAACAGCATTTTTAGAAAAAGTGGTCAACATGAAAGTTGTAGATCTCGACGAGATCTACAATTTTCATGTTGACCACTTTTTCTAAAAATGCTGTTTAAGAGGTGTTTTTCCGTTTTTCTGGGGAGCGCGTTTTTTTTTGTCAAAAACGGGGGCGCGTTTTTCCATTTATATATATATATATATATATATATGGAGAATAGACTGCGGTTATTATAATAACCGCAGTCTATTCTCCATATAATAAAATTTTCCAAAAAATTTGGGGGGGCACGTGTCCCTGTGGCCCCCCTGTAGATTCGTCCATGCGAATACCATTAGGCGGCCAACTGAACATTTTTGTAATATAAAGTTTCAAAGGGTGTTGAGTCTTTGAGGGCCTTAGTAGTAGATCTGTCGATGAGGTAAATGGCTGTGTAACATGCTTCGGCCCACAACGTTTTTGTTAATCCTTTTGAATGAAGTATGCATGGGGCCATCTCCAAAACAGTTCAATTGCATTTTTCAATGATCCCATCTTGTTCTGGAATGCTAGTAATGTTAAGTTCACAATGAATTCCATGATAAGCAAAATTGGATAGAGTTGGTTGAGAGAAACTCACCACCACGATCATTTTTTATTGTCTTGATTTGTTTATTTAGCTGTTTTTCAATAAGGTTTTTGAAGGTTATGATATCTTTGAAGGCTTTTGTTTTCTTTGTTAAGAAGAAAATTCACATGAATCAAGAGCAATCATCGATTATTAGTAGGAAATACCACTTACCTCATGCGGTGGGAATAGATGCAAAGCCCCATAAGCCCCTGTTTGGTAAATCTTTTTGGAAATGAGAAGGTGTGGTGGTAAAAAGATGGTAGAAAAAGGAGTTTTTGGAAAATGTCTATTAGAAAAGGAGAACTGTTTGGGTAAACTCAATTGATAGAGTTTTTCAGAAAGAGAAGCACTTTATATACTGTTTGGCAAATCTCCGCGGCGGTAACTTTTTTCGAGCGGGAGCTGTTTTTTTTCGCCCTGACACGTTTTTTTTTTCGAGCGGGAGTTGTTTTTTTTGCCCGGGCATGGTTTTTTCACCCGGGCACGGTTTTTTTGAACGGACGCGATTTTTCTCCCGGGCGCGATTTTTTTGCCCGAACGCGGTTTTTTCGCCCGAACGTAGTTTTTTCGCTGGGACGCGGTTTTTTCACCAGGCCGCGGTTTTTTCGCCCGACCGTGAATTTTTCGCCTGGGTGCGATATTTTCCGCCCGGGCTCAAATTTTTCGGGCGGGCGCTATATTTTCGCCTGAGCGCCAATTTTTCAGTCGGACGCGAATTTTTCGCCCGGGCACGATTTTTTCTCGCGTGTGCGATTTTTTTCGCCCGGATGTGATTTTTTTGCACGAGCGTGAATTTTTAGCCCGAACACGATATTTTCTCACTGACTTATATTTTCGCCAGAAAGCGAAAAAATGCTTTCGAGCAAAAAAAATAGCATCCGGGCGAAAAAAATACGCGGCCGGGAAAAAAATCACGAACGAGTGAAAAAATCACGCCTCAGCAATATATTCGCGCCCGAACAAAAAATTCGCCACGGGCGCACTCAGACGACAAAATCTTGCTCGGGCGAAAAAAAGCGCACAGACAAAAAAATATCGCTCACGATCGAAAAATTCGCGCCCAGTCGAAAAATTCGCGACCGGGCGAAAAAAACAGCTCCCTGGGCAAAATTCGTTCTCAGGCGAAAAAACCCCCTCGGGCGAAAAATTGCATCCGGATGAAAAAACTGCTCACCGGCGAAAAAAACAAGCTCCGAAGAAAAAATATCGCTTTTGGACGAAATATTTGAGCCCGGGCGAAAAAATTCGTTCCCTGGCAAAAAATAGTGCCCGGGCGAAAAAAATCGCGCCCGGGCAAAAAAAATCTCGCCCGGGCGAAAAAATTGCGTTCGGGCAAAAAAAAAAGTCTTTGTGATGAAAAAATCGCGTTGGTGCGAAAAAATCACGCACGGAAGAAAAAATCGGCCCGAGCGAATAAAACGCATCCGGGTGAAAAAAAATCGTGAACTTGCGAAAAAACTGCACTCGGGGGGAAAAAACGTACCCAGGCGAAAAACCCCGTGCCTGGACGAAAAAATCGGGCTCAGGCGAAAAATTCACATCCGGGCAAAAAATTCGCGATCGGACGAAAAATCGCGCCCGGACAAAAAAAAACTGTCGGGGCAAAAAAAACCCGCCCTGGAGAAAAAGATCATGCACGGACGAAAAAACCGCACTCGGGCGAAAAAGCGCACCCGGGCGAAAAACCCTGCACTTGGGCGAAAAATGCCAGCGCGGGCGAAAATTTCGTGCCCGGGCGAAAAATTCGCGCCCGGGCGTAAAATTTGTGTGCAGTTGAAAAATTAGCACCCAGGCAAAAAAATATGCCCGAGTAAAAATATTACGTCAGCGAAAAAATCGCGGTTGGACAGAAAAATCAAGTTGGAGATTTTTTTTAAGAGAAACTTTTTTGTGATGAAGAAGTGCTTTTCGAAAAGGTAAAAGTAGTTGACAATTGACTTTTCCAAAAGATGAGAAAATAGAGTTTTTCCGCGGTAGCTTTTCCCACTAGTAGACAATCTAAACGATTTCTTAAGTGTGGTATCGTTTTCCAAAAACTGAAAAGGAGATAAAAAGCTCTCCCAACCGGGGTCTTTCGAGATTGGCTTCATTCACAAAATGCTGTCAAACTTGATTTTTGGAAGGCCTCTGACTAGCTCCTTTTGGCACATGAGCTGCAGGTATTGGTACTTAAGATGATCAAACTGATCATGCCACGGTTTTGTTGTAGTACACTCTATAGTGAGGCGGCAGAAAAGCAGAAGTTGATTTGTGTTTGTGGGGAGAGTGACATTGTACACTTTGTTGGTTGTTGCTTTGGTGGAGAGAACTTTCATTCTGGAAGAAGTGTGAATGATATAGCAGCCATATATTTCAAAGATGATATTGTAGTCATTATGAGTGAGTTGGCCTACACTCATGAGGTTTTGTGCAAGGCTAGGAACATAATGAACATTATGGATATGTTGGGTGTCACCATATTTTGTTTTTATTGATATGATGCTTCTACCCTTGATTTACAGAGACTCTTCATTGCCAAGAAACACTTCTGACTGGTAGACCTCATCAAGAGTAACAAAAGACACCTTATTGTGAGTCATGAGGTTGGAGCAACTAGAATCAACTACCATTTGTCATATGTTTAATTGTTGTTTGTATTGCATGCCTAGAACATGGACACAGTCCTGTTGTCTATGTAGTAAACGGTTTGTTCTTTAGGTTTAGACCAACACTCTTTTTCAGTGTATGGGGGTGTTGGCATCCTTTGCATTTGAAGATGCAGCCTTTGTTTTCATGGGTATTTTTTTTTACAAAGGGTGCAGTGAAGAGGTGGCTTTATGGGAAGGAAGATGTATTGTTGATTTAGACAGTGTTGGGGGGTTGGCAGAGGTAGGTTCGAGTAATACTGAGGAGATTGGTTTGGGTAGTATGCGTATTGATGATTTGGTCATGGATAATAATGTTGTTGGTGAGGAGGTTGGTATTGAGGAGCTTTGCCTTTTCTAGGGTGAGTTCTAAAAAAATAGAGTTGGTGAACATGAGAGGAGGGATTACATGAGTGTTTGGGGGAGAGTATTGGAATTGAGTATGGGGTGTTGGAACATGCATTCTGGATCTCTCAGTTTTGATAATCTCAAATCTCAAGTTGTATTTGATCATACACTCTTTAGATATAGTGTGCAGGTTTATAGATGTGAAAATTTTCTAGATCGGCAATTTTTGAGCTTTTGCTAGTGATAGCCACTATCTTTGGGCGATAACCTAAAGTGGACATGTTACCGATCCGTGGACTACTGGAACGCGCGAGAAGCCAGAAAAAAACCCACTACTACCCTGTGATTTCACTATCGCCCGACGATATCAGCAGTAAATTAGGAATAGACTGCCACCTTTCCTTTCTAGCGCGGGACAGCTGGTGGCGGCAATGCTAAATTAAGATATCTCTTGGCGATAACCACTATCGTCAGGCGATAGCATTAAAATGCTATAAAAGAGATTTTTTTCCTAATGGCGGTGCTTGAACCCTAGAATGTCCAGAGGCACTGTCTTGTCGTCCCTATTGCTGAGAACCACCATCCAAGGAGGAGAACTCTTTCCCTCTTGCATGAATGAAGGAGATCTTTGGAGAAGGAATTCTAGAAAGAGATTATGAAGATCACGTGCCCATGCCACGAAAATTATAAGCATTGATAATTTATCGCCTCTAGAGATATTTTTTTTGAGGGAGCAAATTTTTATTTGATCTATTTCTTTCTTCTTTTAATTATTTACTGTATTTTGTGTGGAGAAATCGTCTGGTGTGGACGTCGAATTTCTGGGAGGATGAAAGTCTTTGTTTCAAGAGTAACAATACACCTAGAGGGGGGTGAATATGTTTCCTAGTCTTTATGACAACCTTTTTATTTTGGTATGTTGAGTGTTCAGTTATTAAGTTAGCTTTCAAGAATGAGACACATCACACCAGTATTTATAGTGGTTCCCAAGGTATGAGTACATCCACTTTCCCTCCCATCTTTCTAATAGTGTGTTAGATAAGGAAATCTTCTCCAATCTAAGCTCAATGAGCTTACAACATAGATCCCTCAGGATCTCTTAGACTTCCTCCAAGTCCTACCTCAGGCCAAAGCCCTACACTCAGTGATCCTCCAGATCACCTACCTCAGACTTAATCAAAAATCCTACAACTCAAGCTAAGAGGATATCCCTACAATCAAAGAGAATAACTCTCCTACAGCTCATATCTGATTCAGATCCTATCTAAGGTCAAAGGCCCTACAAATCAGAGAATATATCTCCCACCTCAGGTACACAGGCCCTACCTCAGATCCACAACATGATCCTACAACTCAGCCTTTATATTTCAGGTTTACAGCTCAGATCAAGATTGATCCTACAGAATGAATGAGTTTGTTGTTGATGATTGACTCTAGAGAAAGTGTCCTCTGAGCCGGCCTTCTGAACTGAGTAAACTCGACCCTAACTTTGACTCCAGAGAAATGATTCTGTGATCCTGCCTTCCTAGACTGAGTGAATGCAGCCCAACCTTCTCCACAACACCAAGTTTTACATCTTCAGTAGTTTAGCTTGTGCTGAGAAGTAACTGTAGAGTACTATTTCTTCAAGCCTTTGATGTAGTAGAGTTGAGTGTAGTGGCCTTGAAGATGAACAACAACTTAGGCTTGCTCTGCTTCTCCTTCTAACTCAGAAAAGGAATTTTCTGATCTTACTGTTGAGAAATGATTCTTCAGTTCTTTGTATCATCAACAACCAACTCTGTCTGTGATTCACAGACTAATTGTAGAACAAGTTGTTTGAAAAATTCTCCTTCGTAGAGAGGAAGAAGATGACCGAAAAAGCTCCGTCTCAAGAGTTAAAAGCCTTTTTTTCTTTCCTCTTTTTCGTGATTTCTTCTTTATCAGAACTCTGCTTTTGTATCCTACCGATAAATGAATCTTTATGTAGTGTGGACCACCAGAGTTGGTAACTGCAACAGTTCTTTTGTATTAAATGAAGTACTAAAGGCAAGCAACGCCTTTTGTCATCAAGCGTGCAAAACCCGCGACATTTGAATTCTTGTTGACGTTAGCATGACTCAGCACTTCTGGACTTAATAATTTCTAGACAATCTGCATAGGCATTGAATGAAGCCTTATCACTCAACGCAAAAACACTTAGTAGAATTCTTCATCTTCAGGCATTGAGTGAGCCTTCATCACTCAACGCTTCTGTACTTGGTTGAAATTTCTCTGCATGAAGGCATTGAGTGAAGCTTCTAGACTCAATGCTTTCTGACTTAACCTGATTTCTTGATGAGGCGTTGAGTGGTCCGTCTTCACTCAAAACTTTTATATTTAGACAGAAATCTTATTGATTAGGTGTTGAGTGTACTGTCTTCACTCAACACTTCTGTCCTTAGACAGATTTCTTGATGAGGAGTTGAGTGGCATGTCCTCAATCAACGCTTCTATACTTGGACAGATTTCTTGATGAGGCATTGAGTTGTTTGTCTTCACTCAACGCTTCTATACTTGGATAGATTTCTTGATGAGTAGGCATTGAGTGAATTGTCTTCACTCAACGCTTCTGTCCTTAGACAGATTTCTTATCAGCAACATTGCGGCTTTGATTACATGCAGTTCTGTCAACGCTTTTATGCTTATGGCATTGAGTGAACTGTCTTCACTCAACGCTTCTGGAATTAGCCATATTTCTGTCTGTTCAGTAACCTATCTTGAGTCTAACTGTCATTGTGACTCTAACAACCTATCTAATCACTGTAACAGTATACAAACTACATACAATGAACTTGAACATATATTAAATACATTCATGTGTATACAATTAACTTGTGGGCTTTCTTCAAATGTAGGATATTATGATCAATGGACCTAACAATCTCCCATATTTGAAGAAGTCAGAACTCTAGTCAATGATATACACTAACATATATAGAAGATAAACATTCATAGTATATAGGAGCAAAAATTAACACACACACACACACTCACAAATATGATTATCAAAATAGACAGTGTGCATATAACAAAATGTTCACACTCCTAAAGCCCTTAAGAAAAATAAGAAACATGTCATGTTTCAGGTTCCTTGATCATTATCACCCTGATGGGTTTGTTTGCAGTCATTTACTTGCATGGATCAACAACATCTGGTGGCACAGCACCAGGCTTTTTGTCTCTTCTATACTTCCTCTCCTGGCTGAGCCAGATCTATTACTCTTCTTTAGCAACAAACTCGCCTCTGGATCTAGCTATCCGATTAGCAGCATAAAAGGGTTCAGCCTACTAAGCACTATCTTTATCATCACATTTACCTGCCCCATGATCACCATACTATTTATCATACCGTCCTTCTTAAATAGGAGGAATGTTGTTATATTTGTACTGTTTAAGCTCCAATGAATCTCTGACTACATTGGTAACCCCAAACAACATTCTCCCCCTTGATCATTACCCTTAATCATTGCCTTCTACCTTGATCATTTTCTTCTCCCCCTTTATGACTTCTTCAGTAAGGGAGTCTTTTTAGATACAAATGCAGTCAAGGAGGATTTGGCCTGATCTATCTTTTCATCCAGATAGTTCATTATCCTCTAAAATTTCAATGACACTCTCATTTTCTTCAGCAGGGAGTTCTATTGGAATCTCCCAGTCAATCTATGTATTTCACATAGGAATTTGCTGACTTGTATCAACTGTAGCTGGAGCATCTTCAGTCATTTTATCAGGGACTTACTCCCCCTCAATAAGAGCATCTAGCTTGTTAGTTTCCCCCTTAATATTTGCACAGATTCTATCCACAATACTTTCAGTCACCATTTTAGCAAACTCTGCTGGAATGTTCTCTGATGGAGAGCCACTGACTTGAACATTCTTTGCTACAGGTTCATAAGATTGATACATGAGCACTCCTATCTCTTCTTGTTTCCCCAGAAGAATATGATAGTTGAGGATCATGTGCCTCTTCCTTACTGCTCTCAAAAGAGCTGTTTCCCGTGCTTTCCACTGTGATGAGTACAACCTTCTTTTTATTCTCCTTAATAGTCTGTTGATGTGGCAGCAAAATTCTTTCACACTTATCAAACATCTTAGAGTCCATTCTCCTCATGCGATGAATCAATAGAGTGTAGGGCTAGGAATAGTGTTTTTTATTCTAAGCACGCACACTTCTATTTATACTTGCCTCATATTTGAGAATGTGGAGAGGCGCGTACCCAACGTGATAGTCACGAGGAAATCATCGGCTGAGATTAATCCGAAAAGATAGCTGCAAATAAAAGTCCCGGGAAATATGTGTTGAGTGGAATCAACACACTCAACGTCTGGGCACTTTGTCTCAGTGCACTCGATGCCTGATGTTGTCTCAGCACACTCGATGCCTGTACACTTAGCACATTCGACGCTTGGACACTTAGTCCATTTCTTCTTTGTTATCCTGCAGGGATAAATACTACCTGCAACTAAAATGCATGAAGAGCTACTGAAGCTATACTAAGTTCATCAGACCCAATTCAAATTTGAAGGTGTTGAACTTCGCTTCATCTAGTGGCTTGGTGAAGATATCAGCCACCTGCTTGTCTGTAGGGACAAACTCAAGCCTGATGTCCTTACTTTCCACATGCTCTCTAATAAAATGATACCAAATCTCTATATGCTTAGTCCTGCTATGAGATACAAGATTCCTAGTAATAGAGATTGCACTAGTAGAATCACAAAATATAAGAGTTCTACTTAGCTTGAGATTATAGTCCTGCAGCTGATGTTGGATCCATAGTAGTTGTGCATATCAACTACCAACTAAGATGTATACTGATTCAGCTATTGAAATGGCAACACTTGTTTGCTTCTTTCTGCTCTAAGAGACCAATCTCCTTCCTAAAAATTGACAGGTGCCATAGGTGTTTTTTCCGTCTTCTCTACAACCAACAAAGTCTGTATTTGAATACCCAGTTAGTCAAAAATCATTATTCTTAGGGTACCATAGGCCAAGATCAGGTGTGCCCTTAAGATATCTCAAAATTATTATTGCTGCAGAATAATGAGACTCCTTAGGGCAAGCCTGGTATCTAGCACAAACATATATAGTATACATAATATTTGGCCTACTAGCAGTAAGGTAGAGGAGGGAGCCAATTATGCTTCTATACAAGGTTTCATCAACAGGTTTCCCAGTCCCAACTTATCTAATGACACATGACCCCATATGAGTTTTCATTATGGAGGCACTCTCCATTCCAAATGTTCTAATTAACTCCTTAGTAAACTTAGACTGAGAGATGGATATACCATCCTCTGATTGTCTAACTTGGAGGCCCAAGAAATACTTGAGTTCACCCATACTGCTCATCTCAAATTTTCCTTGCATAAGCTTAGCAAACTTTTCGCATAGGTCATCATTAGTAGACCCCAAAATTATGTCATCTACATAAATTTGGACCATGATGATCTTATCTTTTACTTTCCTAAGGAATAATATTTTATCTATCTTTCCCCTTGAGAATTTATTCTCAATGAGAAGCTAGACAGAGTTTCATACCATGCCCTGGGGGCTTGCTTCAACCTTTATAAAGCCTTTTTATGCTTAAATACATAATCAAGAGAGTTAGAATTAACAAAACCTGAGGGTTGATCAAGATAGACCTCCTCTTTTAGGTCACTATTTTGGAAAGATGACTTTACATCCATTTAGTAGACCTTGAATCCTTTATGTGCAACATATGCAAGGAATAGTCTTATAACTTTCAATCTAGCTACTGATGCAAAGTTTTGATCAAAATCAATACCTTCCTCTTATATGTATCCCTTAGTAACCAGTCTAGCTTTATTCTTGATAATAACACCATTCTCATCAAGTTTATTCCTATATATCCACTTAGTTTTAATGATGTTATGTCCTTATGGTCTGGTAACCGGCTTCCAGACCTTGTATCTCTTAAACTGGTTCAGTTATTCGTGCATTGCTACAATCCAAAATGGGTCTATGTTGTAATCTTCAAACCTTTTAAGTTCAGCCTGAGAAAGAAAGTTAGAGTATATAACAATGTTGAGGCTTCTGCTTCTTGTTGTTACCCCTTGGCTAGTATCTCCTATGATCTGATTTCTGGGATGATCCCTTAAATACCTGGCAGCAGGTGGCATTCTTTATTTAGCATCAAGAACCTCAATGGTTGGATCATGCTGGTCTTCACCCCTATCATGTGTACTTTGTCCATGTAACACCCCAAAAACCATAAATCCCAAAATAGGGTCAGGCTGGGTGACACGGCTTGGGACACGGGCGTGTCCCAGGGCGTGTCCAGTACACACGGCCTGGGATATGAGCATGTCCCAAGGCGTGTCCTTTATGGTGGGCGTCGAGTCGAGTTCTCGAGATAGCACGGTCGACGATCGTCGAGGGCGACACGGCCTGGGACACGGGCGTATCCCAGGGCATGTCCTGCTCGGGTGAATAACCGGTAGCGTTAAGTGGCGAGCATAACCTATGACACGACACTACTAGAAAAATGGCTTTTAGCCACGGTTTCTTTTGCCACGGGGAAAAATCGTGGCTAATAGTGATTATTAGCCACGTTTTATTCCGTGGCTAATACTGGACTTTTAGCCACGGTTTGCCTGAACCGTGGCTAAAAGTCTAGTATTAGCCACGGAATAAAACCGTGGCAAAAAGTCGTGGCATCGTTTAGTCCCACACCGCCAAAACAAAATGAGTTTTTTGGGTTTATAAGGAATTTATTTCAATTAGCCTTTGAAAAAATATGGCGGTGGCGGCGGCCGGGCGGCGGCGGCGCCAGTGCGGCGGCGGCCGGGCGGCGGCGGCGGCGGCCGTGAGGCGCGGCGGCGGCGGCCGGCGGCGGCGGCGGCGGCCTGAATTTTTTATGTTATGAGTGGCCTTTTAAACCACGCCAATTAAACCGTGGCTAAAAGTCCACTATTAGCCACGGCAATGAACCGTGGCTAAAAGTCCAGTATTAGCCACGATTTTGGACTTTTAGCCACGGTTTGGAATTTTAGCCACGCTCGTATTGCCCACGCCCATTTTCCGTGGGCAACCGTGGCTAAAAGTCTTTAGCCACGGTTTTGGACTTTTAGCCACGGCAATCTGCCGTGGCTAAAAAAAAAATCAGTTTTCTAGTAGTGCGGCGTGTCATAGGGGTGTGTTTGTATACGGCTAAGGACACGGGCATGTGCCTTAGCCGTGTTCTTCTCAGGTGATTTGGTCCTGTGTTGAAAGGGTGACACCGACCAGTCATACGACCGTGTCAAGTTGACACGGGCGTGTCTACCCCAGTGTGACACAGGAGTGTTGATGCCCGTGTTCTAATCTGGTTTGAGTCAGTTCGTGCACCTCTTGGGGTACACGGCCTGTGAAACGGGCGTGTCACAGGCCAGGTCAAGTCAAAAAATATGATTTTGGCCAGATCTTGTCCATCCAATTATTTCTATTTGGATCCAATGGCTCAGGTGCTTTCCTGCAGTGATAAGACTGGGGGTTGGCATCTTCTCTCATTCATACCAAGAGAGAAAAAGGGAGAGCTTGGAGGAAGGAGGAGGAGAAGGGCAAGCCATTGGTGGAGCTCCCGAGGTCCGATTCGAGATCCGAGGCTAGTTCTATGGAGGCAAAGCTGCTGCAGTGCTTTCCAACCGGCTAGATTTTGATGGCTACCAAGAGATCGTCAAGGGTAACGATCTTCCTTCTTGGACAAGTGAAGTCCTCCTTTATGCATGAGCATGGGATCCTCCACCAAAAGGTGGAAGAGTAAGTGATCCCTATGGGTTCATAGTTGTTATCCCCAATTGAGTCTGCATTTAGACCCGGAAATGTATAGTACGAGATAGCCATGCTGTGTGAAGCCCATCTGGACAGGTTGGTCTGGATTTGTGATGTTACATATTGTGCACCGGAGAAGACTCCACGTATAAACGTGTAGTTTGTGGGTTCAATGGGTTTTGCCTGTGAAGGGATGTAGCAGGAAGTACTGGAATGAGGAATTCCAGGAAAACACCCTTTTAATGCTTGTATTGTATGCTATGAAAGACCAGTTTTCTGGCACTGCATGAACTGCAGGGTTTGGGTTGAGTTTGGGTGCAGATAGAGAGTTCTGCTGAACCCGCTTAGCGACTGCGAAGGACGTCGGCATAAACTCCCCTTTTTTATTGTGAAGCCAGCCCTTGGCGGACATTATAGTTATTGTGAGCTGCGAGCTCTTAAAAGGCTTCTTGCCGAACAGGAAAGGTGAGCCGACCTGCGTATTTTTTTAGCCGCAAGTACGATGTGCTTGGTGATGGCAAGGTGATTTGAGCAACGGGGGGGGGGGGGGGATCTGTACCTGCGTTATGTTGGTTGTACAAGAGAGTGTCAAGGCATTGGGCTTTCGTCAGCAATATAATGAGAGTCTTAGGCTTGCGTTCCATCAAGATTAATTGCTCAATGGTTTGATCCCGGTTCACCGGTTGTACCCAAATGTGCCTGAGAGCACAGATCGTCGCCGGGTGGCGTGACCGGGTTGGCTGACGATTGTGATGGATTGTTTGTGCGTAAAAACACAATATAAGTTATATCTATTAATGCATTGCTCTGCAGGGAAGGAATGCCACTGCCCCGGGAAAGGGGTGGGATTGTTATAAATTGGTTAGCTGAATGCTGATCGTTGCCTTATTTGCCACCTTCTGGGTGGATTGTCCCTGTGCAGGTGTTGGAGAGCCGAGTGGAAATGAAGGGCTGAAAGTCCCTGTTGCTATTTGCCGCTGCTACCACTAGCCCTTGATGGCTACGCGAAATGTGTTGTCTTTTATTCATGTAGGGCCGGCCTGTGCGCCGATGTATGTAATCCATACGATGAAAAAAGGAACTGTAAGGCCTTAAGGCCCTAAATTTATGTGTATATGGTACATTCCTTTGGGATATATAATATATATGTGCAATTTATCTATAGTGGACATTCCGAATGGTTGAGTTCAATATTAACTTAAAGCTTCCGCTAGCATGCTTTGAGTTAGGTTGCGTTTATGATTTGGTATTAACCTGTAGCTTCACCGCTTGTTTGTGGCATATAGTGTGGGGCCCCGGCCGGACCTTTTACTATACGTCATGTAACGGTGGGATCGTTACATTTTGGTATCAGCTTCTCTCAGTCTTCCTCTTTTGAATTCGTGGTCGAATCTTTTGTGGGGTGGCGTGCACATGTCTGTGCGAACCGCTGTAGTACTAATGAACTCTGGAATGTCCACTAAGGAATGCAAATACACTTGTTTGAGGAACCTGTACATTCCTAATTGTTGCTTCTTGCTTGCGCGAGGGCGCGAATGTGTGCTCTATTTGGGGTCCTTGTGTGTTCCTGCTTCTACTTTGTGCAATATTTTAGTTGCTTACTTGTGAGGGACAGCAAGAACCCCAACATGCAATGAGGATTAATGATCCAACACTACCTCTTTCGGTAGCGACGGTCCTGATTGATCACTGATGTGGTTTTTGCAATGATCAATGCCCGCCACGAGGGATATGTACAACCCTCTGTTCTGATAGGTGCATCTCACGCCAGTTGGTGTGCCAGAGCAGATGGCAAGGAAAAGAGCATCGGCCCCGCCGTTGAATATGCGTCTGATCCAAGGAAAATATACGTTCGAGGAGTACTTTCATGCATTTGTGGCGTTGAGACAACATGCAGAGTGTGTGGTTGAAAGTGAGGAGACGAAGATCAACAGATTTTATAATTGTCTGCGCGAGGAACTACGAAGTCTATTGGTGGTCCAAAGTTACTTGGCTTTTGTGCCTTGGTCACGACAGCTCGGTCTTTGGAAATGGACTTAAATCAGTTTCGGGCAACGTATGGTGGCAGTGTGCCCACCATTACAAAGATGCCAACATCAAGTTCTCGTAAGAGGAAGAAGAACAGACATATGTGGGAGTCGACCTCTTCTACCAACATGGGAATAAAAGAAAGGCATGTTTGTTTTGCGTGCAGAAACGTGGGATATATTGCCCGAGACTCCAGGGTAATGCGCCAAGGACAAAGAAAGCTAAGGCTGGAACAGTGGCAGGGCGAACTCTGCCCATTGCTATACTTGTGGTACAGAAGGACACAAAGCCCGAGACTGCAGAGTTGGCCCTTAGACGAGTTGAAATAAGAAGAGAAAGAACGGATTGTACATAAATTATTGTCACTGTGTACTGTACATATCCGCGTGTGTAATGCCGGCTCCAAAACTTGTTTTGTATATGTACAATTATGTTATGATAAGCAAAACGTTGGTTTACGGCTTGTTCCACCCTATGTATTTATCTGGGTATCAGAGATACCAGTGAAACGACATGGCCGTAGTAGAAAGAATGCATATGGGTAGAGGTCGTTTTGAGGTTTATCGCAGACCATAGGACCATCTATGCTGAACGAAGGACCTAGAGTGGACTTGTATGCTCTCTAGTTGTTCGGTCATGCTTAAAAGCAAGTCTTCATTGCCTCTAGCGGTCTGT